>BSBN01000098.1:6250000-7500000 GCA_027924645.1 Cunninghamia lanceolata | reverse complement strand
CTCTTACTGCGTTTTTGTGTGAAGTTCATCATCACAAAAGTATTATTATTGTATTATGGTAAAAGAAACCTCAGTGACAATAATGCTGCTGTCAATTGGTATTCAAGAACTTAGAAAATAGGTCAATACCTTTCTTGATTGGAGTCGTAACACGATAGTGTATAGATTTCAATGTGTATTCATCTATGACTGATCACTGCAAAATGCAAATGTGAACTACCAACTTCTAACAATAGGAAAAGGCGTAAAATATAAAGAGTTCCTTTAAGATTGAGATATCAACGTAAAACTGGCCGTGGGGCAATCGAAAACAATAACTCCTTAGTGAGAAAACACTTTGCTCCACGAGCGTGTTGTGTAGAAGAGATAAACCACATATTTGAAGCATGTTTGGCGTAAACTTTAATGAGTTTGACCGCTGAGGACGTAGTTGCAACCAGAAGAAGTCATTTTCATCTTTTATCTTTGTTAGAGATTAGCCACGTGTTTGGTCATCTCTAAGATCATAAGAAAGAGTCCAAATCTTTCATTGTTTTATTTTACGATTCTTACCTCATTAACATATGTGAAATTAATGGACTTGGAAAGGGGAATAGGGAGTTAATGTTTTCGTGTTGATCGAAAACCGTCATAGTTCTGAAACGAACAATTAGAGTTGAAAACCTACATGTGAGTCGAGATTACGTTGCATGCAACGGTACTAGTATCATTTTACCTTGTAGACCATATGAGTCTAGAATCCTCGAATTTCGGGATAACGGAAAATGGTTTTAGATATTTGAGTATGTTGTGCAAATTTGGAAACCGAGTAAACAAATATGAAACCACTTAGGAGTGGGCGCTTATAAGCAATGTTTTTACATGAAAATGGATTATGAAACTCTGAACTCAAGATTAGAGTAAAAGTTGCGCCATGCACTATTATAGGAGGATATCCTAAACCCTTGAGGTCATCAAGGTCGTCAATTAGTTCAAACTATACAAATAGGAAACTGTAGGATTTTGACTAGTTCAAGTTGAGTAGGGTGGGTGAACCAAGTTCATGCGTTCTTAGAACACTAATTTAAAAATAAATCCTTTGGCCAAGGTGGTGTACTATCCTCAAGTGCATCGAACGTTCACCGTAACTGGATGGCGTTTCTTGTGGAGTGTCGTGCATGACTAGAGGGTATCTAGGGATCTGCGCGATAACAAGACACGTAGGTTACAACACCAGAGCTCAAATGGCAAACACCGATGGTTATCCTAAGTCTATCCTCTTGAGTAGGGTAGGGCCACTTCCGGTTAGGAAGGAGTGCGGGAGACCGACGGTCTGTGGTTGGAGGTTAAGCTCCTTGAAGATACTTTCTCTTCCAAATACTGAGGAATGCCGAGTCTTGAATGTGATGGGTCGACAATCGAGATGCATGTTAATGGTATGTTTCCAATATTTGTTGTTTCAAGAAAATTTCATTTGTTAGAAAATAAAGTGATTATTGTATATCATTTCTTTCAGCTTTATGAAAATGAGATCATGTTTATGATAAAATGAAAAATGTTGTATTGGATTATAGATGAGTTACCTTTGTATTTGATTACCTAGTAAAAAAAAATTTACTGTTGTGAAAATTTAGTTACTTCTTGTCATTGCAGATTTGGATGTTACATATGGTATTAAAGCTAACCAGGTTCAGCACTAGGGCTGATGAGTCCACTACCTGATTAGGAAATCATCATTATGCGGGTAGCTAATGATTTGGTTTATTGTGCCAGGATGGTATACGCCAAGAAAACCGCAAGAAAATCCTTCGCGGGTAAGAAGCGTTATCTGCAAGCTAAGCAAAAATGACTTGCGATGATCAAGACCATAGAGAAAACCAATGACAAAAATGACATTTGGCTTGATGATGTGGAAACCTTAGCCAATGCAATGTCACGACTTAAGCGAGTGAGGAGAGAACTCCTAGAGGGAGCAGCGACGGCAACTCGAATCACGATCAACCGCTGCTCCTAGATTAAAACTGATAGTGTACCTGTTAGGGTACCTGAGAGTGTACCTAGTACTATACCCATGATCACTAGAGATCCACGTGTAGTACCTAGAGCTGAGATTATTGGGTTATCTTCTGATAGTGAGTCTGAGGGGTATACACCTCGTGATTATGTGTCGGACAATGAATCCGAAGGTTACACTCCACTAGATAACACTATGTAGAAACATGAGATTTGTCTATCTCTAATGATGTTGAAACAATTTTGCAAAATGAATAAAGACAAAATTTTGGTTTGAGAACAATTATGATTATGATCAATTGTTGTGTTTTTTTTTTGATATTTAATATAATAAGCGTAAAACTGATTAGTATATGTTTAAACAGGTGTGAAACTAAACTAGCATGGACCAATCAGGGTTTAACGAGGGGGGGGATCGGAAAGGTCATAACTCTCGGGAAAACTCCACTGACAAGTTGGATAGGATCCTCAACATGCTCACCGAAACAAAGGAAAGGTTGAACAAACTAGAGAAGAAAATAGATGAAACTGGTAACACAGAGGGTGGAAACAAGAACTCATACTTCACAAGCAAGAGTAAACATTGGGATAATGGCACGACAAGTGAGCATCCTGATGATAGTGAAGCCCAAAGAAGAACCAAGGATAAACTTGCGTTAGAGTTATCTAAGGATATGAAGAAGGTCAACCCTCCAAAGTTTGATGGAACGAAAACCGGAGATGCAGCAGAGGCATGGTTAACGGAGATGGAGAAATATTTTGAGATCAGAAACTACTCTGTTACTAAAGTCGTGTGGGGAGCCTATCAGCTATCTGGGGAAGTGTCCACTTGGTGGATGAATAAGAAAATGGAGTTGGAATTAAGTCCCTTGAAAGTGACATGGGATGAGTTCGTGGAACTATTCTAAAAATGGTGGTTACCTCAATTATACTTTGATCAGAAGTTAACGGACTTACAAAACCTCAGGCAAGGTGAACTATCTGTGGTCAAGTACGCAGAAAAATTCACTAGGTTACTGAAGTATGTTTCCAAATACCAAAAGGACGAAAGGTTCCGAATCAGAAAGTTCATCATGGGACTCAATCCTCAGATCGGCGGTGAGGTGGAGGTGCATGGTCCAAGCACAATGGATCAAGTTTATGAAAAGGCAATTAAACAAGAGCAGAAGATTAAATCTATCTCTGCTTACCGTGACAAGAAACGCAAGAAGTTTGATAAGAACTATAACGATCAGTCCTATAAAAGGAAAAATGATAAGGGATATGGAAACAGGAGGTTTGATAAGGGAAATCAAAAGAATCAAGGAGGAATTGGTAGTGAGCGAAGAGGTGAAGATTTCAAGAGAAATGCAAATTTTAAGAAGAATGGTGATTCTGCAAGTAGGCCATCTGAAAAGTGAGGACCTATAGGAGGATGTTTTTCTTATGGAGGTGACCATTATGCCAACCGTTGGCCCAACAAGAAGCTGAATGGGAGGCCTAGGAACATGGAGCTTCCTTCACAACAGGAAGCCTTTCAGCAAAGGATTCATGCCGCTCTTGACAATCAGCAAGCGGAGTATCAGATCACTCCTATTGAGATGACAGGTACCTTATTTGGAGTTCTTGTTTCTATTCTATTTGATACTGATGCAACAGAAAATTTTGTGTCACCTAGAGTCTTAGGTAAATTTGCTAGAAAATCTAGCTTTATGTCAAAACCTTGGATAGCTGAGTATGCAAATAACTCAAAGGCTCAGGTAGAGCAATGTTTGTTCGAAGCTAGGATTGATGTTTCTAACTTCACCACTGAGGCAAACTTATACGTAGCGCCTTTAGGGTCCTACGATGTCATCCTAGGAATGAGTTGGTTGTGGAAACATCGAGCCAAAGTAGATTGCTTTCATAAAACCATTGAGTGTCTGGATGAGACGGGCAAAACTGTAAATCTCCAAGGAATACAGAGGGAAATAAAGGTTAGATCCATTTCTTCAAAACAACTAAAGCGGGCTAGGCGAAAGGGATGTCAACTTTTTGCAGTTAAGATGGACCTAGTAGAGGAAACCTTGGAGAAGCAATCATTTGAGGAAAGATATCCATTTCTGTGCAACTTCAGAGATGTATTTCTCGAGGAGTTACCAGGCTTGCCTTTGAAGAGAACATTTGATTTTGGTATAGACATTAAACCAGGATCAGAGCCAATCTCTAAAGCTCTGCATCGTATGACTACCACTGAACTTATGGAATTAAAAGCTTAGTTGCAGGAGCTTTTGTCTAAGAATTTGATTAGGCCAAGTGTATCACCGTGGGGAGCCCCAGTTATCTTTGTCAAAAAGAAAGATGGAACCCTAAGGCTGTGTATAGACTATAGGATGCTTAACAAGGCAACTATAAAGAACAAGTATCCCTTGCCACGAATAGATGATCTATTTGACCAAATGCGTGGCGCATCAATTTTTTTCCAAGATAGATCTGAGATCTGGATACCATCAGTTAAGGTTGAAAGACGAAGATATTCCCAAGATAGCATTTAGAACGAGGTATGGTCATTATGAGTTCACGGTGTTGCCATTTGGATTGACCAATGCACCTGCTACTTTTATGAATCTCGTGAATAGTGTATTCAGAGATTGTCTTGATAAGTTTGTACTAGTCTTCATTGATGATATTCTGATCTATTCCAAGGATGAAGAGGAGCATGCACAACATCTTCAAATAGTGTTGCAATGATTAAGAGAACATAAACTGTATGCGAAACTCTCCAAGTGCACTTTCTTTCAGAAAGAAGTACAGTATTTAGGGCACATAATATCAGCCGATGGGATATTAGTTGATCCGACCAAGATAAAAGCTATTATGGAATGGCCTAAGCCTACTAATGTGTTAGAGGTACGAAGTTTCATGGGATTGGCAGGGTATTACAGGAAATTTGTGTTGAATTTCTCAAGCATTGCTAGCCCAATTACCTCTTTGCAGAGAAAAGGAAAAAGGTTTGTATGGATGGATGAATGTCAAAAGGCTTTTGACTTGTTAAAAGAAAAATTAACAACTGCTCCAATTCTGAAAGTTCCAGATCCTGAGGGAGAGTTTGAGGTTATCACTGATGCCTCAGGGGAAGGATTGGGAGGTTTGCTTATGTAAGATGGCAGAGTAGTAGCCTATGAGTCAAGGAAGCTGAAAAGTTATGAGCAGAACTACGCACCTCATGACCTAGAGATGGCAGCAGTGGTTCACGCCCTTCAGATGTGGCGACATTATTAGTTGGGAAGGACTTTTATTTTAAAATCTAATCACCAAAGCCTTCGCTACATATTCACACAACCTAATCTCAATGCAAGGCAAAGGAGATGGTTGGAATTAATAGTAGATTATGATTTTGAAATTTCTTATATCAAAGGCAAGGAAAACCGAGTAGCAGATGCCTTAAGCAGAAGAAGGCACATAGCCTCTATAATCTCCATTCATGCTAACTTTAAAGACTTAGTATTGCAGAACTTATCTGGGGATGAGTATTATGAGCAAGTGAAATAGGCTCTGCATCTAAATCCTAAGGACCCAAGATATGACGGATTCAGTTTTGAATCCAATGGATTGCTGAGATTCAAGGGAAGAATATATGTTCCTGATGCAGTTGAACTTAGAAACCTTGTGTGGAAGGAAGTTCACTGTGCTCCTTACTCTGGACACCCTGGTGTAACTAAACTGTTGGCGGATGTAAAGCCGCTATATTTTTGGAAGGGAATGAAAAGCGATGCTGCAAAGTTTGTAGCTAGTTGTTTGGAGTGTCAGAGAGTGAAGGCAAAACACCAACATCCTGCTGGGTTGTTGTACCCACATGATATTCCAGAATGGAAACAGCAAGTTGTTAGTATGGATTTTGTCCAGGGGTTACCAATGTCTAAGAATAGGCATGATGCAATATTGGTTATTGTGGATAAACTAACCAAGGTCGCACATTTTATACCAGGAAATTTGACAAATGGAGCACATCTTTTGGCTCAAAAATTTGTGCAAGAAATTTTTAGATTGCATGGGGTACCTGAAAAGATAATATTTGATAGAGATGCTCAGATAACTTCACGGTTTTGGCAAACCTTATTTTCTGCATTAGGGACTAAACTGAATGTAAGTACTGCTTATCATCCTGAAACTGATGGACAAACAGAAAGAGTGAATCAGGTATTAGAAGACCTTTTGAGAATGTATTGCATGGATCAGCAATACAGATGGGAGGAATATTTACCTCTTGTCGAATTTGCCTATAACAACTCCTATCATTCTGCCATTAAGATGGTGCCATTTGAAGCATTATATGGAAGGAAATGCAGAACTCCTATAAGCTAGGATAAGCTGGAAGATAGGATAAGCATTGGACCTGAAATGCTTGCTGATATGGAAGAAAAAGTTAAAGTGATTAGGAAGAGGTTGGCAGAAGCCAATGACAGGCAAAAAAGTTATGCAGATCGCAAACGAGTGCCTAGACACTTCTCTGTTGGCGAGAAAGTGCTTTTGTGAGTGAAACCCCAAAAGAGTTCTATAAAATTTGGTAAATCTTCGAAATTGGTTCCTCGTTATGTCAGACCTTTCGAAGTTCTTGAGATTATCAATCCAGTTGCCTACAAATTTGCTCTACCTCCAGCCTTGTCTAAGATACATAATGTTTTTCATGTTTCATATTTAAAGAAATATTTTGTAGGTAATAACCACATCCTTAACTGGAATTCCTTACAGATGCAAGAACCTGGGGTGGTTGTGATCGAGCCACTCAAGGTGCTCGAAATGCGTAAACTTTGTTTACGTAATCGAGAAGTTTTGCAATGCAAAATTCAGTGGGACCAGTATGGCGAGGATAGCGCCACATGGGAAGATTACAAAGACATTTATCAAAGATTTCCAAAACTTTTTAAATACATTAATGTTGCATTATAGAAAGTTTGTTTTAAGTTTAAGATTTTGCTTGATAAACTTAATCATCGGGGACGATGATTTTTAAAGGGGAAGGATATGTTACATCCCTCTTTTTGGAAACAATTATGCTATTTACTTTCTTGCAAATTTTAGTGATATATTATGTTGGGGACGACATGGAAACTGATGATTTATTTTACAAGTTAGTTCTATGAAATTATATAAGTCTATTGATTATGATCAATGTGATATTGTAGACTAAATGTCTTTTTGATAAATGCAATCATGTTTTGGATATATTATGCTTTGATTTGGAACATAGGTGCTTTGACCACAAAATTGTATGTGAGATTGTTGTTGCAGGAACAGGTGGACCAAGTTCGATGGGAAGAGAAAGTATCTTCGAGAGAGAGTATAGACTCTGGAAATTAACCATGGGTGTTTGTTAATGAGAACACCAAACAGGTAGATAAACCTTGGAACCAACAAGTTAGTCTTGTTTGTCGTTTGGGTTAGTTAACTAGATGTTGACGTCAAAGGATAAAGTGTGATATCCTAGTCGAAAGTCGTCATATAGAATCTTGGGGTTGTCGATGTCATTGTAAGTCCATCATAGCAAGTCAACTTAGTTAGACGTTTATTATTTTCATTTATAAGTATTTAATGAACCATCTTGTGGTGAAATCGTAAATCATGTCTCATAGTCGAAAGATGCGAGAAGTCGTTTTGTGCATTAAAATGATTAGTAAACCTTGTGATGCGTTACGACCAATTCATTGTGATTGTCATCAAACGCATCGAAACTTGTGTTGTGAAGTTATTCTTTTCGCATAGATCGACGAATGTCGATTTGTAGCCATAGCGTGAAATAATTTGTTATGGTCGTCGTCAACTTGAGTCTTTTCTTTTAGTTTTGACCGCGAGTTATTTTGGTCTAACCTTGAGTCTCTTATCTAGAGTGGTCTTTATCTCCTTTTCTTATTTCCACCATAGAGATGCTTTATGCATTTGTTTATCCACCACCTTGTTGTGTTTAACTCCTCAATTCGATCTTTAATTTAGTCTTGGAAAGTTAAATGCTTTTTTGATCTAGTAAGGACGGAGTTGTTACGTCCTTTAGCAAGCCATATCACCGAAGGAGCTTTAATCCTTCTTGTGGTTGTAGTGAGTAACAAAGTCGGTATTACTCAGTTAGAACGACCTCCTTAAGCTTAGGTTTGTATCGGTAGTTATCGAGTGCTTTAATTTCCTTCACCATGGGCGAGAGAGAGAAAGTTTAGTGATGGTGATAGAAGTGGCTGTCGTGGGGAGTTAAAACTACGAGGTAGGAGAAAAAGAGAGCGGAGGCAGCGAGAGGTGGCTGTCGTGGGGAGTTAAAACTGCGAGGTAGGAGAAAAAGAAGGGAGACTCTATCAAGTGGGGATAGTGACGAAAAGAAGAAGGGAACGGCAGAGAGGATGGGAGGATTCAGTCATGGTTTGAGTGGAGAAAAACGACAGTAGTTATTGTTGGAGGACTTCATCAGAGAGGGAGTTTTAGTTAGAGGCAGTTGCTGTGGGAAGAGAGGATAGTTGTGGGGAGAGAGTCGCTGTTGAGACAGAGAGAGAGAAACAAACAGCGGAGAGACAAAAGGGAGTTTCTTCTGTGCCTACACAGAAATAAGGAAAAGTGACAGTAAGGACTGAGGGGAAACTTCAGCAGTTGCTGTGCTCATTATTGCCAAGGTGAGGTAATATACCTACAACGAATTAGATATCATGATAATGTCTCTTACTGCGTTTTTGTGTGAAGTTCATCATCACAAAAGTATTATTATTGTATTATGGTAAAAGAAACCTTAGTGATAATAATGTTGCTGTCAATTGGTATTCAAGAACTTAGAAAATAGGTCAATACCTTTCTTGATTGGAGTCGTAAGATGATAGTGTATAGATTTCAATGTGTATTCATCTATGACTGATCACTACAAAATGCAAATGTGAACTACCAACTTCTAACAGTAGGAAAAGGTGTAAAATATAAAGAGTTTCCTTCAAGATTGAGATATCAATGTAAAACTAGCCGTGGGGCACTCGAAAACAATAACTCCTTAGTGAGAAAACACTTTGCTCCATGAGCGTGTTGTGTAGAAGAGATAAACCACAGATTTGAAGCATGTTTGGCGTAAACTTTAATGAGTTTGACCGCTGAGGATGTAGTTGCAACCAGTTGAAGTCATTTTCATCTTTTATCTTTGTTAGAGATCGACCATGTGTTTGGTCATCTCTAAGATCATAAGAAAGAGTCTGGAAATCTTTCATTATTTTATTTTGCGATTCTTACCTCATTAACATATGCGAAATTAATGGACTTGGAAAGGGGAATAGGGAGTTAATGTTTTCATGTTGATCGAAAACTGTCATAGTTCTGAAACGAACAATTAGAGTTGAAAACCTGCATGTGAGTCGAGATTACGTTGCATGCGATGATACTAGTATCATTTTACCTTGTAGACCATATGAGTCTGGAATCCTCGAATTTCAGGATAACAGAAAATGGTTTTAGATATTTGAGTATGTTGTGCAAATTTGGAAACTGAGTAAACAAATATGAAACCACTTAGGAGTGGGCGCTTATAAGCAATGTTTTTACATGAAAATGGATTATGAAACTCTGAACTCGAGATTAGAGTAAAAGTTGCGCCATGCGCTATTATAGGAGGATATCCTAAACCCTTGAGGTCATCAAGGTCGTCAATTAGTTCAAACTATACAAATAGGAAACTGTAGGATTTCAACCAGTTCAAGTCGAGTAGGGTGGGTGAACCAAGTTCATACGTTCTTAGAATGCTAATTTAAAAATAAATCCTTTGGCCAAGGTGGTGTACTATCCTCAAGTGCATTAAACGTTCACCATAACTGGATGGCGTTTCTTGTGGAGTGTCGTGCATGACTAGAGGGTATCTAGGGATCTGCGCGATAACAAGACACGTAGGTTACAACACCAGAGCTCAGATGGCAAACACCGATGGTTATCCTAAGTCTATCCTCTTGAGTAGGGTAGGGCCACTTTCGGTTAGGAAGGAGTGCGGGAGACCGACGGTCTGTGGTTGGAGGTTAAGCTCCTTGAAGATACTTTCTCTTCAACTACTGAGGAATGCCGAGAATTGAATGTGATGGGTCGACAATCGAGATGCATGTTAATGGTATGTTTCCAATATTTGTTATTTCAAGAAAAATTCATTTGTTAGAAAATAAAGTGATTATTGTATATCATTTCTTTCAGCTTTATGAAAATGAGATCATGTTTATGATAAAATGAAAAATGTTGTATTGGATTATAGATGAGTTACCTTTGTATTTGATTACCTAGTAAAAAAAAATTTACTGTTGTGAAAATTTAGTTACTTCTTGTCATTGCAGATTTGGATGTTACAGTTTACAAAATTCTTTGACTTCCTAGTGCATTCAAGTAGCATTTATTAAGATAACACTTCAAGATAGTTTTATTCTCTAATCCTTCACCTATCTTAATTCACACACATATGCATACTCTCTCACAAAGTTTACAAAATTCTTTGACTTCCTATAGCATTCAAGTAGCATTTATTAAGATAACACTTCAATTACTGCACTAAAATGGTATGCATATGGAGATGAGGTACTAAATAATTTTAACTATCTTTTAACCAATGAGTTGTAAAAATACTTAATGAGACAAAAAATAATAATTTTAACACTATAATTCTTGTTTTTATGATATCTTCAAATTTTGGCCCTAGACATGGAATTACTTGTCAAATTTTAAGTTTTTCCAATTTCACCAAAAAAGTAAACACTTATGACCCCCTTTTGGCCCTATTTTTTCTTTAAAAAAAATTGGAAAAAATAAAAAATAAAAACATAAAAAATAAAAAAGAAAAACCAAAAAAAATTTGAAAATAAGAAAATCACAAAAACTATGAACCAAAAAAGAAATTGGAAAAATTCAAAAATTAAAAAAATAAAAAAGAAATTGGAAAAAATAAAAAATAAAAAATTGAAAATAAGAAAATCACAAACCAAACAAAATAAAAAATAAAAATAAAATTTAATTTTTTTGTTTTGTTTTTAGATTGAATTTTTTTAGATCGGAATCTTATATTTTTATTTTTTATTTTGTTTTTAGATTGAAATCTTTTTTTTTTTTTTTTTTTTGTTTTTAGATTGAAATCTTATTTTTTAAAATTTTTTGATTTGAATCTTATAAAATTACACGGAACTGGAATCTTTGAGCTCTTCAACTCCACCCCTCATCATATTATATATGGTTCTTATTTTTTAATTTTTTCAATTTTTTTTTGTTTTTTAATTTTTTCTCATTTTTTAAGTTTTATTTTTATTTCCTTTTTGGAACTTTAATTTTTTTTTTTTTTTGGAATTTTAATTTTAGTTTTTTCTCTTTCAACTTTTTAATTTCTTTTTTGATTTTTATTTCCTTTTTGGAATTTTAATTTTTTTTAAGTTTTATTTTTATTTTCTTTTTGGAATTTTAAAAAAAAAATTCTATTTCTTTGGAATTTTAATTTTTTTTAGGAGAAAAAATGAGTGCTTTTTTATTTCCTTTTTTGGATTTTTTTTTTCTATAAATTTAGGCACAAAAAATGATTGGCTTTTTTATTTCTTTTTAGAATTTTAATTTTTTTTTCTATAAATTTGTGGAAGTGACCCAAAATCAGGAGTTCAACTCAAAGACAATAATAGGTTGCCTATTTTTCTATATATACCAAGATGTTTTCTTGGATCAACAAGTTATAATCTTCCTCAAAATTCTACAAACCAAATAGCCCTAATCCTTTGTATTTACTTTTTTAATTTAATATTTAATTTTAAATTAGCCACCCTCCCAATAGCTAATTAATTAATATAAGTTAATTTATACTTACATTTTATTAAATTAATTTAAGTTAAGAAAATATTATTTTCCTTTTCAATAATTTATAAAATAAAATTTTATATAAAGATATATTGATGTCCTATAAAATATAAGATTAATTCAAAAGACACTAATATGGAATTAAGATAAAGATGAAGAGAACTCAAATAAAATAAGATAAGATGAAGAGAACTAAAAATAAGAGAAGATGAAGAAAACTAAAAATAAGATAAAGATAATATTAATATTTATGAAAGGTTAAAATTAACTTATTTGACTCTTTAAAAAATAGAAAGAGCCAATACAACTTCAACAAATTCAAAATAAAGAGAATAGGGCTATTCTTATAATATAATCTATAATTTTGGCTAATAAAAATATGACAAATATTTACTACTATTTATTGTGAATGAAGTGTAAAATTACTATTATTGTTTGACCATTGAAAGTGATGATATTTAAATAGAATGAAAAAATACAAATATTCAAACAAATTGGAAACAACAAAAATATTTTAGACTTTTGTAAATATCAAAGTAAATTCAAAACCAAAATAAAATTCTCTCTGAAACACTCATATCACAACCAACCATTCAATCCCCAATCACTAGGGTGGAGCAGCTGACCCAAAAGTCATTGTTCTTTAAAATACTCTTTTATTCAATGCCATATATCACATTGCTCCGCCATGAAATATCAACTCCAACTGTGTTGTTAAAAGACAAATACCCAAAACACAACCCAGCCCAACATACCATTTACAGAACAGAGGTTGATAGCTTAACAACCCAAGATCCTCCATTACATTTTTTCACTAACAATCCTCTACCCCAAGCCAAGATCTTCAACAAGCATATGTTTTCTAAACTGATCTTGATTGCATTCTTTTCCTTTTCGTTGTTTTAAAACAAGACAACATGAAATTATGGACAATGAATGACAAGTGCTTTAAAAAAGAGAGGACAGTCCAAGGAAATCACATATAACTAATCTCTTATCTCTCCGCCATTACAAACAGGTGATTTGGCATTCCCACCATGTGAAGGCTCGCCCAGATCTATAACAACCTCATGCAAACTGGGCTCATTATTATTATTATTGCTATCATGGCCCGAAGGCTCGCCGGTAAACAATCTGACCCGCGACGGCGAAGTAACACGCCGGCTCCATACAAAAAGGCGATACCACTGAGAAGACGATAACTCCGTCTCAGGGAAATCCCCACGCGTCAACGACCTCGCCCTCCGAACATTTCCAACAACATTTACATTCCCCAGTTGTGAATTCGTATTCAAGCGCAAAGAAGCAGATCTGACCTGAGATTCGATCCTGGGACGTGGCCTTACATTTTGTTCGTCCTTGCGCTCAGAAAGAAGAGGGTTAAAGAAACCCATTTCTACATCGGCTCTGCAAAGCGGACAGGTAGAATGGCTGTTCAGCCAAACGCCAATGCACGAAATGTGAAACGCATGTCTACATTTGGGCAAAACTCTCACCGTTTCCCCATCGCTGAAATCCGCTAAACAAACCGAACATTCGGTATCCGAATCGGCGTCTTTGCTGTTATAATGGCGGATGGGTATTCTGGCAATAATGGAAGGATCCAGGCCCGTGTTCAAATTGGGGCCGTCATAGGTCGTTTGAATTGCGGATTGCCTGTTACTTCTTCTGTTTACAAGGCGTTCTATAGAAGAGCAGTATTTGAGCATAATCTGGTAATAGCCGATAACCAGAAATATGCTGCCCAGAGCTCCTATGATAAAGACGAGTGGAGGGCTGAGGGCGTAGGGCGTGAGAGGGTGGGAGGAGCCTGGAAGTGGGATGTCCACGTCCGGCAAGTTCGGAGTGGGAGGAGCGAAATTCTGCGGAGTTGTCATGGAGAATTGATTTCCTGATGTTGTGATTTTGGCTTCCGCGGCATTCCCATTGCAGACATCGTTACGATTTTGTGGGGAGCTCTGCATAATCGTCGGAGTAGGATGAGATTTGGAGTGTTTATCGATTGCATGATCAAGTTGAAAAGTTAGGAAGTTTCCATTGCGTGTTATGATGAGTATGAACACGTATTCTTTGGCCGCTTTTGATGCGGGTATAACCAATACCGTAAAATGCTGGCTCACCGTTGTGCTTGGCAACCATTGTATGCGTACCTTATAAATTGTATTGTTTTGGACCAGTAATTGCACCTTCTCAACTATTCTCTTATCTGTTGTTCGCTGTTTTTCAATCAATTTGGCAATGATTTTGTTCTCTCACGTCATGTCCTAACGACTTATCTCCATGTTGACTCCAATAGTTGATCGTAATTTAACCTATCCACAAATCATACGTTCTTCATGACGAGGCTTCTGGTCCCTAAAAGCGAGGGACTAATCAAATTTTGGAAACTCTTTCCGACTTTACCTCTAGAAACCCATTTTGCGTGATTGGCCGTTGCTCTTTCCTTTCAATCAACAATATTTTAGGCTCACCTTGTCTAGTCTATCGAACCTTTTTGTCAAGGTTAACATCATGTTCTAATTCATCTTGTTCTTCAAAAGAAATATTTTCCAAATTAGGCATGAATGTTGTGATGTTGATGAAATCGTCCAATGGTTGTTGTGGTTGTGATAATAATATGACCTAAAGGGTCACTTACTCTAAGCCTAGCTCGAAGACTATCTTGCTCATTTATGATGTGGAGGTGATCTAGCCTCCTTTGTTCATTTTGCATGCGTTGTTCTATGAGCACTTGTTGATCAATGATTCTTTGTTGATGTTCTTCAATTTCTCTTCTTTGTTCTATGTTTCGTTAAATTAGAATTGATTGAGGGACATTCTCCCTAATCTCATCTAACACAAATTTTACCCAATGGTTAGTGTAATTTAATCTATCCACAAATCACATCCTTCATGAGGAGGCTTTTGGTCCCTAAAAGTTAGTGACTAATCAAATGTTGGAAACTCTTTCCCACTTCACCTCTAGAAACCCATTTTGTGTGATTGGCCCTTGCCCTTTCCTTTCAATCAACAATATTTTAGGCTCACCTCGTCTAGTCTATCACACCTTCTTGTCAAGGTTAACATCATGCTCTAGTTTATCTTGTTCTTCGAAAGAAATTTTTTTCCAAATTAGGCATCACAACATCATTCTCTTCATTAAGCAATGAAGGTTTAAATAATCTCAACTTGTTAACATTTATTATGGAAAAAATCTTCATATGCTCAATCAAATCCAATCTAAAAATATTGTTCTCCATGTTAAAAATATTGTTCTCCATGTGTTTTATGATCTAAAATAGACCATACCTTAATGCTTTGATATTTCTTAAGGCCCCTTATAGTCTCCTTTTGGTAAGATATACCCAAACCTTGTCACTATGTTAGTTAGAATGTGACTCGGACACAACGTGAGTGAGTTAGACTCCAATGTGAGACATGAACCGTATCCTTTCTATGTGTGATTGCATAGTCACTCCTGCTCTTATAGCAAGAGTTAGTCGAGTGGAGGTATAAACAAGGGGTTGTTCTGTTCATCGAGAAGAAGAAATTCATGGATTGCATTTGGGTGGATCGTATGATGTGTATTCATGTTTGTTTGATGGAAATTATTATGAATGTTGTGATGTTGATGAAATCATTCAATAGTTGTTATGGTTGTGATAATAATATGACATGAAGGGTCACTTGTTTTAAGCCTAACTCGAAGACTAGATCTTGCTCATTTATGACGTTGAGGCAATCTAGCCTCCTTTGCTCATTTTGAATGTGTTGTTGTATGAGCACTTGTTGATCAACAATTCTTTGTTGATGTTCTTCAACTTCTCTTCTTTATTCTATGTTTTGTTAAATTAGAATTAATTGAGGAACATTCTTCGTAATCTTGTCTAAGACAAATTTTACCCAATCTTCCCTAATGTCTAGACACATCAAATGCTCGACAAGAGGGGAAGTTGTTTGTGTTGATTTCTTTTGATTGAGTTGAATTTGAATTGTTGACCTCCTAATGAAATCGAGGGTTTGACTTGATCTTTTGAGTTTTTTTTTTTGTATTTTCTATGAATGCGATCCTATATGAATGCAAAACAACTTTTGATTCCTTTTTATAAATTTCAAATGATTTAATTATGAAGAAAGGGAAAATGTATGCACACTATATGATTTTTTGTATGCAATCTAAACTATGTTTTTATTTGTTGTCTTGGATCAATTTGAGCTCTTACTTTAATGAATTGAAAATTACAAATAATCTAGATGCAATGGAAATCAAATTTATCTTAGAAAGTAGTTCAAACTAATATAAGAAATTAAAATGCAAGATTACTCTAAGAAAGCAAATTAAAACTACCTATCAAGAGAAAAGCAAATAGTGTTTTACATTCCCAAGAACAAGATTTGATTTAATTATTACTAAAGCTTGAAAAACTTATATGAATCAGGTGGCAGTTCTTGGTGTGAGTCCTCATAGCCTATAAGTCATTCATGAAAATCATCTCTTCCGCTACAATAGTAGAGTCCTCTTCTTAGCAATAGGTACAAAAAAAACATATGAAAAGCAAATAGCTATGAGCTTTGAAGCTATGGAAATTGAAAGAGAATTAATTAAGCATATGTATTCTATGGGAAAATAAAGCTTGAACTTTGAAGCTATGGCTAAAAGTAAAATGCATGCAAGGTCCTACAATGAGCATAAAAATGTTATGGGAAAACAAATGGCTTGAGCTTTAAAGCTATGGCTTAAAATAAAAGGCACATAAGGTCTTGCAATGAGCATAAAAATACTATGTGGGCAACTATTTGCAAAAATTTGAGCAAACCAAGAATGCAATAATGAATTTGTCTCCACAAATACATAGAGGAGGCGGATATTTATAGGTGTAGACACCTAAAATTCACCTTACTTCCCAACTTAATTATTCATTTTCTATACTTTCACATTAATTAAATAATTCTTAATTATTTAATTAAATTCATCTATCTTGGTTATTCTTCCACATTAATTAAGTAATTTACAATTATTTAATTAATTCATTCATTTTTAAATGTTAATTAAATAATCTATAATTATTTAATTAATTGAATCAATATCAATTAAATAAATCAAATATTTATTTAATTAAATCCAAATCATATCTTTTTCTTTAAATTTTCTTTCCATTTATAAACTCATGTGTATCTAATTAATTAGATAACCTTATCAATTATCCTCTCATCTTTTTCTAGATTTTTTTCCTTTAAAAACAAAAATAAAATCCCTTCTCTACTTTCAAATCTTATCTTATCTTCTCGATTTATTTCCTCATTTGATCAAATAAAGCAAAAACCAAATCCATATTTCTAAAATCAAATCCTTATCCCTCCATCATCAAAAATCTATAAATAAAGTCTTCTCCAAGCCAAATTTGAGACTTTTCATTTTATGCAAACTTATGTTGTTGAATCAATCCTCCATCCTTGCTTTTGCAAGCTTATGCTTACGTAATAGAGCATTCCGCATATCAATATACCAAGGAATAGATATTATTGTGTGGTAACTTATATTATTATTTTCTTTGAATTTGATTATTGTGCACTTCAATTATTTCTTGAGTTATGTAGGCATTAGAATAGGATCACTATGTTTCTTGTTTACATTCCAATTTCTAGCATACACATTTTGGCACGCCTGATTATTTGTCATTGATTCACATCTCTAGGTCTAGCTTGCTTTTTGTAGGTTTTGTTAACTTTTTGTTGCAAATTTATGTCTTTTTTGGATAAAACCCTAGTTTTAAAAGTTTTCATCATATCTTCCAAATGGTTGTGAATTTTTCTACAAGATTTTAATTGTAGTTGTAGATCATCTAGGAAAGTTACAAAAGAAAAATCAAGTTTTTATCATCATTTTTGCATGAGGTATAACATTTTTATGAATTTTCATAAACCCACATTTCTGGGTGTAAAGCAACAATTTTTTTAGATTTTTTTAGATTTCTGGAAGGCCTATGAAATTATAATGGGGGTCTATTCTTTAATTTTTTAAATTTGAGGTCAAATTACGTACAGAATAATCAAATGTTTGTTAATTATAGGTTTTTCATAAATCCACATTTCTAGGTGCACATGAGCGAATTTTTATGACATTTTTATATTTTTAGAAAGATCTTAGAAATTAGTAGGGGTCTCTTCTTTGTATTTTTCTTTTTCAAGTCAAAAATGGTTCAAAATAATCAGATCTATGTTGACTATGTAAAAACAAATATCTGAAATTGTCATCTTGTGATAAGCATATCTTTTTATGGCTGTATATAACATTATTTTCTGATTTTACAGGGGTTTTATTGTCATTTCTAATATATTTTCTTGCAACAAAATCATTTGTCCAAGACTATCTTTTTCAATCTAACATACTTGTTTTGTATCTTCTACTAGCTAAAGATCAAAACTATTGAAACTATTAACAAGTTGATGCAGATTCGCATGTGAAAGAAATCTTTTTATCACTAATCTATGGGATAGTAATTGAACATTGTTTACTTTCTCTTTGGATTTTGAAAAGGGTATATGTTGTCTCCTTGCACCTTTTGGTGATCTTGGAGATCAATAACCTCTTCATTATTCTTGTGTTTATTTGTTCAATCCTAGGAACATTATCTCACTATACTCTCCCCTTGTGCTTCATATAAGCCTAGGGATCAAAAGTGAATAGTGTTTGTTACTCTCTAGGAGGCATGTTAAGGGATTTCATCACCCTTAAGGATGACCTCAACCATGTGTTCTGGCGGGGTATATAAAGGGAGAGAACAAAAGTTGTACCTCAATCTAGTCACATAGTTATTGGCACGTCCTTGGGGTCTCGAGTGATTTTGGACACAAGATGAAGTGATGTTTTCTTAATTTTTTATGTCACATTCCTTCAAAGGACTAGTGTTCATAGACTTGGACCCCACCGTACCTAATGTATATTGGGGGCTTTTTAGACACATTGTTATCCTAGATAAGACCTTTCAGTCATCATATCCTATGGTGCATTGTTGTCATAGGAGGAGAAGAGCTCACACTATTATCACCATTGTTTGAGATAGAGTCTACTTTGGGCACGATGAAAGTCTCCAAGGTAAGGGGTGTATGGTGGTACATGACCTTGCATTCCCTATCTATCCATAACAAGGTAAATGGTATCAAGGGGGTTGACGTTTCCACTATCTAATAGTGGGGATCGAGACCACACCTGAGTGAGTCCATGAGATATGACACTCCTACTTGAATCATTTTAGGTGTGTTCATGTGTTTGGTGTATCTTCATTGTGCAAAACTAGTATAAGCCATTTTATTCATGAAGCAATTTGCACCATTATCCTTGTTAAGTCAAGTCATCCATTGTGTTTTTGTGTTTGTCTTTCTTGCCAAAAATCCCAAAATTCAAAAACATCAATCTTCCAACCAAATCTAGCATCCATCCTAATCATTTCCTTGCATCATAATCACCCATTTATTTATCTTATCCCAATCATTTTTTTCATCCCATCCAATCAATTTTATCTTAATCATCCATATGGCACTCAAAGATCCTTATAACATCCAAAGAATGTTTGATGAAATCAAAAAATTATATAAAATGTGCCCAGTCACTCCTACATCATCATCATCCCTACCTCCCATCAACAAACTTATCCATACCCAAACTTATCCAACATCAACCTTACCCCAAACCTCATAATACCAAATTCCTAACCATGCTTCATCTTCACACATACCAAATCCCACTATCTCACAACTCCAACAATGCATACAACAACAACTCCTAAACCAACAACTCCTAGCCCAACAACTCCTCATCCAACAACTCATCCAACAAAAATAAGTCCAAACAAAATAGCCACAACCAAAACCTTTGAAATATGACACATCATCCACTATACCTTTATCTATACAACCTCAACAAATTGCACCTCAATCCCATGTGTCACCTCCATCATCATACCAACCTAGTCCATCCACATATCACATCAATTCCACATCAACCTATCCTATGTATATTCAATAACATCCACCTCAAAATCCCCTACAACATGAGCATGCTAGAACTAGCTACCCCTTGCACCAAGATCAAGTGTCCTTAAGTCCTCATCATGCTACCTTTGACAAGGGAAACACCACTCCCACTTATGTATCCTATGTGTGTCCATCATCATCCAACTAAATTCTTATCCAAGAACCTCAAAGTCCAAGTCTATCCACCCCACGAATCCCTCCAATTATTCCATCACAATGTCCTCCCACCTCACAAAACCCTTCAATCCCTTCATCAACATGTTCCTCCAACCCTCCACCAAAGGATCCCATGGAGATAACCGTACAACAATTGGTCCAAGAAAATTTTATTGAGCTACCATCAATAAAACCATTTGGAGGAAACTAAATTAAACCCTATTCGTATAATGAAATGATTATTGTGCTTACTATATGGTTAAGGGCCATACGACATTCAATTGTTTAACACTTAGGAGATTGATCAAACACCTCATAAATCATAGTAAAGTTGTGCCTACAACATCCCCTCCCATTATCTATCCACCATGCAATCCTAATCCTAATCCATCCCCTCCTATTATCCATCCATCAAATCCTAATCATAATCCTACAACATCCACCCTTATTATCCATCCATTATATTGTCCATCCACCCATACACTTTTGAAGGATGTAATCCATGGCTATTAGCAAGGAATCAACCATCTCCATGTCATCAAATGTCTATCATTGAACCTATACAAGAAACTTCAAGCAATATGACTAGATTCCTCAAAATCCATCATATATTCCACAATCCATCAATCCTCTTGAAGATTTCCTTACCATAAGTGCAAGTCAAGATCCATCATGTAGCCATCTAGAGCCTATCAAGCCTATCCAAGAGTCTCCCACTCCCATTCAAGCAAACCAAGAGCTATGTCAAGAGTCTAATCTAAAGCATGTGGAAAAATTAACCCCTCATCCAAATCAAGATCAAAGCACTTCCATTCATCCTCACCACAATCCTCTTTATGATCAAGATATTATCTATGATCAAGTTCCTACCCATGAACAAGTAATCCAAGTTCATCCTATCCAATCCCAATATCACATTATCCATGTTAATCCTCTCTATGATCAAGATCTTATTAATGATAATGATCCAAATTCCCAAATAACAACCATCCATGAGAAAGATATCCAAATTACTCCTATCCATCCTCCACCTAGTCCTATCCATGATCCAATAACACCCACTTCCCTTGATGAGACACTTGGTCCCCATGAACACATAGATAATCCAACAAATGACTTGGATCATAACACAATACCTCTTAATGAGCCTAATGGTAATCAAGATCTAAGCATCCCAAGTCATCCCTTTTTTGATCCCATACCATCATTTCCTATTGATCCCCCATTATCCCCCATTGATCCTTCACCATCCCCTATCGACCCTATCCAAATCCAACATCCTATCCCCTTGGTTCCACTACCTTCATCTATGGTGGTTCTATCATAGGAGAGAAACATATTCTATCCACCACCCTAACTTCCCCATCTAATAATGGACTCGCATCTTGTTTCCAAAGAAACAAACATCCCATTGCACATCGCTTGCTCCAAAACATGAACTATCAAGGCAAAGGTTTAGGCCTTCATGAACAAGGTATCTTGGATCCCATCCATGTCAACACTCATCCATAATCGCATGGCTTTAGCTATACATCCCAAGGAAAACAATCCAAAAATGTTGGTACCACCTGCACACCTCGCATGGAATCTTCATTCAATCCCAAACCTAGTGCACCTCATCACACTTCCAAGTCATATTTCACCATCCCTCCTCCATCATCATACCATTCGAAAAAGCATGTGACCATACATATCCCTCCATCCACTCTTCCTCCAATCCTTCCAACTCTTAATATTTCCATCCTTAAATCCCCTAATCCCTTCATCTATCAATACACTCATCCCTCTATCCACATATCTCATTCCCTTACATCCCCTTTAATTCCTAGTCATGGCTAATGAATGCACAAATTGACAAAATATGAAGCTATCCCCAACCCAATGAGATTAAAAAAAAATTGGAAGCTTCCATGCATACAACAGAATATCCAGAAAAGCCTAAAGAATATCATGTTGTAGGGCATCAATACACAAAATCAGAGCCAAATCCATCTCAAAAGCTACATATGCCCACACACCTAAAAGAAAAAATGAAAATGGTGTAGGTCCCCAAGAAAAAAGAAATTAATCCAAATGAAGCATCCACATCTCAATCCATCCCCAAATCCCAAAAATCATGTTCTCTTTTAAAAAATCCTAAAAGTTTTAACTCCATTTGGGTTCCTAAATCCCTAAATTAGTGATTTCTAAATCCCCTATCCTGATTCCCATTACTCCCCACAACCCATCAAAGTCAAAGGCTTAAAAATCTATTGCAATGTGTGCAACTATTGGTCTTGGTTCCCTGTAACTCCATGACATCTCTAGATACCTCCATAGGTCCCTAGCTTATATCCCTTATCTGACATATTTCCCCCATCATACCCCTATGGTCCATGCTTTTGCTCCATCACCCATTTATCCATCCATCTCCATACATCATCCACATCATAATCCACCATCCATTCCATTTCCATCTTCCCACATCTACCAAAATCCATGCACATAATGCTAACATACTACCTTGCTATTGGAAACAAACACTTGAGTCCACATCCTCCATCCCATCCAAATAGTTAAAAAAAAATGAAAGAAACAATAGTAAAGAGAAATCATTTGTCCAATGGTGAAAACTTGGGAAATAGATGCCTTGGATAAGTACCATGATGAAAACCTGGCAAACAGACGTCATAAGTAGATCGATTGTCTATGTACCTTACACTTGGGGGCATGTTTTCTCATCTACCCTTCCTATCATTCCTTCTACCTATTCTTCCTATCATATCTTCTTTATCCATTATATCCATATAATTATCCCCTTGATCCAATCCATCCTCCTTTCCTCCTTTTGATCTTGATAATGATAGGTGCAAAATATTGAAACATGTTTTGGACAACTTTTGATGTATCTAATACTTCCCAACATATCCTATCATCTTATCATTGCAAGCATTGGCACGCCATATCCTAAGTCTTATACAGGTAGAATAGGACATGTTATTCCTATCAGACATAGTCCTTGGAGATCACATCCTGAATTCTTATGTCCATCTATTCTTCATGAATTTCCTATCCCTATTGTCCACTATCACCCATCCTTCTACCTATCCATCCATTTTACACTTCCTATCCCTATTATCCACTATTGTGTATCCTTCTATCTATCCATCCATCTTACACTTCCTATCCTTCCATTATCCACTATTGCCCATCTGTCTACCTTTCCATGATGTTTCCTTATCATTGGTATCTAGAACTAAGGCTATCTAACTGCAATCCAATAACATCCAAAAATGAAAAATCCTAAAAAACCAAAACATCCAAAACATCTAAAAAAATCAAAACATCCAACAAATCCAAAAAAAAAACAATATTCCAAAAATCCAAGCAATAAATCCAAATGCAAGTCATCCTTACTCCATATCAATCTAGTCGAGTAATGTAGCCTATCATTCAAAAGTATTGTTTGATTTTTCTTCCCAACCTTGCGATCAAACCAACCAATCGATCATTTATCCAATCCTTATCATGGGATATATTGTTCTCGCATCCCTATGTTGTTCTAGGGATATATCATTTTCGCATCCTTGTGTTGTTTTATGGATATATCGTTCCCCACAATGACAACATTATCCTCAATCAATCAAATCAATCCTTGATCACTTAATCCTTAGCTTTTAGCTTGGCAGGGGCAATCACCTTGTTTGTTTTTTAATCATTTGTGCAAGGTTGCTTGTGTGTGTTATCAATTTATCTTTCATCTATCTTATCATTTTTTATCATCATTATCTTTTTATCTTGCATATTTTATCTTGTACCTTTTATTTTGTATATTTTATCTTGCATATTTTTTCTTGCATTTGCATCAATCTTTGTAACCTACCTACCACAACGATATCATGGTATTCAACATCATGGTGCTATCCAGTATAGGGTTGCTTGTGACCTTTATCTTTTTGTGTGTCTGCCCTATGCATTGGATACATTGTCACCTTGATCTTTTATACCCTGGTGCATAACATCCATTTCTATATCAAAATAAGGATTGCTCTTTATATTTTTTAATCCTAACCTAAAGCAAATCATGCCATCCATCTCACTCATCCATCCTAATAAATCTCTATAGCTTTCACAATTTGATCAATTCTTCTATTCTTCTATCATCCTACATCATTACATCCATTATTCTTCCATGTTTCTTCCATCTTTCATCTAACCTTTTTATCTTCCTTTACATCTCTCCACCTACTAACAATTTCCTCTCTTTCATTTCGAGAGCACATCTGTGTTCTTTGAACCCCCCTGTCCTCTTGAGGGGGCATCATCATTATTCATCTTATTCATTAACTTATCATTATCTTTCCTTGTCACCCTCACTTTGAGTGACTGGGGTATCACCAACTCTAATCCAATCATTATCTTCCACTAAGATTCTTCTAAATCAAATCCTTCTTCTATCCAACACAATACTATGTTTTAAACTTCTTTGAAATGATGTTACTTCGCAACACCATCTCAAAGAGGGGCAAAATGTAGACACCTAAAATTCACCTTACTTCCCAACTTAATTATTCATTTTCTATACTTTTACATTAATTAAATAATTCTTAATTATTTAATTAAATTCATCCATCTTTGTTATTCTTCCACATTAATTAATAATTAATAATTATTTAATTCATTCATTCATTTTTTAAATGTTAATTAAATAATTTATAACTATTTAATTAGTTGAATCATAATCCAACATTAATTAAATAATTTATAATTATTTAATTAGTTGAATCATAATCTGACATTAATTAAATAAATCAAATACTTATTTAATTAAATTCAAATCATATCTTTTTCTTTATTTTCTTTCCATTTCTAAACTCATGTGTATCTAATTAATTAAATTAATTAGATAATATTATCAATTATCCTCTCATCTTTTTCTAGATTTATTTACTTTAAAAATAAAATTCAAATCCCTTCTCTACTTTCAAATATTATATTATATTCTTGATTTATTTCCTCTTTTGATCAAATACAGAAAAAATCAAATCCTTATTCCTCCATCATAAAAAATCTATAAATAAACTCTTCTCCAAACCAAATGTGAGAGTTTTCATTTTATGGAAACTTATGCTATTGAATCGATCTTCCATCCACATTTTTGCAATCAAGGTTATGCTTACGTAATAGAGCAATCCACATATCAATATACCAAGGAATAGATATCGTTGTGTGATAACTTATATTATGTTTTTTTTTTTTAATTTAATTATTGTGCACTTTGATTATTTCTTGAGTTATGTAGGCATTAGAATAGGATCACTACGTTTCTTTTTTACATTCCAATTTCTAGCATACATAATAGGTTTGAAATCCACACCAAAGGTGGTGGTGATTGGAGAGTTAACAAGAATTGATTGAAGAGCAATCTAGCTCTGATTGGATGTGAATAGAGGTGGGAGAGAATATCATAGGAGAATGATTGAAAGATACCAATAGATTGATTTGGAGATAAGCATATATTGATTGAGAGTCTATAAAAAAATTAAGGGAAGTGAATAATCAATTACGCATGGAGGAACTTGCAATCAGAAGAGGGTGTCAAAGGTGAGTATCTAATAATATGCAATGAATTATATCACAAAGATCAGGCTCTCTGAGAAAAACTAGGTTTCATTAAAACCCTCCATGGTTTTTTCTTGGAGCCCTAATATTCTTTCCCTACAATGGTGCATATTTTCATAGTCTTGTACAAGTTTGTATGTGTTTGCCAGCCTGGTGTATCCATTAGAATAAATAGTTTTATTTTATTGTTTTGTGAGTCTTGGGTTGCAGAACTATTAAGAGTCTTTTTTATTTCCTTTTTAAATTCAAAATTAGGTGGGAGAAATCCTACCCAACCTAGGGCTCTGACATCCTTACAGGAATTAATGTGTGCAAAAACCAAAGGATTGTGTGGCTTCTCTGAACTAGGCATTAATGGCTCAATCGATGGAGAGTAATGGGGAATTTAATAGCAGAATGGAAAGAGTTATTAATGGGGGTATGGAGATAAGGATGAGAAAAATAAATCATACTGTGAAATAATTGATATAGATGATGTTGCGCCTCTACCAGAAAATAGGCATTTCTAGGTTATTAGCAGAGACCCCGTCGTTGGAGCCAATAGTGGAATCCCCACCAAAGGAGGTTGTGAGGCATGAAGAGTAGAAACTATGGGTAAACCTTCTTCCCCTTCTCTCAATATTGCATTAGTCTCAAATGATGAAACGCTAATTTCTATTAAAAGGGAAGAAACAAGATTAAAAAATGTTGCCATTTTTTGGTCTATCTTGATCTTGATAAGCTTCCATCGAGGGCTTTTTTTATGGTTAGCTTGTGTCTATGTGGGAAAGAAAAATGGGTATACAAATCAATTTTTGAAGAATGATACAAAAAGGGTTGTTTGTTGTCTTTTTTAAATCACATAAAATGCAAAAAAAAAGTTTTAAAGAGAAATTTTTAGAATATTGACCAAACAATGTTTAAGGTGCACCCCTAGAACCCTAATAATTCTAAGGAAGAAATTATGTTTTGCTCTACACCTAGATAGTTTGAGCTTAAAGACATTCCTGAATAGTTATGCACTTTATTCTACAAATGCTAAGCCATATGGGAAAAAATTTAAGGGTGAAGGAAGCAAAAGTTACCCTACCTCACGTGGACGTGACAGTTTTGATATCCATAAAGCTCAAGGCAATTATACCTGAGTGGATAGAAATAGAAGGATTAGGGAAGCCAGGCTAGTGTAATATTATCAGTTTGGGAGGGCTTAATGCATGTTTCCTTTGTAAATGTGATGGTCACCAAAAAAATCATGCCCAATTCTTTATAAAAATAGAAAGAGGCCTAAGGAAAATCAGGTAAACCCCTCTATTCCTAGAAATAAAAACTTGGATTCTGTCTAGAAAAAATAATCTAAAGCCTAAAATGGATAACGCCACTCATGGAGAGCCCTTTTATAATGATAGCCCTGTGAAGGTTGTTGACAATGCAGTTAATGATAGAGTAGGAGAAGATATTGATATATTTATTGTGCAAAGAAAACTTGGTGAAATTAGTCTGGAAGAGGGGGAAGTTGTAGGTGAACAAGGGTTAGATGAAGTAGTTTTCTCATCTCCCATGGTGGAGATGCGGGTGCCTCCCTCCCAAACATAAGATATTATCAATCAGAGTATGACTAGTGTTGATTCTAAGGTTAAAGGCATGCCTAACTATAACCCTGTTTCAAATGAAGCTTCCCTCAGAATTGGATTGCCAGGTAGAAAATAAATATTTAAATGTCTCTCCATCCTTATTGTATAAAGATAGTATAATTGATGAAACCTTTAGTGTAGACCCAATTTTAGAGGCAAATGAGGGAGCTAAAATCAAGGCTCCAAAAATTGAAGATCTAGTAATCCAAAAGAAAAATGCCTAGGAACTGGCCTTGGAAAAAATTAGAGCTCAAATGAAAGAAAACAAAGATAAAGAAAAAAATGAGAATTTTAGTATTACAGTTGGAAAGTAAATTTTTACAACTGACTGTGAGGGGATTGATATGGACTCCCCTAGTGCACAGGCTGGAGAAGTTGGCCTGACCAATCTTAACAATAATGAGGAAAGCTTCAAGGACCTACTAGCGTCATTAGTACAAACCAAAACAGAAGAAAAGAAAAAAGGAAATATGTAAAGAAGAATTCCAAAATAGATAATAAAAAAGGGGAAAAAGATCCTGACTGTTTTAAGAAGTTATATAAAAAAAGGAAGATGGAAACCTCTGATCTAGAAAATTATGAACTATTGTAGTTGGAATATAATCAGCTTGGAGTCTCTTGATAGAAAATTCATAGTTAGGGACTTTTGTAATTTAAGAGAAAAGATCTAAATATCCTTATGCTTCAGGAGGTGAAGGCCACAGGGTTCACACTGGAGAATAATTTCATATTTATTTGGAAGTATGCTGATTTTTTTTCACTGAGCATGAAAAAGATAAAGGAGGGATAGCAATGTTGATGGACAAGAAATGGTCTCAACTAATTATCCAAAAAGGACATTCTCCTTGTAATAGATGCTTATGGGCAATTATTAAAAAAGATGATATTTTGTTTGAACTTTTCTCTGTATACGCTCCAAATGAATATAACTGTAGAGTTGAACTCTAGAAATGGATGGTCAATAACCTACAATAGATTCCATGGATAATAGGAGGTAATTTTAATATGACAGAATGCAAAGAAGACAAAAAAGGTGGCCTTAAATGGGGGTAGAAAGGCAATGAATCCTTCCTTTGGTATAAATTTAGTAAAAACAATTTTAAACTTTTTGACCCTTTAGAAGGGAAGAAGAATGAAACTAGTGGAATTTGGTTTACATGGTGTAATAGCCAAGAGGGAAAAAACATAATCTATTCAAGTCTTGACAGATTCTATTCAAATGAAGATAACCTCTACTTTCTTAGCAAAAAAGAAGCTAAGTGTGTAGAAGTTCTTCCATCCACTCTCTCAAATTACCATCCAATAGAGGAACATATTAGGTGGAAAGAATAGAAAACTGGGGCAAGAATTAAAAAAAAAAATTGTTTAAAGTAAACAATACCTTAGTTCAAGACAATGACTGTTGTGAAAGAATCATTAGTCTGAGAAACATTACAAAAGCCTTATATACTAACTCAACAAGGTGCCAATACTAGAATGCATTGATTAAAACTATGAAGTACTATTTCAAATAGTAGGGAAAAAATATGCAAAAGGGGTGCTGCCACAATAATGTGTTACACTTCCTAGGACATCCTGATTTTTGCTGAAATCACATATTTTTAGAAAATATAATGATTTAAGCCTTGAAAGGTTCCATTTAAAGGATTTTTATTGAAGAGGGTTTGATCAAAGCCCCTTAGATTCAATCCCCCTTGGATAGAACCCTGCTAGTTTTAAACCATACCTATAATGGAGTCTCCTCTACACCTATCAAAATGCTGATAAAAAACCACTTTTGATTTACCTTTTGGGGGATCAAATGAATTCATTTAAAATTCATGTTTTGTAAGTATGTACTCCTTATTATAAGCTTCCCAAAAACTATAATTTTAAATATATTTAATTTGATTATTATATTTATTTTTGATTTCTTGTGAATGTAGGTTTTTCACTGAACATCAAGTGCTCTTCTCTACACACATGGAAAATTAGTAAATTAGTGAAAAAAAATTCTAAAAAAATCTATGCCCTAGGTATCGATGTCCTTGTTTCAACAAAAAAAATAAAATTGAATTTCGATACATACAGAAAAAGTTATGTTTTACGGAATATGTCTATGTCTAAATTATAATTGATTTGACTTCAAAACTTAATTAAAAAATATTCAACAAAACATTTTGAAACCAAATGCATGCCCTATATATCGGTGTTACCAATCTAAATTCAAAAGAATCAGAATTTTATCCTTTGTAGAAAAAAAGTTATGTGCTACAGAATACACATCACTTTAAAAAAATGTTGTTTACTATTAAAAACTAGTTATCAAAGGAGAAGCAAAAAAATTTACAATTTAACTCTAAATTTTAAAAATAAATATATTTAGAATCTACAAACAAAATCTCACAAACCACTAGTTCACATCATCTTCAAATTCCTAATAGTTTAGCAGCTATAGGTGTCAAAAAGTGAAGATTTAGTTCAAAATGTTGATTTCAATGTCAAGTTTGCCCAAAAAGTGTAACCCATTAAATTGTGGCACAACCCAAAGACAAGAGGAGAGAGGAAGGGAAGCTGCAAGAAATCTTTTTGAAATGTGAAATTGAACTACAAGATAATTCGGAAGATGAAGATATTCTTAGAGAACTATGGGAAGCAAAGCACAAATTAAGGAAATTTCAAACTATTAAAAATTAGGGGGCCAGAGTTAGAGCAAAGCTGAATTAGTTATCAAAAGGGGATAAAGGAACAAAATATTTTTTTTAACTTGTTGAAAGAAAAAAGTTCTAGAGAAGACATTGGACCTATACAAGAAGATAATATGTGTTATAAAAGCAATGAAGAAATGAAAGAAGTGTTTAGGTCCTTTTATCAAAAACTCTTTCTAGCTAAAGATGGATCTAGGGAATGCAGAGAGGCACAAAGCTTCTATAGAAAAATATGCCCCAAAAAAAACATAGTTGAAATGTGTGTTAAGCTAAGAAAAGGAATCTCTAAAGATGAAATAACCAAAGCAATAAGGACAATGGAAAATGATAAGTCACCTAGCATCGATGGAATTCCTGTGGAGTTTTATAAATGTAATGAAGACTAGAGATAGTTGAAGACCTATTGGAAGTATATCAAGAGGCTATATCTAAAGGAACTTTTGGGGTTCGAAGAAATCAATAAAGGAGGGATCAAACTTTTACCAAAAGAAGGGAATAAAACAAACATTAGAAATTGGAGACCTATTACTATGTTAAATGTATCTTATAAAATTATAGCTAAAGTTTTAGCTATGAGGGTTATTGATATTCTTCTAGTCATTTTCTACCCTACATAGACAGGCTTTATAAAAGGAAGATACATCTTGGAGAACCTTATTACAAGTTGGGAAGCCTTGGACTAGGCAAAAAAAAGTGGGCAAAATGTAGGTATCTTATTATTGGACTTTGAAAAAGCATATGATAGAATTGAGTGGTCCTTTGCAATCATGATACTAGAAGCCTTAACCTTTCCTGAGGAATTTTGTAATATGGTTAGACTATTATTCAAGGATGCCACTGTTCAAATTGACATTAATGGATCATTATCTAACCCATTCAAATTGGAAAGGTTTACAAGGAAAAGCTTCCCTTTAGCCTCTGCATTGTTTGCCATTGCCTCTAAAGCACTATTTTATATCCTAAGAACATATTTGATAGGGAGGGAACTGAAAGGAATAACTCTTCCAAACAATGAAACACTTCTAAATATCCAGCTTGCTGATGATACAACATTATTTCATGTTCTATAAGAGGAGAACTTATTAAATTTTGAGGAAAGACTAATGATCTTTTGTAAAGCTATAGGAGCCAAGGTATCTCACTCAAAATTTATTCTTCTAGGCTAGGATGATTGTCCTCCATTATGGTTGGATACTTTTCAATGGAAATGGGGGGACTCAAACAAGTTAGTGAGATTCCTTGGAATCCCATTCTCTGTTAATCCATCTTTGAAGGAGATGTGGGACTAGATCTATGGGAAAATTAGTAAGAAGCTCAATATCTAGGATAAGAAATATCTTTCCATGGCTAGAAGGTTGCATGTGTGTCAAAAAAATTATGCATCTTATTCCATTTACTATGCTTCTTCTTATTTGTTTGCAATTTATCAAGTTAATCTCATCCAAAAAGGGATTAGAGAATTTCTATTATCGAATGTGATGGGGAATAAAAAGAAATATGCTATAACCTAGGAATGGTGCTACCTGACTAAAAATATGGGGGGTTTAGGGATTAAAGATATAAAAATTTAGGGTGCTACGTTGGTGGAAAAATGGATTGTTAGAGCCTTTGTGGGATCTAAACCATGGAAAGTTTTAATTGTTAACAACCTAAGGAAAGTAGTGCCTAAAAAGAATAAGACTAGTCAGGCTTGGGTCTTCAAGATATTGTTTTGGGAGACTTCAAAGTCAACCCCTTAGGGTTAGTTGTATTTGCATCAATATGGAAAGCTTGGGAATCTATCAAACCCTTCCTCATGAATAGAGAAGCCCTTGATTTTAATAAAAAGGAGATAGATAAAACTAGATCCATCTGGTGGAATCTAAAATATAATGATAAGGTATTAGCATTGTTGCAAGGTTGCTCAGCTAAAAAATGGTATAAATGGAAATTGCTTCATTTGAAAATATTATAATTAATAATTCTGTTAAAAGCTAGCACCAATTGAGGATTAAATATAATATACTGGAGACACAAAAAAGGACTTATGTAGTACTCGATAAAAATATCCAAGGTCTTATTCAAAAGGGCCTAATTATGAAAACAATGAATTGGAAGGAAATTAGATGGAAAGATGGTTTGGATTTTGGAAAAATGGTTTCAAAGAAGCTATATAATTTAATGACAAAAAACCATGATGTTTATGCACACATCAATAATGTATGGAATGTTAATTTAGAATCCAAACTATTGTTAAAAACAATGTCTAGAATTTAGTCTAAGGTCATTGAACCAAAAAAATGTTGCTTTAGGTGGCTTCTATTATTGAACAGGTTGGCAATAGGGTTAGATAACCTTTGTCTTTATTGTAAAATTCCTAAGAACCGTGAACAAATTTTCTTTGACTGCTTGTTTGTAAAATTCATTTGGAGTTTCTTCTTAAGGTCTTTAAAAGGAAATCTATCTGGTCTATGTGTTACCAAGGTTAATATTATGTGTGGATGTCTTAGTAATGTTGAACATAATGATAATTTGTTTTGGTTATTGTTTACTACTAAGATCTTGTGGGCTTTGTTGAAGGAAAGAAATAAAAATGTGCACAAAGGAAGGGAAAGAAAGTTTATTGGGTCCTTTTTGGGACTCATAACTTGGTTGATTTGTGAACAGGCTACTGCAATGTTAAAAATCCCTACAAAAAGAATCATGAAGATTTTAAATGAAGGCTCAACCATGGTCTACAAGGAATATATTCAGACAACTGAGTGTTGGCCTCACGTTTACAGGAAGGTAGATCCAAACTTTTATAAGGAATATGTAATGAAACAACTTGCACAATATCTTAATATAATAGTAAATATGTTGCAAACACTTGATAATAATATGTCACTTCAAGGGGGCAACCTCTAAAACCACTTCGAGGGGGATACCTCCAATAGTCTTCAATGAGAACACAATACTGAATATGATGAAATAAGACTCACTACCTCCTATATATATACCTATTTATGCCTAGGATATCACCTAGGCCAACTTAGATGGGCCTATATAAGCCTTAGGCCTACCTAAACAACTAAATAACAATAAAATAATGATAATATGACTTAATTAAGAGTTAAGATAGCCACAAGCTGACTATTCATAACCTTATACACACTATAGGATTAAGGGCGTAGTAGAATACATGATAGAGCATAACATGTACGTAATCAAAACTTGGTGGAAGATAACACAGATCACAAAATGGAAGCGATGGAATATGCATGTCAGAACTTTGATGTTGACAACAGTTTACTTAGAACTTCACCAAAGATTGGAACATATGAAGAATGGGATTCCTTTGTCAACAATGATAACAAGAATTAAGAGAACAAAGAGATAACGATGAACTAGAATCAATCTAGTACTGCATAGCTAGAATAGAATTGTACAAGCACAAGACATTCTAAATAGACAAACAAAGACTGATACTGTCGAAGCACGAGAATAGAGAAAAATATAAAAGTGAGAATAGACTTGCAAATTTTGACGTAAATTTGCTTTTAACTTTAAACTTGCAATCCTTATAAATAGGTATATGATATAAGATGTATTTTGGTGTGGCTCCCTTAGCCACCTAATGTATTTTCTCTTATTACTAATATATATGCAAGTTAAAAAAAACTTGCAATCAAAAGCTAAAAATAGAGTAAACTAGGCTAAAACTAGAAGAAATCATGTATGGAAAAGATGACAAGGTCATCCCTTTCGAAATGGGGGTCACCCCTTTTAGCGGGGTAGATTGCCCCTGAAGATCCTCCTTGAGTTATAAGGTTTCCTAGGGAGATCCTGGAGACAATATGGGTGACCCAATCCAAATGGTTTAGACAAGTGGTTTGAAGGTAGAAAAGTGGTTTTGGAGGGTTGAAAATGGTTTTGGAGACCTAAAATGAGGAAGAACACACATGCAATGTGGGTCACCTCTATTAGCAAGGTAGATCTTCTCAAGAGATCCCACTTCACCTACAAGATCTCCTTGGGAGATCCTTGAAGACATAGGGGTGACCTAGCCAGAATGGTCCAAACAAGCGGTTAGGATGTAGGCAAGAGCTTGGAAGGTTAATTGGATGGTCATAGAAGAATGAATGATGAAATAACCCCTTAGGGGAAGTGAATTTCCACTCTTGGTAGGTGGATTGCCCATGTTGTCAGGGTTGGAAAGGGACATGACTAGTTTGTCAAAATGGGTTTTAAGTGTACAACAAGAAAGTATGTAGGACCTTAGAAGGTTAGCTTGAAGGTTAGGGAAGTACAAACAAATAGAAAAACATTCAAAAACATGTCACCAAGAAAGAAGTTGTTGAAAGGTGTATATAATTCATGCTTACATGTACATGATTAGGACTCTAGATCATCATCAGACTACCATGTAGGCCTATGCACTTTTTTCATACTTAGATATTTTCCCCCTTGGGATGGTAGTCTACATGAAAGGTAGGTACCATCCCTATAATTGGCTTTTACCTCTATTGTTGTCCTAAATTGGACCTAAAATGCCAAGTATTTGTTTTCTTTTAAGATGAATTTGTAGTAAGCAAGTTAACATGAGAATGAGGAAACATACTATTGATGCGTATGTTTTGAATATACCTAAGTTGCCTCACCTTGCTATAATAACCTATAATGATGATAAATACATGTCATATTGTTGGGTGAATATTTTTTCTTTAGCTAACTAAAGGCAAAATGGTTATATCAACCACAGTATGATGAGATAATATCTCTCCTCTCGGCAAGGAGAGGCTCCCTTTTATTGCCAAATACAAACTAATAACTATTACAAACTTATTTACACTAAAAACTAACTTTGGGGTGATTCCATATCATCCATTTCTCTTTTTTCAGAAATGATGTTTATAATTCTCAATATAAAACTTAAAACAAAAGGATAACTTAAGCAATACCAGTATCTCTGAACCATGAAGAAACCCACAAAAACACAAAGTTTTCCATTGCTTCTTATGCTTGAATGTAAAATAAGGATTCTGCAATATAATGCAGCCCAAAGTCTTCAATGTATTCCATGATATAACAATATGATCAAAAGAATCAACTTGCAGCTCAAAGTCTTCAAGTTCACTCTAAACTTACAAATATAAACTAACTTCCACAAATGATAATTGCAGCTCAAAGTCTACCAAAATTAAATTTTGAATATCTCTCAATCACTTGACACACACTTTCACCTTTCAATCACTTATCAGTTATAAGGTAATAGAAAAGATGTAAGAGCAATTCTATCACTTGACAAGTTATATCCAACACAAAGATTGGGTACCAACTTGCTTTTCTTATATTGATTTTGCTTGAAAATTGATTTACAACAAAAGTTCAAAGTCTTAAAATTGTTTCTCAAATCTGGCAGATTTTTGCTTCAATAGAAAAAAGATAAAAATTACAATAGAGGCCCTCTTTATTTATAGTGAGAGGCCATGAGATAATCTAGGAAAATCTAATCACTTTGACTTATTCAACAAAGGAAGGGAGTCCTTATTGATTTGGGACTTCCTATGTTTTTAGTGTAATTACATATAGAAGAAGTACATGTAAAAGTGTCCAAAACTACAAACAAAGTACATATGAAAATACAAAAATAAACTAAGGCATGAAAAATTGGATCAACTTGTAGCCCCATTCTTCTTCAGATAAGCCTCGTACATAGTGAATACTGCTTGCATCTCTAAGCTGTCTAGACCAGCAGTGTTCTTGAAAATCACTCGAGCCCTGGTTATTGCATCTCTTACTAAAGTGGATGCCTTTTCATGATTTATCAACTTAGTTTTTAGATTATCTAAAGTCAGTTGATTATCCAGCATATTATCTAGAGAAGTGACTGAAAAAGCACTATCTTCAAATTCCCTCTAAACCATATTCTTAAATGCTTGAACCATCTCATCACGAAGAAGAAAATAATGGTCACCAGTTGTCAACTTACATGGGAATTCCTCTAATTTGTGTAGAAGATCAACATCACTATCTATATTGAGTTCTCTGGCACTCTTTAAATCTTTGATCAACTCTTTTAAAACATTACTTCTATGAATCAATGAATCTTTGTTCTCAACATAAGATTCATGATTTGAAATAATGCCAATTGATATCAAATTTTTCACCTTCAGCTTCTTCATCTCAATCCACTTCTCAAGGCTAGTATCCAAATACTCAATGTCTTGAGATATTATATCAACCAAATTATCTAGCTCTAACCTTATGTTTTCCATTTTGCTTTTCTTCTTAGTTGCACTTGTCAGAAGAGACACTCCTTTTCAATGCATTTTTTCAAGATATTCTTCAATCGCTCTTCCCTTGACATAAGTCTTTTCTTCCTTTTGAATAACAAGGTCCTCTATAGTGATCACCTCAAGTGCCACTAACTCAGATGACAAGGTGATTTTCCTTATTACCGCAACTAGCTTCTCTACTCTTGCTTTGTATTGCTCTTTCATTTCCTTCTCATGATCAAATTTTTGAATCAATGAATTGAGAGTAGACTGTACATCGTCCTTGGCACTTTCATGTGTGATTTTCCCTAGTTCAATTCTAGAGATAGAATAATCACTCATGTTGAATTTGTCAATGGTTGCATCTAGTGGTGGCTGAGCAATCTCCACATACTTGTGACCCTTGTCTCCAACAGTCGATAAAGAGTCTTGGGCTTCTTTTGAGTCTTTACCTTCACTGGTACTAGTTTTCCAAAATCAAAGTCACCTAGGGAGATGGCTTGCTTTTTTCGCTTCGAAGTGTAGGTTAATAACCACAGAGGAAGTACTGATGTACTAACATTTGGATCTGACTCCATTGCCTACCCAAGAGGAGTTACACCCACACTAGTTGTAGTGATTATTAGAGAAGTGTTGGTAAAAACTACACCTAACACATTAACATTAGTTGTTTGCTCAGTATCAAAAACAAGTTGGTCAAAAATTGTTTGGTCACCAATGTCATATGAAGGAGACGAAAAACTTGGAAGAGATCCCTACGAACCAAAAACAACATCAAAAGTAGCTCTTGGACTATCAAAAAGTGTCCTAGAGGAAGATGGTGTGGTAGAACCAAAAGATGGTATAACAATAGGAATAATAGGAGTACTAGAAACAATAGGTACATAACCATAAACAAATTTAGTAAGAGGGGAAGAAGAAACTAGATGTTCTGGTATAATGTTTTCTCTAGGAGATATGGAAGGTCTCTCTAGTTGTTCCTACTCAACTTCTTTCTTTGATTGTCATTCATCATCTTTCTCCCCTGAAGACCTTTCTTCAGTATCCATATCTTCAGCAACAGGCTCTTCAGTATCCTACTCTTCTATCTTCATTTCCTTGGCAATGGACTCCTCTTCCTCCTTTTGATACAAATTTTATTCTAGACTTAGGAGCCTTAGAAGTACTAGAAACATCACTCTTGTTTTAGTCCTTATTTCAACCTTTTTCCCTATCTGCTCAAGAATTTCTTCTTCAGAGCCAGTGATAAAGTCTTTTACCTATATACGTTTTCTTTGAATCCATATATTAGTGTTGGCTAAGATAGGCTCAAACCTCTTTCTCAATGATGTCACTTCTTTCTTAGACCATAACATAGTAAGCAAAGGAGAATTTGCAATTTCCTCATTTACATACCTAGGACTTGCATCATCTTCATTATCAACCATCCCCTCAAGGATATCAGCTAAACCCAACTCTTCAATTTGACTCAAAGTCAATCTTCTAAAATCTAGTTTTCTGATATCTTCTTCAGTTCTCAAATCTGCCCAAACATCCTCCACCATTGGCTCATGAAATTGAGTTTTCCTCTTGATCTTATTTCTCACTCCTTGGTAGTCACATTTGGGTCTTCTCTTGAATTGCTTCATGGTAACCAACTGCATTTTAATTTCCAAAGCCTTAGCTTTTGCAGCAGTAGCAATAGAATACCTACCAATTTCAATAGGGAATATGAATCTAGGCTTATTCAATTCAATTTGTTTGTTGTACACTACAATAATTTGTCTACACAATTCCATCAAGATAATCCTATCAGTCAGAAATTTTGGCAACATGTAAGGATAACCTTGATAGTAACCAACTCTTAAATAGGTAAAAGTTGGGAACTGAAGATATAAACAACCAAAATCATTGACAACAGTCCATGCTTCATCTGAAACTCTTCTTTGTTCTAAGTGAGGATCAAATAGACACATGATAAATACAAAAAATGTATCATTCACTCTTCTGAAATATGGATCCCTTCAAAGTTAGCTGAGGATAGTATTAGTAGACTGGCAGCACCCTCCGATCTCCCTCAGATGTCAAACCTAGAAAGCTTCTCATTGAAGTAGCTACATATACAAGATATGATGTCATGTAGAACTTAGATGTGGTTGAAACCATAATCAGTTGCTCATGAAGAGCATTGCTAATCTGTTCACCCCAGAAAATATTTTGTTTGCCTTGAAGAATGTTCTTAATGTAAGGATACATCCATTCATGGAATTTGGAAGAAGATGGAAGTCCTCTCACCCTGCTTAGGAGAGTTATTAGGTCACTAACCTCTTCTACAAAGTCACTCTTGGGAAAACTCTTAGGCCATCTAGATAGATTCGACCTGGAATTTTTCAACCATTTAGTATTGATAATCCTTTTGGATTTTTCCACATCTTTATCATATTCCCTTTGGGCAATGTTGAAATCTAGCTCTGCACCATCTTCTGCACCAGGACACATGAAAACCTTATCCATGAACTATGTATCTAGTCTCATAATCATGTTGCGATGAGCATCCACGACTATCCTATTATCCTTGTTATAAAAGTGGGCAAATTGAAGAACAAATTTAGTATAATGTGCAGCGACAAGAAAGGAAGCAACCAAATGGATATTACTGTTGATAATCCTTTGCATGTAGTGACTAGGTTTATCTTGCTTTGTCCTTTCCACAAATTTGGCCATATCAACATGACCAATTTTTGTGTCCCATATCTCATCCACATTTGACGTGACTAAAGTGATGAGGAACATGCCTTGGTATTTATACTTCATTACTTTAGCCTTCTTAGGTGAAGGATCAGTCACTTGAATGACGAGCACCTCTAATAGAGAAAGACAACTTGGCAATCTTGCAAGGGCAACTACAACAATAAGAGGCATAATTTTGCAGTGTTAGGGAAAATGAGGTACATGAGGAAACTGCAAAGATGGAAAGCATGATCATTAATGCAAGCTTAGCGGGGCTAGAGAGCAATTAGAGTGAAGAACAGAACGAAAGAGGGCTAAGGATAGCAAATTGGAAAATTTCCCAGAGTTAGAAAATTTTCAAGGAGTGAGTGCACAGGTGGCAAAAATTGCCGCCCTTGCATGTAGGAGAGAATTGCTTTTCATGTCAGGGCAGCAAATTTTGCTGCTCCTGCATGTAAGAGATAAGCATTTGCAAAGTATGTTTGGGTGGCGGAAAAGCCCGCTATTGCATCTGAGGATAAAGTTTTATTTATGCTCGGGCAGTGATTTTTGCCGCCCTTGCATGTAAAAAGGTAGGTCTGAAGTAGAAGCAGATGAAATCAATGCTTTAACATTTTGTAAGTTACAAAATCAAATGTTTGTGTATGGGCAGAAACTTTTTCCACTCCTACACTTTGGTCAAAAAATAAACAATGGCATGGGTGGTGATTTTCACCACTCATGCATTTGGGATATAACACCATATGCATTGAAAATCACCGCCCATGCATATGGGATTCATTACAAGATCGTGTATGGGCGGGAAAACTTGCCACCCTTACACAAGGCCAAATTATAAAAGTGTGAAGGCAGAAAAGAAAAAATGTTTAAACCTTAACACAGAACATGGAAGACATGGCAAAAATTGCTGACGACAGGTTGACTTCGAATGACGAAACAAAAATGAACATAAAGATTTCAAACTGAAACAATAATAAAAATAAACCCCTAAACACAACATGATGGAAATGAAGGATTAAATAATTGTTTCTAAAGAATGAATAAACTAATTGAATCACACAAACCCTAGTGCATAAAGAAAAGAGGAAATAAGAAACTTACCCAAAAAAGGAGTCAAAAAAGGATAAAAAACCCTAAACAAAGTTGTCACTAAAATCTGCCTGAATAGGTTGAATTAATAACTTTGGCAAGTCCAGAGATGTAAACAATCATAAGGGTAAAAGAAAATGAAAAGAAAAGAGTTTAAAAACCTATTTAAACATCAAAACATGACATCTAGCAAATCTATTTGTTACACACAAGTTTAACTTAAAGTTCATTAGGAGATGCTTCGGCAGTAAATTTTACTGTTGTTGCACATAAGGGAAAGACAAGATGCATGGGCGGCATTTTTTTCCGCCCTTGCACTTTAAACATAAACAACATGCACAGGTAGTGATTTCCACTGCCCTTGCATATCAAGGGACTCAAACATGCACCAGCGGCAAAAAATGCCACCCTTGCATGAAAAAAATAAATTTCTAACTCCTAAAAACTGCCAAAAACTCAAGTTTTAGGAATTCACCACTTGATCTGTTTGCACAAAATTCAAGAAACCAAGGCAAGAAGGTACTCAAATGGATTCTCAAGAGCTAGAGGACCACATATAAGGACAAGATGATTTGCCTTGATTTGTGCATTTAGAGTTGTAGGCTACAAAATAGACTAGTTTCATAGGGGTCATCCTACAAAATGAGCACAGCAAATTTTGAGGATATCAGTTGTCTCTAACTGGGGAGCTTCCTTTGATCAGTCTTTGAAATGATCAAAGGGAGAAGAACTCCAGTGTCTAATTTCCTTCATCCATTCCATTTTTCTATAAAGTCGGGTGACACAAAAGACACAAAAAGACTAAAATGAAAAATACATAAAAACTGTACAAAAATTCATGAACTTATCCATTGCTTCATTGTGTGAAAAGCTTCAGATGTTTCCCACTATGTGGTAGTAGGAAAGGCATTCCATCTTTGTACTCCAAAATGAAACTATTTTCACTATAACATTGATGAATGACGAAAGGGCCTCTCCATAGGGAATCAAACTTCCCGTGCATTCCTTTTGGCTCTCTCCTCTTGTCCCATAACAAGACTTGATCCCCAACTTGAAAGTCTTTGAATTTGGCCTTCTTGTTGAATAGCTTCTTCACTTAACCTTGGTGTTCTGCAATGTGATCCACCACTTTGACTCGCTATTCTTCAAGCTGCGAAAGGAACATTATGCACTTGTCAATAGAACTCTCAAAAGTTCCATCTTCAACTGCCTTTGCCAACTTCAACGCTGGCAACTCTAAAGTAATTGGTATTTCAGCATTCAATCCATACAATAACTAACAAGGACACATACCAATCTCTCTCTTTGGGGTAATATGATCTTCCCACAAAGCATCAAACCACGTCTTGTGCCAGGTTCTTTGACTTTCATCTACTAGCTTTCTGATTATAGTGACTAGATTCTTGTTACTAGATTCATCTTGACCATTCCCTTAGGGGTAATAGTCAGATGAATGAGAAAGAATAATGCCTTATTCAAAATAGAAACTAGTAATTTCATGAGAAGGAAAACATGTAGCATTATCTTCTACAATCTTGTTTGGGACCCCAAACCTGCATATGATGTTTTCCTTGAGGAAACTACAAACTACTTCGGAAGTAGCATGCTTAACCAGAATAGCCTCCACCCACTTTGTGAAGTAGTCAGTTGCTATAAGTACAAAACTATATCCTGCACTATATGTTGGATTCACTACACCAATGAAATCAATACCCCATTGCTGAAATGAATCCTCAATGATGATTGGTTTGAGTGGTAGGGCAGCCAACTTGGGTTCCACAAACTGTTGACAAAGTTCACACTTACACACCAATCATATGCATCTTGGAACAAGGTTGGCCAATAATATCTGGCTCTTAGAATTTTATGAGCCATGATAGGTGCCAAAAAATCTCCACCACATAAAGATTCCAAAAGTTTTCTTTGTTGCGCCTTATCAACATAATGGAGGAAAATCCCATCAATGCTTCTCTTGTACAAACCATTATCCCATAAGACAAAATTTGTAGCTTTGAGCTTAATGGTCCTTTTCTCTTTATAAGACAAATGTTTAGGACATTCACCATATGTGAGAAAGTAAGCAAGATTTGAATACCATTCATTTGTGGTTCTCACAAAAAGAACAGTGGGAACTTCTTCAACTTCTGCTTCCTCATCACCAGTTTCCTTGGTTACATTATAGCAATAAGCTAACATAATCCTTTTCCCCACAAATGCTTGGTAGGATTAATATCAAGGTCATATTCTAGGATCTTGGCAATCCAGTTACCTCTTTTGCTTCCAAACTCCTGTTGAGTTAGAATAGATTCGATTGTTAAGTCTAGAAACAACGCAACAATATGGGAATTCAAAATGTAGAAATGGAAATGCTTAACAGCTTTCACTATGGCATATGCATGCTTCTCCATAGAAGAATATTTAATTTCATGAGATTTAAGAGGACAACTCATGAATGCAATAGGAGATTCAATACCCTCCTCATTTTGCTGAACCAAGATTGCGGACAATGTATGCTCAAAAGCATAACTATACTTAATGAAGTCCTTGGTATAATTAGGACACACCAAAATTGGAGCATGGGCAATGGCTCTTTTAATTTCCTCAAATGCTTTTTTACCTTCCATGCTCGAATGGAAAGTGGACTTACCTTTCATCATATTAACAATATAATGAGTCTTTTCTACGAAATCGTGAACAAATCTCTGCAAAAAATTCACTTTTTTGAAGAAAGAGTGAACATCTGTCTTACTTGAAGGTAGAGGAAGACCTTGAATGGATTTGACCCTTTTTGGATAAATCTTGGTACCTTCCTTAGACATCACATGTCCAAGAAGTTTACCTTCAATTACCCCAAAAATGAACTTTTTTGGATTGAGTGAAACTCCATACTGACAGCACCTTTCTAGAACTTGCCACAAATGGTAGGCATGATCTTGATGTTTATTTGAAAATATAGTTAAATCATCAAGATATACAACAATAAACTTACCCATTTCATCATGAAATGTCAAGTCTATTGCTCATTGGAAAGTCGCACCAACACTGATTAAACTGAATGGCATCCTGCAGTAAGCAAAAGTACCCCAGGGAGTTGTGAAAGCAACTTATGCTAATTCACTTCACTCACCTCCACTTGGTTATAACCTAAGAAATCATCCAGCATAGACAGCATCTTCAAACCAGTCACCATTTGTAGTACTTGATCCATTACCAGAGGAGGGTAATTATCCTTTAGAGATGATTGATTCAAGTTCTAGAAATACACATAGATGTGAATTTCACTATTCTTTTTTCTTAATGGTACTATGTTAGAAATCCATGTGGAATGATGAATTGGGAAAATAATTCTCGCATTCAACATCTTTTGAATTTCTACTAAGATCGTACCTAAAATTTTGAGTTTATACTGGCTCTGCTTTTGCTTGTGAGGCACAAATCCCAACTTGAGTGGAATCTCATGTTGGACTTCTTTAGGCCAGAAAGACTTCAAGTCATCATAAGAATATGCAAGAACATCAATATAATGATACAAAAGTGTCAAAAACTTGAATATTTCATTAGCTGTACAACATTTCTCAATGTTGACCAACTTAGGATCAACTTTTGTACCTAGGTTCACCTGTTTGACTTCTGATGAACCTGTTCCAATCTATTGTTGTTGCCTGATGTACCAGTCATGTTTATCGAATAGTTTCTCAAGAGAAACTAAACCTTTGGGAATTTTATTCCCCTTTAGCTGCAAAACTCTTCACCGGTCTCTGAATCAACTTTAGAAACAGATTCCTGAGGAGGAGAATCACTACCTTCAAAATAAAGCTCATTGAAGTTATCTACCTTTTCTAGAAAAGCAATGATTTGATCATCCCCAATAAAAACCTGTATGGTCAGAATTATCAAGGATGCTTGGCTGAAAGACCAACTCAATTGTATATTTATTGCCCTTAAAATCCTTGTGAGGAATCATAAGGGTGGCCGAGACAGCCAATGAATCTGCATGATCATTAAACTCTCTTGGTACTGCTGAGATGTCAAAAGCATCAAAGTCCTCAATGCAATCCCAGACACGATTGCGGTAATGCCTCAGCCTTTCATTTTTGGTTTGGTATAGATTCCTTACCTAGCAAAGGATGAGCTCTACATCTCCTTGTGCTTGGAGATTCTTGATTCCTTTGGCACGAGCAGCATCCATGCCTAGTCACAAGGACTCATACTTAGCGGTATTGTTGGTATTATCAAATTGTAGCTTGTAGGAAAAAGAGAAAATACCTCCTTGAGGAGATATAAGGACTATTCCAGTCCTCAATCATGTTGAAGTACAGCTACCATCAAACTCTAAGGTCTAAACATCATTTGAACTTTCTAGTTTGACATTATCATGACTAGGAGATTCTTAATTTAAAAAAGAAAAATCCTCCATTGTCATGCTCTCATTTGAACTATCATCAGATGTATTAGCACAATCCTATGTAGTCAAAAAGTAATTTCCCATACCAGAAGACTCAAAGAGAATTTGTGCTTTGGGATCTTTAGATTTAGTGACGGTATATTTTGCTTCCCTTTCTGGAAGCAGCTTCTGCATAACACCCTTAATAGGTATCCTTGCTTCAGGTAAACCCATGTTGATTTCCCCACCAACATCTTTACAGAAATTCTGCCCCAATAAAATTCCATATGAGGCAGGAACATCGGTCATTAAGACAGTGATTTTGATCTTTTTCTCTAGAAAGGCAGCAAATGCAAACTATGCATCCTTAATTTGACCAATAAGAGGTACTTGTGTAGTTTCCATTGAAAAACATCTACCAAAAATTTTAGTCAAAGGTAATCCCAAGGCATCTGCCACCTTGGCAGGCATAACATTGTTAGAGGCACCTGAGTCTATGATAGAGTTACTAAGTTTGTGACCATTTATCAACAGAGAAACATAAAATGGTTTAATTTTCCCAATGGAAGGGGTAGTAACTAGATTATTCTAAGAGGCTCGTGTCTTAGAAATGATAGAAGTATGTTGGGAAGAATCTTTCCCTACAAGGGAAACCTTATTTTTTACAAATTTGGCTAACCATTCAAACTTATCTGGATTAGCTTGCAAATATTCAACCTCAGACATCTAAATTTTGGTCTTCTTGGCATGGTCTATTATATCGAACAATTGATATGATGGAGACACAACAAAAGGATTATTTTCATGTTGAGGCTTTGGAATAGGGGTACTAGTCTGAGGAACAAAAGAAGAAGATGGAGCATTTGAAGTACTTACCCATTTTTCACCAACTGGGTCTCTGGGTTGAAAAGGAAGAGGTGTTCCCCTCTTAGCAATGGAGATTGCAAGATGAGGATCTTCCTTTGACTTTCATTTATCAATTGCTTGTTGATTCAATTGATTTTGACATCTTGTGAAAACAACATATGACTCACCATATACATCTTCTCTTTGTTCAACTTCATCCAGAAAATTTAGGAAGCCAATATTTGAGTCACCAGTTAACTCTTCTTCTCCTTTTGTGAAGAGATTAATGCTATCATCCTGAGCTAAATTAGGTTGAAAGGAATTATCTTGTTCAGCTTCATAGTAGCCGATTGCTACATTGACCGGAGGTGCTTCCAAAGAAAGCCTTCCTTGTGTAGGAGGAAGCCTGTTTTGTCCTTGGTTTCTAGCAACATTGACTTGGTATAGAGCATTTGGAAATGTCTCCTTGGTATGTCCTTGTAGGAAGGAGTGGACATACTTTGAGACATTTTCTTTTTCAAAGCTAACAATTTGTTAGCCAACTTCTACACCATAGGATCAGTGGTGCTAGTGGAAGAAATGTTAATAGAGGACTTCCCTCTACTTTTGCTTGTATCCTTTCTTATTTTACCATCAAGGATAAGGTCATCCTTAATCTTGGTAGCCAAGGCTTGAGCTGCCACCAAATCAGTCGGATTAGTCCACTGCAGAAGAAAACTCACTTTGGGCAGTTGAGTGTTTATGAGGAAACACTTTAGATTTTCAACTATGGGCTGAGTAGTGGCTGAAATTTTGTTGGTCAGCTTATTGAACTTCATAATGAACTCACGCATGGGTTCTTGTGGTTCCTTCTTCATTTGAGTAAGTTGGGCCAAAAGAGCATGTATATCTTCAACAAGTTTGAACCTAGCCTCAAACTTGGTTCGTAGAACATTCCATTCAATGATGGTTTGAGAAGGAAGGTGATAGAACCAATCTATTGCGACACCTTGAAGCATCTCAACAAAAGTCTCATAGATACATCTTCATGTTCTACCCCCAGAACACCACATGCAATGTAAAAAGATGTACTATGTTCATCGGGGTTAACATTTCCATCACCATAGAACTTTGGAAAATTCTTTCTTGAACTACGAGGTAGATCATGCAATGGTGGAGTAAGATTCAAAGGCCTGAGAGCATTTCGCCATGGACCCGCAAGAGGAGGATGAGCCATTATGTGCCTATTAAAAGGTGGAATTACAAACCTTGAAACTTGTACAACTAGTGGAGTCCTATGCACACTTGAGGCTTCACTTGGTATAGGTGACCTTGTAGTGGTAGGAGGAAAACTCCGTGTACACTGAAGTCAAGATTTTGGAGGCAAAAGACTGAAATTATTTTTCTGCATTAACTCAAAAATAGGATCAATAATTCCTTGAGCTCTCCTACTTCTTGTATACCTTGAGTCTGCCAGAATGTAATATACTTAACAAAGATAAAAACTAGAAAAGCTTATTACAAGCAATGAGGCTAATATGCTTCAAATCATAGCGTGAGGCTCTAAGTTGCGTGTTCGTCCCCAATGGAGTGGCCAAAAACTGTTGGGTGAATATTTTGTCTTTAGCTAACTAAAGGAAAAATAGTTATATCATCCATAGTGTGATGAGATAATATCTCTCCTCTCGGCAAGGGGAGGTTCCCTTTTATTTCCAAATACAAACTTATTTACACTAAAAACTAACTTCGGGGTGATTCCATATCATCCATTTCTCATTTTCTTAAAATGATGTTTATAATTCTCAATATAAAAATCAACACAAAAGGATAACTAAAGCAATACCAATATAACTGAACCATGAAAAAACCCATGAAAACACAAAGTTTTCCATTGCTTCTTATGCTCGAATGTAAAATAAGGAATCTGGAATATAATGCAGCCCAAAGTCTTCAATGTATTCCACATTATAGAAAAATGATCAAAAGAATCAATTTGTAGCTCAAAGTCTTCAAGTTCACTCTAAAATTACAAATATAAACTAACTTCCACAAATGATAATTGCAACTTAAATTCTACCAAAATCAAATTTGGAATATAGATCTCAATCATTTGACACACACTTTCACCTTTCAATCACTTATAAGTTATAAGGTAATAGAAAATAAGTAAGAACAATTCTATCACTTAACAAATTATATCCAAAACAAAGATTGGGTACCAACTTGCTTTTCTTATATTGATTTTGCTTGAAAATTGATTTACAAGAAAAGCTCAAAGTCTTAAAATTGTTTCTCAAATCTAGCAGAATTTTACTTCAATAGACAAAAGATAAAAATTACAATAGAGGCCCTCTTTATTTATAGTGAGAGGCCATGAGATAATCTAGGAAAATCTAACTACTTTGACTTATTCAACAAAGGAAGTCCTTATTGATTTGGGACTTCCTATGTTTTTACATGTAATTACATATGGAAAAAGTAAATGTAAAAGTGTCCAAAACTACAAACAAAGTACATATGAAAATACAAAAATAAACTAAGGCATGAAAACTTGGATCAACTTGCATTCCCATTCTTCTTTAGATAAGCCTCATACATAGTGAATACTGCTGGTATCTCTAAGCTGTCTAGACCAGCAGTGTTCTTGAAAATCACTCGAGCTCTGGTTATTGCATCTCTTACTGAAGTGGCCGCCTTTTCATGATTTGTCAACTTAGTTTTTAGATTATCTAAAGTCAGTTGATTATCCAGCATATTATCCAAAGAAGTGACTAAAAAAGCAATGTCTTCAAATTCTCTCTGAACCATATTCTTAAATGCTTGAGCCATCTCATCAGTAGGAAGAAAATAATGGTCACCAATTGTCAACTCACATGGGAGTTCCTCTAATTTGTGCAGAAGATCAACATCACTATCTATACTAAGTTCTCTAGTACTCTCTAAATCTTTGATCAACTCTTTTAAAACATTACTTATGTGAATCAATGATTCTTTAGTCTCAACATAAGATTAACAATTTGAAATAATGCCAATTGATATCAAAGTTTTCACCTTCATCTTCTTCATCTCAATCTACTTCTCAAGGCTAGTATCCAAATACTCAATGTCTTGAGATATTATTGTAGGAGTCCAGACAACACTGAGAGGGGGGGTGAATCAGTATTGTGTAGATTTTTGCAACTTATTATAACTTTTAATTTACAAGACTCGGAAAGAGAAAGTCATCAATGAACTATTACACATATATGTATGAGTTTGATAATGAAAATTATGAGCACGACCACATAGAGATAAATCTTAACATAGAAGCAAAAACACACATATAAGCATATCATTAACACAAGAATTACTGGAGTGGAAAACCCTCTCTGGGTAGAAAAACCACTCAAAACTGCCTCACTGGCTACAATATGTTTCTAGGAGCACCAACTCCAATACCAAACAGAAGCACCCACTTCCAACACTGATATACCTCACTAATAAACAAATAGGTCTCATTGACCAACAAGCCTCACTGGCTAATACAAGGCCTCACTGGCATACTGTGCCTCACTGGCAAACCAAATCACCAACAGATGTAATAAACAAATCAGAGGGATACTCTGTTTCCATTCAATACAAAACATATATTTGTCAAATGGTCATTCTGTTCAAAATTAATCTTACATCCGGATACACTCAACAACACTTCACAACTCTGTATGTTTCATCTCTCTTTTTTTTAATTCACTTGTTTCTTCAAAAAATCTCTGCATGTTGGTTCACACTTCTCAATTTTGCAATGCATCTGCAATACCATTATATATGAAAGAGAATGTCCTTTCATATTCTTCTCAATCCTCATATTGAACTCTGCATCTATATCTTCATAAATAATGAATCTGCAAAAAATAAAGATTAAAATCCTTTGTTTTGCATAACCATTCATTTTCTTGATCCATCTTCCTTTCATTTTCTCAATAAAAATAATGAATGATATTCATCATATATCACTAAATAAAATCATCAATGGATTGTTTCAAACTGCCATTTTAACAAAAATGAAGTGCCTTCACAAATCAATTCATCTGCAAAACAACATAACCTTCCATATTCCTTTCTCAACCTTTTCAATATGAGCATGTATGTCTTCATTATTATCCGTGCATCAAAAATATATCTCCACAAAAATCTTTAATTAATTCCAACAAAAACTCTTCATATTCCTCTGTGCACTTCAAAGACCCTTCCAAGAATTTCAATCTGCAAAAAAAAAAACATTTGTACAATTTGTTCTCTTAATTTTCCAAAAAAAATATCTTCCATTTTTTTTTTAATTCTTCAAAACCTTCCATAGTCCCTGTATAAATAAAAATTATATCTCTTTCAAATTCTTCAATCTGCAAGATAAATATTTTCCAAAAAAAAATCTTTTAAACTTCTCGTCTGTAAGAAGCCTTCAATCAATCTGCAAATAACATCTCTCAATTTGCCTTGAAAAATTTCTTCAATATTTCAAACCCTCTTCTTAAAAAAAATCATATTGGGTTATGAAAAAAAAACTTTTAAAAAAAACTTCCACTTCTTTCCTTTTAGAAAAAAAAGAAGATTGTGCCTTTTTGCTTTTGAAGAAATATTAAACTTAGAAATAAATCTTCTTTAAAAAGAAGCTTTAAAAACTTCAAAGATTCCTCCTATTTAGAAGGCAAGAAATTAGCCTTTATTTTTCCTTTAAAAACTCTCCTTAAAAATCTCATAGAAGATGCCTTTTAAAAAGCAAATAAATAGGAGATGAAAAGTTATTCTAAAATAAAATAAAGCATATATAAATGCTTTTTCCCACTCTTTTAAAAGCACCTTAAAATATATTCCATGCCTTTTTATGAATAACTCATAGTCTCCATAAAGCATTCCATGCTTTTTAAATATATTTCACCCCTTCAAATATTCAAAGCACATAATCTTTTATAAATGATTAAACTTCACTTTCTTCAATGTCATAAAGCTATGACAAAAAGGGGATCAATAAAGTTTTTAATATTTAAAAAAATATTAAGACTTATGTGGTTCTCCCCTTAAAAAATGCTCTCCACTTCATAAATAATATAAGTCAAGCTCTCCTTTAAATATGCATAGAGCTCCCATAGGGATCATTGAATATATTATTATTTGATGTATTTTTTTATTAAGTCTTGGACAAGGCCCTCTTCAAATATTTAATATATTAAAATATGAAGACAGGAAGACATGAAGACATGACTTGTAAAAGACTTGAAAGCCACTGTATACCTCTGCATCTGCATATGTCACAACTATCAAAATCAACAAATGAAGATCAAATGTAAATGAAGACCATACCACCAAACCACTGTCATTATGAAGACCATGCCACTGTATCTGCAATGTCAATCAACTATAACTGTATATCAAAAGTAACATTAATTTCCTATGTCACAAAGATGAGAGCATCATATATACCATACCAATGCCATATGATAGTAAATCCATGTGGAGAACACCATACTATCAACACTGAAAACATTATGAAGGCCAAACCTGTGATCATGAAAGAAGATGATGATCAATGGTTAACATCATAAACCAAAAATGATAACTCCAAGGACCAATATGAACACCAACACCAAGAACATGAGAATCCATCCTGAGACAAACTTGAAGATGTCTTGATCAAACAGAAGCATCTCATTTCTAACCATATTTGCATATCTGACAACACATATCCAAACGACATCAAACAAACTGAGAACACCTTTTTGTCATCAATGACAATCTACTTTCATCAAACTACCCCTTTGTCAGTGATGGCAAAACTAAATGATGCAATTTTTCTTTCTCCCCCTTTTTGACATCTGATGACAAAGACTGAATTAACTCCCCCTGAGAACAACTCCACTGAAAGATGTTATAGATTGATCATAACAATTATATTGCAATATCAAAACTTTGAAGATATAAACTCATGTTATCCTGTTATCTTCATATCAACCAAAAATTGAGATACCACTTACCCAAAAATCTTTGAAACCACTTGTCTTTCAAAAGATTGAAGGCACTGAACACTTATCCAATTTGCTGTCCAAAACTTATCCTGAAAGCTTTGTCCTTGCACATCAGCATCTTGAACAACATTCAACTTGAGAGCAATAAGACATCATGAAACGCACATTTGAAAACTTATATCTTGAATAACAATACCACTTCTTGTTATAATGAAGACTGACATATATTCGCTAATAATCACATACTCCTCATGACATCACAATCAACCCTTTTTGACACACATGACAAATCTCCAATAACTCCCACATAGAGCATGATGGCATAAAAATAGCACTTAGGATTTTGATAAATCAGCCTTTTGACATGACACATATGAATTTGAATATCATGCAAGACTACTCATCACACTCTTTCACTCAAAAACACCAATCATGAAGACTACACATCTCAGGATGACATGATGATCACACAAGATATGATCTTGCAAAAACTTCCATGACAATAGTCAATCTACAACAACCTGCAATCAATTTACTCTTGCACACACTTCTTGGCATGATAAAGAATGAAGACCATCTGAATAAATGAAGACTATCCTCATGTTCTGCACAAGACATTTTTCACACCAAAATGTCAATTCTGATATAAACATAAACACATATTAACAAGAACTCCTACCTCTTGACTTTATCATTCTAATCAACCTCCTTAGCCATCATATCCAAACATCTGAAGAGAGTTCCTTGAGAACACCTTTACTGAAGCAACATGACAACTCAACCATGTAAGTATGATATGAACAATATACAAAATAGGATCAAGTCACAACATCACCAAACTCTTTGAGCATTAAATCCTTTAACAACTTATCAACACCTTGCATTCACTAAACATGTCATTGATCATGGACACCTGATACCACTAGAATCATACAATTTGTACATACTACCCTAAAACATATTACTGATGAAAAATATCAAAGAACCATGTGAGATTATTACATCAAGAGCACTTCCATATGAGCATCCAGTCCATCAATTTTGCATACCAACTGCATTAATAAGCTCTTCCTACATCACTGATATACACTAAAAATCAACTTAGTTAGCAGCATCTTCAACAACTATCTCACAAGATTGGAAAATATGATAAACAAGACAAGATCACCATTCAAATGATCTCCTTCCTGAAACTTCTTGGGGTCAATTGATAGCACATGAACAACTCCCCCTTACTTCATGCTATCTGTTATGCAATAGATGAAATGATTTGTGCAAGATGCACAAGCTTAGATTCTGACTTCTCTTTACCTTCTTTCTGCTTCCAAATTTTCATAGGTGCTTTCTTCCTCCAAACCTTTTCTTTCCATTTCAACTTTTTCAAATCAGGTGAAGCATACATTTTGCAATTCTGTGCTTTGTGTCCAAGAGTGTTGCAATTATAACAAACTATGTCAAAATCATAATCAAATGAATGATAGTACCTTTGAGTACTCATATTAAACTTCCATGAAGGATCATACCTTCTATGCACTTTGCAATTACTTTGTATGTGTCCAACATTATTGCACTTGTAACAAATAATGTCAGTATTCCTTCTGCAAACAATTGCTTTGTGTCCAAATTGATTACAAGCATAACAATAGCCATTAAAAGAATAATTATACCTGTACATGTATGCTTGTCTAATAGCAGGTTTTCTGAAATTCCTTCTTTGATTGTGTACAAATTCATCTCTGGTTTTCTGTTCAGCTTCACTCTTCCTTTTATCTTCTGTGGCAACAACATGATGACTTAAATCAATTATCCTTTTAGGTGTCTGTCTCGCTTTTGAACATTCTCCTTCTTCAGTACTCTTTTCAAACAACAGATTCTAAAATAAAATAAAGCATATATAAATGCTTTTTCCCTGTAACATCCACATCTGAAATGACAAGAAGTAACTAAGTTTTCACAACGGTAATTTTTTTTTTTTTAACAAGGTAATCAAATACATAAATAAACTTATCCACAATCCAATACCACATTTTCATTTTATCATAAACATGATTGCATTTTCATAAAGACTGAAAGAAATGATATACATTGAAACACTTTGTTTTCTAACAAATGAAATTTTCTTGAAATAACAAATATCGAAAACATACCATTACCATGCATCTTGATTGTCAACCCATCACGTTCAAGACTCGGCAATTCCTCAGTATTTGGAAGAGAAAGTATCTTCAAGGAGCTTAACCTCCAACCACAGACCATCAATCTCTCGCACTCTTTCCTAACTGCAAGTGGCCCTACCCTACTCAAGAGGATAGACTCAGGATAACCATCGGTGTTTGCCATCTGAGCTCTGGTGTTGTAACCTACGTGTCTTGTTATCGTACAGATCCCTAGATACCCTCTAGTCATGCACGACACTCCACAAGAAACGCCATCTAGTTATGGTGAACGTTCGATGCACTTGAGGATAGTACACCACCTTGGCCAAAGGATTTGTATTTAGTTAGCGTTCTAAAAATGCATGAACTTGGTTCACCCACCCTACTCGACTTGAACTGGTCGAAATCCTACAGTTTCCTATTTGCATTGTTTGAACTATTTTGACGACCTTGATGACCTCAGGGTTTTAGGATTTCCTCCTGCAATGGCGCTTGGCGCAATATTTACTCTAATCTTGAGTTCATAGTTTCATAAACTCATATTCATGTAAAAATACTGTTTACTAACGATCACTCCTAAGTGGTTTCACAATTGTTTACTCATTTTCCCATGTTTGCACAATACACTCGAATATCTATAACAATATCCTGTTATCCCAGAATTCAAGGGTTCTAGACTCATAAGGCCTACAAAACGAAGCTAGAATCGTCGCATGCAACAATAATCAAGATTCCACATGCGGTTATTCCACTCTACATGCCTATCATAAAAGCATGATGTTCTACGACACAAGTAAATTAACTCCCTTCTTCGCTTTTAAGTCAAATGATTTTGCATAAGTTATTGAGGTAAGAATCACACAATATAATAGTAAAAGATTCGATCTCTTTCATATGACCTTAGAGATGACCCACACACACGGTCGACCTCTAACAAAAGATAAAAGATGGAAACGACTCAAACTAGTTGTAACTACAACCTCGGCTATCAAGCACATTAACGTTTACGTCAATAATGGTTTGAATCTGCAGTTTAAACTCCTACATAGCATGCACGTCGAGCAACGTGTTTGCTTGCTGTGGAGTTATTGTTTAAGGAAGGTAAACTACATCTTGCATTATGATGAGTTCGTTCCTAAATGCATAATGTTAGAGAGCTGCGTTCTTTTAGTATACATTATCCTTCATGACAAGAAACGCTACAGTTTGTAAGTTCAAAAATACTAACAACAACAATGAAAGCTATTTCTAAGTTTTTGAATATAATAACACAGCTACGATACCATCTCAAGGATAGACCTCAATCGGTATTCACGATAGATTCACACTGACATCTTAGTTTAACCATTGCACGTATTTGTCCTTACAAAGAAGAGTCACACTACTGACCATTACTGAGAAAAGGAGAGAAAGGAAAATGAACCTGTTGACCAAGATATAGTTTGCTGTATCAAGTTCTTCTTCTTCTTCTCTGGCTTGTCGACCTCCTCTGATTAGAAAAACTCTCTCTATCTCACTCTTACTCAACGACAGTCCACTCCAACTATCCTTTTCTCAGCCGGTTACTACTCAAATCAGAGTTAAGCTCCATAGTTTTTCTTCACTACCGATCTCTTCTCAAGAGGACGACAGATTTCCACTGTAATCTCGTCTCTCTCCCTACTAACTATCTTACTCTTCGTTTTCTAATTCCTTTTACTCCGCAGCCTCTAAACTATCCTTGCTATCTCTTCTCGATACTTCTCTTCTCTACACGACTATATTCTCCCTCCATAAATGACTTCCCTTCCTATCATATAACTTCTCTCCTCTCACATCAAATACGACTTCCCTTACTATCTCTTTCCCCACCTCCACAGTGCTGAGGAGTTTTAGGCAGATTCGTTGTGTAAATCACTCCTCCCAGTTCATGTGAACCAAAGAGGTTTTTACCCTCCATAAGGATCACAATGAAAAGTAGTTTAACAAACCACTTCCGTCATGTGAAAAACTCCATGTAACATCTTTTTAATGCTCTCCCCGACATAGTTCTTTTTGTTTTCCATATCATCCTCTGCCCTTCTTGCTATCGCCAGATCTCTGGTAATGGGAGGCCGTAAGTGCACAGCTTACGCCAAAATTTTCTCTCAAAAGAAACATGCAGATCATCCTGGAAACGTGGCTCTCTATCGCTCAATAACTGACAAGGAAGTCGAGGAAAGATCTCCTTCAACACCGCGACCTCACCTCCTTTACTCCCTGCCGTTATGCTCCTCTCCAACAGCCACGACAACTATTCCCTCTAACTACTAACTCCCTCTACCAACGAGTGTTCCCTTACAATAAATTCTCATATTCACGATGTGGAGGTTAGAGATGATCCCTCTCCTTCTGTCGATGCGCATATCCTTTCCCATAGACTGCGACGGACCACTATCACCACGCTCTTAACTCCGACCACTACCTAGCAGATTCCCTTCCGCTGGTTGAGAATAACTAACATTTAAATCTAAACACACGGGTTGACATGACTAATTATGAACCCGACTTCTCACGTAACATGACCATTCAAAAGGTGGTGGCTTCTATGGTGACGAGGCTTGGTAAAAGACAAACAACTCCGCCTTCACTCGAATACCAACGCATCTAATTCAATCCAAAAGCCATTATAAAATGTATTGTGGAGTTAAGCTTGGTTTGGCGGTCGTTAGGAAATGACTAGAGCATCGTTGGAGTCGAGAAGGAAAGAGAAACAAGACTAGAAGAAAAGACTCACTTTTAAACGATGACTAAAATAAATTATTTCATGATATGACTTCGAATCGACATTCGTTGATCTACATGAATAAAATGAATTCACGAGTTTGACGCGTTTTACGTCAATCACGACGGATTGATCGTAACGCAAACAAGTTCTTACAACATTAGACGCACAAAGCCAACTTCTCGCATCTTTTGATTATGAGACAAGATTTACAATTTTGCCACAGAATGGTTCATTAAATACTTAAAAATGAAAATATTAAACGTCTAAATAAGTCGACTTGCTATTATGGACTTACGACGCCATCGACGACTCCAAGATTCTACAAGACGGTTTTCGACTAGGATGCTATACTTTATCCTTTGACGTCGACATCAAATTAACTAATCCCAACCGACAAACAAGACTAACTGGTTGGTTCCCAGGGTTTATCTACCTGTTTGACAATCTCAGTAACAAACACCCATGGTTAATTTCCAGGGTCTATACTCTCTCTCGAAGATACTTTCTCCTCCGTCGAACACGGTCCACCTGTTCCTGCATCGATAGACTCACATACAATTTTGTGGTCAAAGCATCTATGATCCAAATATAATATATTCAAACATCATTGCATTTATTATAAAGACTTTTAGTCTACATATCACCTTGATCGTAATCAATAGATTCCGCAATTTCATATAACAACTTTGTAAGATAAATTGCCAATTTTCATGTCGTTCTCAACATAGTAATTTATTGAAATTTGCAAGAAAGTAAATAGCATAATTGTTTTCAAAAGGAGGGATGTAACATATCCTTCCCCTTTAAAAATCATCGTCCCCGATGATTATGTTTATCAAGCAAAAACTTAAACTTAAAACAAACTTTCTATAATGCAACATTAATGTCTTTAAAAAGTTTTGGAAATCTTTGATAAATGTCTTTGTAGTCTTCCCAAGTGGCGCTATCCTCACCATATTGGTCCCACTGTATTTTGCATTGCAAAACTTCTTGATTACGTAAACGAAGTTTACGCATTTCGAGCACCTTGAGTGGCTCGATCACAACCACCCCGGGTTCTTGCATCTGTAAGGAATTCCAGTTAAGGATGTGGTTATTACCTACAAAATATTTCTTTAAATACGAAACATGAAAAACATTATGCATCTTAGACAAGGCTGGAGGTAGAGCAACTTTGTAGGCAACTGGATTGATAATCTCAAGAAATTCGAAAGGTCCGACATAACGAGGAGCCAATTTCAAAGATTTACCAAACTTTATAGAACTTTTTTGGGGTTTCACCCACAAAAGCACTTTCTTGCCAACAGAGAAGTGTCTAGGCACTCGTTTGCGATCTGCATAACTCTTTTGCCTGTCATTGGCTTCTGCCAATCTCTTCCTAATCACTTTAACTTTTTCTTCCATATCAGCAAGCATTTCAGGTCCAATGCTTATCCTATCTTCCAGCTTATCCCAGCTTATAGGAGTTCTGCATTTCCTTCCATATAATGCTTCAAATGGTGCCATCTTAATGGTAGAATGATAGGAGTTGTTATAGGCAAATTCGACAAGAGGTAGATATTCCTCCCATCTGTATTGCTGATCCATGCAATACATTCTCAGAAGGTCTTCTAATACCTGGTTCACTCTTTCTGTCTGTCCATCAGTTTCGGGATGATAAGCAGTACTTACATTTAGTTTAGTCCCTAATGCAGAAAATAAGGTTTGCCAAAACTGTGAAGTTATCCGAGCATCTCTATCAGATATTATCTTTTCAGGTACCCCATGCAATCTAAAAATTTCTTGCACAAATTTTCAAGCCAAAAGATGTGCTCCATCTGTCAAGTTTCCCAGTATGAAATGTGCAACCTTGGTTAGTTTATCCACAACAACCAATATTGCATCATGCCTATTCTTAGACATTGGCAACCCCTGAACGAAATCCATACTAATAACTTGCCATTTCCATTCTGGAATATTGTGTGGGTACAACAACCCAACAGGATGTTGGTGTTCTGCCTTAACTGTCTGACACTCCAAACAACTGGCTACAAACTTTGCAACATCGTTTTTCATTCCCTTCCAGAAATATAACGGCTTGACATCCGCTAACAGTTTTGTTACTCCAGGGTGTCCAGAGTAAGGAGCATAGTGAACTTCCTTCCACACAAGGTTTCTAAGTTCCACTGAATCAGGGACATAAATTCTTCCCTTGAATCTTAGCAATCCATCGGATTCAAAACTGAATCTGTCATTTCTTGGGTCCTTAGGGTTTTGGTGTAGAGCCTGTTTCACTTGTTCATAATACTCATCCCCAGATAAGTTTTGCAATACTAAATCTTTAAAGTTAGCATGTATGGAGATTATGGAGGCTATGTGCCTTCTTCTACTTAAGGCATCTGCTACTCGGTTTTCCTTGCCCTTGATATAAGAAATTTCAAAGTCATAATCTGATATTAGTTCCAGCCATCTCCTTTGCCTTGCATTGAGATTAGGTTGTGTGAATATGTAGCGAAGGCTTTGGTGATCAGATTTTAAAATAAAAGACCTTCCCAACAAGTAATGTCGCCACATCTGAAGGGCGTGAACCGCTGTTGCCATCTCTAGGTCATGAGGAGCGTAGTTCTACTCATAATTTTTTAGCTTCCTTGACTCATAGGCTACTACTCTACCATCTTGCATAAGCACACCTCCCAATCCTTCCCCCGAGGCATCAGTGATAACCTCAAACTCTCCCTCAGGATCAGGAACTTTCAAAATTGGAGCGGTTGTTAATTTTTCTTTTAACAAGTCAAAGGCCTTTTGACATTCATCCGTCCAAACAAACCTTTTTCCTTTTCTCTATAAAGAGGTAATGGGACTAGCAATGCTTGAGAAATTCAACACAAATTTCCTATAATACCCTGCCAAACCCATGAAACTTCGTACCTCTGACACATTGGTAGGTTCAGGCCATTCCATAATAGCTTTTATTTTGGCCAGATCAACTGATATCCCGTCGGCTGATATTATGTGCCCTAAGTACTGTACTTCTTTCTGAAAGAAGGTGCATTTGGAGAGTTTCGCATACAACTTATGTTCTCTTAATCGTTGCAACACTATTTGAAGATGTCGTGCATGCTCCTCTTCATCCTTGGAATAGATCAGAATATCATCAATGAAGACTAATACAAACTTATCAAGACAATCTCTGAATACATTATTCATGAGATTCATGAAAGCAGCAGGTGTGTTGGTCAATCCAAACGGCAACACCATGAACTCATAATGACCATACCTCGTTCTAAAAGCTGTCTTGGGAATGTCTTCATCTTTCAACCTTAACTGATGGTATCCAGATCTCAGATCTATCTTGGAAAAGACCGATGCGCCATGCATTTGGTCAAATAGGTCATTAATTTGTGGCAAGGGATACTTGTTCTTTATAGTTGCCTTGTTAAGCATCCTATAGTCTATACACAGCCTGAGAGTTCCATCTTTCTTTTTGACAAAGATAACTAGGGCTCCCCACGGTGATACACTTGGCCTAATCAAATTCTTAGACAAAAGCTCCTACAACTGAGCTTTTAATTCCATAAGTTCAGTGGTAGTCATACGATACGGAGCTTTAGAGATTGGCTCCGATCCTGGTTTAATATCTATACCAAAGTCAAATGTTCTCTTCGGAGGCAAGCCAGGTAACTCCTCAGGAAATACGTCTCTAAAGTTGCACAGAAATGGATATCTTTCCTCGAAAGATTGCTTCTCCGAGGTTTCCTCTACTAGGTCCATCTTAACTGCAAAAAGTTGACACCCCTTTCGCCTAGCCCTCTTAAGTTGTTTTGATGAAATGGATCTAACCTTTATTTCCCTCTGAATTCCTTGGAGATTTACAGTTTTGCCCGTCTCATCCAGACACTCAATGGTTTTATGAAAACAATCTACTTTGGCTCGATGTTTCCACAACCAGCTCATTCCTAGGATGACATCGTAGGACCCTAAAGGTGCTACGTACAAGTTTGCCTCAGTGGTGAAGTTAGAAACATCAATCCTAGCTTCGAACAAACATTGCTCTACTTGAGCCTTTGAATTATTTGCATACTCTACTGTCCAAGGTTTTGACATAAAGCCAGCTTTTGTAGAAAATTTACTTAGAACTCTAGGTGACACAAAATTTTCTGTTGCACTAGTATCAAATAGAATAGAAACAGGAACTCCAAATAAGGTACCTGTCATCTCAATAGGAGTGATCTGATACTCTGCTTGCCGATTGTCAAGAGCGGCATGAATCCTTTGCTGAAAGGCTTCCTGTTGGGAAGGAAGCTTCGTGTTCCTAGGCCTCCCATTCGGCTTCTTGTTGGGACAATAGTTGGCATAATGATCTCCTCTGCAAGAGAAACATCCTCCTATAGGTCCTCGCTTTTCAGATGGCCTACTTGCAGAATCACCATTCTTCTTAAAATTTGCATTTCTCTTAAAATCTTCGCCTCTGCGCTCATTACCAAATCCTCCTTGATTCTTTCGATTTCCCTTATCAAACCTCCTGATTCCATATCCCTTATCATTTTTCCTTTTAAAAGACTGATCATTGAAGTTCTTATCAAACTTCTTGCGTTTCTTGTCACGGTAAGCGGAGATAGACTTAATCTTCTGCTCCTATTTTATTGCCTTTTCATAAACTTGATCCATTGTGCTTGGACCATGCACCTCCACTTCACCACCGATCTGAGGGTTGAGTCCCATGATGAACTTTTTGATTCGGAACCTTTCGTCCTTTTGGTATTGGGGAACATACTTCAGTAGCCTAGTGAATTTTTCTGCATACTCGACTACAGATAGTTCACCTTGCCTGAGGTTTTGAAAATCCGTTAGCTTCTGATCAAAATACAACTGTGGTAACCACCGTTTTCAGAATAGTTCCACGAACTCATCCCATGTCACCTTCAAGGGGCTTAGTTCCAACTCCATTTTCTTATTCATCCACCAAGTGGATGCTTCCCCAGACAGCTGATAGGCTCCCCACACAGCTTTAGTAACCTCCGAGTAGTTTCTAATCTCAAAATATTTCTCCATTTCAGTCAACCATGCTTCAGCTGCATCTCCAGTTTTCGTTCCATCGAACTTTGGAGGGTTAACCTTCTTCATATCCTTAGATAACTCTAAGGCAAGTTTATCCTTGGTTCTTCTTTGGGCTTCACTGTCATCATGATGTTCACTTGACGTGCCATTTTCCCAATGCTTACTCTTGCTTGTGAAGTGTGAGTTCTCATTTCCACCCTCTGTGTTACCAGTTTCATCCATTTTCCTTTCCAGTTTGTTCAACCTTTCCTTGGTTTCCGTGAGCATGTTTAGAATCCTATCCAACTTGTCAGTGGAGTTTTCCTGAGAGTTATGACCTTCCCGATCCTCCCCCTTGTTAAATCCTAATTGGTCCATGCTAGTTTAATTTCACACCTGATTAAACATATACTAATCAGTTTTGCGCTTATTAAATTAAACATCATCAAAAGAACACAACATTTGATCATATTCATAATTGTTCTCAAACCAAAATTTTTGTCTTCATTCATTTTGCAAAATTGTTTCAACATCATTAGAGATAGACAAATCTCATGTTTCTACATAGTGTTATCTAGTGGAGTGTAACCTTCGGATTCATTGTCCGACACATAATCACGAGGTGTATACCCCTCAGACTCACTATCAGAAGATAACTCAATAATCTCAGCTCTAGGTACTACACGTGGATCTCTAGTGATCATGGGTATAGTACTAGGTACAATCTCAGGTACACTAATAGGTACACTATCAGTTACAATCCAGGAGCAATGGTTGATCATGGTTCGAACCGCCATCTCTGCTCCCTCTAGGAGTTCTCTCCTCATCCGCTTAAGTCGTGACATTGCATTGGCTAAGATTTCCACATCATCAAGCCAAATGTCGTTCTCGTCATTGGTTTTCTCTATGGTCTTGACCATCGCAAGTCGTTTCTGCTTAGCTTGCAGATAACGCTTCTTACCCGCGAAGGATTTTCTTGTGGTTCTCTTGGTGTATGCCATCCTGGCACAGTAAACCAAATCATTAGCTACCCACATAATGATGATTTCCTAATTAGGTTAGTGGACTCATCAGCCCTAGTGCTGAACATGGTTAGCTCTGATACCATATCTAACATCCACGTCTGAAATGACAAGAAGTAACTAAGTTTTCACAACGGTAAAATTTTTTTTTTTTTTTAACAAGGTAATCAAATACATAAATAAACTTATCCACAATCCAATACCACATTTTCATTTTATCATAAACATGATTGCATTTTCATAAAGACTGAAAGAAATGATATACATTGAAACACTTTGTTTTCTAACAAATGAAATTTTCTTGAAATAACAAATATCAGAAACATACCATTACCATGCATCTCGATTGTCAACCCATCACGTTCAAGACTCGGCAATTCCTCAGTATTTGGAAGAGAAAGTATCTTCAAGGAGCTTAACCTCCAACCACAGACCGTTGGTCTCCCGCACTCCTTCCTAACCGCAAGTGGCCCTACCCTACTCAAGAGGATAGACTTAGGATAACCATCGATGTTTGCAATCTGAGCTCTAGTGTTGTAAACTACGTGTCTTGTTATCGTACAGATCCCTAGATACCCTCTAGTCATGCATGACACTCCACAAGAAATGCCATCTAGTTATGGTGAACGTTCGATGCACTTGAGGATAGTACACCACCTTGGCCAAAGGATTTGTATTTAGTTATCATTCTAAAAATGCATGAACTTGGTTCGCCCACCCTACTCGACTTGAACTGGTCGAAATCCTACAGTTTCCTATTTGCATTGTTTGAACTATTTTGACGACCTTGATGACCTCAGGGTTTTAGGATTTCCTCCTACAATGGCGCTTGGCGCAATATTTACTCTAATCTTGAGTTCATAGTTTCATAAACTCATATTCATGTAAAAACACTGTTTACTAACGATCACTCCTAAGTGGTTTCACAATTGTTTACTCATTTTCCCATGTTTGCACAATACACTCGAATATCTATAACAATATCCTGTTATCCTGGAATTCAAGGGTTCTAGACTCATAAGGCCTACAAAACGAAGCTAGAATCGTCGCATGGAACAATAATCAAGATTCCACATGCGGTTATTCCACTCTACATGCCTGTCATAAAAGCATGACGTTCTACGACACAAGTAAATTAACTCCCTTCTTCGCTTTTAAGTCAAATGATTTTGCATAAGTTATTGAGGTAAGAATCACACAATATAATAGTAAAAGATTCGATCTCTTTCATATGACCTTAGAGATGACCCACACACACGGTCGACCTCTAACAAAAGATAAAAGACGGAAACGACTCAAACTAGTTGTAACTACAACCTCGGCTATCAAGCACATTAACGTTTACATCAATAATGGTTTGAATCTGCAGTTTAAACTCCTACACAGCATGCACGTGGAGCAACGTGTTTGCTTGCTGTGGAGTTATTGTTTAAGGAAGGTAAACTACATCTTGCATTATGATGAGTTCGTTCCTAAATGCATAATGTTAGAGAGCTGCGTTCTTTTAGTATACATTATCCTTCATGACAAGAAACGCTACAGTTTCTAAGTTCAAAAATACTAACAACAACAATGAAAGCTATTTCTGAGTTTTTGAATATAATAACACAGCTACGATACCATCTCAAGGATAGACCTCAATCGGTATTCACGATAGATTCACACTGACATCTTAGTTTAACCATTGTACGTATTTGTCCTTACAAAGAGTCACACTACTGACCATTACTGAGAAAAGGAGAGAAAGGAAAACGAACCTGTTGACCAAGATATAGTTTGCTATATCAAGTTCTTCTTCTTCTTCTCTAGCTCGTCGACCTCCTCTGATTAGCAAAACTCTCTTTATCTCACTCTTACTCAACGACAGTCCACTCCAACTATCCTTTTCTCAGCCGGTTACTACTCAAATCAGAGTTAAGCTCCACAGTTTTTCTTCACTGCCGATCTCTTCTCAAGAGGACGACAGATTTCCACTATAATCTCGTCTCTCTCCCTACTAACTATCTTACTCTTCATTTTCTAATTCCTTTTACTCCGCAACCTCTAAACTATCCCTACTATCTCTTCCCGATACTTCTCTTCTCTACACGACTATATTCTCCCTCCATAAATGACTTCCCTTCCTATCATATAACTTCTCTCCTCTCACATCAAATACGACTTCCCTTACTATCTCTTTCCCCACCTCCACAGTGCTGAGGAGTTTTAGGCAGATTCGTTGCGTAAATCACTCCTCCCAGTTCATGTGAACCAAAGAGGTTTTTACCCTCCATAAGGATCACAATGAAAAGTAGTTTAACAAACCACTTCCATCATGTGAAAAACTCCATGTAACATCTTTTTAATGCTCTCCCCGACATAGTTCTTTTTTTTTTCCATATCATCCTCTGCCCTTCTTGCTATCGCCAGATCTCTGGTAATGGGAGGCCGTAAGTGCACAGCTTACGCCAAAATTTTCTCTCAGAAGAAACATGCAGATCATACCAGAAACGTGGCTCTCTATCGCTCAATAACCGACAAGGAAGTCGAGGAAAGATCTCCTTCAACACCGCGACCTCACCTCCTTTACTCCCTGTCGTTATGCTCCTCTCCAACAGCCACGACCACTATTCCCTCTAACTACTAACTCCCTCTACCAACGAGTGTTCCCTTACAATAAATTCTCATATTCACGACGTGGAGGTTAGAGATGATCCCTCTCCTTCTGTCGATGCACATATCCTTTCCCATAGACCGCGATGAACCACTATCACCACGCTCTTAACTCCGACCACTACCTAGCAGATTCCCTTCCACCGGTTGAGAATAACTAACATTTAAATCTAAACACACGGGTTGACATGACTAATTATGAACCCGACTTCTCACGTAACATGACCATTCAAAAGGTGGTGGCTTCTATGGCGACGAGGCTTGGTAAAAGACAAACAACTCTGCCTTCACTCAAATACCAAGGCATCTAATTCAATCCAAAAGCCATTATAAAATGTATTGTGGAGTTAAGCTTGGTTTGGCGGTGGTTAGGAAATGACTAGAGCATCGTTGGAGTCGAGAAGGAAAGAGAAACAAGACTAGAAGAAAAGACTCACTTTTAAACGACGACTAAAATAAATTATTTCACGATATGACTTCGAATCGACATTCGTCGATCTACATGAATAAAATGAATTCACGAGTTCGACGCGTTTTACGTCAATCACGACGGATTGATCGTAACGCAAACAAGTTCTTACAACATTAGACGCACAAAGCCAACTTCTCACGTCTTTTGATTACGAGACAAGATTTACAATTTCGCCACAGAATGGTTCATTAAATACTTAAAAATGAAAATATTAAACGTCTAAATAAGTCGACTTGCTATTATGGACTTACGACGCCATCGACGACTCCAAGATTCTACAAGACGATTTTCGACTAGGATGCTATACTTTATCCTTTGACGTCGACATCAAATTAACTAATCCCAACCGACAAACAAGACTAACTGGTTGGTTCCCAGGGTTTATCTACCTGTTTGACGATCTCAGTAACAAACACCCATGGTTAATTCCCAAGGTCTATACTCTCTCTCGAAGATACTTTCTCCTCCGTCGAACACGGTCCACCTGTTCCTACATCGACAGACTCACATACAATTTTGTGGTCAAAGAATCTATGATCCAAATATAATATATTCAAACATCATTGCATTTATTATAAAGACTTTTAGTCTACATATCACCTTGATCGTAATCAATAGATTCCGCAATTTCATATAACAACTTTGTAAGATAAATTGTCAGTTTTCATGTCGTTCTCAACATAGTAATTTACTGAAATTTGCAAGAAAGTAAATAGCATAATTGTTTTCAAAAGGAGGGATGTAACATTCCCACTCTTTTAAAAGCACCTTAAAATATATTCCATGCCTTTTTATGAATAACTCATAGTCTCCATAAAGCATTCCATGCTTTTTAAATATATTTCACCCCTTCAAATATTCAAAGCACATAATCTTTTATAAATGATTAAACTTCACTTTCTTCAATGTCATAAAGCTATGACAAAAAGGGGATCAATAAAGTTTCTAATATTTAAAAAAATATTAAGACTTATGTGGTGCTCCCCTTAAAAAATGCTCTCCACTTCATAAATAATATAAGTCAAGCTCTCCTTTAAATATGCATAGAGCTCCCATAGGGATCATTGAATATATTAATATTTGATGTATTTTTTTATTAAGTCTTGGACAAGGCCCTCTTCAAATATTTAATATATTAAAATATGAAGACAGGAAGACATGAAGACATGACTTGTAAAAGACTTGAAAGCCACTGTATACCTCTGCATCTGCATATATCACAACTATCAAAATCAACAAATGAAGATCAAATGTAAATGAAGACCATACCACCAAACCATTGTCATTATGAAGACCATGCCACTGTATCTGCAATGTCAATCAACTATAACTGTATATCAAAAGTAACATTAATGTCCTATGTCACAGAGATGAGAGCATCATATATACCATACCAATGCCATATGATAGTAAATCCACGTGGAGAACACCATACTATCAACACTGAAAACATTATGAAGGCCAAACCTGTGATCATGAAAGAAGATGATGATCAATGGTTAACATCATAAACCAAAAATGAAAACTCCAAGGACCAATATGAACACCAACACCAAGAACATGAGAATCCATCCTGAGACAAACTTGAAGATGTCTTGATCAAACAGAAGCATCTCATTTCTAACCATATTTGCATATCTGACAACACATATCCAAACGACATCAAACAAACTGAGAACACCTTTTTCTCATCAATGACAATCTACTTTCATCAATTATATCAACTAGATTATCCAACTCTAACCTTATCTTTTCCATTTTTCTTTTCTTCTTAGCTGCACTTGTCAAAAGAGACTCCTTGTGTATGCATTTTTTCAAGATATTCTTCAATCGCTCTTCTCTTGACATCAATCTTTTCTTCCTTTTGAATAATAAGGTCCTCTAAAGTGATCACCTCAGGTGCCACTGACTTGGATGACAACGTGATTTTCCTTATTACCGTAGTTAGATGCTCTGCGCTTTCTTTGTATTGCTCTTTCATTTCCTTCTCATGATTAAATTTTTGAATCAAGGAATTAAGAGTAGACTGTACATTGGCCTTGGCACTTTCATGTGTGATTTTCATTAATTCAATTCTAGAGATAGAATAATCACTCATGCTGAAATTATCAATGGTTGCATCTAGTGGTGACTGAGCAATCTCCACATACTTGTGACCCTTGTCTTCCAACAGTCGAGAAAGAGTCTTGGGCTTCTTTTGATTCTTTTCCTTCACTGGTACTAGTTTTCCAAAATCAAAGCCATCTGGGGAGATGGCTTTCTTTTTCCAATTTAGACTGTAGGCTGATAACCATGGAGGAAGCACTAATGTACTGACATTTGGATCTAACTCCATTGCCTACCCAGGAGGAGTTACACCCACACTAATTGTAGTGATTATTGGAGAAGTGTTGGTAAAACTACACCTAACACATTGACATTAGTTGCCTGATCAGTACTAGAAACAAGTTTTTCAAGAATTGTTTGGTCACCAATGTCATATGAAGGAGACCACAAACTTGGAAGAGATCCCAGAGAACCAAAAACAACATCAAAATCAGCTCTTGGACTATCAAAAAGTGTCCTAGAGGAAGATGGTGTGGTAGAACCAAAAGATGGTATAACAATAGGAATAATAGAAGTACTAGAAACAATGTTTAGGTACAGAACCAGAAACAAATTTAGTAAGAGGGGAAGAAGAAACTAGAGGTTTTGATATAATGTTTTCTCTAGGAGACATGGAAGGTCTCTCTAGTTGTTCCTGCTCGGCTTCTTTCTCTGATTCTCGTTCATCATCTTTCTCCCCTAAAGGCCTTTATTTAGTATCCATATCTTCAGCAACAAGCCCTTTAATATCCAACTCTTCTATCTCCATTTCCTTGGTAGTGGACTCCTCTTCTGTCACCTTGGCTTTATCTCCTTTTGATACAAATTTTATTCTTCGCTTAGGAGCCTTAGAAGTACTAGGAACGTCACTCTTGTTTTTAGTCCTTATTTCAATCTTTTTCCCTATCTACTCAAGAACTTCTTCTTCAGAGCCAGTGATAAAGTCTTTCAGCTATATCCCTTTGCTTTGATGTCATATATGAGTGTTGGCCAAGATAGGCTCAAACCTCTTTCTCAATGATGCCACTTCTTTCTTAGACCATAACATAGCAGGCAAAGGAGAATTTGCAATTTTCTCATTTACATACCTAGGACTTACAACATCTTCATTATCAACCATCCCCTCAGGGATATCAGGTAAACCCAACTCTTCAATTTGACTCAAAGTCAATTTGTTGAAATCAAGTTTTCTGATATCTTCTTTAGTTCTCAAATCTGCCCAAACATCCTCCACCGTCAGCTCATGAAATTGAGTTTTCCATTGATCTTGTTTCTCACTCCTCTATCCTCAAATTTGGGTCTCCTCTTAAACTACTTCATGGTATCCAAATGCATTTTAGTTTCCAAAGCCTTAGCTTTTGCAGCAGTAGAAACAGAATACCTACCAATTTCAATAGGGAATCTAAATCCATGCTTCTTCAATTGCATTTGTTTGTTGTGCACTACAATCATCTGTCTACACAATTCCATCAAGATAATCCTATCAGTCAGAAATTTTGGCAACATGTAAGGATAACCTTGATAGTAACCAACTCTTAAATAGTTAAAAGTTGGGAATTAAAGATATAAACAATCAAAATCATTGACAACAGTCCATGCTTCATCTAAAACTCTTCTTTGTTGTAATTGAGGATCAAATAGACACATGAAAACTACATAGAAGGCATCATTCACTCTTCTGAAATGATGTATGGATCCCTTCAAAGTTAGCTAAGGATAGTATTGGTAGACTGGCACCACCCTCTGACCTCCCTCAGATGTCAAACCTAGAAAGCTTCTCATTGAAGCAACTGCATATACAAGATATGATGTCATGTAGAACTTAGATGTGGTTGACACCTTAATTAGTTTCTCATGAAGAGCATTGCTAATCTGTTCACCCCAGAAAATATTCTATTTGCCTTAAAGAATGATATTAATGGGGTGCTGCCACAATAATGGGTTACACTTTTTGGGACATCCTGATTTTTGCTGAAATCACATATTTTTAGAAAATATAATGAATTAATCCTTGAAAGGTTCCATTTAAAGGATTTTAATTGAAGAGGGTTTGATCAAACCCCCTTGGATAGAACTCCGCTAGTTTTAAACCATACTTATAATGGAGTCTCCTCTACACCTATCAAAATGTTGATAAAAAACCACTTTTATTTACCTTTTGGGGGATCAAATGAATTCATTTAAAATTTATGTTTTGTAAGTATGTAGTCCTTATTATAAGCTTCCCAAAAAGTATAATTTTAAATATATTTAATTTTATTCTTATATTTATTTTTTATTTCTTGTGAATGTAGGTTTTTCACCGAACATCAAGTTCTCTGTTCTACACACATGAAAAATTAGTAAATTAGTGAAAAAAATTCTAAAAAATATCTATGCCCTAGGTATTGATGTCCTTGTTTCAACAAAAAAAAATTGAATTTCGATACATATAGAAAAAGTTATGTTTTATAGAATATGCCTATGTCTAAATTATAATTAGTTTGACTTCAAAACTTAATTAAAAAAAATATTCAAGAAAAAATTATGAAACCAAATGCATGCCCTATATATCGGTGTTACCAATCTAAATTCAAAAGAATCAAAATTGTATCTGTTGGGATGAAATATTGGCCTCCTTTTATACTATTTTCATATGCTTTAAGACCTTTTCTATATGGTTTTGTAAAGACTTCATAGACATTATCTCTATTTTATGTTGTTTCATATATACTTTCCAAAGACTTTAACCCTATGCTGATAAATAGAATATGGTGATTATATCATCAAATAGATGTTTTAAATTATTGATAAGCATGTAATATAGATAGGATTTCATAAGTGTAATATGAAATCCTGTCTATATTACATGATTATCAATAATTTAAAACATCCATTTGATAATATAATCACCATATTCTATTTATTAGCATAGGGTTAAAGTCTTTGGAAAGTATATATGAAACAACATAAAATGGAGTTAATGTATGTGAAGTCTTTGTAGAACCATATAGAAAAGGTCTTAAAGCATATGAAAATAGTATAAAAGGAGGCCAATATTTCATCCCAACAGTATCCTTTGTAGAAAAAAAGTCGTGCTACAGAATACACATCACTTTAAAAAATGTTGTTTACTATTACAAAATAGTTATCAAAGGAGATGCAAAAAATTTTACAATTTAACTCCAAGTTTTTAAAAAAATATATATTTAGAATCTACAAACAAAATCTCACAAATCACTAGTTCTCATCATCTTCAAATTCCTAATGGTTTAGTGGCTATAGGTGTCAGAAAGTGAAGATTTAGTTCAAAATGTCGATTTCAATGTCAAGTTTGGCCAAAAAGTGTAAGCCATTATTATGGGATGACCCAATGTAAGGATACATCCATTCATGGAATGTGGAAGAAGACAAAAGTCCTCTCACCCTACTCAGAAGAGTTATCAAGTCATTGACCTCTTTTACAAAGTCACTCCTGGGAAAACTCTTAGGCCATCTAGATAGATTTGACCTGGATGTTTTCAACCATTTAGTATTGATAATCCTTTTGGATTTTTCCACATCTTTATCATATTCCCTTTGGGCAATGTTGAAATCTAGCTCTACAACATCCTCCACACCAGGACACATGAAAACCTTATCCATGAACTCTACATCTAGTCTCATAATCACATTGCCATGAGCATCCACCACTGTCCTGTTATCCTTGTTATAAAAGTGGGCGACTTGGAGAACAAATTTAGTATTATGTGCAATGATAGAAAAGGAAGCAACCAAATGGATATTACTGTTGATAATCCTTTGCATGTAGTGACTAGGTTTATCTTGCTTTGTCCTTTCCACAAATTCGACCATATCAACATGACCAATTTTTGTGTCCCATATCTCGTCCACATTTGATGTGACTGAAGTGACGGGGAACACGCCTTGGTATTTATACTTCATTGCTTTGGCCTTCTTATGTGAAGGATTAGTCATTTGAATGATGAGCACCTCTGATAGAGAAAGACAACTTGGCAATCTTGGAAGGGCAACTACAACAATAAGAGGCATGATTTTGCAGTGTTAGGGAAAATGAGGTACATGAGGAAATTGCAAAGTTGTAAATCATGATCATGAATGTGAGCTTAGCAGGGCTAGAGAGTAATTAGAGTGAAGAATGGAGTGAAAGTGGGCTAAGGATAGCAAATTGGAAAATTTCCCAGTGTTTGAAAATTTTCAGGCAGTGAGTGCACAGGTGGCAAAAATTATTGCCCTTGCATATAGGATGGAATTGCTTTTCATGTTAGGGTAGCAAATTTTTTCGCTCCTAAATGTGAGAGATAAGCATTTACAAAGTATGTTTGAGTAGAAAAAAATCTTGCTATTGCATATGAGTATAAAGTTTTATTTATGCTCGAGTGGTGATTTTTGCCGCCCTTGCATGTAAAAAGGTAGGTCTACAGTAGAAGCGGATGAAATCAATGCTTTAACATTTTACAAGTTACAAAATCAAATGTTTGTGTATGGGTAGCAAATTTTTCCACCCCTACACTTTGGTCAAACAATAAACAATGGCATGGGTGGTGATTTTCACCGCTCATGCATTTGGTATATAACGCCATATGCATCAGTAGTGAAAATATCACCCATGCATATGGGATTCATTACAAGATCATGTATGGGCGGCAAAACTTGCCGCCCTTACACAAGGAAAAATCATGAAAGTGTGAAGGTGGAAAAGAAAAAATGTTTAAACCTTAACACAGAACATGGAAGACATGGCAAAAATCGCCGACGACATAGGTTGACTTCAAACAATGAAACAAAAACGAACATAAAGATTTCAAACTGAAACAATAATAAAAACAAAACCCTAAACACAACATGATGGAAATGAAGGATTAAATAACAATTTCTGAAAGCATGATTAAATGAATTGAATCATGCAAACCCTAGTGCATAAAGAAAAGATTAAATAAGAAACTTACCTAAAAAAAGGAGTGAAAAGAGGATCTAAAACCCTAAATGAATTCGTCACTGAAATCCACCTAAACAGGTCAAATTAATAGCTTTGGCAACTCCAGAGACGTAAACAATCGTAAGGGTAAAATAAAATGAAAAGAAAAGAGTTTAAAAACCTATTTAAACATCAAAACACGACATCTAGCAAATGCATTTATTGCACACGAGTTTAACTTAAAGTTCATCGGGAGATGCTTCGATGGTAAAGTTTACCACTACTACACATAAGGGAAAGACAAGATGCAAGGGCGGCATTTTTCACCGCCCCTGCACTTTAAACATAAACAACATGCATAGGAGGTGATTTTCACCACCCTTGCATATCAAGGGACTCAAACATACACTAACAAAAAAAAATGCCGCCCTTGCATGAAATCAAAAAAATTTCTAACTCCTAAAAACTACAAAAAACTCAAGTTTTAGGGAATTCACCTCTTGATCTGTTTGCACAAAATTCAAGAAACCAAGGCAAGAAGATACTTGAATGGATTCTTAAGAGCTAGAGGACCACACATAAGGATAAGATGATTTGCCTCAATTTGCGTGCTTAGAGTTGTACGCTACAAAATGGACTAGTTTCATAGGCGTCATCCTACAAAATGAGCACGGCTAATTTTGAGGCTAACACATATGAGGATAAAATCCTAGAATAATAAAACTAAAGATTACAAAAACATGTTAATCTAGAGAGAAGAAGAATAAATTCTCCTTTTATTACAAAATTTGAAGGAATATATTTGATTTTAATGGATTTTGGAAACTTTCATGACTCTTTTTTGTAATTTTCTAAGTTTTCAACAATCTAACTTGGCACCTTAAGGTCTTTGAAATAACTATGTTTGTTGAAGAGACTTTCCCTCTTGCCCACTTGAACAGGGAGACTTGCATTCTTGAGTGCACAATTTTGCTCTTTTGACTGTATTGGAGTAGTGACTTGGTACTCAGACATTGATGCACACAATGTCTCTTACTTTGTTTATCTCTCATGTACATGGATAGTTCAATATTTTTATTTTTTATATGTTATGATTCACATATGGATGATAGCACTATGATTATTCAATGTTTTTATGTTTTCTAAAGTGAATGAGATGTAATATAAAATGTATGGATACGAAACACATGTGGATGCGAATGCAATACATCTTTATACTTTTTACTTCTCTGCATGCCATGAGTTATGACATGAATTATTGCTTGATTTTTGATAATATGTGTGCAAATGGAACAAACATTGTGACTACTCTTTAGTAGGATTTTTAACCTAGGGGATTGCAAGTTAACCTAGTATAGAATGATTTACTAAAATTTGGGATGTAATTTTTATTAAGCACTCAAGTGGGAATGGGAGGGAGATGAATCAATTTCTAAACTTAGCTTTGCAAAGGGCTAAATACTAATCATTATCTAGACAAAACACTTTGACCCATTTTAAACTTAAACAAGTAACAAATTTTATTAATACCTTCTAGACTTAGATCAGGGATGGCCAACAAGATAGACCTAGGATAAAGGAAAGGCTCCAAAGAAAAATATGGCCCTAAAGATAGCTAGACTCTTGGCTCTATAGCTATTGCATGCACATGTGCTTTGTGTCTCTCAAGTTCTTATTTTCTCCGATAGATGCCACCCTCATAGCTTCGAGCTTAGATTTATCTCCATCTAAGAGTACAAACATCAAGAATCCTCTCTTTTAATTTCTTTATTTTCTTTTTTTGTTTCTTTCTTATTCTTTTATAGTAATTTTTCCTCATTCTCTTTTTTTTTTGCACTCTTATTTCTTTGTATCTCTTTTCCTTTTGACTTTTTTATGATCTCTCTATTTTCTTGTTCATTTTTTAATTGTTTTATAGAGTTTTGATCCCTTGAAATTTTTGGCCAAGAAAGATAATGGGTTGGGTGCCACCAAGAGCTTTCACTATCCTAATGGACTTCCCTCTTACTAAGGACAATTGGAGAAGGTCTACTTGTAATCTTCTATTGAGTACTATAAGTTTGAATACCTACTTTTCTTAGATTTGACATCATGATTCGTTAATATCATGATCAGTATAAAGCTAAGAGCTTGACTTTATTTTGAATATTTTAGGAATGTAAAAGAGAATGATAGATTATGATGATGATTTTGGGAATCACAAAGGCTCAAAGGGTCTAACCTATACTAGAGGCCACCTTAGACTACTTATTAATAAAAAATCAAATAAGAGCATATCACTAATAAGTGCATGGTGAATATAATGAAAAATTAATATTTTTTTCTTCCTTTTTAGAATTTGATATTTTTTATTTTTTTGTACTTTTATGATTTTTTTAAATATTTCAGATATAATACTTAGACTCTAGATGAAAGGCATTAATTGTTGCACTAAGTTCTTCACCTTCCATTGTGCACAAGACATAAGCATCATTCTTAAATTCTTTCTTAACCATATATGAACCTTTTTAATCTTCTAGAAATTTTATTTTCCTTCCTTGTCTCTTATTCTTAGTGCTACCTTTTCTTAGGACTATCTCTCCTACTTTGTAAGGACCTATTGGGGTTCCTTGTTCTAGTGGTATGTCTATGGCAACTTGGGGTCAAATGATATAAGCTAAGGATTTATATGCTTGTTGGTGAGAGAGTGTCTAATTCAAAATTCCATCACTATTTAATAACTTTGTAAGTAGGTGACACTCATCTTGCATGTAGACCTTTGTTGATAACTGAGAGGGGTGTGAATCAGTTATCTAAATTAATTTAACCTTCTATTCTTCTTTAATAACTAGTGCGGCATCAAAATAAATAAACATCCATAATCATGAAAGTAGAAACAAAGTCAATTCACATAACACAATGATTTTGACATGGAAAACCCTATTAAGGGAAAAACTACGAGGTGACTAACCCAAGAATGTATTCTCTGTTAGAAGAATAGAAATACAAAAATGGCACTTGCCAATTAGGGCTCACTACCCGAGCACACTACTCACAAGAGGCTCACTGCCTACAAGAGACTCATTGTCTACAAGATACAAATAAAGTAACAAGATACTTGAACTAATGAGAAGCATCCACATATGCTGGGGTTCAATTTCGGTTAGGCTCAATATACTGATCTACTACACTTCATTCTTCCTCTTCTTTGGTGCAATTGTCCTATCACATACTGGACCTGTATTATTGTTGTCACACTGCTCTTCTTCTTTTCTTCACACCACACCACACACCACACACACCTTTGCATCCAAATCCATCTGGTATATATATCCACACTAATGATTTCAACACCTTTCTAGTCGGCATCTGGAATAGTCAATATTTTCCCAAACTCTGATCTGTTGACTGAAACCTTGCTTATCAAGTGATGTGTATCAAGGAGATGCTTATAGAAGTCATCAATCATGTTGGCCAATCATGAATGATACCTCAAGAAACTTGATCACCATCAATATCTCATCCGGATTAAGGTCTAATGCTTTGCCGGTCAGTTCTTCCTCAATCTACTCTACCAAACAGGAACCCAACACTTAGGTGTTCATATCTTTTCACTCTTACATCACTGGAGGCTTAATCTCTAGAATATATTAGTCAAGGTACTCCACTTGACTTCCCCAAGTCCGTGCTTTACTTAGATACTTCTTCTGAGAGATCCGGACCTGACTGTCAGACCTTGCTACATACTTTGTTCTTGCTTACCAGACCAAGATACACTTCATTTTATCTTCTGGTATGGTCATATCATGTCCTGTGGATGTGTGGGATGGACTTTGTTGCCATCAATGACAACACTCAAGAAGCCACATAGTGTCTCTTGCCAACAATCTCCCCCTTTGGCATTGATGGCAACACTTAGTAAAAAATGACTAAGTGTCACACTATACTCCCCCTTGGCTGATGCTCTGTTCTAATGTATACTTTTTTGGAGCTCCCCCTTATCTAGATCCCACATTTTTCACTGCTCCTCACTCCCCCTTTGACATCAATGACAAAGAGTAGAATCCGCACACCAAAATTTTCAAGAAAAACAATCTATACATATCTGCATAAGTATATATATACAAGTTGTACTTACATATACTTAAGTATATCTGCAAAAGTATTCTTCAATTGCACAACTTCTGTCACCCAACTTTGCTTCATCCTATCCAAAATTAAGATGTGACCACTCAACAGGAATGCAAAAGCTTCTACCTTCTTGAGATTTGTCAGATCACTGGTCTGGGCTGTGGCCTGAGCATCAATTGGGGCTTCATGCATAGCCTCTAACTTAGGGATAATGATCCCTCTAACTTCACTTAACCTGTTTATTCTATTTTTCTTCTCCTTCTGAAGCTTCTTTATTTCATTTGTGACTGCAATAGTCTGACACTCTTGATTGATTATGGAAGAGGAGAGAGGATCAAAAATTTGAGATAAACTTAACAGTTTATCCTCTTGCTCTTTTACTTTCTTCTCAATGTCCTTGGTCACTTTGGGCCAGGATAAACAAAATTTATATATATCTCTGCCATCTTTAAAAACATTTTCTAAGCTCTTTATTCCAATATCCATAACACTCCTATCATTGGTTATTAGTCCTTGTACTTTAGAGAATCTCTTTCCCAAAAACTCCTTTTAGACCTTTTCTTCTGCTGACTTCTCTAAGGAATCAAAATGCGTATGAACAAAATTTACAAGAGACTTTAGATTACCAGATGTGGAGGCCGAAGGATCCTTTTGGAAAGATGGCATGATCTTCTCCAATACACCGGATGCAGTTTCTATGAGCTCACAGTCTTTCATGTGAGACTTTAGAAGTTTTTCTTTTGCCTTTGCTTGAATAAAGGATGCTAGCTTCATGGTTTGAACTGAGGAGAGGGAATCAAAATTGAATGGACCTTGAAGCAGTTCCAGTTCATCAAATTCCATCATCTCTTTGGTCAAGAAATCTTTGATAGTTTCTATAGTGTCTCTCACCGGAGACAGAGTCTTCTTTCCTTCTGTAGTCTCAGAACTATTTCCTGGGGTCTTCTATGTTTGGTCTTTTTCCTTTTTCTTTACTTCTTCTTCTTGACTGGTTTTCTCCTCTAATCTTTCTTCTCCTTTAGATCCGGAGTCTGTAGGGGAAACCGGGGGAGATATGTTTGCTTCTTTAAGGACTTCCTCTTCCAGAGTAGAGGAATCCAGGTCCTTAGTTTTCTCCACACCTATTTCTTTTGAAACTTCTACATTTTTCTCTGTAGGATCTTCCTTTGATGTACTGAGTCCATCATCCATGACAGAGGGTTCATCACCTAAGTCCTCTATAACAGGAATATTGAATCTTTTATAGGCATTCTAGAGGATCTCTTCTGTTTCTTTCGCCACTTTGTTAGTCTCTCCAAGCATAAGCTGATTCATTCTAGCTTTGCTCTGGAACTCATCCTTACAATCTTTGAAGATCATATTCATTTATTTCTGAGTGATTGAAGGATAGAGCTAAATAGCTATCTGTTCTCGAATCTCAAGGTCCTTTGCCTTAGCATTGTTCTTCCTTATTTCTAGTTCCTTATCTAGGCTCTTAGGAATTAGAGATATGAATTCAATAAATGCCTTATTATAGATATTCAGATACCTGACAGTAGCTTCTTGCAAGATCTTCTGGTTAGCTTCATTATAATCATCATAGAATTCAATCATTGGTTTTAGGTTTCCATCCATAGTGACTGATTTGACTACATCATCAATGGACAGAGTGGGCCTTTCAACAAACTCTTATGCCTCTGCTTCACTAGATTTCTTCTTCTTATTATTCATTTTCTTGATCTCCTCATCAGATTCTGTCTCTTCATCATCCTTCTAACTGATATAAGACCTTTTGGCCTTTGTCTTAGTTCTCTTTTCTCCCTTTCCAAATGTCCTGACTTCTAGTTTTGATGCTTTCTAGCTCTTAGAGGTGGCAGGTGTAGAGCTCTTGAAGGATCTGGTTCAAGAGGGGGCTTGCACCAGAGCACTTTCTTTTTCAGTTTCTTGCCTTTCTTTTTCTGCCCTTTCCATCTTTTCTCTGTTTACATCAAGTGCCTCCTTTGAAATTCCATGCCTCTTGGCAAATTCTTCAACTTCCCTCCTCACTTTTCTTTTCATTTCTAGTTGTCTCAGCTCCACATGAATCTTCACACTCAACTCTTCAAAGGTTCCAAACCTTTCTACCTTAGGATCCTTGGGTTGACTTAGCATGTGTTGAACATGTAGCTCTACAATTTTCTCATCTACTTCATACCCCATTGGCATGATCCAGACTATCCTTGGCTCCACTGCCTCCATTAGGCACTGATCAATTTCTACCATAAAGCATACTGTATCCTTATACTTTTCAACCAATGATTGGGGGATTCTTTCTCTGGCCTACATCAAGCTTTGGAAGTTTTTTAAGTAACCCCACAGTGTTGTGTTTTGTGCCTTGGCATCACCATGCCCATGCAAATAATCCCTGATTTGTATGGCAATAGGTCTGTCATTTTGCCATATCCAGCCACTAGATTCGGGTAGCTCATTCATGTAATAGAAGAATAGATAGAGTATCAAGCCACTGTATTTGAATGAGTTCTTCTTGTCCTTCTTTATCTTCTACAGATTCTCCAAAAGTTGGCTTAGAAGGAGCTCACAGAGATCATAGTCAACATTCTTCCTTAACATTTCATAAGCAGTGTAAATTGTTGTTTTAGAAACAGAATTCTCTCTGTTGGAGTGATATATCTTGTAGCCAATTATCATGGCTGCAAACTTGATATCTAGATCTATGATATCCTCAATTGTCATTGCTCTTTTATCAAATTTCGATCTGGTAGCCTCACTCACAATTTGGTTTTTGACTGATTTGAGAGTAGGTAACCCACCAGATGAGTGCAATCCCGGTCACCGCCCTAATGGCATCCCTTGTGATCTTAAATGGCCTCATTAACCATATAAAGTTGTCATGCACTTGGCTCAGAATATACCAAACCCATTCATCTTCTGCAAAATAGGGGAAATGAATGTACTATGCAAAATGCTTATCCCGAATAGCTTTGTACTGAGGTTTGAGTTCAAATGATTCATCTATTAGCTGCTTATGATATAAATCCATCAACTTGGATTCCCTAAAATCCTCAATATTCGCATGAATGTATGCCCTAATGTCTTCAACATGCAAAACCTCATGCGGAATGCTGAAAAATGTGCCTAAGAGATCCACTTCTAGAGATTTGTAGGGATGTTTCTTAAATTTAGGGCATGGCCTATCAGTAATCTTCACAACATTTAGAGTAGCCATCTTAAAGATTCAGAGAGAGATTTCAAGATTAGAAAATACCTCTTACGCTTCTAGGGTTCACGATATGAGCCGGATCGAGTTGCTTGGATGAATCGACTTTTGTGGTTTGATCTTTGAGATGATTGAGATATCTTGTTGCAGAGCTCCTTCTCTCTTCTTTCTGAATGCAAATGTGCAAATAATGAACCAATGAACCCTTTTGTTTCTACGCAAACCCTAATTCCATTTTGCAATAAATGCACAACCTAAGTTATTCCGGTTGCCTTTTTTTCTTGTTCCGAGAGAGATCTTTCTAGATCACTGGTATGTACTATTATCTATCTATCTATCTTCCCCAAATCATTCCACTTATCCACAGATCAAGATACCTCAAATTTGAATCATACCAGATCTAACTGTGAGAATCTTGTTCTTACCAAATGACTGTTAAACTAAATCAATCTAGGAAGATTAACCTTTTCTAAACTTCTTGCAGATCTTCCATATCTTTACCAAGGCTCATTTATATGTTTCTCTGGGAACCCTTTAATCCACAACTTTCCATGTGCCAATTTTAGGCACCAAATGACTAGCTGGGGGAACTTGTTTTCTTTTGAGACTCCCCCTGAGCCAGAGCTCATCTATTTAGTTTTCGAAAGGAATATCAGCACCAAATTCTAGTGTGGATCCATCCCCAACATTTTATGTACTCCTCTTCACCCAAATCTTGTTCATCTCCCTTTGAATTTTATCTGCATTCATTTTGCCTTTTCCTTTGTCTTGGTTTTGATTATGATGCACCGGACCCTTTTTGTCCTGATTCTTACTTCTGTAGAATTTGGCAATATGACTGGATCTATTGCAATTGTAGCAAACAACATTTCTTTGCATATTTCACTGATATCCTTTTGATCTACACTAATTAGCCACATGTCCCATTCTATTGCATGCAAATCATCTACCATTGAATGAATTGTTCATTTGCATATTTCTACACTCATGAGATTTGTGACCATAACTTTTGCAGTTAAAACACTGTCCAGAGAAGGATGAGTTAGTTTGATTCATTCTTCTTCTACATTGATTTGCTTTATGACCAAAGTTGTTACAATTGTGGCAGTAGCCATTGAAGGATGGATATCTCTGAGCATTTGGTTGCCTTACCGGAGGTCTTCTAGGCATGTTCCTTGGATTTCTAGATCTAGAGTTCTTCTAACCGGATCTGGAGCTTTCACCTTTCTGATACCCCAAGCCTTGCTTGTCATCTACCCTCTTTTAGCTTTGAAGAAGAACTTCAAGTTGAGCAAAACTTATCTTCAATTTCTGTTTGTATTCATTTGTTGTTTGAAGATCCCTTTTAAGAGAGTCAATCTGATTCTCAAGTTGTTCTTCATTATCTCTTTCTTCTTCAAGATTAGATTCTAGATGCCTAATTATTCTATCTATTTTATGGCAATCTTCTAACTTCTTGAGAGATTGTCTTAGATCATCTTCAACTTTTCTTTTCTCTTCAATTTCTTGAGTGAATTTCATAACCCTTGATTCCATTTCATGTCTTACCATAATGATCTCTTTTGATAGTTTCTCACATAACTTGTTCTTCTCTTTCAGATCTTCATCAGTATTATTGGCTTCACTTTGACTGGCTAATTGTTCAAGAAGTTCCTTTCTCTTTTTCATAGAGATGCCCAGTTTCTCTTTTAGTTCATTTATGAAATCATCAGACTATTTGGGTCTTTCCTTCAAGTTATTGACCTCAAAGTGAGATTGTTCAAGATCATCTAGGGCAAACTGAAGTTGTTCCCTCATGCCATACATATCCATTGTGATTCCTAGATCTTCCTCAAGCTGTTAGGCTCTGTTTGGAGGAACTTAGCTTTAATACCAATTGGTGATAACTGAGAGGGGGGGTGAATCAGTTATCTAAATTAACTTAACCTTTTGTTCTTCTTTAATAACTAGTGCAGCATCAAAACAAATAAGCATCCATAATCATGAAAGAAGAAACAAAGTCAATTCACATAACACAATGATTTTGATGTGGAAAACCCTGTTAAGGGAAAAACCACGAGGTGACTAACCCAAGAATGTATTCTCTGTTAGAAGAATAGAAATACAAAAATGGCACTTGCCAATTAGGGCTCACTGCCTGAGCACACTACTTACAAGAGGCTCACTGCGTACAAGAGACTCACTGTCTACAAGATACAAATAAAGTAACAAGATACTTGAACTGATGAGAAGCATCCACATATGCTGGGGTTCAGTTTCGGTTAGGCTCAATATACTGATCTACTGCACTTCATTCTTCCTCTTCTTTGGTGCTGCTGTCTTATCACATACCAAACCTGTATTATTGCTGTCACACTACTCTTCTGCTTTTCTTTGTACCACACCACACACACCTTTGCATCCAAATCCATCTGGTATATATATCCGCACTAATGATTTCAACACCTTTCTAGTCAGCATCTAGAATAGTCAATATTTTCCCAAACTCTGATTTGTTGTTAAGAACCCATGTTCAGCCCTTCTCTTTACTATATTAGTATGTTGTTGTTGGATGCATATGCTTTGTAAGTCATCCTATGAGTATATGGTATTATCCCACATTCATTGGGAGTAATGGTTGTTTAGTTAGACTTAGTATATAAGTATGTGTTGAGGCCTATGAAGGTACCCACAAATTTATTGTATTGAGCTTGCTCAAAGGAGGTTGCCCCCTCAAAGTGGCCTACGATCAATAAATTCTTTTGAGTTCTACTAGTTTTGTTATATTGTTGTATTTTCATTATATTGTTGCAAGAGGTTCCTCTCATCTGGTATCAGAGCACTTTCTTGGGCTCGCTGGGTGGAAATTCTGCCAATTTTTTTTCATAGTGGCCTCCAGGCACTGTATTTCTTGGGCTCACTGGGTGGACATTCTACCAAAAAAAATTTCCAGTAGCATCCAGGCACTGTGCTTCTTGCAGTAGTCTTTTTTCTTTGCATCTGTATCTATCTTGTTCATTTTAATTGTAGGTTTGGATCAGGGAATAATCCCTATCCGCTTAACTGTGGGAAGTGCTTGGGCATAGCCCTAAAACTCATTGTGAGGAGTACCACATGAACCCTGAAGTAGCTGGCCCATTGAGAGGACCTGCCAGCGAAAAGGGCACCAACCCCTACTTGATTGACTAGTTTCCATCCGTGAGGTAAACCAAGAGCTGTCGTTTGTGGCAAAGCGGTTATCAGTTTTACCTGAGTCGTGGAGTGAGGGGTACTGCCCCAATACGCAAGCTGTTAGACAACATTGGTATCCGAGTGACTCCCCTAAACCATTAGGAAGCCAAACATACTTGGGGTCCATAACCAGCTGTTAAATCACTAGTTAAATATGTCCAACGTTGCCGCAGAGCTTGTTGCAGATCCTATTGCAGAGCTTGTTGCAGATCCTGTTGCTGCTCATTTGTAGATCTTGTTGCTGCTCGTTTGCAGATCTTGTTGCCACTCATTTCTGGAAAAAAAAAAGCGTAAAATTTTTTTTTTTCATCATATCTTCCTTGTTTTCACTCCATTTCCTCTAAAAATTCACCGGAACCCCTGAAATTTCATTCTGCATAATTCCTTCCTTGAGGACCATATCCTAAATTCCCCTTATCAAAGCCCAAAATCCCAAATTTGTCTATTTTTAGGGTTTGCCATAACTTCTTTGATTTTCACCCAAACGCCTTCAAATTTGGCCACAGTGTTCCTTTCCCATTTCTGCTCGTTTGTCCCTCTTCGACAGATTTTCTCATTCTTTCACCCCGCTTTTGAAATCCCAATTTTTCCACTTCCCTGTCCCTCAGAAAGTGCCCAAACCCTAGTCAATCCCCCATTACCCATCTGAGTTTTTCCCAAATCCCAATTTTCCCTTACCAAAAAAGTTTTTGTTTCTATTTTTCTACCCATTCCCAGAAAAGAAAAAAAAAATTCCTGGTTATGGTTGTCACCCGCACAGGTGAAAAAAACATGGAGAATGAACTTGCAACCCTCAAGACCAAACTCCAAGATCTGGATGAAAAAATTCTTGGTCTCAATCTTTAGCATTCAGCCATGAACAATAGGTCCTCTTCTGTAGACATTGGGTCCTCTTCTTCCAGCCATTTTCGTGGGCCGAAGCTTGATTTTCCTCGCTTCAATGGTGATGATCCGACTAGATGGATATACCGGGCCGAACAATATTTCAACCTACATACTACTTTTGATGTCAACAAAGTCCCATTTGCATCCTTTCATTTGGAACATGAAGCCCTTCAATGGTTTCGCTGGTACATCAAGGCTCATGAAGAGCCAAAATGGACAGATTTTTGCACACTCCTTTTACAACGATTTGGCCCTAGTTCTTTTGATGACTTCACAGGCGCACTCACTAAACTTCGCCAAACTGGTACTGTGAGAGAATATCAGACTGAATTTGAGAAACTGGCCAATCACACCGAAGGATTGTCTGATGAATTTTTCTGAAGTTGTTTTGTCAGTGGTCTGAAGGATGCAATCCGATCTGAGGTTAAGATGTTCCGTCCTAGCACAATGATGGAAGCCCTAGGGTTGGCTAAGTTGGCCGAGGACAAGATCACAGCTCAACAACACTCCAAATCCACTTTTGTTCCATTCAGAAATATGGGTCCCCAAAGACCTCCAATCACACTAGCTCCTCGAACAACACCTATTAAGCATTTGTCTGAAGCTGAGATGCGGGCACGTAGAGAAAAAAGGCTTTGTTATAATTGTGATGAGAACTTCACTCAGGGACATAGATGTGTTCAGCAAAAGCTCTATCTCTTGGATGTGGATTCCCCACCTACACCTAAAGTTTATGAAGATGCTCAGGATACAGTAGATGATCAAGTCGACATTCAACAGCCACATGTTGACTCTCCTTCTCAAGAAGACCACCTAGAGATCTCTCTCCAGGCTTTAGCAGGAGCCACCACCCCACAAACCATGCGGGTCAAGGGTTACTTCAAGAAGCTCCCTCTAACAATACTCATTGATTCTGGTAGCACTCATAACTTCATTGACCCTCGGATCGCCACACAGGTTGATTATTTTATCCATCTTTGCTCCAGCTTTGAAGTCATGATTGCCAATGGGGGCACCTTACCTTGCAAAGGGAAGTGTTGAAATGTGCGTCTCTCTATTGGAGATTATCACCTACGCTCTGACATGTTTGCCTTGCCCTTAGGCGGATGTGATTTCATTTTGGGCGCTCAATGGTTACACACACTTGGCCCCATCTTATGGGATTTTGCTGAACTTTGGATGCAGTTTTCTGACAATGGGCAACAACACACATTGAAGGGCTTACAACCAGGCTCTCTCAGCATCATTAGTTCACATCGCATGGAAAAGCTCCTTAAGAAGAATTCACATGGTGTCATCGCTCAGCTCCACTCCATTCAGATGTAACCATCAGCGGTCTCCACTAGTCCTTTAGATCTACAACACATTTTGGATAGATATGCCTGTGTTTTTGCGGAACTAGTGGGCTTGCCACCTTCACGTCTAGAGGACCATCATATTCAGCTCCTTCCTGGAAGCGTTCCTCCCAACATCAGGCCCTACCACTACCCCTTTCACCAAAAGACAGAGATTGAGATGCTCGTTTGGGACTTACTCAAGTAGGGTATTATTCGCCCTAATACCAGTTCTTTTTCTTCACTAGTTCTCCTTGTCTGAAAAAAAGATGGGTCATGGCACCTCTGCATTGACTTCCAAGCACTTAATCACATTACAATCAAAGATAAGTTTCTGATTCCTGTTGTTGATGAGCTTCATGGTGCTCATTTTTTCTCCAAGTTGGATCTTCATTCTGGGTATCACCAAATTTGGGTTCATGAGGATGATATCCCTAAAACAGCTTTCCACATGCATGATGGCCACTATAAGTTTTTGGTCATGCCCTTTGGCCTCACTAATGCTCCTTCCACATTTCAAGCATTGATTAATAAAATATTCCGGCCCTACTTGCAAAAATTCATTCTAGTTTTCTTTGATGATATCCTCATCTATAGCACAACATGGGCTTAGCATCTCCAACATCTGGATCTTGTACTGCAACTTCTCTCTACTCATCATCTCTATGCAAACCAGTCTAAATGTGTTTTTGGACAGGTAGAAGTGGAGTATCTTGGGCATATTATTTCCACCCAAGGGGTTCGAGTGGATCCTACCAAAATAGATGCCATGACACATTGGCCACATCCTCAGACACTCAAGAGCCTCCGTGGTTTTTTGGGACTGACTGGCTACTACCGCAAGTTTGTCAAGGATTACGGGAAGATTGCAGCTCCATTAACATCTTTATTGAAAAAGGATGCTTTTATGTGGACGCCTGCTGCTGAGTGTGCATTTGAAAAATTGAAACAAGCCATGTGTACTACACCTATTCTAGCTATGCCAGATTTTTCCAAGACCTTCACTATTGAGAGTGATGCTTGCGGCAATGGACTTGGTGTTGTTCTTCTTCAAGATGAACATCCCATTGCATTCACTAGCAAAGCCCTTTCAGGTAAGAATTTAGTCCTCTCTACATATGAGAAGGAAATGATGGCTATTTTGCATGCAGTCCAGAAGTGGCGGCCATACCTATTAGGGAATCATTTCTGCATCAAGACTGATCACTAGAGTCTAAAATATTGCCTTGAACAATGGGTATCCTCCCTAGCACAATAGAAATGGGTTAGCAAACTCATGGGTTATGACTATGAAATCACTTACAAGATAGGCAAGGACAATATTGTGGCGGATGCTTTTTTTCGCACATTTGATGACCAAGCTTCTCTTTCAGCTATTTCTATGCTTGTTCCGAATTGGTTGGAATCTGTCCAGCAAGGCTATGTCAATGACTCTTCATTATCTCAAATCATCCAATAGTTGGCCAATACCCCTTCTATTGTACCACATTACTGTTGGGATGGTGCTTCTCTGAGATACAAGGGTCATTTGGTGCTTCCCCAGAACATGGATCTTCAACAGGTTGTCTTCTATGAACTCCATGCTTCTCCATCGGTAGGGCACTTTGGGTTCCTCAAAACTTATGAGCGGGCACGGCGTAACTTCTTTTGGAAGGGAATGAAAAGGGCCATTCAACAGATGGTGGCTGAATGTGATACCTGCCAGTGCCACAAGGATGAAATGACACTCCTTCCTGGATTGCTCGAACCCTTGCCCATCCCTACACAGATTTGGACAGATATTTCTATGGATTTCATTGAGGGGCTCCCTAAATCGAGAGGAAAGACAGTGATCTTGGTTGTGGTTGATCGCCTCTCCAAATATAGTCATTTTTGTGCCCTCAGCCATCCCTATACCGCCTCCTCTGTCGCACAAATGTTCTTGGACTAGATCTTCTGTCTTCATGGCATCCCTTCTTCCATTGTCTCAGATCATGATGCCACTTTCACTAGTCATTTTTGGACTGAACTCTTTCACCACACTGGCACCAAACTGAAGATGAGTTCTAGGTATCACCAACAAACAGATGGTCAGACTGAAGTTCTCAACAAATGTTTGGAAACTTATCTTTGTTGTTTCACCTCAGAACAACAGCATCAGTGGGCAAAGTGGCTCCCTCTCACCGAATGGTGGTACAATACCTCCTACCACACTGCATCTAAAATGACTCCATATGAAGTGGTCTATGGTCAGGCACCGCCACTGCTCCTTCCATACCACCCCAACAGTTCACCAGCTCAAGCAGTTGACACGGTTCTCCGACCCTGAGATCAGATCCTTCACATTTTGCAGGACAACCTTCACCTGGTAAGAAATTGCATGAAACAACAAGCCGATCAACACCGTTCTGAGCACACTTTCCACATAGGTGATATGGTTTTTCTTCATCTACAGCCCTACAAGCAATCCTCCCTGAAACTCAAAGGGCATCAAAAGCTAGCTCCCAAGTTCTATGGGCCATATAAGGTTCTTCAGAAGATTGGGTCAGTTGCTTATAAATTGGAGCTTCCTCCTTCCCGTGTTCATCCAGTCTTTCATGTCTCTTGCCTCAAACAAGTTCTTGGCTCCAACATTAGAGCACACACTATTTTACCTGAATTGGATAACGAAGGATCCATCATTTTGGAGCTGGAGGGAATCCTCGACAGGCGCACCTGTCAGCTTCTCTCTCGATCCATCACCGAGGTATTAATTTAGTGGCACAGAATGCAACCATAGGATGCTACCTGGGAACCACTCCTTCAGATTCAGCATCAATTTCCACATCTTAAGCTTTGAGGACAAAGCTTTTCTATGAGGGAGGGGATATTAAGAACCCATGTTTAGCCCTTCTCTGTACTATATTAGTATGTTGTTGTTGGACGCATATGCTTTGTAAGTCGTCCTGTGAGTATATGGTATTATCCCACATTCATTGGGAGTAATGGTTGTTTAGTTAGGCTTAGTATATAAGTATGTGTTGAGGCCTATGAAGGTACCCACAAATTTATTGTATTGAGCTTGCTCAAAGGAGGTTGCCCCCTCGAAGTGGCCTACGATCAATAAATTCTTCTGAGTTCTGCTATTTTTGTTATATTGTTGTATTTTCATTATATTGTTGCAGGAGGTTCCTCTCATTTGTCAGCTGAAACCTTGCTTATCAAGTGATGTGTATCAAGGAGATGCTTATAGAAGTCATCAATCATGTCAGCCAATCATGAATGATACCTCAAGAAACTTGATCACCATCAATATCTCATCTGGATTAAGGTTTGATGCTCTGCCGGTCAGTTCTTCCTCAGTCTACTCTGCCAAATAGGAACCCAACACTTAGGTGTTCATATCTTTTCACTCTTACATCACCGGAGGCTCAATCTCTGGAATATATTAGTCAAGGTACTCCACTTGACTTCCCCAAGTCCGTGCTTTACTGAGATACTTCTTCTGAGAGATTCGGACCTGACTATTAGACCTTGCTACATACTCTGTTCTTGCTTACCAGACCAAGATACACTTCAGTCTGTCTTCCGGTATGGTCATATCATGTCATGCGGATGTGTGGGATGGATTTTGTTGCCATCAATGACAACACTCAAGGAGCCACATAGTGTCTCTTGCCAACAACCTTAACCTCAACTCATTTTTGGATCCTTTGTAAGAATTTGAATAATTCAAAGGGAGTTTGACACTCCCTTTGTTCTTGTGAAGGGACAAAACTTATATTTTTTCTCCATTTAGTTATGGTTGAAGGTCCATGGAATACGCTATATATTTTCATATCAAGTCAAGAATGGCAGGGTCTTTTATCCCAATAATTATTTGTAACCTCCTTTCCTTATGAAAGTCCCCTTCACTAAACTTTTTCTCATCAAGAAATGTTTTGATTATCTTTACTTCAAATTTTTAGGCTTGCCATGTGTCACTTGATTGTATTAAATTTGAAGTAAAATGGTTTTGTGGGAATTAGGAGCCATGAAATCTCTAAATGAGGCTTCAAGGTCATTTGTAGACTCATTATCAATTGAACAAGTGTGTCCATGATTTGTAGAGTCAATTTGATTTAGGGGTGTCCAAGGAGTATATGTTTCTTTAGAGGGTGAAATTGGTATGTAAGGATCACTCATTGTTAGGGTTAGAGTTGTATAAGATTTAGTTCACAAGGTTTCCCTCGATGGTGTCAAAAGAGTGTAACTCTCTGATGATTCCTATTCAACGTCAACAAAGGCACCTAGATCTATTTATTTTAGACCAATCATTTTGATTTGAGACTAATTTTTAGGTATAGACCACTTTGGGATAGGAGAAATTTCACTCATATTTTGTCTTGTCATGGCAAGTTGAATAGTTTATTCCTCCTCTACATCAAAAAACACATTGATGGTATAAACATCAAGGGGAAATTATATAGCGTTGTCTCTTTATAACAACTGGAGAGCCATGATCTTAATTGTTGTCTACTTTAAAACAAATTGTGCTTGTTTTGATGATTCCCTCCTATCAAATGGTCTTATTTCTATATTGTTGATTGTTTTAATTGCATGTTCTTTCTTTTTTAGATGTATGGATTGAGGGGTTGGATCAGGTATGTTAGTGTAAAATGAAAGGAAGCTAGGTGTGCGGAAAATGCTTCCTACACTAATCTAATGAGAGGAGGAGAATGCAAATTCAAATTTATCATTACTATTACAGCAATGTTAGACCCACTAATAGAGATATTGTAGCAAACACATAAACAAGAAAGTATGACAGAAGAAGAGAGACACAAGATATATGTAGGGAAAACCCTTATCAGGTGATAAACCCCACTCCAAAACCTACACAATGTATTATCAAAATTGAAATGGTTTACAATACACTTGCAATGCAAGCTCTTAGGAGTCTTCGACACTCATATCTGGAGACAAACTGGCAGCATAACAGTACCTGTCAAACCTATAAAATACATCTCCTCTTCAAAGCACCTATTTATATAGAATATATAAGGCAGAAATGGCTCCACATAGGGATGGGCATCCAACATGGCCTCATGGCCCAAAACCCATGCCTATGGACACTTCTCCAACTCTATAGGATGCTCCTGACACTTCTCAAGTCACCCCATCACAAGGAGGTCATCTATTTCCAAAATGGGCTATGACAGATGCTCTTACGACTCTTACAACTATCATAGAATCTGTCATAGCTTTCATAACTTACAGTTGTAAGAGAATCTATCATACATAGGCTATAAATAGCATATTCTCTTACAACATGTCATAGTCCACCTTGTGGCACCCAAAGATGCCTTTTTCAAATATGCTCTTCGACACATGTCTTCATCTGTTATAGAATCTCCTATTTCTAACTCTTACATGTCATAACTTTGTCATAGGAATCTGTCATGACTGTTATGATCAATATTCCCTTACACAACATTCAAGATGCAAACACAAGGCAAAATATTCCTACCACTAAGTGGGACACCTATCTCCTCATGTGAGGACAAAAATACATGTGGTCATATGCCATGTAGGATGACACATCACCGTGCCAACTTCCACAATATGACAACATAGGATTTGCATCCAATTAATACAATAGGCAATTAATAAATAAATACAATGTAAAAATACAAGGAATTACCAAGGTCGAGACACCTTAATTCCCAACATAAAAGGGGTATATTTCCTAACTAATTCATTTCCTAGCTAGTTTTCCACTTAGGTCCTTTTCACACTAGGTTAAGTTTACTTCAGGACTTTTTACATATTATCCCACATTGGTTATGCTTTTAGTCTCCTGGGTAATATATCCTATACACACTTACCTATTTCTTTCATTATAATCACTTAAAATTTTATGCTTTGCATTCTTAATTAAATAGAATATAATTTATTCTTTGAATTCTAGATTTTTTCTCACTTTCCTTCAATCATTTGATTCTAAGTGGCTTTACAATCAAATCTTACATGGTATTAGAGTTGGTTGTGAGATGTGGATTGGCATTTTAGGAAATATGGGAGAGAAGAATAATTTATTTGTTGAAGCGGTGATATGCTCTTCTCTTGCATCCTTGGATGATTTTTATACTTGTTCACTATCAATAGTAATATCTAGTTTTTATCAAATCATACAATTAGCTTTATTTTCTATAGTTGGTTTACTATCAATTCATGTAACATTTTTAGTTCCTATAGCATAGTAGTTTTAATATTTAAACATATTTATTGGGATACCAATATTATCCTTATCCATCTTTCTTTCATAGAAGTAGCTACATAGATTTCCTCATCTTCACTACTTGTAGACCATGCACATATTGCAACTACACCTTTCACAAGATTATGCTCCCAAAATGACATTCTTTCAAGCATAACAAAATTCAATTAAATACTAGGATCTATTCCATAAATCATCCAATCAATAGCCTCAAAGCCTTCTTAACCATTAATAAATTTTACTTGATCATGAAACTTTACAAATAATAATAATAAATGTATAGTCATATGGTCTAATGGCCAATGATTTCAAGAACAAAAACATAACCTTTTCTAATCTAAAAGAACAAGCCTAATAGCCCCTTTAAGGCATTTTCACAATCATTTCAAGCCAACTAAGAAGGATTATGATTGAACCAAGCTATATTCTTATAAACTTTATCTAAGACAAAAGAAATATTAAGATGAGAAAGATAAATATAATCAAAACCATCATTTTATCACACAAGTTAACCACAACATTCTAAAATATCAAGCAAAGATATAATAAAAGGCATGAGTATTTCTTAACCAAAGTAGTATATTCATGAAAGTAAAATCACTTTATAGAATTGATAGGAATAATGTTACCAAGTGCAACAGAGATAGAGAAGCCTAAAAATCCACTCAAGCCAGTTCCAACATTGTAGCTCCTTGCCAAGAACTAATATTAACTCATTCATAGTTGTTGGGAAAGAAGTGCAATCAAAAATTCACAATTCCAATAAAGAACCAAAACAATATTCAAAATGAAAGATTAAATATGACTATCTAATCTAGAGGAAATATGATGTTTTTCTTTGAACTAGAAAGAGAGTTTATAAAATCTAATAATCCATTCAAAAAACACTTCCATAATTCACATGAAAAATTCATCACGAGATATGCAAGATTTATAGCTAGGAAGAATAACATGAAAAATTCATAGGAAAACAAACAAACCAAAAAGTATCAAACTATCAAAAATTGACCCTTCACAAATTAGGAGAGTTTCAAATTAACTTTCTACATTAACTACTAGGTATGAAAGGCCACCAATTGATTGCATACCACTAGATATTACTTCCCAATCTAACGGTATATATTTATTGAATCCTTCATAATAAATTATATGTGTGCTAATGCTATAAATGTCAAGTCATCCATTGGATCACTAACACTTAACAATAGCCACTAGATCTAGTTTAGGTTTAATTTAGAAAGCCTACCACCCTAGATGTGTTTCAAATATTTTTAAACTTATAATAGCTCATGGCCTTAGCCCAAGGTTTCTATACAAATAAACATTACAATATGATAATATTAAATACATACATTTTACTTTCTATTACAATCTGATCAATACTATATATGCAAATATAGATAACAAAATGTGTAATCACTAGTGAGATAACTTCAAATTAAAACAACTACTTGTTCAACACATAGGACAACTAAGATGAATAGCCCATATGGACTCAACAAAAATAGATGGACACATGTCAATGACTAGTTAGGTAATGTCATGTACTAGTAAAATGATGAATAGTGTCTCTTATAGAGGATTCATTTTCAACTTGCAAGGAAAGTACCAAATTAAAATTAGATCTCTCATCAAATAGTAAAGGCATTGATCCAATATATGATAAATGAAATAAAAATTGAATAATCAAACTTGTCCTAGTCTAGAATATAAATCCCTACACACAAATAATTATCCCAATACAATCAATGATACATATAAATCATAACCAAGTTCTCATTATAATAAACTTAAAGTGTTTAGATAAATTCTATCAAGGGAAGGAAAATTGTTACCATCTTTTATTTTCATCAACCCCCCTAGAAAGTACATGGATATGCTTTCCCATGGGCTAAGAGGCACCAATAATGACTAGTACAATCCCATTTTTTATTTATTGGGCTTGCATTTACTACATAACTGATAATCCTAAATAAATCTTGAGACATCCATTGGAAGAGAAATAGTAATTAACCTCATCTAAATAACATGAACATGTTTTTCTATACCCATTTTGATGTATACATATTTTGGTGATGCTGACATAAAGACAAATCTCTTTGATAATTATTTTACTTTTTCTCTTTCCATCTCACCTTTTCTCCATCCTTCTCCTCTCTACTGGTTTATTCTACAATCCTTGTATCATCCATAATATGTTAAGATATTAGAGACCCCAAGAGTGGGCTCCTACCTTTTCTAGGGATTTGTGTTAGGAAAAGGTTCCATTAATATTGCTATCCTAAGTTATTTTATGTATCTCCATGATTCTTGGAAAGTGTTATTAAACACATAGACACTTGAGGGACAAATTATTTATTAATTATTTCACTTGGACATGTTTTAGATACATTCTATGTGGTGGGACCCATTATGGGCACCCACTTTGGAAGTGGAGCCCATGAAGATTTGAAGATGCTTTCTAGAAGTCCATGTTGACTTGGAGATAACTTCAAGGAGGTGGGACCCATTAGGGGTGCCCACTTTGGAGGAGAATCCAATGTGGACTTGCAGTTAGCTTTATTGTTTGCATGAGTGGATAATGTTGCATATAGTTTGCATGAGTCTTATGTGAGAGTTAACATTGAAGTTAGGATTCATGATACTTACATGTTGCTTGCATGAGCTTGTATGAGCTTGCATGGACTTGCATGTTGTTGCATGTTACTTGCATGGACTTGCATGTTGTTGCATGTGAATTGCATGTACTTGCATGTTGTTGCATGTTACTTGCATGGACTTGCATGTTATTTCATGTGAGTTGCATGTACTTGCATGTGCTTGCATGTTGTCACATTTTAGTTGCATGTACTTATATGGTGATGCATGTGTCTTGCATGTCACTCTAACTCAAGATCAGCTTTGCATGACTCTTGCATGATGTTATAGGTTCTTACATGACTCTTGCATAATACAAATAGGTTGTTACAAATCCATATTGGGGACACTAGAAGTAATGCATGTTGTTTCCATGACATTTGTGTGAGTTGGAGTACTTTAGCTGACTAAGTCCAATTGGGACTTCTTGGGTGCTCATGTTTGAGACTTTCAATTTAGTGGTGATTTGTACTATATAGCATTGGAGTTCACAATATTGAGTGCATGATTTTTGCATGAGGAGTATTCTCTTGTCATTGGATACAATTCATTGTATTTGGAGATCCATGGCTTCTATATAATTATGTCTTTGGTCGATAGTCTAAATTATCATAGGGTTTTGAAGTTGAAGGAGTAACGAAGTGCTACCAGAATTCAAAGAGAATTTAAGTGTTAATGTAAACTTGATTATAAGAATTAATACAAACATAACATCTCTTTGGGTGTGGAGTTTTTTCCCACAAAGGTTTCTCCACATAAATTTTGTGTAAACTTCCTTGATTAATTTATTCATACCTTAATGATTAAATTTTCTAAACACTAATACATCTAAATTGGATAATCTTGAAAGTGATTTTTAGATTGTAGCATCACACATGATTAATTTTTAGATTTAAAAACAATTAAAAGCAACATAGATGCAATGTTTACCTTGTTCACACTTGTTTTTCCCAACAATTTGAATACCCCCACCACCATGAGGAACTAGGCATCTACTTCAAATGGCCATAATAGAGACTATGAGGAAAATCCAAATGGTGTCATGTTTGAGAAACCAAAATGGTAAGATAAACCACTAAAGGGTCAAACCTCTATAATAGCTTCAAATCATCCACCACTTGAAAAATATTACCCATGCTTGATCCTCTCCCCAAAGATCTATCATCAAGATATAGGTTTCAACCCATATAAAGATAGGTCTAGGTACTTTATACAATAAGTTGATTAACTAAAAAAATATTATATGCATCTACAACATCTATATTAAATCATTAAGATAAGAGCTAATTATACCTTTCTAATTTAATTTTTAAAAATAATATTTTGGTTCAACCCATATTCAGAGTTAATTAAGGATGCCCCCCTTTAGATTAGAGTACACAAGTTTCCCTAGGAATTATGGTCTGTCGAGATCTTTTGATTGATTAGGGACACCCTAGGGGAATATATTTATTGCTCCAATGAGCTGAGGTGAAAACAAATGGTGACTTATACAAGGATTTGTGTCAAAAATATAGTTGAGAAAACCAATCAAACATGACATAAGGTTATCCTCCATTCTAGGGGAGTGGAATCAAGAATTAGATTATGAATATCTCCCAATCAAATGTTTTAGATGTTGGAAAATTGGTCACCTTTCTAGGAACTGTGCATTGTAGAAAGAGGTTAATTTGGAACAAGATGAGAATAAGAAGTTGGTTGAGGAGGAGGGAACTATGTTTCCCCTTTAATAATGGATAAGCCTCCAAGGAAGGTTAGTTCTCAATGGTTGAGCCCATCTCCCTTAGAACAACAAGAAATCAAGGAAATAGGGGATAACATTCCTAAGGATATAGCTTTGGACCCTAGAGAAATTTGGGGCTTGAGTTTAGTAATTAAGGCACTAGAGAGAGTGGAGGAGTAGAAAAATGATGGTAGTAACATTGAAGCTGCTATGAATCTTTTGGAAGACAAGGAGAATTTGGAGGAATGGAATATTGCAACCAAAAGGGAAAGAAGAAATGGAAACAAGAATATTTCCTAGATAGATGTTCAAGGAAACAATAATAAGGGAAGGAAAACTAATGCCAATAAGGTGAAGTTAAAGGCATTGTAGGATTTGGAAAATGGTACGTAGTCTTCAATGAGTTAAATTTGTCAAACTTGGAGGCAAGCACCTCCTTGGTTCAAATATTTAATGAAGGTTATTTGGTAGAATATCTATAGCTTAAATAGCCTAGAAAAATTCCATCTACTTAAATGGCTCAGTGAGAAGGAGATTCCAGGTATAGTGCTTATTCAGGAAACTAAGGTGGTTGGAGGTAGTTTTAAGGACTTTCTTCCATGCCTATGGAAGAATGGAGAAGGTCTAATGATTGAAAATGACTAGTAGTTTGGAAATTTTATGGAAGGGTAAGTGCAAGAAGATGAGTTCACTTTTTGGCCAAAAAGTGGAAGTGTTTTTTTTCTTTTTTTCAAATTTTGTCATACTTGGAATGACAATTTGAAGCACTTGTACATAAAATATTAAGATGATGTGAAAATACGAAATGTAGGATTTTGTTTCTAGTTTTCAAATATGTAATTTTTTCTAATACCCAGATGACGCAAGTTGGTTTTTTATTGGATGTACAAAAAGTGGTGTTTTAAAAGTCCCCTATTTTTTGCAAAAGCATGCATGTGTACAGCCAACATAATTTGACCTAAATTAATGTATTTTTCTAATTCCTTTTGTGGAAAGATTCTTAGGATGTTGAATTTTGGTCAGGATATTTTTTTGTAATTTTTTGATAAATATTTTTTTTATAATTTTTTTAATGGCCCTAATTAGTGTTTTTTAAAACCCCTCGTGTGTGGCCAACATAATTTGAGATAAACTAATCGATTCACTAAAAAAAAATCATGTATAGAATGATGTCTAGTTTGGTCAGACATAATTTTTTTTAAGAAACTTTCAAAATCAAAAGTTATTAAAAAAATAGTAACCTGTGTTATTTCAAGTTTATGAGTTAGTTTGTTTGGAAAATAAATAATAAATAGAAAATAATGTTCAATAGAAAAAAATTACATATTTGAAAACTAGACTTTGAGATCTATAATGGGTTTTAATTTTGTTAAAATATTCTAAAACAAAAGTCATCAGCCATAGTGGTGAAACTAGTTTTTTCTCTTATTGTTTTCATGGTCTCCTAGTTGCAGGTCCAAAGCTAAGGCTTAGGTTTCTAAGCCTAAAACCAATGCAAATTGGCGGGTTTGAAATTTCAAAATTTTAGAAATGGGTACCCGTTATAAATGGGTACCCATTTCTAAAAAATAAAAAAATTAGCAATAGGCATGTTAAAAAAAATAAAAAAAATTGAAAATGGGTACCCGTTTTCAAAAAGTTTTTTTTTTGTTTTTATATGCATATGGCTATTTTTATTACTTTTTTTAAAACAGGTACCTGTTTTGCTTCGGGAGCCCAATCCTAAATGGGTACCCATTCCAAGCGGCATTTTTCATCCGCAGGAGACTTTCGCGAAATGTATACTCATCTTTGTGCTTTCACCCAGAATAAACATATATTCTCAAGTATGCTAGAGGCTCAATACCCTCATTTCATTAGTGTTAGATTTAAAGGCATAATGGATAATGATGCTTTTTTTTTTATCACAAATGTATGTGGTCCTAATTTAAATGGGGAGTGTGTAAGGGTTTGGGAAGAATTAAATATTTCAAGAGGAGAAACTCGTTAGAAAATTGGGTCCTTGGAGGAGATTTATATGTTATCCTTTTACTAGAAGAAAAGAACAGTGGTAGGGTGACTTTTTCTTCTAGTTCAATGGATTTTAGGAATCTATGTGGGGAGTTATTTCTACTGGATGTCATTCCAAAATTTGTTTGGTATACCTATATTAATAGGCACTTGGGGGAGGACAATATCTTGTGTATGTTAGATAGGTTTTTGGTAAAGTCTGATTGGATACTCTCTTCAAATTGTTTCCACTCCACGGTGGTATAATATGGTGGCTCAGACTGTTGACCAATGGAATCAACCATGATTAAAAGTAAAAAGCCTTTGAGGGGGAAGCTTTTTGGTATGAGCATCATGACTTCAAAAAATCCCTTATAAAGTGGTGGGAAGTGGAGATAAAAGGCTTTAAAAGATATATCCTTCATAAAAAATTATCAGAAGTGAATGGAAGGTATGAACTTTTTTAAAGAGATATTAGATTCAAATTTGTAGGAAGACCAGGATGCACAAAAAACTATGTTAACGAATATACCTAATTTAGTAAAGGAGTCACAAAATGAAGAATGAACGAAATCTTTCTCTATGGAAGAGATCCAAAGAGATACCTTCTCCTTGAGGACTAGGAAGGCTCCTAGGATGGATGGTTTTGAAGCTATTTTTTTTCAAAAGTACTGGGATGTAGTGGCAGAGGATATTTGGAGGCCAGTAGAGGAAAGTAGAAGCAGAAAATCTATTTTTAAAATATGGAATACCACATTTGTTTCTCATGTTCGTAAGAAGAGAAACCCAAAAAAAATTATGAATTTAGATTAATCACGCTTTGTACAATTGTATATAAAATTGTCAAAAATGCCATGTCCTCAAGACTTAAGAAGTGATTAGAGGGATTGATCTCAAGAGAACAAAGTGGATTCCTAAAAGGCAGATAGATTTTGGATGGTATTATCATTGCACATGAGACCATTCATTTAATCAACTTGAATAAAAAAGAAGCTGTGATTATTAAGCTAGATATGAACAAAGAGTATGATAGGATTTCCTAGGAATTTATGATTAATGTAATGCAAAAGTTTAGCTTATATGAAGATTGGGGTGATTGGATTTACAACTATATTTCATCGATGTCATACACATTTCTCATTAACATTTCCCCATCTAATTTTTTCCATGCCAAACAAGGTTTATGATAGGGAGATCCCCTCTTTCCTTTTTTGTTCCTTATTGTCATAGAGGTATTGGGAAAGGCATTAAAGGATGAGGTGGATAAAGGGAATCTAAAAGGACTACAAGTCTCTAGGTGATCCAAAATGTTACAAATTTGTAGTTTGTGGATGTACTCTTCTTTTCAAAGAAGCCAAAATAATCAAGAAAGTTCTAATGCAATATGTGAAGGCCATCGTTAAAAAGGTCAACCCCACCAAGTCAAGATTTTTTTCTCAAGAAATGTTGTTTGGAAGGTTTGGAGGTACAAAGGATTCTTGACATTGCTATTGACAAGGTCCCAAAAAATATTTGGGGTTGCCCTTAGTTGATAGAAGAACCTCAAAAGTGGAGTGGAAGAATGTGATAGATTCCATGGAAGATTGGCCTCCTAGAAAGGTAGATATCTATCATTAGCAGGTAGAATCACCTTAGTTAAGGCCTCTCTAGCTTCTATCTCGAAGTATGTTATGTCATTTTTTTAGATCCCTATGAAAGTTTCTATGGAACTAGAAGAGATACAACATGACTTTCTTTGGTGTTGTAGTGAGAGTACACATAAGTTTTGTTTGGTCAAATGGGATGAAGTTTGTAGGTGAGTGCGAGATCATGATGGGCCAAACAGTGGTAATGGAGAAAAAACTTGTTGGATGAAAAAGTGCTAACATTTAGACTAATAATTAGATTTAGAGGGAAAGGATGTTAATATTTTTTAGGTCTAATATGGATTCCCTTTAAAAATGCCTTAGGATTACCTCATATTTAGGCAAGTGGGAGTCCTAAAACTTGTCAAAGAGACTTGCAAAACCACCCATTTAGTGTTATCCTGAAAATTTCCACAATTTCATCCTTGAAGCTGACAAACTTTTTTGTAACTAAATTTAATCAAATGAAAAGGGTTTATAGAGGAAGCTATTAAGATTCTAAAAATATAATATATGCCTCATAATAATTTTAATAAGTAATTATTATTAATTTTCTACATACGCTATGTCTGATTTCCTAATAGATATACATATTGAAAAACATCCATAACTTTCAACATATTAATCCTTTTTTAAATCCAAAAAATGCGTCACATTCTAGGACTTATTGGGTATACATTAAAATTTAAAATTTTTGAGTTTCATACATTTTTGACCAAGTTAGACTGGCTAGAAAATTAATTTTTACTATTTTTTAAAAGTCATAGTAAAAAATTCATAAATAATTATTTATTGACTTAAAAATTTCAAAAAAATATGCGTCACATCCATTCATGTGTTATTTGCTTAAATCCAAATCATGGGGGAAAAATATTATATTTTTCTCATACTTAGGTTGGCTGGAATGACACCTACTTTTTACGTTTTTCTAAAAAATTTAGTAGTGCTTCATTGAAATATCCAATTTTCACCAAACTATTTTTAAAATTTCTAAAAAAAAAGTAGTATCCCATAAACTACATTCAATTTATTACAACTTTTATTACTACCTTATTTATAGATTATGTAGATAACTCATTCAATTTTTGACATGAAGTTACTTAAGTCTATTTTTCACATTTTCGTTGTCACTTAGGGGTAGTGTTTGGCCCATCATGATCCTACACACACCCTTGTATGGAAAATAATTTGGCAAGGTTAGGTTTCAAGAAAAGTAAGAAGATGAACAAAGATTTAGGTTCCAAGATAAGATGGAGAATTTATGAGGAGAAAGACAAATTTTGGAGTAAGGTTTTATAGTCCAAATACCTTCCCAATAGTTTGGTTGATCTTTTCAAGATTGTAGATAGTCTCCCCCTAGGCTCTAGTATATATAATTTTATTAGAATCTACTACAAGTTGATTAGTCCTAACAAAAAAGGAGATTAGGTAGGGGAGACAAAATCAATTTTTGACATGATCTAGCTAGTTGGAAAATAGTGCCTTGAAAGATATTCATATTTTTTTCCCTTTTGTTTCTCACTTTGAAGACAATGTGGGTGTTAAGGTGAGATATTGTTAGGAGGAAAGAAATGACTCAATAAAATGGAAGGTCCTTATTCCTCCTATTTCTAAGCTTAAGGGGGCCTACGAAGTCCTTCAGGTGAAGCTTGACAATTGGCCTATCTCCATGGTGGATAGAGAAGGCTCTATGGTTTGGGGTGGGCATGGAAGTAGTCACATCTTAGTTAGGACTACCTTTCATCATCTCTTTAGTACTTCAAAGGGCCCTCCTTTTAATCTTAAACCAAAAAATTGGAATCCTAAAGGGTCACCTAAGGCCAATGCTTTCCTTTGAATAGCCTCTAGAAGGTGGGCTCTCACTAGGGACAGATTGTAGCAATTTGGTAAGATTGGCTCTTCTCAATGTGTATTGTGTAGAGTCAAGAATAAGGATAAAGACCGTTTATTTATACATTGTGATTTCACTAGACAATTATGGCATTGGTTTTTGGAAAGATGGAGGTAGTTTTGGGCTGCACCCCCAAACATCCCAAGCCTTTTTGCTAGTTGGGATATCAAAGTTAAGAGTCAAGGTTTGAAGTTCATTTGGGACTACCTCCCATCTATGCTAGTGTGGAATATATGGTTGGAACATAATAGAAGATTTTTTTAGGATAAAGAGATATTGGTGGAGAGAATATGGGATTGAATAGAATCTATAATTTTAGAGCTAGGAGAAATACACAACTAAGATTAACATTGGTTCCTTTCAAAGAAGGACACTATCTAGGAAAATGCGTGGATAAAATTTAGGTGGATTGAGGGCAGCCGAAATAGCACTATCCAATAGGAGCCTCTCTCCTAGAAATGCTTGGAGGTTGGTTGGGTAAAATTCACCTTTGATGGGATAGCCAAGGGCAATCCTAGAAAAGGAGGAGGTGGCAAAGTCTTTAGAGATCAAGATGGACAACCTTTACGGATATTTGCATATGATTTTGGTAGGGATACAAATAATATGGTTGAAGCCAGAGCCCTTTATGGAGGATGATGATAGCAAGAGAGAAAGGATGGAAAAAATATGGATAGAAGGAGACTCAAAACTAGTTATAAGAGAAATGAAAGGGGGTGATATTCAGAATTGGAGATTAGAGGTCATCCTGTCAAAAGCTAAAACAAGGATGAAATGGTTTGATGGCATCTAGTTCTTGAATACATTGGTAGGAAGGGTAATACGGTTGCTAATTAGGTATAGATAATAGAGGGGTTGACATGAAAATCATTAGAGGTTCCTCTCCCATTTATTGGTGGAATAATTTTCCTACAAAGTGATGGTTCTAATGCAAAAGGACCTTAAGGGGTAATCACCCATTAAAGTGTTGGAATGACGGTGGTAAGTACTAGTGTAATTATTTGGGTGATGTGTGGAAATTCATAATGTTGAGAGATGACATTTACTTCATATTCACTGAAGTTGGTAGCAATGAAAGTTGGTTCATACATTCCATGTGTTTGAAGTTTTAGTTTCATCTCTCTATCATGGTGTCCATAGAGATAGTGAGACATTTGAGAAGTAGGATGAGGGATGGTATTTGAGGGAAGGAAAAAGTGGAGGTCAAGACTTCAAAATAGCATAAGTGTCATGTCTCTAGAGTGGAGGCTATTGCGGATTTCATGGCATTTGCAAGTAAGGACATCTCAGACCTTGCTCTACAACTTTAGATGGTAAATATTTTGGAATTGGAAAAAATATGGATAGGTATCCTAGTGTTTACATTCACTCAATGATGGATAAGCTCTTATCAGACCATGATTATATGAGGAAGGTGGAATATCTTTGAGGCCATTCAATCTCTCTCTTGTGCTTCAATGCTTTTGATTGTTGCTAGCTCCTATTGGCTTCATGATGATATCGGTGACATGGTGCATTAGGAAGAGGTTCATTTTGGCTACTTCCTAGAACATCTACATGCAAAATTAAGCATCATTAGATTTGTCTCCAACAGGCAGTGGAGGAGATTGCTCTAAAGAGGAAGGTGACATTGTCGGAGGATGCTATACTAATGTTTTCAAACTACTGTGATGAAGATAAGGCTATGGATGAGGATGTAGAGAAGAAGCCTACTAGTTCTAAAGTCTCATGTAATAATTGTAACTTAATGCATAAGGGCAATGATAGGCCTCTGCAATTTTCCTCGACCCTTTCTTTTATTCTCAAACTTTAGTATGTTAGTAGTATATCATTGGACCTTCTAGACATTGCATGGGTAGTAGCCTAGTGATATGGGGTGTCCCCCAATTTTTGACAGTTTCTAGATCCTAAACTAAGATTTTTTATCAAAAAACTATTATATTTCAATTATCAATTCTTAACTCTTCCAAAATTATTTAAATATAAATTAGTTACACTGAGAGGTGTTTAAACAAGGGGTGGAGTGTAGTGGCATGAGCATGTTAACAAAAACTTTTACCTTTTACCTTAAATTTGACAACCATTTACATGCCAAAGTATTAATATTTAATAATAAACATAATAATAGCATATATATTATAACTACAAGTTAAGGTTTAAATTGAAATATTCTTCTTTGATAATGATTTTACCTTTGTGTCTTTTTTTCATCTATTTAGTAATCTATTTGTATTTATAGTAGTTTAAATTAATAAATCTCTTATTTTAAAAAAATAGCTAAACATATGAAGTAAATAATTTGTTTTGTTTTCATTTAACTTTTACAAAATTATAGAACTCTTCAAGTAAAAATAAAGTAATAAGTAAAGTTTTGTATTTTAGTAAATAAAATAACATAAAATAATTTGTTGTCATAAAACTTAGGCACTAGTGATATAACTTAAGATATGGAGTAAATAAAAATAGTTTAAACAATTTAAATGAAATAAAATAATTATTAAATAATTGTAAAGTAAAATAAAACTAGTATATTTATATTTTAAAAATATATGTACCGCGGAGAGATATCTTCCAATTTGTTGGCATTTATAAATTACTTGTAGTTAGAATATTTGATATGCTCACATGAGTTAATTTAAAGAGACTATGTTGCAAGACTTTTCATATTCTTCAAACTTAATAAAGATTTCATTCCATAATTGCCCAAGTTTTTCTATTTTTCTATCCATTTGGCTTCCATAAATTTATTTATTTTTTGTTTAAAGTGATAAAGATTTCACTCCATAACTGCCCAAGTTTTTCTATTTTTCTATCCATTTGGCTTCCATGAATTTATTTATTTACATATTTTATGAATTTTGGTTACATGGAATTTGAATCTTAATTGTTTACAGGAATCTGAATCTTCCAGCCCTTGCTGTGAGTATAGAACGCCTCTCAGGATAATAATTCCAAATGATGTTTTAGATAGATATATTTAAATATGTACTAGCAAAAGACGTGATATCATTCTCCAAACACTTATGTTTTTAATGGATTTATGAATAAGGTAGAATAAGTGTCTCATGAATGATATCTCAAGATCTTTTACATAAATTTTCTAAAGATACTTATACTCTTCTTACATGTTATACTCTTCTTACATGTAAGAGCTCATCCATTAGAAAGAGTGAAAGTAAAAACACAAACCAGCCACTGCCAACACAGGTGACCATCAAATTTAAAACTCAAATGCACAGAATTTGGCATGTTCGACACAAATGGAAAGGACACGCTTACAATAATAATTTATAATTTACAATACAAGTTTGCAGTGTCAGAAACTTGTGTTGCCACGGTTATCCCTCTAAAAGAAAAACTAAAAAGCAGAAACATACCTGCACCATATTTACTGTAACAGAAACAATTTTGCTCATTCTCAGACCAATAGAAAGCCATAACAAAATAAAATGATCTGCGTCTCTCCGTCATAAAAGTTCCCTCTTTGTTGCAAAAGAAGCGCCCTGTCCTCCATTAGAGATATTTACAGGTCCATCAAAATTTATAGCCACTTCAAGAGCGCGCTCATTGCAATCCTTGTGAGCTACAGAAGCCTCACTCTCCAACAATCTACTACGCATCTCTTCAGAAGGCGAAGAAGTCCTCGTACTCCATCTAAAACGTCTGTACCACTGAGAACTAGAAGCGCTTTCCGGCGAAAGATGCGACGAACCAGCATAGCTTAACGACCTCGGCAAAGGCCTTTCAACTGCATTTGCTGTAGCTGCCGGAGCGTCATAGAAAGCCAGAAAATGAGGGTCCCGGGGTTCGATCTCGTGACCTGAGGGTGCAGCAACTACTTCGCGTTTCTCTGGAGAAGGGCTGTCGAAAAGGCTCCTCGCTATATTGGCTCTACAGAGAGGGCAATTGTAGTGCGTATTAAGCCAGAAGCCGATACAAGCAATATGAAAGGCGTGCCTGCATTTGGGCAAAACCCTAACCAATTCCCCTTCGCTGAATTCTGTTAAACAGACGGAACATTCGGTGCCGGATTTACTGTCTCGGGCACTGTATTTGACGATGGGGATTTTGGCTATGAGAGAGATATCAAGACCAGAGCCGGAAGCCTCGTCTTCGCTTACAAAACCCTCATCGTTTCTTCCTGCGCCTCTGCGGACAATACTTTCGAAACAAGAGCAATATCTGAGGAGGAGCTGGTAATAACTTACTACCAGAAATATACTGCCCAGTGCTCCTATTACTGAGATCAGAACTGGACTGATATTGTAAGGCGGTCGCAGCGGCGGAGGAGGATGCAAGGATAAAGGCGGAGCGGCAGCTGAATTCATTGGGAGAACTTTGTAAAAAAAATCAAATCTTTTTAAACTTTTTCTTCTCTTTTCCTGATCATGGAAGGAGATTCGATGCGAGATTCATTAAAGATGTTGTTTCGATTCTGCGGGATGTATTTGAGATTTATGGGCAGAAAAACATGGGCAAATGGATAATTTCGACGACTTTGCTGTGTATAGAGACAGACAAGGAGAGAATGTTAATGGTGGCGTTGTAAAGACGACAAGAAAGGCGTCACAGTTAGCGGAGAAAATGAGGAAAGACGAATTGGAGGTACGATAAAATCGAAACACGTGAAAGCTCCTGGGCGAAGATGATGAGGGTTGCTGGTTTTAACGGATGAACTTATAGATATTCTCATACAGGAACGGTACAGATTTAGAGCGTTTTTTAATCAAATAAAAGCAATTTTGTCGAGGTTTGTTGAATATCTTCTAGAACTTGAGTTTAATTATGTTTAAAATGGACGACCCTTTAGTCGTTTTCCCAAGTTACTTATACGTCTATATTTTGATGTTCTAATAAATTAGATTTAAAAACTAAATAATTTGACATAGAAATTATAATATTCGAATTTCATATAGTAGTCATCAATTATAATAATCAATTCATTTTTTTTTAATTGGCTATTTTTCTATACATGAACGTGTTTACTTTATTTTGTAAATTTTCTAAATAAAACAAAACAATTTAATATAACTTGTCAATATTAAATTGAATTACCACGTGTCATATGTAGAAAATATTGTTTACAATATATATCTCTATCAAAAAAAGTTTTTTTTTTCAAATATAAGTATTTTTTTCCAAATAAAAATGTCTATAATATTACAATTTTTTTGTCCAACATTGTGTTATATAGACAAGTGGTGTTTTTGTCTAGGCGAGGTGGCTATGTCAATCAAAAAGCAATACTCCATATTTTCAACTCTCATTTAATGTTTTTAATTAAGGTAAAAGTGGGTTTTTGAAACGGCCCAAATCCTTATACATCATAATAGCTAAACGTGAACAAATTTGTGGGTATGTATAAAAAGAATTCGTAAACATCTTGATAGGGCCATGCTATTAAGACAGCCTATTTTTTCCTTTGCCAATTATTATCAATTATAGAAGAGCCCTTGCCAGATGTTGTCCTTTCAAATCACTTTTTTATTTAGTTTGGTACTGAGTGGCAAATGGTGGGGCCTAAAACACCTAAAATGTAGTTCTTTCTGAACATGTCTTTACTAAGTCAACAACAAACATTGGCTCACATTTAATACATCTGGAATCTCAAGCCATTGTCTATCCATGGGGTTGGTTGGATCCAACGGTGGAATGATGCCATCAAATGGATGGCCCATTTCCTACAAATTTATGGCCACCAATAGGCACTATTCTGGTACTACTCATAAAAGGCCACCACCTTACAACTCTAGCATGCCATTGTCGAGTTGGAAATGCTATAGTTTTATTCCTCTCTACAACTACGCATTATTAGAACAAAGGATTGACTAAGAGAATGTTGGCATCAAATTGGAGTAAATTGATAAAAAAAGTGTGTTGTACATATAGTGTAGAGTTATTGGGTCGAATCAAAAGTCGATCCCAATACTCAAGGAGTGGTGGCAATATATTTCCACCAAGTGGTGAAGGAGTGGCAACATGTATCTTGGATGAGTTTGACCAACTCTCCAAGTCACCACACAACCTACCTAAGGTGGCTTAAAGCCATGTGCAAAATATATGCATAATTACTTAGGCTAAATACTAACTCTAAGTAATAATATTTTACACTAACACCCCCCCCCCTTAAGAATAGCTTAGATGGGCACAATAAAGATGGGTCCCGACTACTAGGCCTAATGAAGTACCCATGTACAAAGTAATCTCTCATGAAGTGGAGAAAGGTAGAAAACCCTATGGCAAAAAAACTACCCTCCAAAAGAGATAAAAGATGCATGAAAATTATACAAGTGAAGAAGTACTACTTCTTTCACAAAGTACAATAAATGTTTCCCCATAGGAGAGAAAATGATAGAAGGTCTATGAGACACCCCATAATATGTAAACTGTTGTAGTGAGGCTGGATGCTCGACAAAGGATGCAAATGTAGATCCAAGAACACCAAACAATGTTCCTCCCCTTGTGAAGAATTGAAACCAACTGAAGATGCAGGATATCTCCCTATTCCAAATAGGAATGTGCAGGAAGATGTATGTATGTTCCTTAATCGTGTTGAAGTTGATCCAAGGATGATGATGATGCCCATTTTGATGTCTTCAAAGATTGTTCAAGTGTCCCCATCTCGATGTTGAAGGATGCCATAGTCATATCAGGTGCATGCCTAATAGATGAAGATGATGACAATCCAAAACCATGTGTAGATGGATGTAGAGAATGAATATCCAAAGAGGATAATGGTGATGCAGCTTCATCGAAACTGTCATCAAAGAGAAGACTGATGTCCTAAATGTATGCTTCCAAATCAGTAATGCGGGACTCTACAAATAGACAAGCAATGTTAGGTAGAAATTTGTCCCAATTAGAAATTCTACAAAGACTGATATATTTATCCTGCTACAAGGAAGTATTGAAATCTCTCGAAGAAGCGACTCTAAAATCTAATGAAGCAACAGTAGATGGGCTGATGATTTCCTGTATGTCTACTGAAAATTTTGTATATATATCATGATGTGGGATGTTATTTGTGATCATAGTAGGATCATGTAGGAATGGAGAAATATTTAAGTCTCCATATATATCCCAAATTTTGATCCATAATGTATGTGGACATTCAATATCTATGATGGCATACAAATCAACATCCGATATATGTAAATTGATTAATCCAACCATATGATCACAAGTATTAAACCATTTATTCTTCTAAGATTGTTTACCAAATTCAGGGATAAGTCTATATAGATATGGCATGAGATTGTGGTACATGAGATGTTTCAGGATGCCATCACACCAGGACTTATAATTACCCTTATTTAGGTTGATTATAGAAGAGTGAGTATCATATCCCATGATTAAAAATAGGTTAACTCCTTTAGACAATAAAAATCAACACATTATGGAACCCCCCATGATTCAGTATTAGGTGATTCCCCAGATTTGACACTTTATTGCATTTTACAATACAACAAGGTCCAATAGATGGGAAATGTGAAAATATGAACTTTTGAAAAAAAAATGGCACTCGATTTCGAGGTATCGATTGAAAGTTATGACAAACAATTTTCCCGTAAAAATGACCTATTTTAATACATTTGCACTAAAAAGTAGAAAAATGCATTATCGCAAGAGTGAACCTATCCTTCCAACCACTCGTTGGAATCGACATAGAGTAAAGAATACAATGGTTTTGATCATGAGGGAGTATTGTCCTCCTGTCAAACCGGATATCACCCTTCATCTTCATCAGGCGAAAATACAAGAGTTTATTAAAAAAACATTAATCCCTCACATCAATTTCTCCCAAATTTTAAATACCCTTCCCAAAAAAAATTGGCACTTGATTTTAGTGCATTAGACAATTATTAAAAGAAATTGCCTATTTTAACACTAAAGATATTTACAAAGTCCCAATTAGGGCAAAAAAAACTCCCAATCCGAAAAGGGGTGACCTAAAGAGATTAGGGCACTTTTAGGGTAGAAAAAAACTTCACAAAGTAGGGGTGGCTAAGTAGCAGGGAGAGTGCAGATAGCCCGAATAGGGCATGCAGTCAGGACCATGTGCAAGTAAGTGGGTGAGGGTGCGAGGTGTTGGGCACCAAATCACGGGTGTCTAGGCACTAGGCACCAAAATAAGGTGTAAGAAGTAGGGGCATGTCAAATAGAGGCATGAGACTAGAGGCACAAGCTATAGGTCGAGTCTTCCAACAGGCATTGGCCCTCTGACCAAGCCACTTCCAACAAGCGTCTGTCTTCAACCCACAGAGCAAAGCCCTTGGTTAGCCTTCACAATGCCTCTATGAAGAAATGATATCTGAATCATGGTCTTCTATGGCCAAATTGCACCTCCATCAGGTCAAATCATGCCCTTCTCTGGGCAGATCTGACTTTCTCATGCCCAGCCATGCTAGATCGGTTCAGAGATGCCCTTTGCTGGCCAAAAAAGGATTTGTGTTGAATCCTTTACAGCAAGCTGCAAAGTGAGGAATTTTCAAATTTGATTGCAAGGATTTCCAACGCCTCCAACAGGGGTATGGCTTCAACCTTATAGAAATAGAGAAGCCTTTCTGCCTTGCATAAAATTTCCATGCCTTTTGGACACCTTCTTCAGGCTCAGGTCCTTACCGAACAGGTCGCGGATTGGGCCTTCAAATGCCCTTTCAATGGTCGTGAGCCACAGGGAAGAGTTCAGCACCCTTCAAAATAGGTCTTTGGATTTCGTGTCTCCTTGCAAGGCCGTGAGCCTCTTCTGCCCTCTACCAAGAGCCTCCTCTCCTTTTGGATTCAAACCCTCAATATGTATGCCTTGCCTTCAAACGAACCAGAAAACTACTCAAACTTGCTCTAATACCATATTAGAAGGAAGGATGGACTAAGAGAATATTGGCATCAAATCAGAGTAAATTGATAAACAAAGTGTATTGTATGTATAGTGTAGAGTTATTGGGTTGAATCAGAAGTTGATCCTAATACTCAAGGAGTGGTGGCAATATATTTCCACCAAGTGGTGAAGGAGTGGTGACATGTATCTTGGATGAGTTTGACCAACTCTCCAAGTCACCACACAACCTACCTAAGGTGGCTTAAAGTCATGTGCAAAATATATGCATAATTACTTAGGCTAAATACTAACTCTAAGTAATAATATTTTACACTAACACGCATTGCCCAAATCCACTAAAACAAGTAAATTACAGATAATCATACATCTTGGGAAGCTTAATTGAAATCTCACTTACATTAGATCAAGATTGGGATAACGTGTCCAAAGAATCCTTTTAATCCTTTTGAGCTTGCTAAGTCTCGTAGAAACTCAAGCATATCAAAGAAGGCTAACAAGTCCTTTTTGAACTTGTTGATAATCTCTAGGATTTTTTCTACCACTATCAATAGATTTTCTAGGCACAATTCCCTTCTATATAAGCTAAACAATCCCTTCAACAATGTGTGGGTGTGGTCCCTTGCAGGCTCTCCACTTTGCAATGAGCCTTTTGTGACCAATATTTCACTTTGATAGATCTTAATGAAGTGGCCTTCTCTATGACTAATGACAAAGCCCCTAGCTATGACATATTTTTGTGTGAGTTCTAGAAAGCTTTCTAAGACATTGTTGGACTTGACCTTTTCCGTAGGTTCTTGAGGAACTATCATATACAAAGGCAATATTAAATTCATACCTAAGGCATATGATCTTTGGGAAATTCATAATTGGCAACTGAGAACTTTGTTGAATACTTCCTTCAAAATCATAGCCAACAACCTTGTACTTCACATCTGTCATTTGCTTTTACTTATTATCTACCTAGAGCTTCATCAAGAGCAAGTGCATCTTAGATAATATCACTACCATTTGAGAATGCATGGAATGGGCCAAGTGCTCTCAATAGTAGGTCATTTTCATAAAAAAATGACTTCACCAAAGCATCTGACCAAATTAAATGTCCATTTATTTTAGCCATGCTTCATGCTCTTAGTTTTGCCCCTATTTTCCTCCAATCTATTAAAATACTCTTTATAGATTCCTTAGTCTATCTCACTATCAATGGTCAATAGTCATATTGCTTTGTCATTTTTCATTTCATTCAACAAGGATATCATCTAGCTCTACCTCTATGTGTTTGTGTAGTTGAAGCTATTTGTTACTTTTTCACCAATGTAGTCTCATAGAAGAGGGTTAAAGGTATCTCTCTTCCCAATTCCCCTCTCTAGATCTTATTAATGGTAATTTTGCTAATAACTCCTTTCTCACTCTCTTGGAAGAGACATATAATGTGACTCATGCATTGTAGTGTCTAAACAACTTTTGCCTTGCTTTTGGCTCTAGTATTCAATGGAACAAGACATAATGTAATCTCCAATCCTTCTTGCCCAAACCCTCTTGGATTGATTCCTATGGTTAGAAATACATTGCCCATGAGGAAGTGCTTAGGTTTCTTGGTATTACTTTTTCTTTCTAGTCCTCTTCTACTACTTTTTGTAGGCCATGCTCACCTGTATTGGGAAATATGCACTTTTAGATTGCCAAACCACTTTCCCTTGCTAGGAAATTCTAGATTTGTTCCAAAATGCTGACAACTACCCATGGGTATTATTCCTCTTGCTAGACCCCTACAAGGCCTCCTACCAAAAGCTGCAAAACTACTCAAAAACTTTCTTTGGGCCTTCTCTATTAGGAAAAAGGTGTTTTGTACACCTTGCATAAAATGAAATATTTAATTATGTAAAATAAATATTTATTTATAGTACATCTTAAGTGATGTGTTTAACCACATTAAATATTTATTTGGGGCCACTTGTAAAGTTGTACGTAACATTGGGTTAGTTATTTTATGTGTGGGAGACATAGAACAATTAATTAATTAATTGGAGCATAAAGTGGACACTTAGTTGCAAGAATTAAACGAAGGGTCAATGGTTTTGTGTACTTATGGTTTTTAGACACATGGTTTTCCCAATACCACAAGTTATATTTGTGTGATCTTGAGTCTATAAAAGCAAGCACATGGTTAGTGGTTTGGGTTGGCTAGTTGAGTGGATTGTCATTGTATTGAGTTTCTCTAGTGAGTGCATATGTGGAGGATGGCATAGGATGTGTGGATTCATGCTTGGACACATGGAGGATGCATTGGAGGAGCTTGATGTTTTAGAAGTATTCATGGAAACTTTTTAAGTATATTTTAATGCCTCATTGATAAATAATACATTGAGTGTGGATTCTTTTGGAGGCTAGGTTTTTCCCTCTTTAGGGTTTTCCTAGGGTATATCTTGTGTCACATTATGGTATGTTTTTCCTATTCTTTTATATGTTAGATTTTGGTTATCATGGATATGGTTTGGTTGTATTTTTATCTCTCATGGGGTTATGTGGAAATGTTCTTCATTGGTGTAATTTTTTTTCAAGGGTTATCAAAGCCTAGTTGTCAGGTTGTGGGAGGAGATCTCCCAGGTTTTATAACCCTCACAATGAGTAGATTGTTGTGCATAGTGAATTCATGGACTTGTAGGTTGAGAATGAAGGCATTTACAAGGTCACGAGTGTGTTTAAAAACTTAGGTTGTTGTAGATCTAGGGTTTCATGGAGTTTTGGTTGATGGGTTTTCAATTAGGGCTCTTTGTGCAGGTTTTTAGAGGCGAGCTTTTGATGGAGACCTCCTAGACAAAAAAAGACATCACCATTGAGTCTAGAAGGCCCAAAAACTTATATTTTCATATAAACTCAACTATATTTGGTGACAAAAAATCTCACACATTTTTTTCCCTAGAGGAATCTATAGAAAGAATCTTTGTTGTATGGAATCCGTACAGTCATACGGATCCATGTCGCATTGAAGTAAATATAGGCATCATTAGAATATTCTCTATCTCTAGTGCCATAGGTATAGTCAAATAAAAAAGTCTACAGATTAAATATTTAAAAAAGATTGTGTGGGGGGCGTCTATTGGTGCGGACCCCCCACGTGGTGGTTCATGGACTAGTGTGGCAATCTATATAATGTAGCAAGATAGGAGTACAACCATCATAGAGTAAAGTATTTTAGGTTGTGGCAGAGAAGGTATAAAATGTACCGGAGTTGTAGGGGTCTGTCGGCATTGACTGGCTAGCGGTCACCTTGGCCCCTACCCACCAAGGCCCAGTCATATGAAAAGTGCCCCTCATAGGCTATTAAAACCCTTTTAAACTAGACTTTAGATAATTTTAAACCAAATTTCAATGTCTGTCGAGTATAGTGATAAGAAATTGAAATTTAGAATAATTAAACGAAATTAAAAAACCTTTCTTGTTCGTCGCCCTGACATAGCTTGAGTGCCACCCAAGTCACTACCACCACCAACCCACTGCCCTTGCACCACCCAAGCACTACCACTAACATTGGTGATGATGTCATGCTTGCATCAGTTGTACGGCCAGGTCTCCATGGGGCCCTTTTTAGCCCTTGGAGAGCATTTTCTTCCAGGGGTATAACTTTCACCCATGGTATCAGATTTTTGACTTCTTATAGGCATTGAAAAGGTCTCTCTAATAAATACACATTACTAGAGGTTTGGTGATTAGATTTTGCATTTTATGTTAGAATTTGGTACATGAAGCCAACATTATTCTTAAATTGTAAAACGGTCATAACTTTTGCATATAGAATCATATTTTGGATTTCAAATAGGTGTTGGAGAACTATTGTAGTGTAATATATAGTGGATCATGTATATTTTTAGTTTTGTGTGCAAAGAGAGGTATGTACTTGTTTGAGCACTTGTCAGAGCCTGAGATTCAGGGTGTGATTGCATGAGCATTTGGATTATTCTTTGGGCACAAACTTGGGGAAGTACATGTTTTTATCAAACAAGCATGATGGTATAAAAGATTTTTAGATTTGGTACTTCCTAGTATAGGTTTATAGGTGTTTTCAAAGTTAACTTTGATGGAGATAGGTACATAAATTATCTTCTGGTTTGAGGACATGGTTTGATCCACGTGTGAGACTAGGAGTTTTATTTTAGTGGGAGTTGAGTATAGGTACAGTGATGGTGATGATTATGGTGTCATGGATATGTAGGTACATTTTAGCATTGGCATGACATGATCATGTATATGGTTGATAGTTTGGGTTATGATGATTGATTCATGATTATAGGTGGTTGTGTGGTTTAGTTTTAGGAGGTTGTTCTTATCTCCTAGATGATTGATTGGTTCCTTGACTATGGTTACTCATTTGTGGACTTTTTTGGCAAATCAGATTTACAATTGATTTGGTGTTTTAGTCTTGAGGTCTACAGGGTTATCTTCATGTTATCTCAGCTTGCAGGTTACTACCAGTGATGATTATTGGAGTAGGTGTGTTGTACACCTTGCATAACATTAGTATTATTTTATTATGTAAAATAAAATATTTATCTGTGGTGCATCATGTGATGTGTTTAACTACATTGGATATTTATTTGGATGCCACTTGTAATTGTTGTATGTAACATTGGGTTAATTACTTTATTTGTAATTATTTGATTAACTCGAAAAACTTGGTACCAATAATCAAATGTGGGATCAATGGTTTTGGAGACACATGGTTTTGGGGAAAATGGTATTATAATACCACATGTTGTATTTGTGTGAGCTTATATCTATAAAAGCAAACACATGGGTAGTTGTTGGGTTATGAGGTTGAGTGAAGGCTTATTGCCTTTGGCTGGGTTTGTAGCTTCTCTTGTAGGTTGGTTGTGTGAGGGTTTGAAGCATGGCATCAGATGTATGGTTACATGCTTGTTCACATGGATTGCAGGTAGAGAGAGTTTGATGTTTCAAAGGTTATCTCTACATATGTATTTGTTTTTTATTGTTGAATAATACATGAGAGATGCATGCTTTTGGAGGCTGGGTTTTTCCCTCTATGAGGGCTTTCCCAAGGTATATCTTGTGTCACCATTGATGGTATGATTGTCTATTTCTTTTGCATGTGGGTTTCTAGTTCATTGCACATTAAATCTCTTAAATTGGGTTATGAAGAATTAGTCTATATGGCTGCATATTTCCAGCATTTGGTATCAGAGCTTGGTTGCCATGATTTGGGAGGAATTCCTTGTTTTATAACCCTAGCCATGAGTGGATTTTTTATGTATAGTAGAATCCATGGCTTTGAATGGAAGGAATGAAGGTATTTTCATGGTTGCAAGGTTGTTTGTAGACTTGGGTTGTTGCAGATCTAGGGTTTCATGGTGATTTGGCAAATGGGTCTTTAATTTGGGTTCTTTTTATGGAGGGTTTTAGAGGTCAGCTTTTGCATGAAGTCTCCTGGTCAAAAATAGAACCTGCCATTAGATTTGGGAGATGTTGCAGGTGAAGAAAAACATATAATTCACCTATGTTTAGAGACAAGAAAAATTTGCCCTATTTTACCCTAGATGGAATTTTGCATGGAATTTGTGGTATTGGCGTGCGACCTACGCAGGCGTAGGTACGAATGCAATTTTTTATTTTAATTAAATAAAAAAACAATTTGTTTTTGCTAAAGTCTACAGTTAAATAAAAATAATAATATATAATTTGTGGGGGGCATTCATACCCCCTGTCACAGCCTGCACCAGGGCTGCGTAGGCGCATGGCCTGACAGACACTGCCAGCCAGGCGCCGACAAGGCCCTGGCAACCAGCCCCCGAGTAGTGGCTATGATACTGGTAGGGACTTAGCCCCCCAGCGCGGCCCCCAGTTTCATGGGGAGTCAGGCCTTATGCCCACCCCCTGTGGGGCTTAAAATAATTAAATATTTTTATTAAATCTTTAAAACTTCAAATGGAAAATTAAACTTTGTTTTGTAACATTTGAGATCTGCAACTGAGTTCACCACCCTAGTGCTGCTAGGGTCCCATCGGCGCGCCACCGGGCCACCACCGCAGAGCCACCCATTGGCCACCAAGGCCCGGTTGATAAGCCTAGAAGGGCAGACTTTTTCCAGGGGGCATAACTTTCACCTAACACGTTAGATTTTCGACTTCTTATAGTTGATGGAAAATTATTTCCACGTACTACACACTGGTGATAGATATGTTTCCATATTTTTCTATTTTGACTAGTTATTTCCATTAGGAAGCTAGATGTTGCTTTTGAGCTTTGACCGAGCATAATAAGTGCACACGGAGTCGAATTTCAGACTTCTTATAGGTGTTGGAAAGGTATTTGTTTAGTTTGTATCATTTTCAGCTCAGTTTGGTCCCTTTGACTTTTGGTGCTTTATGAGTTGATGGAAAATCAAATCTGGGATGATTTGGTGTTTGAGTCATTACAGACTTACATTTTTATCTCTGATTATCCTTGGTTAACAGTATTATACATGTATTGTTGATTTTGCATGTTGCATTGTCAGATCTGCAGGTTGTGCAGTGTTGTAGGTTATCTATGCCCATAGATGTTTCAGTGTTGATGAAGATTCTGATTTGTGGCTTGGGTTAGTCACATATTACATTAGTTTGCTTGTCATTATGAGATGTTATTACCTGATATAGTCATGATATGGGTCCTATGTTTGTTGGCTATATGATATAGTTGTGTGAAATTTATTAGGAGTTTGGTGTAGGTACATCGGGTGGTGATCATGGTGACATGGATGTTCCTTGTTTGGTTAGGACTTTGGCATGACATGATTGTTTTACAGGTGCATTGGGTGTTGATCATGGTGTCATAGATGTTCCTTGTTTGGTTGGAACTTTGGCATGACATGATTGTTTTTATAGGTGCAGGTTTGGCGGTGTTGGATTGATGTTTGGTTTACATGTTTTGTTCATCTTCTTGGTTTTGGAGATTTTGGTTTACTCAGCCTTTTGGGAGCTGTGTCATTTATAGTGGATTCTTTGATTGTGTTGGGGCCATGGATATTCTACATGTAGGAGATGGTTATCATGATGTCATGGATAGCTTGATTATAGGTTTTAGTGGGAGCTTTTGACAGTGATGGTTTGATGTTTATGATGTTGCCATGTATAGCTCAGTATCACACTTTAGTGGGATATTTGGTAGGATATGGTTATCTTCATGTGGTTTGGAGATGTTGACATCTTGGTACCGTGGAGGACTCTTAGAGTCTTTGGTTGAGGTGTTGGTTATGGTTTGTCAGTTTTAACAAGTGATCCTTGTTTACATGATGGTTAGTATTGTGTCTTAGTATACTCTTGATTCTAGATTAGAGTGTTGGCATGATACAGGTTCTCTTGAGACAAGATGTGTGCATTAGTGCATGTGATCTTCCTTTGAGGAGATGATTAGATCATGATGTCATGATGTGTTCCTTGGTTATGCATATGTGCAGTGGGAGCTTTGACTATTGGTGCAGGGCACCTAGGAGCAGTCTGACACCTCAAGCATTTTTTTATGCATTTTGATAAGCTATGTTTTGTTTTGATTGTATGTGTGGTAATAAGGCTTTAGCCATGTTTGTATGGTCCCTTTTGTGTGGTCAAGATGATTGAGGTGACCCTATAAACCTCAATCATGCTTAGTCCAATTAGATCCTTGTTGTGCCAATTAGGCCTAGAAGGTCTAAGGATTGGTTTTCGAGTTTTTTTTGGTTGTTTTAATGTTTTAGTATGTTGGAAGGAGTTTGTTGATCATTTGGACTCCATTGGACAAGCCAAACAAATCAACCTCCTTGTGTTAATGCAAAACACCATAGTTGTCAAAGGTGTTATGTGTTGGGTCGGTTCAAAAACCACTTTGGGCAGTTAAATGCTGTTGTAGAAGTTGGAAACCAACTTGGATGGGTTAATATGGTGGATATCTGACTCCAGTACGGGGGAGGAAGTTTTTGTACGAAATTTGGGCACAAAATTCAAGAAAACTGACTATTTTTCACTATTTTTCTTGCTGTGTACGGACTGTACGGACTTTTCATGTGTGCAAATGATATTTTTCTGAAAGCTCTTGGAGTCAGGGTTCCAATGCAACTAGTTTGAGGTCTTGAAGTGGTCGGAGTCAAAAGTTATTGAATTTTCTTTCAAAACTGGTCTAGAAACCCTGTTTTCTAGGGCAGTCCCACAAATTTGGCCCTAGAATGCATTTCCACCGATGAAATTTCATGCCACTCAGTGAAATGTAGGCTAGGGGTGTATACTACTTGATTCCAAAAGCATTTTCTGAGAAAATACAGTTTACTATTTTTAATGTGATGCCCTAGGTCAAATATCTCTATGTATTTGACTGAATTTATGCAATTTATTGTTGTATTTGACAAAACCCTAAGAGGATGAGTGAATGAATGGTGGATTTGTGTTGTTTGGGGATGGTAGAGTCATTCCAAGTTCCTACCCCTGACCTATGTACCCAATTTTGAGCACTTGCTTTGTAACCTAGCCTAAATTGATCAATTAGGCCTAGAGACCTAGTAGGCGTTCTGGATTGCTGGAGTAGAGTTGGAGTAGGAGATTTGGAGGTTTGTTAGGGTCCCCTAAAAGGTGTTCAATTCCATCATTTGTTTGCCTAGACCTTTGGGATTTTGTCAAGTTTTGTTGAGAAAACCTAGTTTGGAGGGCTAGTAGCCTTACTAGTCAAGGTATAGGTTGAAGAGTTTTGGGAAGTTGGAGATCAAACCAACTGCATAGAAGGTGTTTGTTGATCTGTCTTAAGGTGTTGGAGAAGCCTTAGGGGTTGGACAATAGTCTGGACATCAAATCCTTCATATGCCTTGTATGTGCCTTTGGTTGGTTGGTTGGTTGAAGGCTAGTTGAAGTGGGTGAGTGGGCAAAGGACAATAGAGTAAACATTTGTGTGTTGCTTCCCTTGTGCCACTCTGCATCAGGTGGTATCAGAGCCATCAAAGATATGGGAGATAGAGAAGAAGAGGAGGAAATTCCTTCAAAGGTGACAAATGCCGAATTGGCAAAGATAGTGAGAGAGCAAGCAGCCAAGAACAAAAGGATGGAGGCTGAGATAGAAAAGTTGAAGAAAGACAAAGACAAGAAGAAGAAGTCAGAAGTCATCTTGGATTCAGATGAAGAGGATCAAGATGAGGAAGACGTGCCTATGGAAGAGCCACAAGGAGGCATGTCAGAGAGACAATTCCTAGATGCACTTGGAAAGTTGAGTAGGAAGGACACTAAGGCAGACTTACCTATGTTTCCTGGTAAGATGAATCCAGAGGAGTGCCTTGATTGGATTGAGGCAATGGAGAACTATTTTGAATGTGAAGAAGTGGCAGAAAATCAGAAAGTGAAGATTGCCAAATCAAGAATGAAAGGGCCAGCCTTGAGTTGGTGGAATTTTATTCAAAATGAAAGGATAGAAGATGATAGGAATCCTATCTCTACATGGAGGAAGATGGTACTTGAAATCAAGAAGCAATTTGTCCCTGAGGATTATGAGGTCAACTTAAACAAGAAGTTGCACAACTTGAGACAAAAGGACATGGACGTAAGCACATACACAGAGGAGTTTCACAAGATGACATTGAAAGCCAAGATGCCTGAGAATGAAAAACAGAAGCTTGCAAGGTATCTTAATGGCCTCAAGTTCTCCATTCAAGATGAATTAACTCTCTTTAACCCGGAGACAGTCCATAAGTGTTTTCAAATGGCACTGAGGATTGAGGATAAGCAGAGAAGAAAAGGGGATTTTGGCAGCAGCAGCAGAGGCAGAGGAAATCAGAATTTTAGGGGCAGGGGCAGATTTCAAAACAGAGATAATTTCTCTAGATTCCAAGGTGGTGGATCACAAGAAGGCAGCCAAGGGCAGGCTGATAAAAATAGTGCTGATAAGGGTCAATTTAGGGGCAGAGGTAATGGCAGAGGAAGAAGTGGGGGCAGAGGTCCCAATGTGTTTACTGGAAGGTGTTTCTCTTGCAATCAGATTGGACATCAGTCCTTTAGGTGCCCGGAGAAGATGGGAAACACTGCTGCAAATCAGAAAGAAAGAAGAGTACAACTCCTTCAAGAAGAGGACTGTCAAAGCACCACAAGTTACCAAACAACCTCTTCCAAGTCTGCAGCACCTGAGAGTGGAGAATGCATCATGTTTAATAGATCCCTCATCATGCCAGCCACCAAGGAGCAGCCCCAAAGAAACAACTTGTTTAGAACCACTTGCAAGGTGAAAGGAAAAGTTTGCAAGGTAATAGTAGATTCAGGTTCTTCTAAAAATTTGGCTTTTAATGAAATGGTGACTAAGTTAGGATTGGAAAGAATGCCTCATCCTAACCCCTATAGAGTCTTTTGGCTAACCAAGGAACAACAAATTGTGGTGAAAGAGCAATGTTGGGTTGAATTCAAGATAGGTGAATATCATGATAAGGTTCTTTGTGAGATAGTGGATATGGATGCATGCCACCTTCTGCTTGGAAGGCCTTGGCAACATGACATAAGTGCCCAACATGATGGTAAGAACAATGTGATTCATTTGTCCAAGAATGGTGAAAAGTTTACAATGACTCCTTTGATTGATGATTGCAAAGAGAAAGTCATTTCTAGTTCAGTTATGTTGGTAGGTGAAAAAGAGTTTTTGGCTAACCTCAAGGAAGAGAAAGTGCCATGTTTTGCAGTAGTCATCAAGCCCAAGGATGTGAATCCCAAGAAGGTCAAAGTGCAGCACCCTCTTAGGAGGATTGGACCAAAGGAAGTGGAAGAACTATTGGAGAAGTTTCAGGATGTGATAGCCGATGAAGGCAAGGATGCCCTTCCACCAAAGAGGGAGATTAGTCATTGCATTGATCTCATCCCTGGATCCACCCTACCAAACCAAGCAGCCTACAAGTTGACCCCAGAGCAAAATGTTGAAGTGGCAAGACAAATCCAAGACTTATTGGATAGAGGACTTATCAGGAGGAGTATTAGTCCATGTGCAGTACCTGCAGTGCTTGCACCTAAGAAGGAAGGAACATGGAGACTATGCACTGATTCCAGGGCCATCAACAAGATTACTATCAGGTATAGATTTCCAATGCCTAGAATAGAAGATTTAATGGATTGCTTGGGTAGGGCTAAGTATTTTACCAAGATAGATCTGAAAAGTGGTTATCACCAAATCAGGATAAGGGAAGGGGATGAGTGGAAAACCGCCTTCAAAACCAATGAAGGACTATTTGAATGGGTTGTCATGCCTTTTGGCTTGTCAAATGCACCAAGCACCTTCATGAGATTGATGAATGAAGTGCTAAAACCTTTCCTTAACAAGTTTATTGTTGTATATTTGGATGATATACTAAATTTTAGTGACAGCAAGGAAGACCACATAAGGCATATCCATCAAGTGCTCAGGAGGCTTCAAGAGGAGAAGTTGAGAATCAATCTTGACAAATGTGTCTTCCTACAAGAAGAGTTGATATTTTTGGGGTTTGTCATCTCCAAGGGTAGCCTAAAAATGGATCCAAGTAAGGTTGCAGCCATTCTTAATTGGCCAACACCTACAATAGCGTCGGAGGTAAGGAGTTTCCATGGTTTATGCAGCTTTTATAGAAAGTTCATTAGAGGGTTTAGTGGCATTTGTGCTCCACTTGTTGACACCATAAAAGGGGGCAAGAAATGTGTGTTTGTATGGACAAATGAGGCCAGCAAAGCCTTTGAACTGTTAAAGAAAAAAATTTCAGAAAAACCAGTCCTAGTGCTACCTAATTTTGACAAGGTCTTTGTGGTAGAATGTGATGCAAGTAAGAGGGCTGTTGGAGGAGTCCTAAGTCAAGATGGGAGGCCTGTAGCATTCTTTAGTGAGAAGTTAAATGAGGCAAAACAAAACTACTCCACCTATGATCTAGAGTTATATGCCATGGTTTAGTCATTGAGGAAATGGAGACACTACTTATTGCCAAAGGAATTTATAGTTTTTACTGACAACCATGCATTAAGCTTCTTGAACAGGCAGCAAAAGCTGAATCACAGACATGTCAAGTGGATGGAGTACATCCAAGCATACACCTTCTCCATAAAACACAAGAAAGGAGTGGCCAATAAGGTAGCTGATGCCTTAAGTAGGAGAAATCTTGTTGTGCAAACTATTCAGTTGGAAAGTACAGGTATTCATGCCATTAAAGATCAGTATACAGTAGATGAAGACTTCAAAGAACCATACCTCTCTTGCAAGGCCATGACAGGAAGGTATAATACTGATTTTTCTAATTTTTTGTTGCAAGATGGATATCTTTTCAAGGGTAGCATGTTGTGTATCCCAAGAGGATCTGTTAGAGAGAATATAATCAGGGAAAAGCATTGTGGCAGCATGTCAGGTCACTTTGGTATTGATAAGACCCTAGAATTAGTTAGGAGGTACTATTTTTGGCCAAAATTGCCAACCGATGTAAGAAAGTTTGTTGAAACTTGTCAAATTTGCCAAAGAGCAAAGGGGCATACATCAAATGCAGGTTTATACACTCCTCTACCTATTCCTTCAAAGCCTTGGGATTCCATAAGTATGGACTTTGTACTTGGTTTGCCTAGGACAAAGAATGGACATGACAGCATTTTTGTGGTTGTAGATAGGTTCTCAAAAATGGCTCACTTCATCCCATGTAGAACCACACATGATGCCTCACACATAGCAGGTCTTTTCTTCAAGGAAATAGTCAGGTTACACGGTTTACCTTTGTCCATAATCTCAGATAGAGACCCCAAGTTCATTGGACACTTCTGGAGGACACTGTGGAAGAGACTAGGTACAAATTTGTCCTTATCATCTGCCTGTCACCCTCAGTCTGATGGACAAACAGAGATGATTAATAGGTCACTTGGCAACCTCCTAAGATGCCTAACCAAGGAGCAGGGTGCTAGTTGGGATTCAATTTTGGCTCAGGCAGAGTTCTCATACAATGACACTGTCAATAGAAGCACCGGCCTGTCTCCTTTCCAAATTGTTTATGGCACTCACCCAAGGGGTATTTTGGAACTAAGGGAGGTTAAAGGACTGGAAAACAGCAGTGCCTTGGCTGAAGACTTCGTTCAAGTCATGAAAGATGTCCATGAACAAGTACAACAGAAATTGCTGTCCACTTCTCAGAAATATAAACAATTTGTTGACAAAAAAAGAAGGGATTTGCAGTTCAAGGAAGGTGATTTAGTAATGGTTCATCTGAAGAAGGAGAGGCTCCCTGTAGGTAAACACACTAAGCTACTCATGAAGAAGATTGGGCCTTGTGAAGTGCTCAAGAAATGTGGAGAAAATGCCTACAAAATTAGACTTCCAGATGCCATTGCTTTGTCTCCAATTTTTAATGTTTCAGACCTTTATCCCTATAAAGGATCTGATCCTCCAACTATTTTTGAAGAAGATCAAACTGATCAGACACTCCAGGAACTCATTCCTTCATCTCCAACTCAGATTGAGTGCATTTTGGACAAGAGGATTGCAAAACAAACTAGAAGGCACACCTATCATGACTATTTGGTGAAGTGGCTAAACAAACCTCAGGAGGATGCCACTTGGATGAGCAGGGCAGACATTGAGAAGGCAGGTTTCACATTTGATAGCATTCCAACTCAAGAGACTTGAGTTCTGTTTGACAGTGGGTGTATGGTGCAGGGCACCTAGGAGCAGTCTGACACCTCAAGCATTTTTTTATGCATTTTGATAAGCTATGTTTTGTTTTGATTGTATGTGTGGTAATAAGGCTTTAGCCATGTTTGTATGGTCCCTTTTGTGTGGTCAAGATGATTGAGGTGACCCTATAAACCTCAATCATGCTTAGTCCACTTGGATCCTTGTTGTGCCAATTAGGCCTAGAAGGTCTAAGGATTGGTTTTCAAGTTTTTTTTGGTTGTTTTAATGTTTTAGTATGTTGGAAGGAGTTTGTTGATCATTTGGACTCCATTGGACAAGCCAAACAAATCAACCTCCTTGTGTTAATGCAAAACACCATAGTTGTCAAAGGTGTTATGTGTTGGGTCAGTTTAAAAACCACTTTGGGCAGTTAAATGCTGTTGTAGAAGTTGGAAACCAACTTGGATGGGTTAATATGGTGGATATCTGACTCCAGTACGGGGGAGGAAGTTTTTGTACGGAATTTGGGCACAAAATTCAAGAAAACTGACTATTTTTCTCTGTTTTTCTTGCTGTGTACGGACTGTACGGACTTTTCATGTGTGTAAATGATATTTTTCTGAAAGCTCTTGGAGTCAGGGTTCCAATGCAACTAGTTTGAGGTCTTGAAGTGGTCGGAGTCAAAAGTTATTGAATTTTCTTTCAAAACTGGTCTAGAAACCCTGTTTTCTAGGGCAGTCCCACAAATTTGGCCCTAGAATGCATTTCCACCGATGAAATTTCATGCCACTCAGTGAAATGCAGGCTAGGGGTGTATACTACTTGATTCCAAAAGCATTTTCTGAGAAAATACAGTTTACTATTTTTAATGTGATGCCCTAGGTCAAATATCTCTATGTATTTGACTGAATTTATGCAATTTATTGTTGTATTTGACAAAACCCTAAGAGGATGAGTGAATGAATGGTGGATTTGTGTTGTTTGGGGATGGTAGAGTTATTCCAAGTTCCTGCCCCTGACCTATGCACCCAATTTTGAGCACTTGCTTTGTAACCTAGCCTAAATTGATCAATTAGGCCTAGAGACCTAGTAGGCATTCTGGATTGTTGGAGTAGAGTTGGAGCAAGAGATTTGGAGGTTTGTTAGGGTCCCCTAAAAGGTGTTCAATTCCATCATTTGTTTGCCTAGACCTTTGGGATTTTGTCAAGTTTTGTTGAGAAAACCTAGTTTGGAGGGCTAGTAGCCTTACTAGTCAAGGTATAGGTTGAAGAGTTTTGGGAAGTTGGAGATCAAACCAACTGCATAGAAGGTGTTTGTTGATCTGTCTTAAGGTGTTGGAGAAGCCTTAGGGGTTGGACAATAGTCTGGACATCAAATCCTTCATATGCCTTGTATGTGCCTTTGGTTGGTTGGTTGGTTGAAGGCTAGTTGAAGTGGGTGAGTGGGCAAAGGACAATAGAGTAAACCTTTGTGTGTTGCTTCCCTTGTGCCACTCTGCATCAACTATGATCTTGATGGTTCTCTTGGTATTGGGTACATTGGTCATGTGATTGGGAGCTTCATGATGATGCAGTTTTGCATTTCAAGTTTAGCATGGATTGATCATGGAGGTACTCATGGATACTTGGAGACTTAGGTGAGGCTTGAGTTCTCTTGGGATTAGAGACATGTGTTGAGATGGTTACTCTTTAATGAGGATTTCAGCAGCAAGACCAAGGAGCCTACACCTTGGTTGGACGTAAGTCCAACATGGACATGTTGAGGAGATTGTTCTTGGAGAGAGCCTTTGAGGTTTAGTGCATCCTAGAGGAGCAATCTCATTCCATCTCTTGGTCCACTCGGCAGTGAATGAATTGATAGGTATGCCCACCTAATTTCAAATGCATGAACTTTATTTGTATCTTCTCATGCTTGAGCTATGGATTATGGTTGTGAGGACTTGTTTGAGGAGTAGATGCATGGCTATGATTAGTTATCTCATTATGTTTGATCTTGAGTTGTCATGAGATCATTGTATGTAACATTTGGAGATGGTTAGTGGCTTTGGGCTTATTCCTACTTTGGGATGGTTATGAGTTTGATCTACCTTTGATTTGAGAGGCTTGCATCTTGTTATTGGATGTTGAGGAGGCTTCTAGTTTTTGGGTTATAAAGGAGATCATACTTTTCACAGCTATAGCACATTAGTGTGGATAGAAGGACATGGTTATGATTTGCAGGTTCTCTCTTGATTGGTCTTATTCTTCTTTCTAGATATTTGTGCTCACATGACATTGGAGTTGAGATGTGTATGGAGCTTTTGAGTCTCTTTGACTTCTTTATCTTATGATGTGGAGGACTTGGGAGAGATATTGGACTTGGGGAGAGTTGTGTTGCAGCTATTTAGTTTGTAGATTTTGCTTATCTATGTGTGTGTTCTTTGACACTATGTGATAGAGGATTTAGCCACATGTGCATGCTATTAGTGGATCTTTGGATGCCTTGATCTATTTTTAAATTTGACATTTACTCATGCAGTGGGAGTTCTATGATGTATATGATTCCTTTGTTGGATGTTCTCATTATGCTGCGATATGGAGGGTCTTCAGGTTTGTTAACACATGCTTTGTGTTGTTACCTTGGAGGGCTTCTTTATGCAGGGTTGAGTATATACAGGCACTTGTTATCATTGTGATTTGATTTGTATATGTTGTTGGCATAAGGTCTACTTGTTATATTTTGTATACCTTGGTTTGGAGGTATGGTTAGTTGATGCATTAACAACTAGTTGTGGTTGCTATTTCAGCTATGATTTATTCTTGACAGTTGTGATTAGTGAAATCAAAATGAGATAGAAAACACAAATCTAATGCATAAAACAAAGATTATACCTCATACTGATCCACAAATCCAAGATACGGTTGTAGAAGCTTGCACCCAAGAGCTCCTAGATATACCCAAGATGATGGATTCTATGTGAAATGTTCTCTCAAATGCAACTCACAAACTAGCTCAAGAGATTTTTTAGCATGGTAACACTACTTAGAAATTGGATGATAAAATGGCTTGGAGGATGTTGTATTTGTAACGTCAGAAAATGTCCCCTTGGGGGTTTTTCCTTCATAAGGTTTAGCTCCCGGGTCCTTAGAGTGCATTTAGGACATTTTAATTCATATTTTAGCATCCCAATGGAATGAGACCTAGGTTCCATGACAAATAGGACCTAGGTAGACCCCTTGAGCTATACCCTGCCTAAAATAGGGGGGGAGGACTTGGGTGCCCGCGCCCTATTCCTGCCCTATTTTGGGGCAGCCCCAATTTCTGGGTGTCGGTTTATGACTGTTAGGAAGTTATTTTGCCAAGACAGTAAAGTTTGATTTTTAATATCTTGGAGGGAATACTTGTAGGTGCATATATAAGCATGTGTAGGCATTCATTTGTAAACTAGGTCTCAATTAGATAGCAAGTGTGATGTTCAAGTGTTCTAAAGGTGTTTTAAGGCTTCTGTTGTGTTGCAAGAGCAGACTTGTATGTTTTGTGTGTTGATATTTGTAGATTTGAGCTTCAATCTCCTCATGGCATGAAGAGCATCTTCCTCCATGAGAACTTCACTACAAGGTGACATATCATTGTGTTTTTATCATTGTGTTTTTATCAATGACTCCTTTGGTTTTGGCCTCAGCCTCACAAGGGCACACCCTCTTTATCTGACAATGGTGTTTGGAGACTTAAGTGTCCTCTGGGGTTTGATTGAGGCAAACATATAAACACCACAACCCCTAAACCAAGTCTTGTGATTAAAGGTTACAGGTGTCACATCTGGAAGAAGTGGAGTTGCAGGAAGGACTGGCAGGCATTAAGGATTCAGGATCTGAAGAAAAGTCAAACAAAGGAGCACTTCTAGGACTAGAGCACCAGCAAAAGTATCCTCCACAGACAAATCTCAGGAAACAGAAGTTACAGGGCTGATCAATGTTGGAAGGAGGTCCAGATTCCCTAAAAAAGTAGGTACCTTGGACTTGGGCACCTGCACCAGTGTCCCCGACTGTTCTACCCCAGGTCCCTAAAAATAAGTATTCTGTAATTTGTTATTTTATTCCCGTCTGTAAGGGTTTTCCCGTCTTTCATCAATTTGCTGTCGTATTTGCGTAGTTAGGGTTTTAATGGTTAATTAGACATAAGAGAAGGAAAAATTGATAATTAATTCCCTAGTCCAATCTTCCCCTCATTTGCAAGTGACCTAGGGTATGATAGTGCTCACCACTCAACCCTAGATCCTTCAATGTTAGGGTGAAAGGAGGATTCAAACATCTAAACAACAAAGATTAACAAAATCCAATTTTACCCTAAACATTTTGGTGAACCTGTGTTTTTTGGACTTAAATTGAAACTTGTTGAGTGTTTGTCTTCAGATTTGGATTGATTTCATTCGTTCATTTGGTCATTTATTTTATTGTATTGAGAAAAATTCAAAAAAATTGAAAAATTAGAAAAATACAAAAAAATTGCATTGTTTGGCTTACTAAATTGCATCAATTCTTTCTAAATTTTTCTAATTCATGATTTTTGCATCAGATCTGATATAACCTATAGAAAAATGCAAAAAATCAGAAATTTACCTTGCATTTTCATCATTTAATTGCTAGAGTTTTGTGGAATTTTTGACAATTTTATATAACCTAGTAATTCCAAAATCTAGGGTTTGTAGGCAAAATCTTTTATCAGATTTTTCTACTGATTTTAGAGGCTCGCTCAAATTGAATTTGTCTATAGTCTTGAATTTTAGTGTGAATTTGCATTTAGATTTAAAATATTTGCATTCTTACATAGAAAATTTCAACAAAAACTAGCAATTTTGGGGCATTTTCATTAAATTTGCATGCGCATTTTGAATGTTAAGGATTGAAAATCATTTTTAGATCTAAGAGTAAGTCAATTTCATCATAAATCAGACTTCAAATCATTTGCATAGTATTTTGTCCCAAGATCTCAAACCTAGGGCTTCAAAAACAATAATTTTCACTAAAATTGGCCTTATCGACTCTCTAAACTTGCACTATAGGTGTGTTGTGAAAGGTATTTTTACATTAATTTTTCATTATTAGGGTAATCATTTTTTTCCCCTCATAAAATTTTCACAGCACCCTTTGAACGAGCTCTTGTAGTGAAAATTTGGCGAAAAACTACACATTTTGGCTATTTTTGCCCTAGGGTTTGGCCTAGTTTGCACTCCAAGTGTGTTGTGATCAATTTTATGGATTGAGGTGACTGATATTATTAATATTCATTTCTATACCTCCTAAAATTCCTTACAACGCCTCCTTTTCTAGGTCTTGGAGTTGAAAAACCATGAAAATTTGCATATTTTTCTATATTTTCACTAGGGTCTTACCTTAAGTGGCACTACAATCATGTTGTGTTGGGTATTTTTGCATCAAGTGGCTATTATTACTGATATTATTTTCTTTCCATCATCATTTTCCTCACAACACCCTTTGTTATGCTCTTTTGCATTAGATTTTGGTGAAAAAAGTGCTCATTTTGACATATTTTCACTATATTTTGACTTAGCATTATCTTGGATTTGCATCAAGAGTGTGTTGAGAGTGATTAGATTTCTGTTTTGGACTGATATCAAACATATAATTTTCTGTCCTTGATCAAAATCCTTACAACATCCTTTATGTCATTCATTGGCTTTGAAAAAGTATCAAAAAATCAAGCATTTTGGCCGTCAATCATATCCTTCTCCTAGGATTTGTTCTCTTAGTTTGCGCAGTGTGTATTGTATGATTTTGTACAAGCTTTATGACATGCTGTCCTAAAAACAATATCCCTTTGAGAATAAGTAAAAGATTAATGGGATCTAGTGCTCTTGAAGAAGTTGGTACTTTGGACACCTTCTTTACAAAGGGAGACAATCAAATTGGGCAAGATATTATACATCCTCCAACCTCAATGGAAGAACAAACTTTTCATGATGTTGATAATACTATTAAGGCAACAGGATATGTATCTGATGAGCAAATAGAAAAGTTGGATAAAGACTTGGCCAAATTTCAATCATTTATGGAAAATGAGAGAATAGCTGAACAAGTCGTTCCTACAATTCATAATATAAGAGAATTGATAAAAGAAGGACAAGATGGTGTTAATGCACTTCATGGTCTAGCACATATTGTACAAACCAATATCATGTCAGTGACTGAATGTATGCAAGTGATAAATAACATGGTATCACCATCTCATACTCAAGTTTCCATACCTATACCAAATACAGGAGTATCCACTTTTACATCAACGATCTTAACAACTAATGTGAACGCTTGTAGTAATGCTACCACTAGTATTGGAGTATCTAATGGCACTAATTACAAAGTTGTGGGATTTGATTATCAAAATTTGGTTCCTAAAGGGACCTCCTCTATGCATAATTATGCTCAACCACCTATCTATTCCACTCATTTCCAGCCACCTACTACATACTCGCAACCATCTTCCACCTATCATTGAGGCCAACTACCGTTAACCTATTCTCAGCCTCTGCCTATTGTATCTCAAGCTCAATCACCTCCTCACCTTGGTTCTAATTCCTCACAACAAACCACATCTCCTAATGATGCCATCCTAAACCAACTTTTACAGGGCATGACTGTTTTGCAACAAAAAGTAACAAATTTGACAAATTCTTCGAAGCCTAGTCTACCAACATATCATGCCCATAATTCATTATCTTATGCAATCTTGAGAACTCCTATGCCTGAGAGGTTTGAGACTCCCCGCTTTGAAAAATATGGTGGAAAAGGAGATCCCAATATCCATGTGGCAGCATTTACAACTATGTGTAGTAATTTTTATTTTGAAGAGGATTTGTTAGCAAAACTTTTCTCGCGATCTCTCAAAGATACTACTTTAGAATGGTTTTGCTCATTGCCTCCAAATTCAATACACTCCTTTTCACAGTTGATTGATCAATTTCTACAATATTTTCAAGCAAATATCAGACCCCAAGTCACCCTTATTGACTTCGTTCAATGCAAACAAGGTCCCAAACAAAAGTTGACTGAATTCATTGGTCGATATCAAGGACTTTATGCACAAATTCAATATCAGATGAAAGATGAGGATGTTCAAAAGATATTCATTACAAATCTACAACTTAATATTTGTGATAAGATTCTCTTGATGAAATACAACTCCTTTCAACATTTATGCACTGCTCTTCACGATTACCAACTTTCGTCTAGTCAGTATGAAAAACAAAACTCATTGGCTCAAGTTAGTCAATCCATGGGTGGATCATCACAAAACAATTTTAAGAGAAACAATAATAGGAGTTTCATCAAGATCAATGGACCGAATATGAACATGTTTGCTATAAACAATCCAAAGAAATCATCGTATCAACCAAGAAAGTTTACTCTGATATTTGAGTCCTATTATTCTATCATGAATCAAGCTGTGAGTAATAACATTCTAAAGCTTCCCCTAATCAAGCCTATTGATCCTAATAAATAAGGACCTTACTTTGATGCTAATGCCTTTTGCCACTATCATTGAATGCAAGGACATGACACTGAACGATGTATGTGTCTTAAACATGAGATACAAGACCTTATTGATTCAAATGTCATCCAAGTATCAGGTGTGAATGACAATGGAAATAAGTTGGTTGCTCTGTCGAATTAGAATTTACAAATGTTCACTAATCCTTTTCCTAAACATTCTGAGAATAATATGGTGAAACAAGATTTAGTGGAAGTAGACGAGGATGATTACTTGGACTATGATAGCATAATGGATATGATTGAAGTGGATAAGAAACAAGTGGATAAACCACCTTGTCCTCAAAGAAACGGAATTTATGCTGAGGTTCCTCCTCCATTATCCTTATATGGATTAGGAGATAATCAAAATGTCTTTAAAAAACAAGAACAACAACCAATACATATGAGTAAGATGGTATAGGATGATTCTCGTTACTATCCTAGAAAGATTCAACAATGAAAACTTGCTAAAAATCAAAAAAGAGAAAAACAACAATCAAGAGTCAGAAATAATAGTGGTTCTCCCCCTCATAAGCAACAAAAAGTCTAATTTAAACAAGGATTTAACGAACAAACATCATATGATAACAAACAAGACTTTCATAAGAACCACTCAAATTTTTCTTTAAAAATGATCGAGTACCTCTCCAAGAGGTTTGAAAGCTCCAAGATAAAATATGAAGACCCTTGTTGGTGCCTGCATGAGCAGTCAGTTTTCAAGCATATAAACATGCAGGCACCTTCCCAAAAAATCTAAAAAAGGTTCAAAGTCCTTGGACCTCCTCAGCATGTTTCAGCATCAGCATCATATATTCTTTGGAGGAGGTCATCATCATGATATTTCTGAAGGAGGGGGTGATATTTTCATATCTGAATCACCCGAATGTATGTTTGTTCCAGCATTATGATGATGCTGATATCAGGGAGATATCCGCCTGTCGGCTTCATGCATTATCCAGTGCGGGGTGATCATTTCAAATATCCGTCATACTCATATATCGCCCTGATGTTTCAGTGAAGCTACAGTGCAGCATGATATTTGTGCATCAGGATGATATTTCCAAATATCCGGTCATCTTCTGAATATCACCTGATGCCGATATGGTGGTGACATCATCAAGGTCTGGAGGGTCATATTGCTAACACTAAGTCATTTTATGGAGATCCCCCGATGTTGTGAATATGACGATGACGTCATCCGAATATTTGGAGGTGCGCATATACAATTGCTATAGTGGCGAACGAAAGACACATTCATCGAATATTCTGTTGAAGATGCCGCTGTTGTATATTAGAGGTTTGTATATTTGCGGATGTACAAGCGAAGCATACAAAGGTGCAAATATACATTTGCTGCAGTGCCGCGGAGGAGATGCATGTGATGGGGCCCACCAGTTGTATATGCATATACAGGGGTTTTTTCTATTTGGCCGACGGTATTGGTCTAGCCGACAGGGGATTGCGGCGGCTTCATTGGTGTAACTGATGAGATCGGTGAAGGTTTGGATGGTCGGCCCGATGGTCTGTCTTTGGCCGATGGAGCGGATTGTAAGGTAGGCATCAGCGAGACAATTGAGATCGATGAGAGATTTGTGGGGTTGGCCGATGGCCTAAGTCTTGGCGATGGGCTTTTGGACGGAAAGGCGTGTGTCGAGCATGGCAAAAGTGCTCAACACCTATTATACATGCGGCCATGATTTTAAAGTGCTGAAGTGGTTTTCGCACCTTGCATGTGGGATTAATTTCCCTGCATATTTGAAACCTGCAAAGAAGTGCATTTTGGCAGGAATTTCCTTTTTTGAACGCAGCGACGGTTTCTAGGTAGGCCACGGGTGGTTGAGCCATAAATGGCGACTGTAGCAGAGGTATGGGTGATGGTACAAATGGTGAAGCTACCCGATTATGAATGAAGACCCCAGTTGGTGGCGCAAGGCTCGAGGCCTCCCTTGTCTACTGCAACAATAACTTCTGAGCGCCATTCCTTCTGAGATCTGTATTTGGTAGGATTTTTGGTCAACCATGTAATTATTGCTAGGGGTGCACTTTCTAGCCAATATAGGCAGACTGTGTTACCATTGTTTAGGTTGTTGAAGGCTTGGGGCAATTTTGTGTAAATAATGAAGAACAGGGCATGATCTTGGCTATTTTATCCCATTTTGGAGTTTATGAGTTGCAACATGAATGTATTTTGCACATATTTTCAGTTTCAGTGTTAATGTTATATGAAAAATGCTTATTGCATGTGTCTATTTGCTTGTCTCCATTTGCTGCATGTTATTCTCTTTCTTTTGAATCTGGTTGCATGTCAGCAGGGATATTTGTAAGTAGAAGCAGTTAGGTACCCATTCTTGGGTGATGTTTGTAAGGAAAGCATCAGTCCAACCCCCTAAAACTTGAGTGAAAGTTGCAAACCATATGTTGTATACGTCTAGTTGACTCCTTGCCTAATGGATAGGCACCAGTCTGCTCCTGGATCAGTAGTTATGAGCCAAAACCCCTTGTCTTGCATCCCGGACATTATGTCTGCCCATTTCATCACTTCCACCTGTTAGTTGTAGTATTAGGAGTAGGAAAACCCTTGCATGCTCTCATACCTAACCAGACATTATGTCCAAGAATGTTGCTAACCTTGTGATCTATCATGCAGATCTTGGTCCATACATGAGAGTATTCTGCCTGTTGTTGTCAAGTTAGATCTTTCTATCTTTGAGCTAGTCAAGGTTATATCTTGAGTTATAGGGACACCCCCCTTGGTGCGGCAGAACCAGAAGTGAAGGGGAGGAGCTCACGCAACCTCCTGTATTAGTTGGCTGAATCTGCATGTGCATAGGAACTGGCAAACCCTGATGCTGATTCAGAAGAAAAACCAACAACCCTATAGGTAAGTATCTATAAACTTTTATTTCTATCATAGTGTGCTTCTCCCATGATGTGTTATGTGTTGTTTAGGCCTCTTGGGATGACCTCAGATTCTCCCATAAGGTTTGAGATACTAGGAGACCACTTTTGTTGTGACCTTCTATTTGTATCATCATTCTTCTATATTGCCTCTTTCTCTGATTTCATTGTTGTGTGTTGTGTCTTACGGACATAGCGTCGTGGTTGGTGACTTGGGGGCACCCTCCTACATGACTATCCCTAAGACACTTGTTTTCTCCTCTCTTATTTATTGTTTCCCTTCCTCTAGTGTTTCCATCTTGTGGGCGGATGAGGACAAACATTTATACTGATGTGAACCTAGTGTCCCTTTTGAGAGAAATAAAAAAATGGACTTAGTTCCTAATATGACGATGGGGTTGTATATCTTATATGACGCTTGGCTAGTGGAAGCACTCGTGCTTTCCACATAGTGAATTTCATAATGTTTCTATCGCATTTACAAACCTTAACAATATTGCTGCTTTGTGCACCTTTGTTTGCCTTTGAATCTAGCCTTGGCAATACTCGATTCAGAGAGCTTCATGATATAACCCTTGCTTAACCTCAAACTCCTAATTCATTGTATAACCTTGGCTCTTTGTGTGGTTAATCATATGCATTGATTTTGTTGTTTATCATGATGTTGTAGACACTAACATGTTTCTTGCAGGGATGTGTTTATGGGAACATTTGGTGATCGTAAAGTACATGTCACCTCCGGGGGGCATGGGCTTTGCGAAAGTCGGTGTTCCCTTGTGTGTTCTCTTCCTACCTTAACATGCTTGATATCGATAACTGATATCAACCACCTTAAGGTGGGGGCATATAAGGTAAGCTATCTGTTATAGATGTTAGCAATGTGTTTGACCTTAGATGCAAAGACTTGCGCCCCAAAGTAGTGCATCGTGCATCCTGAGCTTGTTTGCAATCAATCAATCATGTAAGCCCTCTGCGGAGGTGGGATATCGAGCATATCCTTTTTCTTAAGCTCTCTACAGAGGCGGGGATGGTGTATTTCTCATAGCAGATTACATCATCCTGTCGTTTTCAAAAGTCCTTTGCGGAGGTGGGGACCGGTTTTGTGACTAACTCAACCCTTAAGCGTGTCTTCGACAATTGTTGTGGTGAAGCCCAATCGTCGATGTGTGCCTATAATGTGCCTGAGATGGTGTTGGACCTAGAAATAGGTACACTCCATCACTTGTCTACGATGTTTTCTCTGTGTCTTCAAGTGTGTGTGTTTTGGCGTGCTTGTTTTGTAGGGCATGTTTGTTGCCCCATATTCAAAGACCAGTGCCTTTGAGTAGTGCTTCATGCATTTTGGGAGGTTTTGCGTGTATTATGTGTGTGTTGCCCCATATACAAAGACTAGCGCCCCTGAGTAGTGCTTCATGTATTATGGGAGGTTTGTTTATTTTCCAGTACTTGCATTTGCATTTCATATATATAAGAAAAAGAAAAGAAAAGATATCAATTCTGTCTTCCATGCATTAATGTGTCTTCTATGCATTGACTGTCTACTCCATGTTCTGCCTGACTGTCACTGTCTTCTCCATGTTTTGCGTGCCTATTACTATCTTTTATGTGGTTGGTGTGTCTTCTTCGTGCTTGGTGTGTTTACTATGTTTGTGACCTTACTTTAATGCATGTTTGAGCCTTGTGTTCATACATACATTAAAGTGGGGGCTAAATGTAACATCGGAAAATGTCCCCTTGGGGGCTTTTCCCTCATAAAGTTCAACTCCCGGGTCTTTAGAGTGCATTTAGGACATTTTAGTTCATATTTTAGCATCCCGATGGAATGAGACCTAGGTTCCATGACAAATAGGACCTAGGTGGACCCCTTAAGCTATACCTTGCCTAAAATAAGGGGGAGGACTTGGGCACCCATGCCCTAGTCCTGCCCTATTTTGGGGCAGCCCCAATTTTCAGGTGTCAGTTTATGACAGTTAGGAGGTTATTTTGCCGACAGGGTAAAGTTTGATTTTTAATATCTTGGTGGGAATGCTTGTAGGTGCATATATAAGCATGTGTAGGCATTCATTTGTAAACCATATCTCAATTAGATAGCAAGTGTGATGTTCAAGTGTTCTAAAGGTGATTCAAGGCTTCTATTGTGTTGCAAGAGTAGACTTGTATGTTTTGTGTGTTGATATTTGCAAATTTGAGCTTTAATCTCCTCATGGCATGAAGAGCATCTTCCTCCATGAGAGCTTCACTACAAGGTGACATATCATTGTGCTTTTATCATTGATTCCTTTGGCTTTGGCCTCTGCCTCACAAGGACACGCCCTCTTTATCTGATAATGGTGTTTGGAGACTTAAGTGTCCTCCAGGGTTTGACTAAGGCAAACCTATAAACACCACAACCCCCAAACCAAGTCTTGTGATTGCAGGTTATAGGTGTCGCATCTGGAAGAAGTGGAGTTGCAAGGAGTGGCAGGCATTGGTATGTTTAGGGATGTTGGGAGTCAGTTTAACGATGAAGACATTTTTAGGTGTCTACATTTGGCCTTCTTTGACGTGGCATCAAGACCTAGTAGGGAAGTGGCGTCAAGTCAAAGAAAAATATGCCCCAGCCACCGGGAAGGAATGAAATGAGTGAGGGATGCCCCCTTGAGAGGTTGGAAAAAAATAAAAAAAATTTAGGCGAGCTCTCGAAAGGACGCGACAGGAGTGAAATTTGGATAGAGGAGAGAAAATCGGGTTAACGGGCAAAAACGGTTATGATCTGCACCCTGGGGAAGAAAAACTACATGGAGGAATGACATGGCTTACTATAATTAGAAGAGTGGGGCCTAAGAGTGCCACATTTGTACACATCGAGCCACTTAGAAGGAGAGAAGAGGAGATGGCGAACCATAATCCCATGTTCCCGCGATATATGCACATTTCTGAGTGCTTCTGACTGTACGGGAGGTCACCAGAGGCTGGACCGCAGGTAGGCCCTAACCCTAGCATTGTTGTTTTTTTATTTTTGTCACAATTTTTCATGCTGAGAAAAGGGATTTTAGGTTTTAGCGCTATAAGGCGATCACCTAGCGCAAAATGGGGTGCAGATTAGTGCCATCCTTTGGATTGGCGCTATTTGTTTAGGATAGAGAAGGGGCGAATCAGTGCCAAAACATCACGTTTTGGCGCCATCCTCTTTTTTAGCGCAATAACACGCAGGGCTAGGGTTTGGCAAATTAGCCCCAAAAAGGGGCCGGGGTAGTGCGATCCTCTGGATCAGCATGATGGTCTGGAGTAGCGCTATTTTGTATATTAGCACCATAGTGGAAAGTAGTGCCTTCCTATGGATTGGCGCTATAGGAAAAAGCGTCGCCATCTCTTGGATGGGCATGAAAATGTGAAGTGGCGCAATGTTATGAAATGGCGCAAAAACTTTGCGCAGTGGCGCTATACTTTGTTCTAGCACCATATAGAAATTGGGTAGCACCATTTGTAAAGTTGGTGCAAAAGGGATGTATTGTGGCACCAAAATTGATTTGGCTTCCAACAGTAGAAATGTGATGTGAAAAGTTTGGTTTTGGAAGAATAGGTAGGTTTCTAACAAGCATTTGTGGATGTAGGTAACGAGGTCTTTTATTGTGTACTCTCGAGAGCACCGTGTGCCTTCAGTGATGGAGCTATTTGATGCTTTTGATGATGCTACTTGAGGTTGACTGGCATGGATAGGACTTTTGACACCTACACAGATGCCATTGCTATGAGCTCATAGAGCTCTAATGATAGCTCTCCTAGAGCGTTATCGCCCCCAGACATGTTCTTTTCTGCTTCCTATAGATGAGATCACTATTACACTTGAGGATGTTTATCACATCCTCAAGATACCCATTCATGGACATTGAGTGATATATGATACAAGGAGGGGACAGAGGGCCCTACTTAGAGTATTTACCTATGGTCGGATAGTGTTGGTATCAAAGAGTCGAGAGATGAGCTATGAGTGGACACTAGTGGCGAGTGCAGATCATTTCTCATTATTCCTGTGTGCATTGATTGGCAGCGTAGTGATGTCGGATCGGCAAGGCAGAGGCTTTCCGATCAGGTGGGGAGAGGTTATTGAGGGGATGGTTCAACATGGGACAGTGTATGCCTGGGGGCCCTATATGTTGGCGCAGCTATACCATGAGATGCATACAGTTGTTTATCATTGTGATTCAGCGCTATCAGCTGGAGTTACTTTGCTACATGTATGGGCTTGGGAGCATATTGTAGTTACCAGGCTGAGGTGTGGATATTATCGTTGTTGATTTAAGGCCTATGTATTTTTGTATCGAGATGTGGAGTACATGTACACAGGGCAGGTTTGATATTGGTGGCGAGTATTGGATGATTTGATTCAGGTTACCTTGCGACCATATATCGGAGTGGAGTCATGGCCAGATGATGATGTTCATATGCCTTAAACATTTTAGTCGTGGTACCTGATGGGTCGAGACAACCATACTATTGACATGTATCTGCCATCGTGGGTCATGCAGCAACTTGGATTACAGCAGGATGTTCTACAGCTGATGGCAATATTTGCATGGACTCCTCGAGATGCACATTTGTGGCCCCCAGCCATATAGCCACATGTTGCCATAGGAGACTTTGCGGCCTTGGAGACGGTGGTGTGGGATTGGAGGAGTGAGGTTAGAGATGTAGGTACTATGCCTTCATATGACACATGGTGGTAGATGTGGTGGCCTACGCGGTTTATAGATCTGACAGAGGAGATAGTCATGGCAGATGAGGTTGGAGCAAAGGGAGATGAGGAGGGTGGATTGGAGGAGGATGAGGAGGGCGGATCAGAGGGGGATGAGGTTCTCAAGGATTATATTGTGGTGGAGGAGGTAGAGGTTGGGGATGATGATGATCCGATTGATGTTTTGACATCAGTAGTAGCTGGGAAGGCAAGGGTTGGAGGAGGGGGACAGGCAGGTGGGGCTCAGTAGTTGCCTTAGCAGCAGGTACCTATACAATAGGTATAGATAGGAGAGGTGTCGAGGCAGAGGGAACCTTGGCAACATAGTGGGAGGCAGAGGACAGATAGGGAGCTTATGCCCCCACCACAGGTACCACTTCAGTAGAGGCAGGCAGCTATTACAACATAGTAGGTACCCGGGCCAGAGGTGAGACATAGGAACGTGCAACAGTACATTCTTGAGACTGTGATGGGTTTTACAGGATCAGGGCGGGCTGAGGCAAGGGGTTTGGAGGTAGGTGGGGTGCAGGGCCGAGAGAGTGCTCATCCCATCAGTGGCCTTGGAGTGAGGATGAGGAGGAGATAGAGACCCTCCAGGGATAGGTCGCTAGCCTACAAGAGACCTTACAGAGCCAAGATGTCGAGTTTGTGCAGTTGCGGGGCATGGATACATTACTGGATGGGTCAGATGGGCAGATGAGTGTGTTGTAGGCACAGTTGGCACATGCACAGGGTGAGATAGTTACTCTGTCAGGAGAGAGGGCTCAGCTGCAGGCAGCAGAGGCTAGAGCTCAGCATGCGGAGGCTAGGGCCCAGCAGGCAGAGGGGAGAGCTCAACAGGCAGAGGAGCTGGTGGCCAGCCTATAGGGGGTTGTGGCAGGGACAGGCATGGGCCTTGTATTAACACTGATGCACACATATTACTTAGTTGCAAGCATAGATTGGGGGGTTGCAGGGATAGATTGGGGAGTTGCAGGGGCAGGTGGGAGAGCAGAGAGCCTGGGCTGAGTACTATCACGTGGCCTATTATTCAGCTATTCCAGAGGGTCAGAGGATCCCAAGCTACAGTCAGTAGATCAGCTCACAGAGGTCTGTGTCTCATAGATCTAGATATATTCATTCAGTGTAGCAACCAATGGGCCCCCCCACAACAGGTACCATAGCAGTAGCAGGTATAGCCACAACCACGGCTAGGATCCCCTACTGAGTTAGGTAGAGGTTCATCAGTCCAGGGCTGATGTATAGTTTTGTATATATTTTTGAGCCCTTTGAGGCCTGTTGTATCATGATTTGTATTATTTTGAGTGATGTACATTTTATGTATTATGAGACAATGATCTATAATGATGATGATGATTTATGCATTTATGATATGTTATGGATGTATGCATTTATGTTTCCTATTGATGCTTATGTTTATGGATGTTTATGTTTATGGATGTTTTATGATGATGTAATGATTTTATGAGATGCTATGGGTGTACTAATGATGTACGTGATGGATATATGTATGATGATGACATATGATGGTATAATGTTATGATTTGCCTATGGTTGTCTCATGATGGATGTTCAGTCAGATTAGATGGATGTAGAATGTGAATTATAACTATACAGCTTGTGTGATCAATCATATCATATCAGGTACTAAATCATGACATATGTATTATTAGTTAGATTTCTATATGTATGTAATAACAACAAGATTTATGATAATGATAAATCATGGATGTTATATGATGATATCTATGTGATGTATGCATGTTTGGACTATGGATTATGATGTGAATGTCAAATGCAAATAAATGCTCAGATCAATAAACATTTTTTATAGATGCAAAAATGTAATGGAATGGAAATATATGCTTATATTAATAAACATATATTATGTATGCAAATGGAAAAATGAAAATGCAATGGTTTAAATGGTTATGATAATGCAACTAATGGCCTAATGTAAATGATGTATGTAGTGATCAAATCATGATACACATGATGTTTTTGTACAACCCTGAATGATGGGGCTTGGTGGTAGGGGATAGGTAGGGAGGGGGAATGGTTTATGGACTAGGTAAGGGTAGGATTGGTCATGGTTAGATTGGGGAAGGAGTGGGATGGGGAATGAGGGCGTTGCTAGGTCATGATACACCACGTCATTGAGGGGGGAATTTGTTTTGGTTCGAGATGGGTTGAAAATCAGTGAGAAGTTAGTTAGAAGAATGGGGGAGGGGGTGGTGAATAGATGGGGGGTTGAAAAAAATCTAGGCCCAGATAGTATGGTTGGATGGGTGATAGAAAGATGAATTGAGCTAGCAATAGTAGTTGCATAAGATTAAGTGAGAGCATTTCTTAATTTATTGTAGCAATGTAGGATACACTTCACAAAGGTATGAGATGACCTAGGTGATGATATATATATCCCACAATTGTATGGACTAGACCCATAAACAATAGGTTGATTTCATGCATGCCCAAGGTAGTATAACCTTGCCTAGCCAAGGAAGGGGACTCATAGCCATGAGTGTTCATAGTACATATAAGGTATTAATGTATGTATATACAAATGAGACACATCATGCTAGAACCGACCTAGGCTTCAAGATATGAATACTATTCTTGTAGTAATGAAACCAACCCACAAGCACAACATACATAAACAATAACCATGTCTACTCCAGGTGTTGTCCGCCACTTACCATGATATAATCAGTTCAAGGCAGCTTTGGAAATGACCGAGAGCGAGACAAGAAGATAAAAATCAACAATCAAAAAGACCAACAAAAAGATACAAATAGCTATTGTGTGCTCTTGCCAAGATAAGTGTTGATAGGATGACAGATTCTCGTCCATTGTAGGAATGATATATTGTAGGACATGAATCAGTTGGATTTTGTTGGAATTTTTTCAAAAAGGTGGGCAAAAGGACAGTCAGGCCATGTGTTGGATTATAGTTGGTACGTTGATTGATAATTTTTGTGAGGTGCGATGTTTCAGGCATATGCTTAGCATGTGTATCATTTGTTGGATCTAGCAAGCTCAGTAGATAGGGGCCATCCAAACAGGTTGGATGGGTGCATCTTATGTACCTGAGTACTGGACAATTCCTTCGTATTCCAGACTGCCTCCATACCCAGTGTCCACAGGATCAAGGTACTTTCAAGATACAGGTGAGATGAATATGTAGTTCTGGCTAGACTTGATGATGTGGGAATGGTTTAGGATGGATGTTGAGGATGAAGTGATGATGATTTTGTGTGATTGTGAGGATGTTGGAAATCGTGAGGATGTCGTGGAAGTGGATTTGAAATTTTTCTGATTTTCTAATATTTTGGGTTTTTTTATTTTCTAAATTTTTTTTTTAATTATTTTTTTTATTTTCTGATGTTTTTGGATTTTCTAATTTTCTGATTTTTTGGATTTTTTGATTTTCTAATGTTTTTGGATTTTTTTATTTTTTTATGTTTTTGGGTTTTTTGATTTTCTGATGTTTTTGGATTTTTTTATTTTCTAGTGTTTTTGGATTTTGTGATTTTATGATGTTTTTGGATTTTTTGATTTTTTGATTTTTTTGGGTTTTTTGATGATGTTTTTGGATTTTTTGATTTTCTGATGTTTTTAGATTTTGTGATTTTCTGAGTTTTTGAATTTTTTGATTTTCTGATTTTTTTGGGTTTTTTTATATTAGTTGTACAGAAGGAAGCTTACAAGTATCTTTGTACCACATATTAGCCTTGGGTGGGATGATGCGGGGTCGGTGATTGATGTTTCTAAATTCCAAGCCATGGAAGGTGTTTTTGGTATGGAGTGTTGTGATGGAAAGAGAACTTATCAGATGGTAGAATCGGCCGCTACACATGGTGCCTGAAACAAGTTTTCACCATGGTATCAATCCAATGTGTCACCGAAGTGATTTTCACCAATGGACGTCTTTATTGCACTCAGGTTTTTCTTGATTTTTTTGATTTTTTTGATTTTTTCTTATTTTTTGATTTTTTTGCATTTTTGCTTGGGATACTTGATGGGTTATGCATTGAACTTTTTCAGATGCAAAATATTCATAGGCTCATCTAGAGGCTGCCCCTCAGGTGTTGCAAGTTGATATGCTCCTGATCCATAGCTGGCAATGATGACATAGGGCCCTAACCAATTGGGTTCAAATTTTCCTTTCTTAGGGTGTTCCTGCAGATTCTTCTAGTTTTCCATGAGGACAAGGTCGCCTACTTCAAACTTGCGGTTCTTGATTTTCTTGTTGTAGCTTCTTCTCAGACGATTTTGGTAGGCCTGCAGATGGTTGAGTGCATCTAGGCATTTCTCATCCTATAGTTCTAACTCGTGTAGCCTTGCAACTCAGTATTCCTCATCAGTGATTATGTTCTGTAGAGATACTCTTAGGGATGGGACCTCGACCTCAATAGGTAGGATGGCTTTGGATTTGAATACAAGGGAATATGGAGTGGCTCATGTGGGTGTGCAAATGCTTGTGTAATAGGCCCATAGGATGGGATTGAGTTGAAGGTGCCAGTCACAACTTGCTTCATTAATTGTCTTCTTTAAAATACGCAGGATGGTTTTGTTTGAAGCTTCAGCTTGACCATTACCTTGGGGATAGTATGGAGTGGAGAAATGATGTTGGATTTGGAATTTCTCACACAAGGTGTGGACTTTGTAATGTGTCGTACCTGTTTGTATTTTTTTAAGATCTTGTATGTGTGATTTTTATTATTTTTATGTGATCTTTCAGACTAGACAAAAGAATGCAGAAGGGGTTTTCAGTTTTCTTGCAGATGTGTTGCCGAAACATACAATATAGAGCATATATAGAAAACCCAGAAAAAGTACAATGAATCTAAAGAAACTAATGACAACCCAGATAGTAGAATAGCCATTAAACAATTCTATCACGTACCCATATCGAAATATGCAACTTGGTACAACTGCCAGAAATGGACCAGTAAGTGGGTATGGCTGGAAATGCAATTAAAACTCCATAGAATGATATAGAATGTGCATACAAATATTATCAGCAAATAATATGGCTCAAAATGCCTCACCAAGACCCTACAAGGAGCTGCAATGAGAATGGAAAGCCTCTAGAGGACCCGCCTCCATGCTAGATCTGATATGGCCATGGCTGGAATGTGTTACAATAGCAAACAACTTCAAAACTTCTCAAAATGCTTTTATTTATGAACTGCACTCACATCTGAAAATAGGTGACCAAGAAGGGAGAAGAAATATACACCAAACACTATCAAAAACACTCCCTAAAGAGGTACGGCTAGCTGGTGTAGTACAATCAGCAATAAAAGGAGAGGACAAGCTAAATCCTCTTCACCAACTATTAAAATCTGTCACTCAATATCAGCAAATATCAAATAACTATGCAAGCTATTACAATAAGCACCAACAAGTCTCACGAATCAAACTCCATTGAAGCACATTTGTGAACACTGAATGTATCCACCATAGAAGGCACCGTTGGGTGATCTTTCACACCTATGGGATACCACTACTCAAGGAGGTTTTCATCTCCAAGAGCCTCTGGTTTGAATCCTCAAACCCTAGAGCTAAGCTCCAAAACCCTAGCAAGGGAAATCTCAAAGAGAGAAGAAAATAATAAACCAAGCATATCAAATGAAGAGCCTTTTCCTCCTTTTAGACTTTTTCATCTGGGAGTCTCTAAAATCCTCTTGCATATGGGATAAAACATGAGAGGGAAAATATATTTTAAAATATTATAATTCTCTTTAATTCTTTTCTCAACATCACCCTTAAAGTCCCCTCTTTTAAAATAACATTAAGTTGTTGAGCCTAGGCACCAAGGTCCAATATTAAATAATAATGTTTAATTTACGGACTTTAAAACAAAGGCCAAGATGATATCAGAAACCAATGATCTATAGCTCGTTGGAAAGGTCTTGACAAGATGAATCCAACCCCACTCTCAAAATCTTGTTCTGGTGCCAATCCTAAACTTACTAAAAATAGTAATGGCCAAGAGCAAACTGAGCCAACACAAAGGGTGCCAACTAGACCCACAAACCATCTAATAACTCTGAGTTCAATGCAATGTCTATGAGAGCCAACAGCTGACTGCCAAGTCACCCAATCAGTGTCAAACTACCACTTACTAAAAATAGCAGTGACCACCGGGGACCAAAGAGAACAAACCCAGAAAAACTTGAAAAGATTAATGACATGCAAGCACTTACTATAAATAGTAAGTACAGACAAGTTGTCTGAAAACCCTCCGAAAAGTGTCAACCATCTCCTCTAGATCACTCGAACACCCTGGTGACATAGAAATACTTCTCTGATTATGTTGTCACCAACCCAAAAAGTCAGCTCTAACCTGAACTACAAGAGAATCCATAAATGGGGACATTACAGGCTTGCTGGTTTTTGAATGGTTTTCCATTATCTGTGATAATGGAATGGGGGATGCCATAATGACATGATGTAATGGAGGATGAACTTGGATATTTGGGTTCCAGTGGTGAAAGTGAGTGGTATTGCTTCCACCCACTTGGTGAAGTATTCAGTAGCAGTGATGATGAATTTATGGCCATTAGATGATGGTGGATGGATCTTTCCTACGAGGTCGAGCCCCCACTATGAAAAGGGCCACAAAGTCGTAATTGGTTGCAATTCCTATGATGGTGCATGAATGAGATCTCCATGTTATTGACATGGCAAGCACTTTTTTACGAACTGATAGGCATCTCACTCCATGGTTGGCCAATAGTACCCTAGTCTCAAGATTTGCTTAGCTAAAGTAGGTCCACTCAAGTGTGCCCCACAAATGCCTTCGTGTACCTCTTGTAAGGCCACTTCAGCTTCCCTAGAGTCTAAACATCATAAAAGCATACCATCAAGACTTCTTTTGTATAGGGTATCTCCTACGAGGGTGAAGCGAGAGGCTCGGCAGATGAAGATTTTTCATTGCGAGGTGGATAAGTTGGGGGGAATGATGTTAACATGGAGTATATATATGTTTCTCGATACCACGGGGAGAGGGGACCAATGATTTCACACACTATCTCTGATTAGGGAATGTCATAGGCTGGTACAGGGAGTTCTTCGATCAGGAACTCACACTTCTTGCTATCCTTCTTCATATCAACCAGGGATTCGATCATTGCGATGGCATCTGTAGCTTTGTTGTTTAGCCTTGGGATTTGTTCAAAGCGGATATCATCAAAATAGTCTTTGAAGTCATCGACCATCTTTTTGTAAGGCATGAGTTTATCATCCTTAGTTTTGTACTCATTGTTCACTTGTTGGATGACTAGTTGGGAGTCGCCATATACTGTCAGCTTCTTGATTTTCTACTTGATTGCCATGCAGAGTCCTATGATGAGAGGCCCATACATTGCCACATTTTTGGTGCATGGAAATGTAATTTTGAATGATGTAGGGATGGTGTCACCTTGAGGAGTAACAAACAAGACGCCTACCCCTGAGCCTCAGTGTGTATATGACCCATCAAAGTACATTTTCCATGGTTTTGTTGTTGGTGCTACTATCAATATGGCTTCATCAGGAAACTCTGCGAGTGTAGGATGTTCTGTGGGAATAGGTGCTTTAGCCAACTGATCAACAATGATTTGTCCTTTGATAGCCCTTCTCTCAGTGTACTCAATGTCAAACTTGCTTAAGATCATTACCCATTTGGCCATTCTTCCAATGAGGGCGTCTCTGTTTAGCAGATATTTCAATGGATCAATCTTGGCAATGAGCTTAGTTTTATGATTGAGCATGTAGTGCCTTAACTTTTGTGAAGTAAAGACCACAGCTAGACATGCTCGTTCAATGGGTGTGTAATTTAGCTCATAGGTCACCAAGGTGCAGCTGATGTAGTATATAGCTCTTTCCTTTCCTTGTTCATTATACTATGCCAACAAGGCCCCTATAGCGGTTTCGGTTACTGAGATGTATAAAAGGAGGGACTCTCCTTGCTTTGGTGGAGTGAGAAAAGGAGGATTAACCAAGTACTCTTTTAACTGGTCGAAGACAGCCTGAGACTGATTGTCCCAGACAAAGGTTGTGTTTTTTCTAAGCAGATGCTAAAATGAATGACATATATCGGCAAGCTGAGCAATAAACTGACGGATAGACTGGAGCTTCCCTTGTAGACTTCGTAGTTATTTCAGCATCTTGGGAGGAGGCATCTTTGTGATGGCTTTTACTTTAGTAGGATCCACCTTGATTCCTCTTCTTGAGACAATGTATCCCAGAAGTTTTCTTGAAGTGACCCCAAAAACACATTTCTTTGGGTTTAGCCGCACATTATATTGCTCTAGTTTGTCGAAGATCTTTGTCAGCACGTCCAAGTGTTCTTCTCTTGTCTTTGATTTCCCCAACAAGTCATCCACATAATCTTGCATGATGTGGTGGAAAAGGTCATGGAAGATGATAGTCATGGCATGTTGATAAGTAACTCCTACATTTTTCAGGCCGAATGGCATCACCACCCAACAATATGTCCCCCATGGGCAGATGAAGGAAGTCTTATGCTGGTCTTCTTCCACAATTTTGATCTGATTATACCCTAAAAATCTGTCCATTAGGGATAGCATCTCATGTCCTACAATGAGGTCCACTATAATGTTGATGTTAGGTAACGAAAAGTCATCCTTAGGGCATGCTTTGTTGAGGTCCCTAAAGTCGGTGCAGCATCGGATGCCCCTAGTGACTTTCGCTATAGGTACAATGTTGGACACCCACTTGAGGTAGTCAATGGGTCGAATGAATCCCACATCTAGAAGCTTTTTCAGTTCTGCCTTGACAAGGAGCGCAATATGTGGGTTCATCTTTCTTAGCTTTTGTTTGACAGGTTTTGCATCAGGCCGCACTACGAATGGTGAACAACCAAGGCAAGATCTAGCCCCGACATATCTGCATAGGTCCATGCAAAGTTGTGGATTCTTTGTTTGAAGAAAGCTAAGAAGTTCTCCTACTCTGTTGTGGCAAGAGACTTTGCCCTGAAGGTGATTTTCAGTGCTTCCTCTGTCCCAAGGTTCATTTCTTGTGATGGCTCCACAAGGATCGGTGATCTATCCGGATATACCTTTTCTAGTTTAGGAAAGTCCATGCTCCCATCTTCTGGTGCCTCATGGAGGTTTTCATTAGAAGATACGTCCTTTATTTTTACTTTTTCTACGCCTGAAAAATGCCACGGAGTGGTTTTCACTAGGGGACATTGTCTTTATTTTTATGTTTTTGCAACTAGAAGCATGGGTGGTCTCACTGAAATAGGAAGACGTGTCAAGTTCCATGATGTATCTGGCTCTATGATCTCCCAGGGGGAAGTGATCTCTGACCCCCATCATTTTTTCTATGGCTTCGTCATTTTGTGCTATGTCAAGAACAGGAGGTCCCTATTGGTCCCAATCTATGAGGTCCAGGTATACAAGGGGTAGGTCATTAGATGAGGATGCTATGGTGGTTATAGTGTAGATAGTGCATATAGAGGATTCAAAGAATTTAGTGAAGTCACTAAAGGAGTCTTGATGGCCTACTTCGTTGACGTTATCGACTTCGGGGGAAACCGTTGTGACCTCAGCTAAGATACATTCGCCACTAGTGAGGATATGCTGTTGTTTTCCATAGCCTAATCCTTGAGTGTAGGGATTTCTTATTGCTTGAACTGGTTCTATAATTCCTTGTTCATGAAGGCCAATACCACCTTGTCCTTATAGCCCATGTTCTTGACAATTTATGACCCTTTTCCATAGATTTCAGATGGTATGGTAGGGGCTTCTTGCTCTGTCTCTTCATCTTTGTACAACCATGATGATATGTCTTCAAGCACGTCTTGATCAAGAAGGTGCTTCTTTTCAAAGGTCAGGGATGGCTTGCATTTGATAACCACTATGGAGACTTCTCCCTCTTTTAGGGCACCAAACGTCTTAGGATTGGGTAATGTCCCTACACAAAAGGTATCATGCAGGTCATATTCCCCACATCCCATGTCTCTTATCTTGATCTTGACCTTGGGTGGGGGAGGTGTTTGAGATGAAGTGGTAGCAATGTTGGCGGGGTCAATGTATGAGGTGGATGTTGTAGGATCAATTTGGGAGGTGGTTTTCGTGATAGCCTTGTTGTATGGACAGAAAGTATGGTCATGTCCTTCTAAGAAACTGCAGTATTGGAAGGGGCGGGGATTGACATAGATAGTTACTTCCATGCCATTATGAGGGAACTTTAGACATTGATGTAATGTGTAGGGGACAACTTGCATGGCATGGATCCATGGTTAGCTGAGAAGAGTGTTGTAGGGGAGGTCGAGATCAAGAACCTAATAGTTTGTTTCCAATATCTTTTTCCCTACTTGGATGGGAAGTTTGATAGTACCCTCAAATAATCTTTTAGTGTCATCATACCCCTTAATGGTTATGCATTCACTAGTGTCCACAACCACATCCGAGTATCCCAAGTGTTTCAACAATTTTAGAGTGCACAAGTTTAGGCTGGAGCCACCATCTATTAAGACTCTTTTGATGATATGCTTGTGGATGCAGACTTCAATATGTAAGGCATCATTATCTAGGTTGTCGAAGGCAGGGAGGTCCTTTTCTAAGAAAGTGATATGATGAGGTGAAGCAATATGGCCCACCATGGCTTAGAATTGGTCCACATTCAAGTTGGTGGGAACTTGGGTTTCCATTAGAGCCTTGTTAAGGACTTCTTTGTGGAGAGGTGACGTACGGAGTAGCTCAAGGATAGAGATCTATGTAGGGGTCTTTCCTAGATGTTCTAGGAGGTTGTATTTCTTGGTTGATGATGGGCGAATGGATGGATGATTTGGTTGAGGATTTGATGTGAATGTAGGTGTTTGGTCGATGGTAGGCACTATGTGGATGGACACACGGCCTCGAAGGGCAGTGATGGCACAATAGGGTTCTTGAGCCTGAATGGTGATTGTGTTGATATAGTTGGATGACGGTTCTATCCGACCTACGACGGAATCATAGGAAGAGGGAGGTGGAGTGATGTTGTAGGCTTGATTAGAGGATGAGGCTTTTACTTTGTTGTGATTAGGTAGAGGATCCTTGTAAGCTCCCAACTTGGCATTGGGTGATGGGTGGGGGGCTTGCTTGAGTTGGATTTTGTTTTGATCTATGAGATCTTGTATACAATATTTTAATTTCATGCAATCGGATGTCTTATGGTCCACAATGCAGTGGTAGTCACAATAGTCATTTTCATTATACCACGTGGCTTTGAGTTGATTTTCTTGGTGGGGCTTAACAGGTGGGAGAGTTATTAAACCATCTTTTAAAAATCTATCAAGGATATCTTCAAGTGGTTCCCCTAAGGGTGTAAATTGTCTCTGAGGTTTATTTTGCTTAGGTTGACCTTTGGGAATATTTACATTGGCAGTGTATGCACTTGGGGGCACTTGGTTTTGCACATTTTGGATGGCCTTCACATCAGTGACGTCGTCGTTGAGGGTGTTCTTGTTCTTACCCAAAAAGTGTGGTTTCTCATTTGATTGCATGTTGTTATTGCTTGTATTAGGGGTGTTGATGTTGATTTTATTGTTGTTGTTGTTGCTATTGTTGTAGGGCTTGTTGTCATATAGTTTAATCAAACCCTTGGCAATAAGGGCTCTCTCGATGGTGGTGCCCTTGTTGATGACTTCCTCAAAAGTGGACACACATAGGATTTGTAAATGAAAGCCCATTTCTTGGTTAAGATTAGCCACAAACATGGTGACTAATTGTTTCTTGGGGATCGGCCAAGGGAGTTTTCTTGCTAAGCCTCTCCACCTTTGCAAGAATGAAGCAAAGGATTCTTTGCTTTTTTGTTTGGTATTGCAAAGGTCCTTCATGGATATCTCATGTTCAAAGTTGTAGGAGAAGTGGTTAACAAACTTTTCTGCGAGCTCAAGAAAAGACCTAATGCTTGGAGGAAGGTGTGCAAACCATTCAGCGGCTTGACCGCCGAGGATTCTAGGGAAAAGTCTCATTAGATATGTGTCATTGTTTGAGACCTCTAGACAAGCGATGTAGAACTCCCTAAGGTGATCCCTAGGGTCTCCCTTTCCCTTATATTTGTCGAATTTGGGTGTTTCAAAGTTTTTAGGAAAGGGAGGCATGTATAGTGTTCAATCAAATGGGTAGGGACAAATATCCTCAAAGGTATATTGTTTGCATTTTCCACCATGTTGCATATCGTCTACCTTTTGGATCAAGGTTTACACCACACTTGTTAGGTCCGAGGTTGGTGGTGGTTGTGGGATGTAGGTTTGTTGGTTGATGAGATGTTGGAGGTTTGGCAGAATTTGGTATTGGTTTGTTTGGTTTTGGTGGATGAGGTTTTGATTTTGGGGTATGATGTTTTGATTAAGTTGCACTTGAGATATTCTTGGTAAGCATGGATTTGTTGGAGAACGTGAGGTGGCAATTGGGGATTGGGATTATGTTGCGTTGATGATACTACAAGATTTTGTACATACGTGAAATTGGATGGGTTGACATTGGATGGGTTGATCATGTTATGAGGTGGTTGTGAAAAGAATTGGCTCATGTAAGCTATAGTGTGGGGGTTGAGTGGAGGCACACTTGTGGAGGAACTCGTGTGCGTGGGGTTGCTATGGATGTCCAAGGTGATTTAGGGAATGGAAAGGTTTACGTTTGTTGTGGTGGTGGATGTAACAACGGGGTTGGAAACGGTAGGAATGGAGACATTAGATGCAGTTGATACGTTAGTGGGAGTTGTAGATGTGCCAACATTTGAATTTGTGGGAGTAGTAGATATGGCGAGATTCGAGGTTTGAGAGATGATAGGGTTGGTGTTTGATGTAAATGGTTGAGAGGATGTTGTAGGATTGGTGTTGGATGTGGATGGTTGGGATGATGTTGTGTTGTTGGGTGGTTGGGCACCAATTTTGAGGAGGTAATCAAGATATCTATTTGGATCCACTCTTAAAACTTTGTCAAGCATATCCATGTTGTTGGGATCTTGTGTAACGTTTAGGACACCTTGATCTATTTGGTTAATGGTGGCAGTGTTTTGGTTGGGTGGTTGTGGTTGTGGTGGTTGCAAGAAGGCAAAGGGATTTTCATTGGGCCCATATGATGACATTTGGAAGACTGAGGGTATGTTGAATGTTTGTTGGCTAATTGGTATATTGTTTTCATTAGTTTGAGGCATCCCTATGCCCATGTTGTGTCCAAAGTTGGCCATCTCTTGGTTTTTCTTGTGTTGGGATCTTGTTATGGGCATGCAAGGAGATGGGTTTTGGTTGTGATGTGGATGAAGATGGAGACCTTAGAGAATTTGGTTTGATTTATTGGACCCAAAGAGGATATGGAAATGGAATAAGATAAAGATTTAGGTGCAAGAGAGCACACTCCCTACAATCTAAATCTAAAGATGAAAGGAAATTATGGTGTGATTATAGGTTTTGACTCTTGGGAGATAAATCTCAAAAGGTGAAACCTAAGGGTGATGGGTGTCAAGAAGGTTGATTTTTACAAAAATTTGGACCAAAAAGATGGAGAATAGATTGGATTTGTTTGAGGATGATTTGATGGGAGAGATTTGATATTGATTTTGGAGGATGCTTCAACTAAGGAAAACCTTAGGTGACCTAGATGTTTAATATGAGAGATTTGGATGATGTTTTTGAAGAGGGATTTTGAAATCAACAAATGAGCTCAAGTGAGGTCTAGATTTTAGGTGTTGCACAATGTATGTTTTCTCTTTGTTTGGGGTAGACTTATGACCTCAAACAAAAAGGGATGATTATTCTACTTGAAGGTAGACTTATGACCAATCAAGAAAAAAAGGGTGTGAAGGATGAAACCTAGATTCAACTTTAGCTCAAAGATCAATTTTTGGGTTTGATTTTTGGATGTTGGTTGATGTTATTGATTGATGTTTGAATTATGAGATTTTGGATGTGTTTTTTATGGAAGGAGCAAATAGATTTGGGAATGGATTTGTAGAAGGATGTTTATTTGGTCCAAAAAGTATACAATCAAGGAGGATGAGAAGCTATGGAAATGAATGGATTATGATTGGGCTTAAAGGTATGATAAAGGGTCCAATGGTGATAATGATTAATTCTCTAAGGTCAAAATGGGGGTATGATTGGGAAATGTTGGATCAAAATGGATGGGGTTTTGACAAATTTTAGAAATGTGGTTATGGATTATGGATAGGCAAGCCCTAAAGATCCCAAAATAATTTTTTAAAGTCTTGGGCAAATCAATCTGTAAATAGCGCCAAAACTCAAGTAAATGGTGTCAAAACAGACTGAAATAGCGCTAAAACAACTCAGTGTTGGTCGATGCTTTGGGAAAAGGTTGATTTTGATGGTAAATTTGATTTTTTTGGATATGAAGGTTGATCAAATGTTGAAATGATGTCTCAAATGTGGTTGTTTCTTGGCAAGTTTTTTGAAAACACTTCAAGCACAATAGAACACAATAGCTAAAGATTTTCTTGTGAAACAAAGATGTAAAGTTTTTAACAAGCACTTTGTACAACCTAAGGCGAGGATAGGACAATGCTTGTTGAGTTCCCACTTGGTTACCCATCCGCGCCTACTTGTGGTGTATAGCTCCAAGAACTTGGGGTATGGGCTCCCCCTTACAACACACACACTTCTTAGGCACACCAAGTTCCAAGTCCCTAAGGCTCGCAAACCTTGAGATACTTTGCTATCTCTGGCACAAGTCGTGAAAATGTGGGATGACTATCAGAGTTCGATCTTCTGACCTCTTGTATCAACAAGTAGAGGGTTTTGGGCTTCTAAAATAATGGTTCATAGTGGGGGTACATCCGGGGACCGACACCTTATGAGCATTCAATAAACCACTTAAGGTTTTGACTAGCTCTACTAGGAGTTTCATATACACAAAGGTACTACTTCCTTTCGAGCTAGCATCATATGGTAAGCGCTAATACTAATTTGGACTTGGCTTTCACCTTATCCTATTTTACATATAGCGGACTGGATGAAAGTACCGCTTGGGGTCGCCAATGAGTTCTCCGTATAGATGTGTCTCAAGGGTAGGCCCACTTTCTAGAAAAAAGAGGATAGAACCATTTCTCTTCACCCAAGATCCTTTTGAAGGTGAGGGGAGAGGATACTTTGATTCTAACTCTTGGGTAACAAAATGTGCAAGCGCACCAAGCACAATAAACACTCACTAATGTTCTTTTTAAACCCAAATCAAAATGTGCCTAAAGTTGTTTGCAAACACTTGTTAATTTTATTACAGCAAAATCAAATGTTCTCTATGCTAGGCACACAAAGGATTCTTTTTAGGTACACCAAATGAAATGTTTGTTTGTTGTTTGTTTGACAAGCCAATGATTGATTTTATTGTACCAATTGAAATGTTTTCTATACTAATATGCAAGGGTTCTTTTTATGAGCACCAATTGAAATGTTTGTCTAATCTAATAAAAACCCTACAAAGATTGTTAGTGGTCTTTGGAATGATGGTCTTGGACATACGATAATAACCTGCAAAATAGAGAGACGACCCTGCACAGAACCCAATGTTAGCTTATAAAATGGCACTGAAACAGAGACACATAGCGCCACTAAAACTCCAAATCGCACCACAAACCCCTTAAATGGTGCTACTTACAGAATGTGGGACAAAGCCTAGCTACCCTAGAAAATAGTGCTACAACAATTACAGACGGCGCCAAAATATTAAATGGTGTTACAATAATTACAAATGGCGCTTCTATTTAAGATAGCGCTACAATAGACAAAAATGGCACTAAAACCAACGAAGGCACCAAAACACTGATTGATAGTGCCACTATGCAGAATGGTCTGTCTATTTGACTACGTGCAAAAAATAGTGCCTCTCTGGGTCTTGATAGCACTGAAATGATACAGAGGTGGTCAATGTTGCAAAAAACACAAGTTTCTTAACCAAAATGTTGATTATATTATATCAAGGGTGTTTTGTTAGTTTTTCTTTGATGTCCAAGTCATGATGTAGAGCCACAAAATAGACTATTAAATCAAACCCAACCAAGATTGAAATTAGAATATGTAAGTTTGATTTTAAGAAAAAATTGACATAGTATCCCATTGTCCCTGCATAAAATCCTACAAAACTAAGAGCAAAAGACACCAAAGATGCTAAAAATACCAAAAACACACAATATGTGAGTTAGTATTCAACAAGCAATGTCGTGTTAGGAAGGCGCCACTACATCCGCAAATAGCGCCACTACAGAGATAAATAGAGCCACTGTGCAGGAAGATAGTGCCAATGCCTGTAAAACACATCTAAAAGCAACAAAAACTCACTCAAAATGTTAGATTGAGACCTTGTGGGTCCCACCAGGCATGCCAATGTGATTAGTGAAATCAAAATGAGATAGAAAACACAAATCTAATGCATAAAACAAAGATTATACCTCACTATGATCCATAAATCCAAGATAGGGTTGTAGAAGCTTGCACCCAAGACATCCTAGATATACCCAAGATGATGGATTCTATGTGAAATACTCTCTCAAATGCAACTCACAAACTAGCTCAAGAGATTTTTTAGCATGGTAACACTACTTAGAAATTGGATGATAAAATGGCTTGGAGGATGTTGTATTTATAGGCATTTTGGAGAGATTTTGATTGAATGGTTGAGATTGATTTGAGAGATCAATGGTGGAGGATGAAAATGATGTGGAGGGCTTAGATTTCATATTGGAAAATGGAGGGCTAGGAATAAAGATGAATTTTAAATTCATCTTGGGAAAGGGGTGAATTAAATGAGGTTGAGTGAGATAGATTGTTTGTGAATTAAAAATTCACATGGGGAAGAGTAAAATTCATTTGGGGAAAAGTGGATATCAATAAGTTATGACATGTGTAAGGGGTGTAAGAGGTATTAAATAAATATTATGACACGTGTATAAAAATTAATTTATATGGGATATATTTCAATTTTTTATTTGTGGGATGTGGGGAGGAGTGTTAATCAAGGTTTGACCATCTTAATTAGGGTGATTAACCTAATTAATATGGCTAGAAAAAATTAGGGAATGGGTTAATGGGAGGTTAAGATTAATTAAATAAAGTTTTATTAATTAATCCTAGGTCTAGGGTCATGTAGGTTAGGCTAGGTAATTAAATAATAGATATTTAATTAACTAGGGTAGGGATAGGTTAATTAATAGGCTTAATTAATTAGATAAACATGATTTACCTAATTAATTAGATTTAGTGAAAATGGGGAATTAACCAAATAAATATTGCATATTTACTTAATTAATTGGCTAAGGTTGGACTATTGAATTAATTAAATTAATCCAATTGTAGGGGATAAAATGATGAAAAATTAGGTGATGAATGGATAATTAATTAAATAAAAATTTAATTAATTGATTAGAAGGGAAATTGGTATGTTTAGAGATGTCGGGAGTTGGTTTGCAATGAAGACATTTTTAGGTGTCTACAACAGCTACTCAAGCCTATTTGTTACCATTGGATTTGGTGCTTGTGTTTGGATATTAGTTGATGTAGGTTTCTTGCTTCTATGTGACAGTTTAGTGTGGCATCTCTTTAGAGGATCTTATTCTTCATTGTTGGCTAGATGGAGGATGAGGGGATTCTTGTTTGAGATGGTGGACACCTTGATTATTGTTACAGGTATCTATGAGCACATGGAGCACATGGATGGTTATATGGTAAATGTTGGACACATATGGATGGTTTCCCTTGATGTCTTGAGTTTACATGTTGATTCCTTATGCAACATATACAACAAGTGGGAGAATGTTGGAGTAGGTGTGTTGTACACCTTGCATTATACATTGGTATTATTTTATTATGTAAAATAAATATTTATTTGTGGTGCATCATGTGATGTGTTTAGCCACATTAGATATTTATTTGGACGCCACTAGTAATCGTTGTAACATTGGGTTAATTACTTTATTTGTAATTATTTGATTAATTGGGAAAACTTAGTACTAATAATCAATGTGGGGATCAATGGTTTTGGAGACACATGGTTTTGGGGAAAATGGTATTACAATACCACATGTTGTATTTGTGTGAGCTTATGTCTATAAAATCAAACACACAAGTAGTTGTTGGGTTATGAGGTTGAATGAAGGCTTATTGAATTTGGCTGGGTTTGTAGCTTCTCTTGCAGGTTGGTTGTGTGAGGGTTTGAAGCATGGAATGGGATGTATGGTTGCATGCTTGTTCACATGGATTGCAGGTAGACATAGCTTGATTTTTCAGAGGTTATCTCTGCATATGTATTTGTTGTTTATTGCTGAATAATACATGAGAGATGCATGCTTTTGGAGGCTAGGATTTTCCCTCTATGAGGGTTTTCCCAGGGTATATCTTGTGTCACCATTGATGGTATGATTGTCTATTTATTTTGCATGTGGATTTCTAGTTTATTGTATCTTAAATATCTTATCGGGTTATGAGGAATTAGTCTATATGGCTTCATATTTCCAACAATGATGAGTTTTCATGCTTCATTTTTTGGATCTACAAGTTATGGTTTGTGGCCTGATTACCCATTGGGTCATGACTCAGATGTGGACTTTCTATATCCACGAGATCTTTTTATTGTTTGATGCAGAATTTGTTAGTTGGCCTTGTCTATGGTCATGTTGATGTATAAAATTACGCAGGTTCCAACACCAACATGGGAAGTTTCAGGAATGTGGGACTTGCTACTTGAAACAACCTCCAGATTTTAAAGAAGCTGGCTCTTCTCTTTCTTAAATGGGTTTTGGGGAAAAGGATAGAAACTAACAGAATTACAGATACAATTAAAGCAAATCTATCTATGACGATGTGCCTGAATAAAATTATTTCTCTCAACTAAGCACAGTGAAGCTATCCTCAAGATTCAGTTATATTAAAGAGCAGATGTTGCATGATTAACATAAACAGATGAAATGAATAAAATCAAAGGCTCACAACCAGAGAATTTGCAATGACACAGGAAATATCAACCAAGGCACAGAACTTTGTCTTTCTCATTAATTTTCCAGCAACATAAGAGGCACAGATACATGCACAGTTACATTCACTTTTTGAATTAAGAATAACAAAATAAAGGTAAATGATATTCACTGGTCATAGTAAAAGTCTCAAACTTCTCTCTTAAATCTCTGACAGAAAATATCTCTAGATCTCCACAAACTGTATGAATTTCTCTATCAAAAACTAAAACTCTAACTCCCGATTCATTACAAATGTTACATATTTATAGCCCAAGATTGACTCTAGATTGTCTGCAATAATCGAATCCCAATGGCCCAACCAAACTGGAGGTAATTGGAAGTCTCTGTCAGTTAAGATCTTTTAGAATCTGCGACAGTTACAACTTCCTGCAAGCCCATTGGCTGTGACAAAACATATGTGGCATACCTCCTTCCAAAAGGAATAGACACTTGGTAGCTCCCACAACTCTTGAAATAATAAACTATGTGATAGATGGCAGCATCCGCGCGCCTAACTTGAAACTCCTTCGTCTCTCGGGAAGAAACAAGAAATTGACACTTGGCGGCTTCCGCAGCAACTAGAAACATATACGTGTCTTGCTCCGCACTACTTTACTTAACTGTGTCTTTTATGCTCGGGAGAACTTCGCAGGTGACAACTATTGCGATCTGCAGCTTTGAAACTTTATGACACAGTTAGAAATGGGGCCCACAACTTCCCGCTTACTAGCTTTCAAAATAAGGAAAACAGGGACAGGTAGCAAACTCTGCACATACAATAGCTGATACGTGGTGCTTTCCGCAACACTTCAAACATCTTCTTCGAAACTTAAGCGGAGGTTGACACATGTCGGGTTCTGCATCCTTTAAGAAATATTTAATATCATCGAAGAAAGGGACAAAACCTTTTAACTTTAGCACCGCGTCCACCATGTGGCATTCTCTGCATCATTGATACTCAAAACTATGGCCCGCCTCCATCCTTTACTTTACATTAAGAGATATAGAAACAAGCATGGGGAAGCTGACACTTGGCAGGTTCTGCAGCTACCACAAAAGACACATGGCTCCTTCTGTGCTCATGCTGAAACTTTAAGGGAGTGCCTCTGCTGATGATACGTGGTGCCTTTCACAGGGTTGTAACTTAGAAACAAAATTGAAACATTTTCTACTACGTGGCATGCTCCACTCCAAAGTTGTAACTTAAACAAAATTGTGGCTTAAACTGGGGCTCAACACTTAGAGGGCTCCGCGGCTTTGGTAATAAGAAACCCTTGTAGAACCACTTAGAAACATTCACAGAGACAAAACTGTGACCCGCGGAGCACTGCAACTAAAACAAAATGTAGAGTTTACACTCTACAGGTCATTTGTACATTGGTATGTTGCATTGGGATGAGATGATGGATGATTAGAGTGCATGGATAGTTATTGGAACTTGTACCATGGTTACATGGTTTAGTGTGAGATTTTGATATTGATGGTTGATCTTCTTGGCTTGGAGATCTTGGTTCTACTTTGGATTTATCAGTATTTCAATTATGTGTGTGGACCATGGTAGAAGATGGTTATCATAGTGTCATGGATAGCTCATATCATGGTTCAGTTGGAGCTTTGATAGTGATGTGGATTCATCACTTAGTGATGGATGATCTTCTACAGTGGTTAGATGTCATGGACAAAATCTTGGATTATGATTCTTATGAAGTATGAGTGCTTTGGCATCTTGAGTACTATTGTTAGGAGATGGTTGTCTTCGTGAGATTGGAGGTGTTGATCCTTGGTTTAGAGTATGGTTGGTATTGTATCATGGTTTACTTTTAATTCTAGATTTGAGTTTTGGCATGATACAAGTTCTCTTGAGACCAAGACGTGTGCAGTGGTGCATGTGATCTCCTAGGAGGAGATGTTAGATCATGATGTCATGATTGGATTCTTGATTCTATAGTCAGAGCTTTGATAGTGATCTTTTTAGTTCTCTTGGCATTGAGTACATTGGTCATGTGCTTGGAGAGCTTCATGATAGTGAGTACTTTGATATATACATGTTCATTATAGGATTCACATGCATCTCAAACTTGGGAAAAATGTAATTGTGAAATTTGTATACCCATGTTGTTCCCCATTTAGTTTTGTGCCCAGTTTGGGAGAATGTCTTAATACATATACATATTGACAAATGGTGCAATCTTGTGTGAAACTAGGCACAAACTCCTAGCCCTTACCTATCCCTATAGATTTATCCACAACTTATCCATCTTTGAACATCTTCCCATATAACCTTCATTTATGACTCCACATATAGACAAAATATTCATCCCCCATAAAATTTTGTGTGATTTAATGTTATTTTCTTGTATCTAAAGGAATTCATTTGCCTCCATTTCACGTCCTCTCACAATTGATCATCCTCTATCATCCTAGAAGCATTTAAAGGTGTAATTAATAGTGAAACACTCTACCTTGGTGCATAAAAAGGTGTAACAAATTTGCATACATCAGCCTAGGGCACTTGTCTACTATCTTCAATCTTTTACACTCATTTTTGGGGTTGACCTAGGTGAATATGTCCCCTTGCAATGTAACAATAATCCTTCCAATGTATTCTTAAATATCTCCACTCTCTTCATATAATATTAGAACAAACCACATGGAGATCACTCGGGCGAATTGTAGAGCAAAAATATACACTTAGCAAGGTCAAATATGTGCACAAAGGATGAATTTGCAATCACAGTATAGACCCAGATTCATGGACTTGACTTAGGATAGAGTAGAGATTCAACATAGGATTCAAGCCATTACACTAATAGAGAGGTAGCTTTTGCTAGGCTACCAATAGTCAAGTTTAAAATCTTCATCAAATGACAATCATTCTTCAATCATAGAGTTAAGTACCCTTATTCATTGCATTTACTTCTTGTACTTGAGCATTTAATTCTAGAATACATTAGTCCCTATAAATGCCCTAATCCTTAATTATTATTCTAAATTGATTTGTCTTGAGTTCTAAGCATTTCATTTGATTGAGCTAGACTAACAGAGTCATCCCATACAATTGTTCAATTAAGTTTCTTACTTACTTTTTAGCAACGCAAGTGGTCTAATGTTTTTTTTATGAATACCCCTTTTTAAAATTATATTAATAATAAATAAATAGTACAATATTCACAAAAAGGGGTAGGGTGGTAAGAGGGCAACCCACAAAGTCTAAAAGGACCAAGTCCTAAACAAAAACAGGCAAAAACAAAGGGCAAAGCTCGCAAAAAACTAAGCGGCTAATGCCATGTCGATAGAGGGAGGAGGACCCTGATCATTAGGTTTTCCCCAAACATCTCCAATGGTGGCATCATCAATTGGCTCCCAACCAACAGGAGCACCATCTCCATCTTCAGGGTTGTCCTCGAGGGTTGGTTGAGCACATGACTCCCGTGGTCTAATGTAAATTTTTATTTAAGTATAAAAGATAATTTGGAATCTTCTCTTATAATAGTGGAGTTGCTATAGTTTAAAGATTACAATTAAGTTTTGGATAGATAGGGGGCTAAAATTATGTAGCAATTGTTTAATGAAAGATGTGCTACATGATTACATGCATTTCCTTCCCTCCTCCTTTAACACATTTTCTTCCCCATTTTTTTAGACATTTTAAAAATAAAATTTATAATATTTGAAAAAAATTTACAATTGCTTAAATTTGACAATTCTTTTTTTAAAATAAAACCACACTCAAACCAAAAAAAAACAAACAAACAAAACTACTCTTTAAAAACATTAACAATAACTACTAAATAAAACTAGCTAGCCAAGTGCATTAAAACTTACTATAAACTTGGGAAACCAATATCTATACTAGCAATTGGACCCATAGGTTCAATGGGCATGCCGATAGTTTTTATTATCCTAAAACTTTGTTAGTGATGGATGCCTTTCCCATCAGGATCTAAATTTGAGAGTTGTATAGGTGTATTTAGGCATTTTTATTGTAAAATACTATCAAAATTTTAAAAAGGTTGTATCATATGAAAGGAGAGATTTTAGAGAAATTGTCAAAAATTATATAGGATTATGCTAATATATATATTTGGTTTTTATATAATTACTTATATTAAAGTGCACATCATAGTAAGGCATCATTGAATAGACAATTGTCATAAAAAATTGCTTGACAAGTACGGTCAACTGTCAAATTTAGGCCCTGTAATTCCCATAGTCAAATTCTTAATCACATGGAAGATGTTACAAAATTTAATGCAAATTTTTAAATTGTTTGCTTGTATGATAGGAATTAGTGCAATAATTAACTTTTTTTTGCAATAAAACTATAAGTAAGTTGTTTATATTATATACATGTAGTAGATTAATTGAATCCTTTATTGATTTTTATATAATCCCCCATACAAAACAAATGGACCAAGCAACTTTCAACTTAAGTGTTTCTCTCTTTCTTCTTTTTTCCATTCTCTACAGTTTCCTTCAATTATTCATTCCAGAGACATATAGGCTTTCTGAAAAATAGTGCAATGTAATGACACCTCTATGGTATGATAAAACATTACTCTTATCCCTATCATATGAGAGATGTTTGAGGGATACAGACCATTGAGAATCTCTGGAGACTTATTGAAAGAAACTAAAAATTGGTACAACATATGAGGAACTGCATGGGACAGTGGATAAGTCTAGACATTGTTGAAAAGCAAGGGTTGAGCTCCTTGTGAAACAAGCGAAGGTTACACAACCTTAACCTCTATCAAATATTGTAAGAGCCCTAATAGACTATGTATAGGTCTATATACCTATAAAAAGACTATCAATAGTTTAGATAATGTATTTGAACTACATGGGATAGTGGATAAGTTTGCACATTGTTGAAAAGCAAGGGTTGAGCTCCTTGTGAAACAAGTGAAGGTTACACAACCTTAACCTCTGTCAAATATTGTAAGATCCCTAATAGACTATGTATAGGTCTGTATACCCTTTAAGAGACTTTGTCAATAGACTATGTATAGCAATTGTGACACCTAGCATTTGAAACTATTGATACCAATAATTAAACATTGTTTTCCCTAATATTACCCATAAAAACACTCAAGTCATGTATTTAATCATATTTTTTAAAGCTAAAAATGAATATAATGTGTCTATACCCAACTTGGTTCTTATCCTAGCTTAGAGAGTACCAAAATGATGAATAGTTCATGAACATGCTAAGAATGTCATAAGTGCATTCTGCTTCAATTGACTTTGCCTTAAAGGTCACCAAATCACAATATCTTTAAGGTCATAATTGTTGTTGTATATGTGTGAGACACAAGTTAAAAAGGCCATTTCTTTAGGTCATGTATTTAATCATATTTTTTAAAAACTAAAAATGAATATAATGTATCTATACCCAATTTGGTTCTTATCATAGCTTAGATACTACCAAAATGATGAACAGTTCATGAACATGTTAAGAATGCCATAATTGCAATTTACTTCAATTGGCTTTGCTTTAAAGGTCACCAAATCACAATTTCTTTAAGGCCATAATTGTTGTTGTATATGTGTGGGACACAAATTAAAAAGGCCATTTCTTTAAGTCATGTATTTAATCATATTTTTAAAAACTGAAAATGAATATAATGTATCTATACTCAACTTGGTTCTTATCTTAGCTTAGAGAGTACCAAAATGATGAGCAGTTCCTAAACATGCTAAGAATGCCATAAGTGCATTTTGCTTCAATTGACTTTACCTTAAAGGTCACAAAATCACAATTTCTTTAAGCCCATAATTGTTGTATATGTGTGAGACACAAATTAAAAAGACCATTCTTGTTATAGCCTTGAGAACTCCTATACCCTAAGGCAAAGCATCATATTCTGATTCTAGAATCATGACAGAGGCTACCTAGAGAAAGAGGCAAAATTAAAATCAAAATAAAAAAATGATAGTTCTATGGGCACGCTTAGGAGATAGTAAAGCTTTAAATTTATCGTATATACTAATACCTCATTACATATATGAAGTCAGGCACATTGCATACTATACATCTCATTTTATGAGGTCAACAACATGATCTAGACCTCCAAAAGTTGCTTTTTTAAAACTAAAAATGAAACTTGATCCCTCATAGACATGTATGCAAAATGTGGAAACCTACTTAGAGTGTATGAGCTGTTTGACAAAATGTCTCAACGAGATGTGGTCTCCTGGACTGCAATAATTGCAGGATATGCACAAAATGGGTTTGTTGAAGAGGCATTGGAAGATTTCAAGCAAATGCAAGTGGTAGATGTATAGCCAAATGCCTCAATCTTTGCCAATGTCCTCCTAGCTTGTGCCGAAATGGGAGCTTTGGAACAAGGTATGCGCATCCATCAAAACATAATTGAAAGCAAATTTTTATCAGATGTTGTAGTTGCACATGTCTTGATAGATATGTATGCAACATGTGGAAGTATGCGGAAGGCACGTGACCTGTTTGACAGAATGTCTCAACGAGATGTGGTCTTATAGAATGCAATGACTCCAGCATATGCACAAAATGGCTTTTGTGAGGATGTTCTCAAACTCTTTGAACTAACGAAGCACTCTGGAACATACCCTTACCATGTAAGCTTTTCTCGTGTTTTATTTGCATTCAGTCATGCAGGCTTAGTAGATGAGGGTTGTAGATACTGCAATGACATGATTAACTCTTATTACATTACACTTACAATTGATCATTATGTGTGCACGGTTGACCTCTTGGGTGTGCTGGATTTCTAAAGGAAACTCTAAACTTTATCATCAAAATGCCAATTGAACCTGTGATAGTTGTATGGATGTCTTTGCTTGGTGTCTGTAGATGATAGAAGAATATAGAATTAGGAGCATTTATAGCAAGTTTCCTTTTTGAGCTGGCTCCTAAAAATGTTGCAACTTATGTTCTTCTCTCAAACATCTATGCAAAAATGGGTAGGTGGGGTGAGGTTCAAAAGGTGAGGAGATTGATGGAGGACAGAGGAATTAAAAAGGAACTTGGATGTCATTGGATTGAAGTCCATAAAATTGTACATGTTTTTTGTGTAGGAGACAGATCACACCCACAGACATAGGAGATCTATGCAATGTTGGAGAAATTGTCCTGGGACATGAGGGCATCAGGGTATTTTCCAGATTCAGAACGTGTATTGAACAATGTGGACGAGGAAAAAGAATTATTCCTCTTCCACCATTAGAGTTGTCAAGAACCTTCGAGTATTTGTTGACTGCCACACTGCAATCAAATTTATCTCCAAGATTGTTAGAAGACAAAATTGTTGTGAGAGATGTAAACTAGTTCCATCATTTCAAACATGGACAATGTTCTTGCGGAGATTATTGGTGACTCTAGGTGAAGCAAATGTAAACATATGCTTGCACTGCAACAGGTGCATTGTGTCAAACCTGAAGATGTCAAAAAGACTGGTCGATTCTCTTTGAAGCTCTATCCGCAGGAGGACTGAACAACAACGAAAAATTGTAACCTTTATCACTTTGACAATTGATAAAGTGTTAATTTTTTATTTTATTTTTCTCTAGTATTATTGCAATGATTTTTTATTTATCTAGTGATTACCAATCAAAACAAAGTATTATTTTACATGAGAATTTTTTTGGGAAATATTATTTTGAATAAAACAAACACACTAAAATCAAGTAAAAAATAAGACATAAATTTAGTTATTCAACAAATAATATTTATTTTAATATTAAACAAATAATATTTTTTCTTTAAATCTATGCAAATATTATAACAAAATTGTAATATTCATATTAATATGATTATTTAATTTTGATTCATTGTATATATATTATTTATAAATTTGATATTTAAATATTAATGAAATAATATAATTAATTATATATTAATAATAAAATGTATATTAACTTATTGATTATACAAATTAGTAGAATTAATATGTGATAGATATTATAAAAGTTCATATATCAAATACATACTTATAAAAATGATTATGAGCCATGGTAGTATGTATTTAATAGAAAAATATAGTTATGCCTTATGTGCATAATATTACATATAAGTTGTAGAACATAAATCTATTGTACCCTCACATAATTATTAAAATAATTATATGATTAAATATGCATTTGTTTTTATATAAAAATCAATAAGAGATTCATTTAATTTACTACATTTACGCAACTATGTTTGTTCATCTCAATATTTTTATGTAATGTAAAAAGAAATTTACTAATATAAGTGCAAGAAGACAATAGTTAATGTGATGAAATTTAATAAGAATTTAGTGGATTAAATAACTTATAAATTAATAGATAATAAAAAATATCTAACAAATTCTATAATTTCCTGAAAAAGTTTTCAGCCTTCACATTGAACCTATGGGTCCAATTGCTAGTTCTTAGGATTTTTCTTAGGATTTAGATCTAATCTTCACACTCTTAGTGAGGAGCACTAGATCGATGGTCCAAATTAAAAGGACTACCATTAGATAGATCTTGACCATTGATTTTTTCAAACAATACCATAAATGAAATGAACCAAAAAAAAATTGTAATGAATACATGGTTGTGACATTAGACCTTTTAATTTTGCAATAAATCTTTATTTATACATATAGAAATATCTATTGACCTTGTCATTTTGCAATAAATCTATAATTGTGATATATCAACCTACACCTTTTAATTTTACAATAAATCTATAACTATAACATATAGAAAATATCTATTGACCTTATCATTTTGCAATAAATCTATAATTGTGATATGTCAAAAGAATCTATTGATTATTCTTTCAATGAACTTATTACAACATACAATATTTATTAACATTATCATTTTGCAATAAATCTATAAGTGTGATATATGAAAAACATCTATTAATTGTTATGAAAGTCCACTATAACCATTTCTAAATGAGCAAAATCTGTCCTTACTTTAGTGTCAAATAAAAATATTATTTGAGGAGAATTGCAAGCAATTTATGATGAACGGAGGAGGTGGGATCAAGTTACATTGTGCACAAGAAGATTGCTACTATGTTTCGCCCCTGGATTTGTGCAACTGCTATGCAAAAGTGTTTTCAAGGAGCATTTTGTTAAAGGATTATGTTGTATTGCAAATGTTGTTTAACAACTATCTTACATTGGCTGAGTCTTGATCTTATTGGAATAATTGGAATATTTTCTGTACTTTGCGTAAGTAATCATGTGATTGAGACATAAACATGGTAGTTTATTTCTAAGTTTTTTAAAATCGTGCTAGGAAAGGGTTCTTAATTTAGTCCTTTGTAACATTGGCTTTCTTCTTAACAAGCCTATTAAATATTCACGGGTCGCCAACATTAACTGATATTTTACATGATGTAATAAACTACTGTTAAATCTCAAGGGGATGAGATGGCACTTACTTTTGTCAATTTTGTGATGATAAAATAATAAATACTAGATCTGGACAAGCGCCATGTTGATTGAATGCCTATGGATGATTTGAGGAAGAAAGCAAATGGTAATGGAGTTGATACTTCACTTGCTGAAAAGATTGCATGCTAGATGCATTCTTTTTATTCTTGTGGAAAGATTGAATTTGATTGATATTATATAGTGTAGATTATCTATGGATCATTTAGAGTGCCAAATTGGGAAGGAAAAAATATGTTTTAAGCTTTGTTTTTTCCTTTTCAAAGCTATAATAAATTGTAACTTAAATGTGTTCTTGATGATCCACTGTATTGGAAAGGGATGTTCTTCTGATTTTGAGGTTGCTCTTTGTCAAAGGAAATGTATTTGCCTACTCATATACTCGTTAACTAAAAGTTGTCAGGTATATTTGCTTTTAGTTGGGATTTATTGCTGCAAACAGTTTAGAAGAATAATTTGAAGTTCCATTTCTTATTTTCAAATGCAGAAATGATATATTTATTATACATTCGGAGAGACTACTCTACTGGATTATGTTAGAAAATGTTACTGATATATAAATCATAAAGACATCGGTCACTTGCCAAATGTGGAGTCATAGACTTGTTTGGTGATGAGCCACTTGGATTGCAAGAAGACTATTGAATGGAAGCTCATAGGTAAGTTAATAATATAATATATGATATGTCCGTATTTAGCCAATAGGCTTTTATATGTGAGCATTATAGTGCTAGGAATTGTCTCACGTCATAAAAAAAAAAATTACGCCAGAAAATTTTATAGACTTGTCGGTTGTACCTATTGGCGTCTTCCTTGAACCTCCTATGGGTGCAAGTGCTAGTATAAGCTACTTTGGCGGTTGGGTTAATATCAGAAACATAAATGGAGGCAATAATGTAAGAGTGACGAACACTAAAAAAAAATAAAACCATAAGGAGGTAATATGGTGCCACACTGATGGATGTATGCATGATCCCACCCTCTGATGTACAATTTGTTTTCTTATAAAGACCAAATTGGGTTGAAATGATGTGAAATAATTGTTCACATTACCTAACTGTAATAAAATTGTAATATGATTTCCATAATACTTAACATAGCCCTTTTCTATGTTCATTGTGTTGGTGTAAGCCACACCCAGACCGACGATGGACTGGTCCAAGAGGGGCCAGTAGCTCAGTGGTAGAGCACTCCAGCAGCAAATGGAAGGTCCTAGGTTCGAGTCCTAGCTGGTCCATGTCTCAACATGGTATCAGAGCCAGGCCAGGCTAGGAGCCCCAAGCACACGAGAGGTGTGGCTTAAGGGGGGGTGTTGGTGTAAGCCACACCCGGACCGACGATGGACTAGTCCAAAAGGGGCCAGTAGTTCAGTGGTAGAGCACTCCAGCAGTAAATGGAAGGTCCTAGGTTCGAGTCCTAGCTGGTCCATGTCTCAACATGGTATCAGAGCTATCAATCAAATCCAGATAGATTATCTTGTGCAATTCTATTCTCAGCATCTAAAGAGGTCTTCCAAGGACATCCTTGCAAAGCTGCAACCTTCACTTCTTCTCAGTGAGTCACATAACTCCCTCTTGACCCCTGCCTCAGAGATTGCAAATAAGACTTCTGAAAGTGAACTCCCTCTAGCCACTAACTCAGTCCCATAGCTGCAAGTTGTGACTCCATGCTTGATCATTTCTTTGATCGGCATGACTTCCTCACAAGATGCCTGAAGCTCTTCCTCCTAGTGCAATCTCTCATTACTTTCATGCTCCTCGATCTATCCTGGGAGCATTTTAGAGAGAGATTACTAACAGTTTGTAACTATCCAAAGAAATATCAAGGCTAGAATCATACAAGGTTTACTATCTCAAGTTATAGCATGAATACATAGGAATTTATGAACAATATTAAAACATGAATAATGAAATCAACCTATAAGTGAAATATGTAGCAAATATCAAAAGATAAAAAATGAAGGGATAAAGAAACTTATCTTTATTGAAATCTGATATATAACTCTTTCTTCCATGTTTTCTTTCGAGAGTGCTAAACTCAGCACAACAAAAGATAATCTGCAAAACTACAGATTTCTTAAATGCATTTAGCATGTAGAACCAACCCTCTCAAAGAGTCAAGGCTCTATCACAATTCATGCATTAGAGAATGATATCAATGTGACCAACTAATCACCATCGACATTTCAGATCTCTAGCCTAGATAAGAGTGATTTCAAGTGCACAAACAACAAGGAGAAATACTTATCTCTTTATTGAGTTGTTGGTACACCAATGAGCTAGGCTTGTGGCTGTTCTCCTCAACACACCAATTAGACACAATGATGACAGAGGTTGCAACTTCATAAACTCCCACAACAAACTCCATCTCCTCTGGTTCTATTATTCAGTCCTAACGAAATCTTACTTATGAGTGTCGAGCCTGAAACTGGTAATGCCGTGTGGCTCCTTGCTCTTACCAGAAATCATAACTATTTCTGCTCGCATGCTCCTCTACCTCACTTGCACTGAAAATCCTAATGGACACCTCCGCGAACCCTGCATCATCAACAACCCTCCCCGCTACGATATCTGTTAGTTTTAAGCACCTTCTATTTTGATATGAGCGACTTATCCATGATTTTTTCCAACAATGCATGCAACTTCAAGATGAAATTCAAATCCTCAAACTTTGACCTACTCTCCCTAGATCTCACTGCTCTTTAACCATTTTCTCCAAGGATGGAAGAGCCCTGTAGTGCAAATGTGCAAGCCTTCTATGCCATAGTTCACTGGGACTGGAAGAGTCATGTAGGAGGGCTTGAATTGGATGAAAACTCTCATGCCGATTCCCAATCACATGTGCAGTCTTGATGCTAGAGTTCTTTGGCCATGCAAGAACTTTTCCTTCAGAGAATGCTACTTGATAACCTTTGTCCTCCAAGGTTGAAATAGATACAAGGTTCCTCTTGATTCCCGACACGAACAAGACAACACTTAGATGGAGAGGAATGAAGGAGAACTTCGTTGCTTTAAAGAAATGAAGACACTGTTTGGCTTGTAGGTTGCTGAAATGGATGATTGAGAACTTGAGTCTTGGTGGAGAATCATTGATAAACACCGTATGATTTACAAGTCCAATAGCCTTTTGCAAAATATAGAGCGTTGATCACTCTGCATGTGCAATATTGGTCTTCCAATTTCTTTTTCATTTACACAATTGGGCGTTAGTGAATGTTTGAATGTTGGAATAGGGAGAGTCACTATTAATAGGAAATCCCAAAACACAATTGGTAATGCAAAAGAGCCCGTCTCTCCAAGCATGATCCATTGTTTGTCTTGTGAAATAGAGGAATTCAGACATAGAATAGAAGGAAGGAAGTTAATGAGCCATTCTAGATGCTCAACATTTGAGTCCATATCATTTGGGTATCAAAACTGAAGGGTCTGGCTTTGTATTATGAGTTCCAGCCTTTGGTATTCCTAATTGTATATATGGCACCTAGATCTCTAGAAATGGTCCGGCCACTTGCAATCAACTAGAGTTTTATGTTGTGCTTGTACTTTACATTTGGTATGCAATATGAATTAGTTTTGAATGTCATGCCCTTTGCCTCATTGTAAATCTATGTGCAACTTTCTTCAGATCTTAATGCATTTCAGCCTCTGTATTTGCTCAACGAAATGAAGAACAAGTCAGAAGGCAAGAGGAGGGTGATTGCAGGTTTAAGCTTGAGAAAAAAGAGCAGAAAGGAGAAAGAGGCGCAGGTTTATCCACTCATACCACAAAAATCATCGTATGCATTCCGAATGGTGAGACCCAATAGACCTTCTCTGTCACTCAATCTGGAGACCATTACAGAAGAGGATCCCTCCAAAACACCTTCCATACAGTACGAGCATCATGCAGATTTCAACCCTAACTAAAGCAAAAATACTAAACACACAAATGAATACAATCTCAATACCGGCTTGCCATCCAAACCCTAGATCAACCACACATTTGCCCTAAAAACTTCTGAAGCCCTGAAAAACCTCAAAATTACTAAGACAATTGCCAGCCAATGAATTAAATCACACGGCACAAGCAATTTTTTGTCTCAATGTAAAAAATCTAAAAACCCAATCATCAAGAAATAAATTAAAGGATACTAAAATGCATAGGGGCCCAATTCAACTGACATTCTAGAGGCCTCGTGTTGGACCTACGACAATTTCATTCGCCTATTGCTTGTAAAATTCCAGATCTCTCTGCTCGCGGCCATCATCCAACCCTTCCACTAGGGATCGAAACCCGTCAGAATGAATCGAGTCTGGTGAACGAAAAGATCATATCCGCCATCATCAGGTGTGATGAAATCATAACCCTTGTGCAATCAAAGCACTTAACTTTACCGGTCCTTTTGCCACCCATGCCGTGGTTTCCAACCTCAAACAAATAAACAACTAAGAAAAAAACACAAACAAAGCGCCCCTTGGTGCAGCGCCTAACTACCCCTCCTCTACGCGAAACCTAAACGTTTGTGGCTCCCTTCATGCTGCCGCCCTCTTCATAGTTCCTCCCTTCATTCACACACAGAAGAATGAAAACAAAATAAAAGAAAAAACAGGGCTTCGTATGTGCTTATAAAAATCAAATGAAATCAGATATGCCCCTACCTACGAATTAGATGGCGATCATATATATATTAGATTTGGATCTGCAGTGTAAGGTGCAGATTCAGTCGATGGGGTTTCACACCTGGCAAATCTTTGACTCGATCTCGATCTCTTCTTATCTTGTGGATCAGCATTAATAGTGACCGGAACTGGTGGCATGAAACTATGACTGAAATGATGTCGGTGATAGACCAAAACAATAAATCCAGCACAGTAGTGTAGGTGATCAAAGAAGGATCAGACTGTAACCAAGAAGAACAAGAGACCAGACAAAATCTTGGCAGTTCGGAGATTAGATCTGACTGAGCCAAGCGACCGTGCTTTCTATAGTTTTCGTTGGCGTGGCGTCTCTGTTCTGCAGTGCGACAAACTCAATTATTACCACCTATTTGTCTAGATTGTGAATGATTGAGAGTTGCTATTACCCCTGCCACCATAGTATGCCTTTCTGTCCAAGCTTTTAATAATTTTTTTTTGTTTTTGTCTTTTATCATTTATTACTTCTTTTAACAAATCAATGGCTCAAATTTATTCTATGGTAGCTCTTTTAATCTAGACCATTCATGTGTGTATTTGAGGTAGTGCTGTTCACTAAAGAAACGTCTATCGGCGTAATTAATAATAATAATAATAAAAATCATACCTAATAATATTTTTAGAAAAACAACTACTCTTTAATGTTCAATATTCTCCCAATTATAAGCCCTGGCTCAACCCCTCACTCTCTTCTTACACATACATTTTATAAAATGGAATAATAATTCTGAAAAAATCCTGTTGTCGTATCCGCGTCACGAAATCCAATGGGTTTGGCTTGCCCTGCAACGACTAAATTTGCTGGAGTACTAATAGAAGGTCTAAGGACGGCATATTACAAGCAGTTTCCGTGTAGGGTAAATTGCACCCTCGGAGCAAATGCAAGCAGCAATGGTGATTCAGACTAGCATAACATATGCAGCAGCACCTCTATTTTCTAAGGCAAAAGGTCTAAAACAAGATTCCAGAAACCCGAGGTTTGTGCCCTGATTCTCTTTATTAGTCTGTTAATCTGTTTTTATACATTCAAGACTAACTAAAATGTTTAAATAATGGTTTTAGGGCTACATATCCATCAATGTTTTGCTATTGGGTGAACCCTGAGATTTGGGAAAAAAAATTATAGGAGCTGGATGTCTTAAGATTTTCCTTGTTTGTTTCATAATTTTTTTGCAGGCTGGATTACTGTTTATTAAGACATTGAAGGAGAAATGAAGTGAGGGTTTCATCGGAGCACACTTATCTTGAGGTAAGGCCAACACAACATGTTTTAGTATGGCGAAATGTATTGTACTTCAGTATACTCTGCTGTTAGTTGTATAGGGACATATTTGCTTGGGCAATCGGAGCCCACTCTGTCATTAATCATTAATTATAACTTACCCAGGCACTGTGTTTCATGCGATTTATGTGGCTTGGTGAAACCAGAATCTCTGTTCCAGAGGCAGAACCTCCTACTTTGAAACCTTGATTTAATCAATTCTTCTTATTATTTCGATTATGTGTTTCTGTCTGAGCCTTTGTCCTGTAATTAGTAGGGGAGAGGACCCAGTAGTTGAGCACCTTAACTTCAGGCCTCTCAAAATTATAGGTGGCAATTTCGAATCACTCCAAAAATTTTATAGTAGTTTACTTGGCAAGGTCCCTGCTTATAATTAAGGTTTCAAGGCTACATCATCAAATATGATGCTACATCAGCATGCTTTTTGTTGAGGTGTCAAATAGTTCCCCCAAAAAAGGGTGGACCAATAGGGGTGCATTAAGTCATGTTTTGTTGGTGTGCTGATGTGGCATCACATGATTGGACACATTTCATTCAATTATTAGTACTTATAGTCAACACTAACAACCTTAAAGTCACAACTACTAGTGCTAAACTTCAAAAAATATTGAGCTTTAAATACACAAATACTATCTCAGCCATTGGAACTATCTCAGGTATTGGGTCTTTTCTTCTATTGGGCATTCTATATTTGGTCATGCATTTCTTAATTGTTTGGAGTCAATCAGAGTGCTCAGTCGGGCAACCTTGTATAGAATATCATTACCTGAGGTGGAATCCCCTGTGATCACCCTTGGACTTGGCAAACCAATTAAAGCATTTCATCTCTAAATTTTGCTTTACATGTTTCTATATGAAGCTTTGTCCTGAATTTAATAGTTGGCATTCTGTCTTTGGTATTATAATTCTTAATATTTTAAGGTCAATCGGGGCACCCAGTTCAATATCCTAGTCAAGATAGAATATCCGAACCTAACTCAAAAACCTCTGTGACATTTGGATTTGGCAAACATGATCAAATAATTTCATTTTTGCTTTTTGAATCTATTGTTTCTGTCTGAGATTTTGTCTTGTAAGTGATGGGTGGTATTCTATCTTCTGGTCCTATATTTTTGAAGTGTTTGAAGTCAGAGTACCCCCAGTTAGGTAACCTGGGGAAAGGAGAATGTCTGGCCCTAAGGCAAAACCTTTGTGGCATCTTGGAAATCTTGGCTAAAGCATTCCATCTTTATTATTCCAATCACATGTTTCTGTTTGATCCTTGTTCCTGTGGTCTTCTGGTTTATTTCATGTGGTTCCTGCTTCTTACTGATACATTAGGACTTGGCAGGGGTGACAAGCAATTTTATTCTTCATATTTGAATCACATGCTTTTGTTCAAGGCTTTTGTGCTGTGATTGAAAGATGGCATTCTGTATCTGGTTTTATATTTATTGATTTGTTTGGACGAAATCATGGTGCTCAGTTTGATATCTCATTAGATGGCATTCTATCTTTGGTCCTATGTTTCTTAGTTATTTGGATTTGATCATAATGTCCAGTTTGAGAACTCATTGAAAGTGGAACATCTATATGTATTATGAGATGCATATGTTATGCTTTTATATGTTTAGATTATTACATCGTTTCAGTTCCACTGTTTTCACTATATTTGATATAGGTGTGATTATTATATCTAATTCATCATTATGAATTATTCTTGATTATACATTTTGTTTCCTAGACCCTAGTTGTAGATGATTTATAGTTACATGTGATGATTTGATGTCATGTTATAAGTTATATCATGTTGGATAGTTTATGGTGCTTTGATTATTATTATGTAGAGCAGGTACCCCTGATGTTTCACTTGAGTGTGCAAGTACATGGTTTTCCCCAATGGTAGTTATATTAGATATGGTCATTTTGGGTTAAAATATGCGTGTTAATTTTTTTTATCTCACTTGGTTTGAGTGCGAGTTGAGTCTTGCGAATGTAATCCTAGATCATAATTGGTGGCAGTTTTGGAATCCACATATTGTGTTAACCTGTAAAATGAGTGAGTCCTTTGCATGTGGTTGTTTTATCTTCTCACATCACATTTTAATTTATTTTGAATTGTGTGTTTTTTGTGTTTGCAAAATATTTAAATGCTTTGAATAAAAAATGTTCATATTTGCACCTTAGTGGAAAAAGATTTATTGCATTATTTTATTTCTAGTAGAAGAAAATAAAAGTGCATTATTGTTTTTGCAAAATTAGATATGTGCTTGCAGGAAATAGAATTGTGATAGTTGAAAATGTAATTTAACTTTTATTAATTCGATCTCTCACTTTGCCCATGGGAAAAATATCAAATTTAAATGAATTTGTGGTATCGCCTTATTTGTGTTATTGCATGAGAAAATACTATTGATAAGTTAGATGAAATACATCAGCTTTAATTTTATTCTTGTTCAAGGTAATGTATTAATTTTCAGAAGAAATGAAATAAGGAAAATATTTATTTGTTAAAAAACTTTATTAGATGTTTTAAAAGGAAATTATGAAAAGGAAGGAATATGCTTTTCTTTCAAACACCTTGCATTTTGCAAAAATTCTCTCTTTGCTCCATTGAAAAGATTTATGTGGAAGATTGAAAACGAGGGGATTGAGATTGTTTTGGATTGGAATTGGTTTGGTGTGGATTTGCTTTTGTGTGGCAAGGATTGTTGTGTGAATCTACTTTTCAAAAGAGTCTTTCTTCCATTGATTCAAACTTATGTTTGGAAGGTATTTCTCTCTTTTTGTTGCATTTGAAATGAATTTGCTTTCTTTTGCCATTCCCACAATAGTGGATGCATATGGTCTTCATATTATAAGAGTGATTTAGTATAAATTTTTAGTTTATTTTTGCATGGTTTTAAATTTGAAAATATACAAAGTAGAGCCATAGTTATAGCAATTTTTTTAAAAAACTTTGTGTAATTGTCAGTTGTAAAGAATGTTGTTGTGCATTTCCTACACCAAAGGGTATAATTGAAATTTGAGGATTTTATATAATTTTGAAGATCTGTGATGTCATCAATGGTGGATTTTTTAGGGATTTTAATGGTTTTTCCTACCCTTTGAAAAATGAAAATTCAAAATCAAAACCATGTTTGATATTTTTATTTTGTGGGACAATTAGTTATCAATGGTGGATTTTAGAATTTTTATGGTTTTTTTACCTTATGGAAAATGAAAAATAGAAATAAAACCACATGTTTGATATTTTTATTTTATGGGATGATTAGTCTCTAATATTTTGTCATTATGCATCATTGGGCAATGTGTCATGACTTTAGCATAATATTCTATGCCGAGCTAAAATTATAATTTTGGGCCATTGGACACTTAGGATTGAGGTATAGTGTAGGAAATGAGTGGCCTCTCATCGCTTGCTAGGATTTGACAGGAATTCGTGGATAGAGCTAGTTGGGAGTTTAATCAAGTGATAACATAAACACACTGGGGTTAAATAAAACATGTGATTAAACAAGATAACTACACCATGTATCAAATGCCTTATGAGGATTTGGACTTGGATGTATATGACATGTCACAACTCTTGGAAGTTGATGAATGTCACTAAGTATTATCATGTGAGGTATGATTTCCTGCTCAACATTCTACATAGCCATTGTACTAGTGTATTGGCATTTATTTCCTTACTTCTAGGACCCTCATCCTATATCCTATCATTGGATTTTGTATTTGATGTGTATTGAGACCCCTACATGTATGTTGGTGGCTTGTGGTACCCTTGTACATGTATGTTGTTGGTATTCATTTATATGTGTTGAATTGTGTGCATTGATGGTGTGGAAACCTTTGTGAATGCATGTTGGATTTTTTTACATATTTTGATTTGTGTGCATTGAAGATGTGAAGAACCTTTATGTAGGAATGTTGTTTGACATTATTTTTATGCTTGTGTTGGCATGAGTGAGCTGCATATACTCTTGTATGTATTTTGCTTGGTGTGAGTTGCTACATATGGTTGTATGTAATTGATCGGCATGATTGTTGTCATGTACTCCTTGTTCGTGTGAGTTTAATTGGTGCCTAATTCGACTATCTCTTAGGACAATGAGGTGGGCTTGAGTGTTCCACATGGTTGGGTGGTGCTAAACTACCTTTGGGGCTAGATGGACTTGAAGGATGCTCATTAGAAAGCGTGTTGGACTCTCATGGTATTATGCTTATTATATCTCTCTTCTTTGTTGTATTTGTAAACATCGTAAACTAGGTCCTTGAGACCATTGTAATAGGAGTGTAATTGTACATTATTGTATTCTTTTATGGAGGTTATGATCCATCCATGTTTGGGATGAGACCCTTTAATTGTAATAATTATATGTTGTTGATTGGCATGTTTTCACACCTCAACTTGTGAGGGTGTTGGCATGATTTGTGATGGTCAAATCATAATATGTAAGGATGTTTGTTTGAGAAAATGAAATGTTGTAATTATGTCCATGGTTTCTTTTATATAGAAATGTGATCCATCCACATAAGTGGCAAGGTATCTATCTTTGCTTTTGTCACGCGTCAACGTTGGTGTTGAATGCACATATCATCTTGTATCATATTTCCAATATTTTGATTTGTGGATGTTAATGGATTAATTTACCTAGTTTCATGTGTTGGTTTAATAAACATGCAAACTAGTGTGGATAAACCTTAAATGCTTGGTCAATTGTTGTAATTGAATCACTTTGGAGTTTTCGTTGTCGATGGTATTCTTAGGGAGGTTGTACCTACCCCTAGTTTACTACTTGTCATCTTTGTCACATGTGTTTGTCCATGTGTGTAGGAATGTCATGTTGATGTCTTGTGAATGTCTCAAGATGCCTTTTGAATATTACACTTGATCTACCCTTGTTTGGGCATGTTGTTGCATCTTGTGCAAGTGGATTCCTGGTGGCAAGATCCCCAAGACTTACTTGGTTTAATAAACATGCAAACTAGTGTGGATAAACCTTAAATTCTTGGTCAATTGTTGTAATTGAATCACTTTGGAGTTTTCGTTGTCGATGGTATTCTTAGGGAGGTTGTACCTACCCCTAGTTTACTTGTCATCTTTGTCACATGTGTTTGTCCATGTGTGTAGGAATGTCATGTTGATGTCTTGTGAATGTCCCAAGATGCCTTTTGAATATTACACTTGATCTACCCTTGTTTGGGCATGTTGTTGCATCTTGTGCAAGTGGAATCCTGGTGGCAAGATCCCCAAGACTTACTAGACTTAATACAGGTGAAAACCTTTTCGTAGAACCATTTTGGTTGTAGGAAAACCCTTAGGAAAGCCTAAAAAGTAGTTTTGTGTAGTCAATTTTGGAAAAGTCTTGATTTAGACACTTTTGTAGGACTATAGCATAGAAATGGGACCACTACGTAGTTCTAGGACTATAGTGCACTGTGCTAGAGTCTTCACTATGCAGTAGAGTTCATCTAGCACATTATTGTCGTCTAACATGTTATTGTCCTTAGGTTGTTGGATAATGGGCATTTCTTGACCTTTTCTAGAGAAACTTTCAAAACAAAAGTTGCCCCCTTGGTCTTCTTAGTATTTCTGTTTTGTCACTTTGTCAAAAGGTGTCATACTTGGTGAGTTATCCCCTCTTTTGTATTAGGAAATGTGCCTTTTCACAAAATTAACTAGTTGTAGCTCTAATTGGTTGAGGTCTTGTACCTCCTAGTTGATCCACCTCTTGTGTACATATTCCCTTATGTTGGGATGTTGTCTTGTGTCATCTTGGAATGGATATGAGATAGTTGTCACTCTCATCCTACTCCATGTGTTCACAAGAGAACAAGGTTGTGGGCTAGTGCCCAGTTGTCATTATGGGCGAAGCTCCATCCTCTTGTATGGTCAATGTGGTGACTTTTTTACACAATTAATGAAGTCTTTCACTTTGTGCCACCATGCTTGGTAGATTGGTGATGTCAACATGTGTGTCATTCTGTTTGTCATGATACCTTGTACATAAGGGAGTGCAATGCGACATGCAAATGGTGTACTTGCAAATGCAAAACATATTCTCCTAGTGTTTGTTTAGTTAATGTCCAAGGCAAAAGATTAGGGAATTACATGGTACTCTTTTATATACCTTATTAAAGCATGAGTTTGTGTCCTATTTGGTGAAATGACCTTTTGTATGTAGGTGCATATTTATGTGGGATAAGCTAGTGTAAACTTGTGCAATTGTTTGTTGCTATATACTCCTTGAAAAATTGTACAATTGAAGAATCAAAATAATAGTAGTGTCACCTACAAATTGCATATATAGTAGAATTTTTTAGAGGATGTATGTGTAAAAAGTTGCACATTTCTGAGTGGCCTTTATATTTAAGTACACAATTATGTGGGATAAACTAATGCAAACCTTTGCAATGTTGTTTTGCCTTCTATTTCCCCTAGTAACTAAAGGATTAACACATTAATAGTTGCATGCACCAATTGCATATATAATATAATGCTACACAAGATGTATGTGAAAAGGCTTGAACACATGTTAGCCAAAAAATCAATATAATTGCAAACATATTAAATTCTTTTGGTTGGAAGCTAGTTGTTTGCATAATCTTATTATTTCAATATGTGCGTATGTGTCTGTATCATATATCTAATTCTTTTAGCAATTGCACTCGTACATCATTCTTTGAAATGCTAGGATCCTCAAATTCGTCCCAAATAGTCTGTGAGACAACTCCCAAGAGTAGGAATGCTTCCCTTAATAGGAAACACTACAAATTATTTTGCCTTCCTAAAATGGGAAATGTTCCATTAGGAGACTACTATGATAATTTTTAGGTGGGATGATTTTCTTGTAAACTTATGATATACTTTAATATCATCAAATCTTAGAAGCTTAAAGATTTTCAACTTTTCTTTCCTTATATAATTTTCAGTTTCCTTTATCTTCTATGAATCTAACAATATTTTGATTTATGATTCTATTTTTCTTAAATTCGATCTACTTATCCCTAAAAACTTTTGAAAACTTCATATTTCTCCAAAAAATATTAAGTTTTGAAGTAGAACTAACATATCTTAAGTTTTGATTCCTCTCACAATGTCGGATTGCTACCTCTTGAGGCAATCTCTAAGGGGGTGTTGGCTACTGAGGATGCTAGGAATCCCATGATTTCTTCGGACTCTTTTGATCGTCTCTCGACTCCCCCTTCTACTTCGGTCGGATTGCTACTTCTTCTACTCCAGTTTTATCTCTGGTTTAGCCTACTTCGGTTTCTCCACGTGTGGATTCTCTGGCTATGATGATTGTCGGGGCTCCTCTTGCGAACTCCTTGGTTGCTGCTTTGGGTGAGGATCCTCTCTCACTGTGCTTTGTTGATTTTGACTCTGAGCTTTCCTAGATGGTGGTTCAGAGAAAGAAGAAAAAACTTCCTCACTCTGTGGCTGCTTTGCATCTAAGAGTCAAGGGAGTTAGGTTGTCTCGTTCAAGATTTGGTGTTGTGTAGGTCCTTTGGTTGTTTTTTCAGCTGGGTTGATGTGCCTGCATTGTCTTTCTACTGTGTATGTATGTTTTAGGCTTGTTGTTCAGCCCTGGGGGCTTGTTTTTTAAGGAATCAGGACCCTTGTTTCTTACTTTTTTGTGTTGCACTGGGGTTGCTTTGTAAGGGGTTCTGGATCCTCTTCTCCAACTGAAATAATAAAAAACATATCCTAAGTAGAAACAAACCATACCAATAACATTCACAAGTTTTCTAAGTGACGCCACACTATAATATATTCTAGAAAAGAAAAAATGTATATCGATGCTATAACAATAGTCGAATGAACTTCAACAAGTCTATGAACAAGACTTAAGTGTTCTTTCAAAAAAGGCCACCTCTAGTTATAAGCCATGGGCCTCCTTGTAAAATAACAATTTTATCTTATTTGGAGGAAAAGGCCATGGTTATACACCTTGATATGATTGTTGCATAAAATGGAATTGGAGATTTTAAGCAACAATAATTAAATCCTTCTTAGTTCATTTAGTTCAGCCATGAAGTAGTAGATGAAAACTTGCTCTACAAGAAATTCTATCTTTGGTAAAGGGTTTTTTGTTTTATGATAACCTAAGCCTTTCTAAATAAGTGTTATCACCTGAATTTGCACCCTGTTGTTGAAGCTTTTGTCAGTTTCAACAAATTCAGTGAAACATGGGATTGGTCTCAAGGTGTGGGATTTTACAGTTGAGACCAAACCTCCAGAGAAGGCTGGTTCCTCTTTTTGGACTGAAGTTCCAGAGAATAACAACTAAATCTAATGCTATGCTCATAGGAAAAGGGAAATAAGGAATACTGGAATTAAAAAGAGGTGATGCACCAAATTTAGAGTGTTAGCTGGGATTGACATAACACAATAATGATTTCAAATATGGACTCACACAAACTTGCAACTTTAACAGAGGCTCGAATTAGAAAATTGTAATTGCGGGAGGGACTGTTTTATCCACAGAATAAGCTACAAATTTCAAGTTAAAAATAGAGTAAAAGTATAAGAGAGGCAGAATACTAATGATTGTATTGATCATGAAGGCTAAATAACCATTACAAAAGAAAGACAATTCGTTACAGAAGAGGTAGACACAAAATAACCATTTACATTCATAGGTGAACCACTATCAAAGACATTAAAGGCTCAACTTTGAGCACAATGTATCATATTCGACTGGTTTTTGCAAATGCATTACAAGGTTTGTGACAACAAACTATCTAACCATCATAATAGTCTAGAAGAACAGCTAATAGAATTACATCATTTTTACATGTATATATAGCATTTCATAATCCATCGAGCAGTTACAGGCCTTGAAAATCAGTCAACCACCTGTCCTACGCTGCATTTAAATTTGGTCCATGGCCCTGTCAGGAAATTGGCAGAATGGGACGACAACCATGCCTTGTCAGGTCTATAAAATTGGCAGAAAAAGATTGCCCACACGCTTGGGTACCTAACACATTGAAGAAGGAAGGTCTAAAATCCTTCTATGTACTTGCAAATTCATTTGTCCCCCCTTTGTACAATCACATTGAAGATTTTAACTGTTTCAACCACCTAAATTTGACCTTTCTGCAACATCGTCCTTTAGGTATTAAATTTGCCCTGCAACAATGGCATGATGCAGAGAATTGCATCCTTCAAGATTTGACAATACTTTAAAGTATTTCATATTTTAACTCTACTCCTGGCGCCTTTATTTTCTCCATTGTCAGTGAATTTGTCTTATGTCGAACTCTTCAACTTTGCTTTTTAGCACTTCCTACTTAATCTCCCTTTGGTTGGGAATTTTCCACTTTCCTGAACTAGCAGTCTTTGTCTGTCTTTTTCCCTTTTCTCTTTACTCCTGCTTTAGTTAGTGAAATTTGCATTTTGCGAACTTTGGCTTCATTGCTTCTTTCTTTTTTGGTCAGAGCCTCCTCCGTCGGCAAAGCCCACCGACGGCTAACCATCTGATCTTATAACTTTAGCCCTACCAACCACTTAGCCAATTTTCCCTTTGGTCTCTTATGTTGACCTTCCCTTGGTTACTGAAACTCGCACTTCGCGAACCAACCATCTTTTGCCTTTTTTCTTTGTCGGCAAAGTCATCGATCGGCAAACTTTGAGTTTGCCAAACTCAAAGTTTGTGGACAAAGGCAAACTTTCTTTCTTTTGCTCCTTTTGCCTTAGAGAAAAAACATGTCTTTCCATTGCCTCACCTTAGTCAAAAAATTCATCGATCGGTGAACTTGCTGATCGATGAACTTTGAGTTTGCCGAATTCAAAATTTACCGACTAAGGCATATCTTCGTTGTCTTTTTGCCTTTGCTCCTTTTCAACCTGTTTCTCCCTTAGTCGGCGAACCGGTCGATCGACAAACTTGCCGATTAGCGAACATTGAGGTTTGCAGAACTTAAACTTTGCCAACTAAGGCAAAAGATAAAGACAAAACACCTGAATTTTTGAGAATTTTGAAAGGGGAAACTTCTTCCATTTTAGGCTTTCTCAAATCAAATATTTATGATGGAAGAAGGATGGAATTTTAGGGCTATTTTGGCCTGTGCTAAAATAGGACAACATTTTGGTGAATATGTAGGGGTGTTTGCCTACTAAACATAGGGAATCTAGTGTCCTTGTACAATTCATTGGGCAGAGTGTCAAAAGAAGGGGCTACAACAACATGATCATACAAAATTGAAAATTGCCTCCAGAAGACAAAACAAAACAAACAAGACAAACAACCTCCTAATGAGAATGCAGCCTATGCAAAAGCACTTGAAGGAAGGGAAACCTAAAATCATAATGAAGGTCTACTCTAATTATTTACAAGGATCCCAAAACCAAACTCAGAAGTATGGTTTGAGATGAATCCCATTCACTAGGATTGGAAGTGATTCACCAGTTGGCTTGGAAATTTGGAAGGCATTTGCTTTCTTGCAATTGGTGATGATTTATGGGCTGCTTCATAAGGCATCAAATTTGGAATGCCTCCCAGCCTTAGCTTTGTCCTCGTCCCATTTTAACACTAAATCTCCCACTTGGAAGACTCTGCCAATTAATTTTCTATCAAAGGTCCTTTTGACTTGATCTTGGTGGGCTTTAGGGGTTTTCATGGCAACATCCCTTCTTTCTTCAAGCTCCATCAACTTAGCAAACCTCACTGTCATGGCATCATTTTCCAACAGCTCTATTTGATGTACCATCTCAAGGGAAGGCAATTCAAGTGACAGTTGAAGCTTTGCTTCCTTTCCATAAACCAACATAAAGGGCAAATTGCTTATGGCCCTCTTGGGGGTGATTCTATCAACCCAAAGAGTTGTCTTCAACTTGGAATGCCAAGTTCTCTGATTATCATCCACTTTTATCTTAATGATCCTGATTAAGTTCTTGTTGGTAGACTCAACCAGGCCATTCCCTTGCGGGTAGTAATAAGAGGATGTCTTCAAGTATATTCCATACTTGCATGCTCATTCACTAATATTTGTACCTACAAAGGCTTTGGCATTGTCAAAAATAATGGTGAATGGAACACCAAATCTGGTAACTATACCCTCGAGGAAATTTAAAATGGAGGCCTCTGTGGCATCCTTCAAAGCAACTACCTCTATCCACCTTGTGAAATAATCAGTGGCTACTAGAATCCACTTGTGGACAACATTGGAAGGTGGATTGATCATCCCAAGGAAGTCCAAACCCCACTGGACAAATGGTTGATCAGTCTGAATTAGGTGCAGGAGAAGAACAACCAACCTTTGTTTACCTACAAATAATGCACATTTTTTGTAGTTTCTTACCCATCTATGGGCATCTCTAAACAAATTGGGCCAGTAATAACCAACCCTCATGATTTTGTCAGTAGTTGTTCTTGGTGAATAATGGCCACCAGTAGGGCCATTGTGAAACTCTTCTAATACCCTAGAGGTCTGATCTTGTGCGACGCATCTAAGAAGAACTCCATTGATATCTTTCCTAAAAGGGACATCATCAATAAGAACAAAAAGGATGGACTAGAGCATGAAATACCTCCTTTTTGCTTGGTCCAGCCAGTCTGGGCATCTACCTGATTGTAGAAAGGTGGCCATATCATGGTACCAGTCGCCTGGGGCATGAGAACCAGTTGGCTGCACTTGTTCAAGGACACATACGATGTCATTTCTGACCTCCAAATTTGTAGCCTTCTGCTCACACATACCTTTTATGCATACCAGCTTGGTGATGATGATGTCAATGTCGTTATCCATGACTTTTGTGACCTACCCAGCTCTCTTCTCATTAACACCTCTGCTCAACAGAAATTCTTTCACGCCAGGGTGATTCACCATTAATTGTATCTTGTTGTTTGAAAGTATGTGGCTAAACGTTTTGAGTGATTTCACCACAACAAACACCTGTTTCTCAACAAAATCGTATTTGAGCTCATATTCCTTGAGAGGCTAGCTGAAGAAGGCGATGGGCTACTCTAACTTCTCTTCATTCTATTGTGTTAGGACTGTTGATATACCCTCTTTGCCTCCAAAGGCATAAAGTATGAAATCCTTCTCAAAGTTCAGGTTTATTAGCATAGCGGCCTGCGTAATGGCTTGCTTGACAACTTCAAAACTGTCCCTTCCTTCATTTGACCATGTGAAGGCAGTGTTCTTCTTAAGCATGGCGGTGAGAGACTTTGCTATTGGAGAAAAATTTGGTATAAACCTCCTCACAAAATTAATCTCGCCCAGAAAACTCTGTAGGCCCTTATGACTGGGAAGGGGAAGAGACATAATTGCACTAGTTCTTTCTAGATCAATGGCCAATCCTTCTTTTGAGACTACATGTCCCAACAATTTGCCCTCTGGGACAATGAACACACATTTCTATGGATTTAATGACACAACATATTCTCTGCATCTTTCAAAAACTTTTCTCAAATGACTTAAGTGGTCAATTGCATGCTTAGAATATACAGTCAAATCATCAAGATATACTAGAATAATATCATTGATTAGGACTTTAAAGGCCAAATTCATTGCTCTTTGGAAGGTTACCCCAACATTAGTCAATCCAAATAGCATTTTCTGATAAGCTAGGGTACCCCATTTAGTGGTAAAGGTTGTCTTATACTGGTTTGATTCTTTGACAAGAATCTAGTCATAGCTTGAGTAGCCATCTAGGAGTGAAAACCTTTCAGCTCCTGCCACTATTTTTTAGATATGTTCCAGGGAAGGGAGTGGATAGTGGTCTTTAAGGGAGGCCTTGCTTAGGTCTCTAAAGTCCACACAGTCTGATTTCCCCATTCTTTTTTCTAATTGGAACAAGGTTAGCCACCTAAGAGGAATGTTTAATCGGATAGATAATTTTGGCCTCTATGAGTTTGGACAACTCTTTTCTCATTAATGTTTCATTTTGGCATTGACCGACCTTTTTTTTTGGCAGACAGGTTTTGCATTGGGGTCTAAATCAATGGTATGTTGAATTAAACCAGGGTCAAAACATTTCAGATCCCTATAATCCAAAGCAATTAAATAATCAAATTCATTAGAAAGCTCATAAAAACCTTGTCTTTCATCTTGATTACATACCTTGCCATGTTTTAGAAATCTACCTTGTGCAATTTCCACCTCTTCATAGTCTTATTTTTTTTACTGTCATGTTCATCTTCTTCTTTGGTTGATCATCAACGCAAAATATATTCTCTAAAGTGACCAATCCCTTAGGCAACTTATTGGTCTTCAGCTGGATCACTCGGTCACCATATTGCTCTTGCACTATTGTCTGGTTATTGGCAATAAACTCTGCCTCATCTTGCAAGAAATTTACAATCTGCTGGTCATTTTGAAATACCTGCTAGCTAGATACATTATTAGGCACAACAAGTTGCACCACGATTTTTACATGTTCTGAGTTTTGTTTGACATTCTTGGAAATGTCGAACTGGGCACCAACTATAGCCAACCTGTTAGCATCTTTGTTTCTTTGTTTGGGTACTGCCTGAATATTGAAGGCATCAAAATCTTCAATCGGATCCCAGACGTTGTTTTTTTATGACTTCAACAAGTCATTTCTTGAAGCACTTTGTGATATGATTTGGTGAAGAACCAGTTCATTGTCACCAAATGCCTATTAAATTTTTATTCCCCTATTTTGTGCCAGTTGCATACCCTGAATTAAGGCTTCATATTCAGCCACGTTATTGGTAAAACTGAACTGTAGTATGAAAGCAGAGAAATAATTTTCCTTTTGGGGTGAAATCACTACAACCCCAACATCTGCTCCATTTTTACTCCTGGAGCCATCAAAATATAACTGCCATATCCCACTTGAATCTTCTTTTGACTTCACAAGATTAGGTCCATGAAGGCATCTTCATCATGGATACAGTATCTGCCCAGCCCTGTGTTTTCTATATGATAAAGAGTATAAAACTGAAAATAGTTTTCTCACTCATCAAGCAATATATCAAGAATTTCTTCCACATGTGTGGTAGCCTCATGCATGTTGTTGTCATCCTCCTCTAGATCATGGATTGTGCAGTCCATGTTGGTAGGGTTAGTGGAATAAGGCTCTACATGACCATTGGCAATAGGCTCGGCCTTAATGGTCACTTTAGTGCCATACCTTGTTCTAAATAACATGTGGGACCAGTCAGAGGATAGGTATTCACCTATTTTAATAGTAAAATCCCTAGACAAACATATTCCAAAGTATGCAAGGAGATCAATGACTGAAATGTCTTGTAAAATAGAGCAGCCCAGGCATGCATGTAGGGTGAGCTTCAAATCCTTAACTATCCCAACTGTATTAACAGCAGTGCCATCTAATTGTACTACCCCCTTATTCATAGATTCATATTCTATGCCTAATTGATCAATTATATTTTTAGTCATAACAAAAGTACCCACCCCAGAATCAATCATGCAATTGTGCAATAATTTGTCACCAATGATTAGGGAAACATAGAAGGGAGGGGACTTACTGATTTTGCTGGTGCTTGCCTCCTCTTTTGGTTGGCACAGGCCTGCTGGAGCGGCTAGTTTTTTCTTTGTTGTTCTATAGCTGGCTGATTGAAGCTTGTTAAAGCTTCTTGCAACAAATCCCTTTGTGATGTGATTAATAGGGCATCACACATAGTGATGCTCAGGTTGGTCTTTTTCATCTGATCAACTATGCTGAAGGGAATCTGACTAAACTTCTGGGATGCCTTTGTGATAGGAATGTCACCTTTTGCTTGTTGGTCGGCTTGGGGCTACAATTCTAGAACTGCATTCACCTGCCCAACATAATGGTCTGCTGGCGCTGAAGGCATTTCTACTGCTTTTTCATTCACAGTGCTCATTGGGGACACTTGAGAGATAGAAGCGTGAGAGGTGGAGGCATGAGCTACTGTAGGAATCGGTGCATCTTGGGTTGCCCTCCATTTGGCTCTTGTATTGTACACTATTGGGCCCGCGCACTGATTAATACCACATAAATCATCCCGTGTGTAATTCATCAAAGTAGAATTTTTTTTCATTTGTTCCTACCCTCCCACAATCTCTTGACTAGAATTAGGATGCTGCTTTGGGGGGACTAACTAGTTTTGCATGGTCAAAGCCTGACTGAACTATCTGCTTTGGCACAAATTCTGATCATGTGGCTGATTGCATAGATAGCACCAATTGTTGTTTTGGTCCAGGTTGTTCTGTATGGGCACAAGAGGCCCTGAGGTGCTTGCTGCATTGGGATGGACATCATTTAGTGGCTTGGTATAACTAGGCTGATTTTTCCTATGTATGTTGCTTTGATATGGCGGTCTATTTTGTTGATAAACCTGATTGAATGGCTAATAAGACCTATTGGACTGGGTCAACTGTCTCTCCATCGCTGCTACTTTATTAGATAAGCTCCTGATCAAAGCATCTCTCTCATCTACCTTTTCCACTATAGGTGTAATCAGAGGAGTAACAGGGTTGACTGTTGTAGGAATTGGAATTGCAGCAGGCTGGATGACATGAGCCTCTAAAAATAGGGGCATTGGTGGTCTTGGAACAATTTTCCTAGCCTGAATTAGACAGTTCTTTGCCCTTATGGTTGTGTCATATGCAATTTTCCTAGCCAGAATTAGAGAAGTTAAAACAATATTCCAAATGAAATTAATTGATCCCTAAATTACTATGCTCTAATACCTTGTTAGATTTAATAAATATTATGCAATATTAAATCACCCTAAGATCAAAATAGCAAGATTCCAATAATATATGTAGATAATATGCTAATAAGAATTTTCCAATATGTTTATTCAAGAGTACATGTTAAACAAAAAATGAATTACAATATTATAGACTCTAGGCATGCACAAGTTAGGGTGACAAGTGTCCTAAAGGAGAGTAGTAAACTAGAGGATTGTCTCAATTGTAGGAGTAGAGGTGTTAAATGAACTCATCTTGATGAGGGAGATGTGGCACCCAACTACCATCAATCAAGGAGATGAATGAGGTAGAGGTGACAAAAGATTTGATCAATTAAGAGAGTTGACATGTGCTCTTATTTCCTAATTTACCTAAGTAAATAATATTAATTATTATGTAAACTCAATATAAGGTGCAATATAATATTACACTAACAGGATGACAATAACTTTTGGAAGGGGCTAACAAATATTAATTACTTTTGTTAACCTTTTTTCTAGAATTTAGAATAAGAAGTAAAAAAAATTAACCTATAACAATAAAGTTAATTAGATTTTTATCAAATTATAGTTATTTAATAATACCTCTACACTTGCTAACTATATGCATTTTTAATAAGTTGTAACATAAAAATAACACATATTCTTGAATGAATTTAACTCAATAGTTTTGAATAGTTCTTTTATCCACCCTCCAAATTAATAAGCTAGTTTAGTATATGATATGATACACATGTTTTCAAATTACAACCCTACATGATGATATGATGTGTATTCTAGTAGTTAAATCAATTAGTGAAAATTTTTAATATATGAGTGAAATAATGCATCTAAGGTCCTTTACAAAAAAGGAAAAATATTCTATGCCAAGTTAAGTTTCAGTTGCAATGTGTTTGTCTTTTAACTATTAACTCATGTTTTTGCTATTAACTAGCACTTGCACCCATAGGAGGTTCAAGGAATATGCCAATATGAACAAGTTTAGAAAATTTTTTGGCATGAATTTTTTATGGCATTAGACAATTCTGAGCACTATAATGCTCACATATAAAATCCTATCGGCTAACTAGAGGGATTATAGTAAGTGGATGCATAGTAAGTTAAGTTAGGAACAACAAGCCTCATTACCATTTTAATATGTGCTTGCATCTTAGTAGTTGTTAGCAAGAAATGTAGAGGAGATACCAGTCTGGAGATCTAGTCCTTAGTCAAGTCTTTATAGTCAGTTTATATCCTAGTTAGGTTGAGAGCAAAACATAAAGAATAACCAAGCAGAACATCACATACATATCAAAATAAGATAGCACACATAATTACCTGATATCGACAGACTTCCATATGTATATGTTAGCAGCAATCAAATGTACACATCCATTGTCCATTCTCTGGCATAGTTACATACATGACTTCTATGTCATTGCTTACATTAGAATATGCCCCTATTCTCCCATCATGTTTACTTACTTACATTCTAATATCTCCTATCTTTATATAACTATATCTATTACATAGGGATGTGTCTTCTATCAGCTTCTGGCCTCCGCATATTGTATAATCTCCTTCGATTGGCTCTGTCCTCTATTAAGTAACCTGCTAACATCACCCCCCCACAAAATTATGTCTTGTCCTCAAGACATGCAAAATTAGCTGCTAGGTAGGATAGTCTTTTAGATTTGCTTGAGCTGAGCTAGATTGGTATCCCATTGCTTTTTGGCCTTAGCCACCATGACTATCTGTCCTACTTTCATGTATGTTTCATCTGCTTCCTCTATACCTGTCGGTATCTTTATAGTCTGTGTGGTTTTTTTGGCCTCTACAAAACTATTGGTTAGGTTAGCCAATCTCAAGTTTACCACCTCCCTCAGCTGTTTTATTTGGCCCTTGATCTGGTCATTTTGATCTTGGAGCTATTGGTGTTGATTATGCAATGTCTCCACCTGTACTCTTATCACTCCATCCTTATTTGCTAGAGGGTCATACCGTGCTGCCACATTTGTGATATGAATCTCTAAAGCATCCATTTGATCTTTTATTGCTTTTGTGGATTATGGCCAATTCAGACAAAATTTGTATAGTATATTAGCCTCCGCTATGCTCTATTGAATGTTCTTTATTTGTGTCTCCAGCTAAGTGTGTTCCTTGGCACACTTATTAGTCATTTTCGTCAGTCTTTTCTTGTTCATTTGTTCGGTTACCTTCTTCTCTCACTCGCTAGAGTTCTCTTTGAACCCTTGTGTTAACTATTTCAACTGATCCAACATGGATAAGGTAGTATCTCTTGGTGTCTTCGGCAACTCCTTGGCTAATGTGTCCACCGTATCCCTGTAGGAGTTCACTTCCTTATAAATGCTACTTCAGAATTTCTGCTCTGGTGGAGGAATGAAACACATCTCCCAATTGTAGCTTATGTAGTGGAGATATTCCGACAAGGTTTATTTGTCCTTCCATCGGAAACTATAGCAATTGTGGGGTCAAAATTGGCGTTATTTGTTTTTGTTGTTCCAATTTTTTTTTATAGACTCAATAGAAGATGAGGCCTCTAAAATATTAGTTTTTTTTTATTCCCTTTGTTCTTCTATATTCTCCTCTGTTCCTTCTTCCTTATCCTCTGGACTCTCTATTTTCTGCTTTGTATTCTTCTCATCCATCCCTGTGTTCTCTGGAGGGAGTAACCCTTGTGTCAGAGCCTTCAACAAACTGTCCCCTACTCTATTCTCTTGTCCTACCGGTGTCTCGATACTATGTAGAGGTGAAGGTGCCGACTATTGTTCTTTCTCTTTGATAGCTTGGTATATCTTTCTTGTTACCTCTTCTATTTCTTTTTGTATTTTCTCCTCTGCCTTCTTGTTCCTACTCGTGAGGGTATCTACCTTTTATTTTTTTCTCATCTCCAAAGCTTACTGTTGTATCAATTTATTCTTCTCCTCTGGTGACAATGTGGCACTAAGCCTGTTGATGGCATTCTGCCTTATTTCTTCCTCCAATTGGAGTGCCTTATTTCTCCTTTCCCTTAATGCTTATATTAAGCTTTTTGAGAATCCTTCCATTATTTCATCTAATACTTTATTATTGTCCCTCATGTATTGTATCATAGCAATTACTATCATTTGTTTATTCTCTTGAGATGAATCTTCATATAAAAGAGTAGTCTCTTTTAACATACCTATATTTTCCATTGCATTGATCAGTGCCTCCAAATTATAAAGCTCCTGTGTTGGTTCCTCTATTGTTTGATGTGTTAATTTTTCCTCCAATTTCTTTTGTATTTTCTTCTTTCTCTTCAACTTTGATTCTTGCTTCTCTCCTTCATTTGACTCAATTTCCTTTGATATTTCCTCATTTTCTTTCTTTTTGCCTGTTGTTTCTACCGGGGGGGCTTCTTTGTGTTCCTCTTCATCCTTGATAGGACTTTTGATGACAATCTTCCTCTGGATGATACATTAGAGGATGATGGTGTTTGTGAGGTTGTCCTCTCTAATCTTTTTACTGTCGGAGCCTCCTTGGTAGGCAGGGGAGCTGATGTGGCTGGCTTGGGGGCTAATGTAGTTCCTTTCTCTGGAACTCTCCACTATTTATGCAACTTTTCTTTCTTCTTTTCTACATGTTCCTTCACATGCTTCTTATGTTGCTTGTCCATAACTTCTATGTAGGTGCCAAATCTCTCTGCATTAGTATCTTTTGGTTTACTTAGTAGATGTTTTGCATAAGCACTAGCTTCAGCTGGAGTTATCTCATAGGGTAATTGAGTTACCCATGTTGTTCTTGGCTCTACTACCTCCATGTATGTAAAATCCTTATCTACCAAAAATGTGATGTCTTTGTAGACACCTGAAATCGACTTGCCTCGCAAGCCACTTTCCCATATCCTCACATCACTAATTTATCCTTTTCCAATTAATGAAATAAGACCATTTTATTTGATTGATTTATCCCTAACCATTTATCTTAACCATCCATCTCTTGTAATAAATTAATTCAATTAATTTATTACTATACCTTAGATTATTATCCACAATTGATTAAATAGATATCCTAATATTTATTTGATTATTTCCCCTCATCCCTAACCTACATTTTTTAAATAAAACATACTTATTTAATTAATCTTCCCTAGCCTATGACCTAAACCTAGCCTAATTGAATAAATACCATTTTATTTAATTATCTAGTCTAACCTACCTAGCCTAGACCAAAATTAACTAAGTAAACCATTACTTAATTAATTTTAACCTCTAATTAGCCTCCTGACTAATTTTCTACAACCAAATTAATTAAGTTAATCACTTGATTAACTTGGTCAAACCTTGCTTAACCCATCTTCACACACACTTTGAATAAAAAAAGGGGTCACATGACCCTTCCACCTCATCTTTCTATTTCCATGTAAGATTGTTTTTTTATGCAAAGAGCTCACACGTGTTTTCCTTAAAGACATGTGTCACATGTCATCCCACATATCAATAGAACTTAATTTTTTATTCAACACTCTCCCATGGAAATGAATTTTTAATTCATTGACATGTCTTAATCCAACTCTTGCCAAGATGAATTTTTAATTCATTTATAATCCTCATCCTTCCCAAGGTGAATTTAAAAATTACTTCTAATCCCAACCCTCCACCTTTGTTGATGAGATCTTAGCCCTTGATCTCGTCCTCTCATCTCAACCCTTGATTTCAACTTTGAATCCTAGCCATTGGATTCAAATCCCTTCAAATTTGCCTATAAATACAAGGCCAACCCAAGCCATTTTCATCACAATCTCCTAGCAACATTACTATGCCAAAATATCTCCCAAACTAATCTCCCATATCCTCATTATACCAAAATCTCTATAAGCCTCTCATCTTCATCTCTTAAGCATTCATCCATAACCTTAATCTCTCATCCCAAATCATTATCCAATCTCTACCCATAGCCAAATCCTTATCTACATTGTGTTGAAAGTATTGGAGCAATCCACATTCACATTTCATCATCTTGGGTAAAACTAGGAGCTATTGGGTGCAAGCTCCTCCACCTCATCAAGGAGTGAAGAAAGTTTGAAGATTCTTAGAAGGTATAAAATCTCTTCTTTTTGAGTTCTTTTCATCTTATTTCAGTCTTCAAGATTTTCTTATCTTCATTTGGCATGCCTAGTGGGACCTGTGTCATTGTATCTAAAATTTTCTTGCAAGTTTTTGGAAGATTTTGATGTTGCAGGTCAGATTAGCTCACTTTGTCCTCACAGTCGTGCCTTCTGTCTGGTTTAGTGCTTTCAGAGACTATTTTAATGCCATCAGTGATAGTTTTAGTGCTATCAGTGTCTGGATTAACGCCATATGCCCCCAAATTAGCGCTATTTGTCCCCAGATTTGTACCTAGCCCTCAGTTTCTAGATTAGCGCTATTGGGCCTTAGATTAGCGTTATTGGGCCCCAAATTACTGCTATTTGTTCCTAGATTAGTGCCATTTTCAAACTTTTTGTAGCGCATCTTGTCTGTTTGTTAGGACTTTTTGTCTTTGTTTTAGCGCTATTGGGGTTTGTTTTAGCACAATTTGCTCTTTGTTTAGCTCTATTTGTTTGTCTGTCAGTGCTTTTTATCTCTATTTTAGCATTATTTTTCTAAAAGAGTTTACAAGTTTGTGTAGGGCTCTAACATATTCTTGCAGGTACTAAAAACATTTGTCCAAGACTGATTTATCAAACTACTAACTTCTTTGGTACAAAATCACTTGTCAAAGCTTGTTTTTATCATTAGAACTAGTTGCAACTAAGGTTAAATTAGTAGTTAATCAACCTTGTTTGCTTTGCTTGTGTTTGCTTGTATTTTCTTGTAGATGTATGCACTCCCCTCGCACCTTAGGCTGATCTTGGGTGATCAAAAGTCTACTTGCAAATTATCTTTGTTTATCTTTGTATCCCGAAGGGGCCATCTTTTTGTGTATTCTCTCCCCTTGCACCTCGTGCAATCTTGGGTGATCAAAAGAAAGGGTGGTTTCTTCTTAGGAGGCCTGCTTGAGAATTTTATCCTCCCAAGGGACGACCTCAACCATGTGTACTGGCGGGCTATATCAAAGGGGGGAGAAAGAAACTTGTACCCCAATCTAGTTCCATTGTCATTGGGATAGCCTTGGGGCCCCAGGTGATTCCGTACGCAAGGTGAAGTGGTGCTTTCTTAACCACTTGGTGCCACATCCCCTCAATGGACTAGTGTTCATGGTTTGGGCTTCACATACCTTGTGTATATCAAGGACTCCTTAGCAAGCTTGTTCAATCTTAGATTAAAACTTTTTGGCCATTTTCTAGTGTGGTGTAAGGGACGTGAATCGCCCCTGAAGTTACTCACCATTGTACCTCCTTGATATTGAGATAGAAGTCTTCTTTGGGTAGGGCTTGAAAGCCTCCAAGGAAAGGGGTATTGGGTGCAACACCCTTATCCCTATCTATCCATGCTTGGTGAAGTGTTCTTAGTTAGGTAATAACACAGATAGGTATTCAATTGTGTGGGCCCACACTAGGAATCACTCCCACTTGAATAATCTAGGAATGTTCATGTGAATGATGTGTCTTCTTTGTTGAAACCCGTATAAGCCAAAAACCATATTTCACTTATTAAAGTCAAGCCATTGTGTCTTCTTGCTTGTTTAATTTCTTGCCAAGAAGATTTGAAGCCAAAAAAATCAAAATTTCCATCAAAACCATCAAGTTTACAAGCCCATTTATTAAATCCCATCATTTGAGCTTAATTAATCCCCATCTTTGAGCTTAACCCCATATTGTCATCCTAAATACTTTCTAATCCAATATCCATTATCTTCCCAATCCATATCCTAATCCACTTATCCAATCTTAATCACCTTGTAATCCTCTTAATCTAATCCCCTTATCTTCCTAATCACTCATCTAATTATCCAATTTCATCCTAATCATTATCCTAGTCATTCAAATCATTCTTCTAATCCATCATCATTAGACTCTAATCCCAATCAATTTGCTAAGTCAAGGAAAAGTCCTAATCCTAACCACCTATCCTATTCATTTCCTAATCATCCAGCTTATCCAAATTATATCTCACCCATCATATCCTATTCATCCCAATCATTCTATTCATTCATTCTATCTATCTATCATCCTTAATCCAATTCATCACCTTCATATTAATCCAACTCCCTTATCCACTTGATCACATCTCATCCAAATCTTCATCAAATATATCTCCAAAATCAAAATCGTAACATCTTCTAAGTCATAGTCCAAATCCAACTCATATCATCCAAACCTTCATCAAGATCCTATCCAAATCAAACCTTCATCCAAATCTATCTTCAAGTCAAAATCCAACATCATCCATCATCTTTTATCCATTCCATCAAACTTTCCAACCCCTAATCCTTAATCAACAAATCATCATTTGAGAATAAAAAATTGGTTAAGGACTTAGTCTCCTTCACACCCCATCAATCTTTTATCCAAAATCCAAAATCCATCCAAACCCTTATCCATATCATCATCAAAACCCCTCAACATCATTATCCAACCAAAAATCACATCATCAACCTTTATCCAAACTTTCTTGAAATCAATAGTCTATCTTAAGTAAGTCATCCAATCAAATATCATCAATATCCAATCCAATCAACTCTAATGCTTAAGATCATTAGTCTATCTTAAGTATAGAGAATCATCCAATCAACTCTATTGCTTAAGATCATTAGTCTACCTTAAGTATAGAGAATCATCCATCCTTGAAATCAAATCAAATCATTCTAAGGTCTTGAAATTTGATCCCTAACCTACATCACACTCATCCACTATCCTACACCATCTCATATCCTTCCAACAACATGGATCCTTATGTAGCAATACAACAATTACAAAGACTTAGACATATCTATGAAAATATGGATCCCAATGTTAATGAAAAATGTAAAAATGTCATTAGTGATACCCTTAGCACACCTCATCATGGGACATTCCCAAACTCCCATTCCACCCACATCTTTATCCTACATGTCATCTCCACCAATCTCATATCAACCTTTATCCTATAGGCCAACCCCATCAACCTCATATCAACCCTCATCACCATATCTTTCATCCCCATCAACCTCATATCAACCTTCATCCCCTTATGTGACCACGCCATCATACCAATCCAACCTATCAATACCTCCAAGCTATCCATCCCACAACCATTATTATACTACCTTTGACCAAGGGAACATCAACCTAGCACACAAAACGAAATTGAAAGCTTACATGCACAACCATGGCCCTATGTGAATCCCCCATCTTCCAATCCATCAATCTTTCCAATCACTCCATCACAATATCCCTCCAATCTTACTAACCTTAATCCATTATCCTATGAACCTTACAACCCATCAACCCCTATCACCCATCCACCATCTAATCCACCATCAAATCTTCCAAGTCCTAATCCATTGACTAAAGAATCCTTGAGGGATTTTCTCCAAAGAACATTAGAAAAAACTCAAAAAGCAAAGCTATGGAATCCCTCGAATCCCCTACCTCTCCAACACCATCATGCAATCCCAGCACCTACCTACCCGATCCTAATCCTAATCCTACAACATCCACCATCATTATCCATCCACTATATTATCCTACCAAACCTATTGAACAATTTCCTACCATAATGCAAAAACAATCATGTAACCATGTTGATGAACCCACCCAAGAACCTATCACATCCAAGTCACTTCCACTTCTATCCAAACACACGAGCCATGTCAAGAGTCAAATCCAAAGCATGTGGAAACATCAACCTCCTATCTTAATCAAGATCCAAGCATCCCATCTAATCCCATCCCTAATCCCCTCCCATCTAGTGATCAACTTATCCACACCAACCCTATCACCCCTACCACAACATCCCCTGTTGATCCTCTACCACCATCTAGCAATCCCATTACAAATCCATCCTCATATCTACTTGGAAAAGCACCTTCATCAGTGTTGGCTCCATCGTAGCAGGTGAACAACTTCCATCCACGACCTATCCTTCTCCAACAAATAATGGACTCACGTCTTGTTTCCAAAGCACCAAACATCCCATTGCATGTCGCATACTCCAAAACATGAAATATGAAGGCAAAGGTTTAGGCCTTCATGAACAAGGCATCTTGGATCCCATCCATACCACATTCCATCCATCCTCGCATGGCCTTGGCTATACATTTCAAGGAAAACAATTCACCCATGTTGGTACCATCTGCACACCTCATAAACCATCTTCTTGTAACTTCAAATCTGGTGCACCTTATCACACCTTCAAATCATATGTTGCCATCCCTCCTCCATCTTCATATCATGAGCAAAAGCATGTGACCATACATCTCCCCCCATCAAACTTGCCTCCACTACTCCCAACTCCTAATATCCCCATCCTTAAATCCCTTATCCTCCCATCCTTCCAACTCCTATCCATAAATCTTCACCCCATAAATCCCAATCTCCTAATCCCCCTATCCTTCCAACTCCCATATATAAATCCCCATCCCATAATCCCCGATCCCCTAAAATCCTTCATCATGACCAACAAAAGCACACATCAACCCAACTTGAAGCTATCACAAACCCCATGGGATTCAAAAGTAATAATTTGGATGCCTCCACTCATAAAGCAAAAAATCCACAAAAGCCTCAAGTTCATCATGTCATAAGACATTTATGCATAATGCCAAATCAAACACCAAAAAGGCTACAAATTCCCACACCCCAAAAGCAAAAACAAAAATGATGTGGGTACCTAAACAAAAAGCACCAAACTCTAATGAATCATCCATTTCAAAATCCCAAACATCCTGCTCCCCACCAAATCCTACAAATCCTTAGTCCATTTGGGTCCCTAAAACCCCAAATCGACCATTCAAAAATCTCCTATCCCAATCCCCATTACTACCCACCCCACATCCAAAATATAAGCTTCAAAATACATCGTGGTGTGTGCAACTGTTGGTCTTGATTCCTTTCAACCCCACAACCTTCCCACATACCTTCATCTCCCCATCTTATCCCCACTATCCTACATATCTTCCCCATCACGCCCCTATGGTCCATGTTTTGCATAAGCCTCGCATAATACACATCATAATCCACATATCTCCTCCATCCACACATAATCCACATCAAAATCCACATACCTCCCCCATTCATCCATTATCCATGTCATCATCCACTACCCATCTTATATTCTCCTATCTACCATCTATCCAACATGGGACAACATTCTCCTTGCTATGGAAACAAATGCTAGATTCCCCCTTCCATCCAAAAAGAAAAAAAATAAAAAAATCAAGAAAATAGTAAAGAAAAATCATTCGTCCATTGGTGAAAATCACTCCTTGTGACACCTTGGGCAAGTACCATGATGAAAACCCCTTGTGGGTGTCATGCATAATCCCTTCTCCATCCATTTATATCTCATACTCGGGGGAAACATCATGCCTTTCACCCACATCCATAATATCCTTTTGCATATCTTATCCATTATGTATCCTTATCCTATCATATTCCTATCCGCCATCTTCATATCTAGCCTATTGTCTCTCCTCCATCCTATCTACTATATCTTCCTCCTTAGATCTTGATAAGGATAGGGGAAAAATATCAAACACATGCTTTGGACACCTCTCGGCATACATCCCTTTCCAAGCATACCATCGATTGGGTGTGTACAAGAAGTTGAGTCCACTTTTTGGCAAAAAAGTGGAAGTGTTTTCCCTGATTTTCAAAATTTGTCACATTTGACCTTAAAATTTGAAGCACTTAGAGATGGAATCTTGAAAAAAGACACTAATCATAAAATGTAGTACTTGGAGTCTAGTTTCCAAATATGTAATTTATTTGAATACCCAGATGATAATACAAATTGATTTTCAATAGGCCTTTCTAAAAACCACTGTTTAAAAGTCATTTTTTTTACTATACCATGCACATGTACGTCATCCATATTTTGACCTAAATAATCATAATTTTCTAAATCCTTTTGGAAAAAGTTTTGTAACTCACTGAAGCATGTTTTCCATTTTTTTTTGTAATTTTTTATTGAATATTTTATTTTGTTAATTTTTTATTGGTCATATTTGGTGTTTTAAAAATCGTTATGTACGTCACGCATAAAATGACCTAAACTTATCATTTTTTGAATTGTTTTCTTCAAATTGAAAAGAATTGTCTGAAGTACATTTTCGTACCTTTTTTTTTCAAAAATTATTTTAACAAAAAGTTATTAAAATGCTAAAAAAACCTTGATAATTCAAGTTTATGTACCTGTTTCATCATAAATTAATTGAAAAATAGAAAAAATTATTCAATTGCAAAAAAAATTACATATTTGGAATCTACACTATCTCATCTATAATGGGTTTTAATTATGTCAAAAAATTCTGCAAAAAAGGTCTTCAGACATATGCCCAAATTCACTATTTTGTTGTGACTTTGACAGGACCTTCAACCTGCAGATCAAACTAGGTCCAAAGCCTAGGTTCAGGTCCCCAAACCTTTTCCCAAACTGGTTAACAAAGCAAGAACTGGGCCCAAAATTCAAATTTTAAGAAACGGGATCCCGTTTCAAAATGGGATCCCATTTTGTTTTTCCTATTTAATCCCTTTATGAAACAGGATCTCGTTTGATAAAAAGCAGGATCCCATTTCACTTTTCTTGATTTTAGGTTTTTGTCTAAGTCTAAAACTTCCACCTTAAGTTGACTCAACTTTGTACATTTACCCTAATCTTCCATCTACTACAAAGTCCATCTATCACTTTCAGGCATAAGCCCATCACACAAAATCCTAAGCATCATACTTAGAGTGGGGCACGCGATTCCTATGCAACTGAGTTCTTTGGAGAAAATCCTATCCCTTATCCCCATCTTCCATCCATCTATCATGCATCCCTATCCTATCCCTCATCCCCATCTTCCATCCATCATACGGGTGAGTGCACGATCAGGATGGACCAAACACTACCCCTAAGTGGCAATGCAAATGTGAAAAATAGACTTAAGTAACTTCATGTCAAAAATTGAATGAGTTATCTATAGAATGTTGAAATAAGGTAGTAATAAAAGTTGTAATAAATTGAATGTAGTTTATGGGCTACTACTTTTTTAAAAATTTTAAAAATAGTTTGGTGAAATTGGATATTTCAATGAAGCAGTACTAAATTTTAAAAAAAAAACGTAAAAACTAGGTGTCATTCTGGCCAACCTAAGTATGAGAAAAAGATAATATTTTTCCTCCATGATTTGGATTTAAGTAAAGGACACATGAGCAGATGTGACACGTAGTTTTTTGAATTTTTTAAGTAAACAAATAATTATTTATGAATTTTTTACTGTGACTTTTCAAAATATTAAAAATTAATTTTCCAGCCAACCTAACTTGGTCAAAAATACATGAAACTCAAAAATTTTAAATTTGAATGTATACTCAATAAGTCCTAGAATGTGACACATCTTTTGGATTTAAAAAGGATTAATATGTTGAAAGTTATGGATGTATTTTAATATGTATATCTATTAGGAAATCAGACATAGCGTATGTATACAATTAATAATAATTACTTATTAAAATTATTATTAGGAATATATTATATTTTTAGAATCTTAATAGCTTCCTCTATAAACCCTTTTCATTTGATTAAATTTAGTTACAAAAAGGTCTATCAGCTTCAAGGATGAAATTGTGGAAAATTTCAGGATAACACTAAATGGGTGGTTTTACAAGTTTCTTTGGAAAGTTTTGGGACTCCTACTTGCCTAAATATGAGGTAATTCTAAGGCATTTTTGAAGGGAATCCATATTATATCTAGAAATATTAACATCCTTTCCATCCAAATCTAAATATTAGTCTAAATGTTAGCACTTTTTCATCGAACAAGTTTTTTCTCCATTGCCACTGTTTGGCCCATCATGATCTCGCACTCACCCATACATCTCTATCATATACCTTAGCCCCATCTTCCAACCATCTATCATGCATCCCTATCCTATCCCCCATCCCCATGTTCCATCCCTTTACCATGAATCGCATATCTAATTATCCACTCATCCAACCCCATCACCTTCACCTCTAGACTTGGTGTTCCCCTTGTGATTGGTATCTAGCGCAAAGGCTATCTAAATGTAATCCAATTCCATCTCATAATAAAACCATAACCTATTGAAAAATATCAAAATCCAAAAAAATAGAAAATTTAGAAAATCCAAAAAATCAAAATATCCTCAAAAATCCCAAAAACATTAGAAAATACAAAAATCCCAAAAATATTAATATCACCATCAAAACATCCCATCCTACATCCAACTCGTCCCAAACCATTCCACATCATCATCACAAATTAGAACTACATATCATCACCACCCGCATCTTAATGTGCCTTGATCCCGTGGATACAGGATATGTAGATCATTTAGAATACAAAGGAAGTATCTAGTACTTAGGGACATAAGATGCACCCATCCAACCCCCTTGGATGGTCTCTATCCCCTGAGCTTACACTAGATCCAAACGCAATACGTGCTTGTTACACATACTAACAAAAACATTATCCTTCACGCAAAAATCATCAATCATCAAACCAACTTCAACCACAACTTGTAGCATATATCTTGAGCCCATCCTTTGAATTATCCTAACCATCCATCGATTCTTGCATTAATGGATATATCATTCCTACAATAGGTAGAATCCATCATCAAATCATCACCCATCTTGGCAAGAGATACAATGGTTGCTTGTTTAGTTTGTTGGTCTTTAGGTTCTTGATTTTTATCTTTTCTCCTATTCGAAGATCGTTTCAAAACTACCTTGATCTCACTATATTATGGTGTGTGGCGAAATATCTAGAATGGGGCATAATCATTGCTTGTGTATGTTGTGCTTGTGGATTTTCTCATTACTCCAAGTTAGTATTCATATCTTGTGAAATGTAGGGTCGGTTCTAACATATTGATCTCCTTTTGCATCTAAGATTCATCATACCTTTTGTGTACTAAGGACTTATGCTATGAGTCCCTTTCCCTCATCTAGACACGATTGTACTATCTTGGGGATGTAAGGGATTATCCTACGGTTTGCGAGTCTAGTCCACACAAAGGATGGATATACATCATCACCCTAGTTTTCTATACCTTGGTGAAAATATCCTCTTTGCTATAACAAAAATAGGATTTCTCTAAATCATAATCAACACAATAATCATTCATCTCCAATCTATCCAATATCCCAAATCAACTTATCATCAGCTACCCACATCCTTTGTCATCACATCCCCTTATCCTTCATCCCCTTTATCAACATGTTCATCCATTTCAAGAGTGCACATGTGTTCGATCACAACCCACCTACCCTCTCAAGGGGACACCACCCTTACCATCATCCCTAAACTTAATCTTATTCTTCTAAACCAAAGTCTTTTCCTATCCAATCCAACACTATATCTTAAACTTCTTTGAAATAATGTTACTTAGTCGCAACATCATTTCAAAAAGGGGTAAAATGTAGACACCTGAAATTGACTTTCCCCGCAAGCCACTTTCCCATTGTTGGAAGCTTACTAGTGTTGTCATTGATGTCAACCCCTAGCATTGGAGTTATTGGATGTGTTATGGTTTGATGTCATATTGATATCAACCATAGTGTGAAGAATGCTAGTATTGTTGAAGAATGTTGCACTATGTTGTCATCTATATCATGGCCTGATGTCAACCTCTAGTGTAGTCATAATGAGAAGTGTTTGAGGATGCTGAGAAGGTGTTTTCAGTATTGCTGATGCAGATGGTTCACTTGGTTTCCAAGTGCTTTTGAGAAAATTGGAATGAAAGAGTGTGCAGTGTAACAGAGGTGTGTTCAGTATTGTGCTAAGAATTTCTTCATGGGTGAAGATATGCTTGTGCGGTTTGGAAGTGATGGTCCGAGGTGTTCAGAAGTGTTATATCTAGAGTTTTAGGGTCTAGATCGTGCAATAGTGGAATATGTGTTTGACAGAGTATTTGCCTGTGAAGAAGGTTGTCTAGGAGAAATGAGATTGCTCTGCATTTCTCTGTGTATAGGTTTCTTGACTTGCGGATCTCAAAATGTGCTTATATTGTTTGTATCTACTTTCCCTTGGAGTTTCTAGTGTTGGGTTGCTCTACAAGTTCAGTTCTTATGTTGGAATTCAAGTGGTAGTGCATCTTGATATGTAGGATAAAGGCATTCTTTGCTTCATATGGTTAAGGTAGTACTGCAAAAGAGTCTGATGAAGTTGAATATTCAGGAATATTGTATGATGTTGTTATGTGGTCTACAAGTTGTTTCTAGACCTAATGAAGTAGGAACTTAACTGGTTAAGGGTGTTGATGCAGCTTTGGCCAACCTGACGTGTTAGCGCTAATTGTGGATGTGTTTCATTGCTTGTGGTAGCATGGTGTAGTGTGTTGATGTAGATTTGGGTCCTAATTAACCCTTGGTGTGGTCCACATTCACTTCCTTACACGATGGAGGTGTTTGGCACCGACCTATTTGGTGTTTACACATTTGAGGTGCATGTCTCTTTGTGGTTGACTTGAAGATGTTTTCATGTTGCAAATGATATAAATGCAAGGTGAAGTTTGATTAGAAAAGACACACAGTGTAAGATGCAAACATAATCAAGTGTGGTGATTTGAGTGTGAGCATAAAAGCTTATGACTTTCAGATGCAGTGAGTAGAAGGTGTCTACATTTCAGTTTGCTTGAAGTTATTGGATTCAATGAGCCAAAGGTTGCGGATGGCATAAGGTTGTGGTGGTGGAGTTCTCCTATTGCTATGAGATAGTGGATCTCTTTGCAACAGTCTTCCTCTATTCTTCCTTCTTTTGGACAGTGAGTCCTTCTGGTAGTGAGCCTTTCTTCTCTTTTGGGTAGTGAGCCCTTTGGCAGTGAGCCTGATGTATTCAATGTTACTATTCATATATATGTGAGCTAATCCTCACCATGGTTTTTTCCTTTTTGGGTTTTCCACGTAAATTTGGTGTTCTCATGTATTCTCATGTGTTTGCATTGATGACTCATATGTTTACATTTTTTTAATGCATAATAAGAGTTTGAAAGCTAATAAGGGTTGGAATAGTACTGAGGGTTTAATGTTTTAACGTACAAATGATTCACCCCCCCTCTCAGTTGTCATGTGCATTTAACAATTGGTATCAAAGCGAGGTTCCTTGAAGAAGCTTAACCGCTTGGGGTATATTTGAATGGCACATAGGAAAGGTATTGAGATTCCTTTGTTCGATGGAACAAATTATGCTTTCTGGAAGATTAGGATGGAAATCTTTCTTATCTCATTAGGGTATGGTGTATGGAAGTTAGTTGAAAAAGAATATACTATACCCACTAATGGTCCAAAGGATGATGATGAGATTAAAGACTATGATCTAATAATGGCAAGGCAAGGAGTGCTCTTCTGAATAGTCTTTCTAATTTAGAATTAGTGAAGGTAATGAGCTACAAAACAACTAATGAGATCTGGAAGAAGCTGGAAAGTATCTATGAAGGAGATGTCAAGGTCAAGCAAATAAAGATGTTGAATTTGAAGACCAAGTTTGAAACCCTAAATATGTTAGAGGATGAAAATATTGCAAGCTACATGCACAGAGTGGATGAAGTTGTCAATTCCATCAATGGTCTTGGTGGAAAGTAGTAGTAAAATGAAGTTTTAAAGAATGTACTAAGAACTCTTCCAAAATCTTATAGTGCTAAAGTTTCTGCTATTGAAGAAGCTCAAAATTTGGATAATTATTCTAGGGATCAATTATTTGGTACTTTAACTACTTTTGAATTAAGAGAGTTTGGTCAAGATGATTCAAGAAACTTAGAGATTAATTTTAAGGTTAGCAAGACAGAAAAGAATGATGAGTCAAACCCAAATGATTTTGATGAAGTGGAAGAAAATTTTGTAAGTAGATTGAAAAAGGGCTCTGGAAAATACAAAGGTAAGTTACCCTTCAAATGTTTTAACTACGGAAAGATAGGTGATTATGCTTCAAAATGTTCGGTCAAATTTTCAAATGACAAATACAAGGATAACAAAAAAAAATCAATCTAGAGGAGTTATTATGTTAAAGAAGATGCTAGCATATTTGATGATGAGTTTGACTATCCGGATGATGAAAGTGATGAATGCTTGTTCATGGCTTTGAATGTTGGAACTAATTCTACTAACTGTGAAAGATGTATGAAGGAAATTGCTCCAAAAATAGGGCACAATATCAAAGGAGCTTTGGTAACTTCTTTTCATGCAAGAGAAGAGGAAAACTATTGGATAGTTGACAGTACATGTTCAAATCATATGACAGGTGATAAGCATAAGTTTGTTAAGATTGAGAAGTTTGATGAAGGTTTTGTTAAGTTTGGAGATGATGCATTTGCTAAGATCTGTGGAAAAGGTTCAATTAGTTTTGATGGAAAGCATAATATAGATGATGTTCTCTATGTCAAGGGTCTCCGGCATAATCTTCTAAGTGTAGGAAAAATGTGCAGCAAAGGATATAACCTTATGTTTCAGGATGATGGTTGTGAGATCAGAAAAGAAAGCTTCAGAACTCTGGTTGCTATAGGAACAAGGACAAAATGAAATGTATATCAGCTCAAAGGTGCTAATGTATGTGCTTTATGACTCAAATTAATGAAAGTTGGCTACGACATAGAAGAATGCATCAAATCAATTTTGATAGCCTAGTGAGGATCAGCTCTACTCAAGCTGTGAGAGATCTGCAAAGAATTACAAAGTCTATCAATACAATTTGCAAGGAATGTCAGATTGGGAAGCAAACAAGAAAGAATTTCACAATCAAAGAGTATTCTACCACAGGATCCTTGGATTTGGTACATATAGATCTGTGTGGACCTACAGGAATAGAAGCTTTCAAGGTGACATGTATTTCATGTTAATTGATGATTACTCTAGAATGACTTGGGTAACTTTTCTCAAAGAAAAATTAGAAGCTCTAGATAAGTTTAAATCATTTAAGGTTATGGTTGAGAATGAAATAGTTATGAAAATCAAGTGCTTGAGGTTTGACAGAGGTGGTGAGTTGACCTCCAATGAGTTTAACTATTTTTGTGAAGAACATGGAATAAAAAGGCATTTGTCAGCTCGTAGGACTCCTCAACAGAATGGAGTTGTGGAAAGTAAGAATATGACAGTTCAGGAAACAACTAGGACAATGTTGAAAGAAGAAAATCTACCAGATATCTATTGGAGAGAGGCTATTCACACTGCAGTATACATATAAAACAGAGTGCAAACCAGGGTCAACAGTTTAAAGACTCCATATGAACTATGGTTTGGAAGAACTCCTACATTAAATATTTTAGAGTGTTTGGAAGCAAGTGATATATTAGGAGACAAAGAAAACTTGGGAAAGTTTGACACAAGATTAGATGAAGGAATCTTCCTTGGATATTCTACAAAGAGAAAGGCTTACAAATGCTACATCAAGAGGCTAAATAAGTTAGTTGAAAAAGCAAATGTTAAAGTGGATGAAGAACCACATCAAAGCCCAATGCTAATAGAAGGATATGAATCTAATGAGTTCCCTTGCAAAGAAGAAGAAAGAGAAGAAGAAAAGGAAAAGAAGTTGCAAGTTAATGAAGAAGATGTTCTAGAAAGGATTCATAAGACTCCCAAGTATGTGCAAAAGAATCATTCCGAGGATCAAATCATTAGAGATAAGAACAAAGGTGTACTGATAAGAAGAAAAATTGCTATGAAAGATGAATAGGTAAATTTGTGCTTATTGTCTAAAATATAACATAAAAAAGTGACTGAAGCATGCAAAGATGAACACTGGATCAAAGCTATGGAAGAAGAATTGATGCAGATTGAGAAGAATCATACTTGGGAAATTATCCCAAGACCAATAGACAAAAATGTGATAGGAACCAAATGGGTGTTCCAGAACAAATTAAATGAGAATGGAGAAGTAATCATAAATTAGGACATGCTTTCGTGTAAAGGGTACTCACAAGTGGAAGGAATAGATTTTGAGGAAACATTTGCTCTGGTGGCAAGAATGGAGGCCATTAGAATGTTTTTGGCCTTTGTAGTTCATAAGGACTTCAAAGTTTATCAGATGGATGTAAAATTTGCATTCTTGAATGGAGAGTTGGAAGAAGAGGTATACATTGAACAACCAAAAGGTTTTCAATTATCAAATGATCCAAATATAGTTTACAAATTGAAGAAAGCAAGGATTCAAAAAGGGTACTACAAATAATAATTTGTACTTAAAAGTTGAAGAAGATCAAATCCTGATCATGGTGGTATATGTTGATGATATAATCTTTGGAGGAAATGAAGGTATATGCAAGCGATTTGTAGAGGAGATGCAGAAAGAGTTTGAAATGTCAATGTGTGAGGACATGAATTTCTCCCTTAGGTTTCAAATCAGTCAATAAGAAAAAGGTATTTTCATTTCACAGTCAAAGTATATTAAGGAAATGTTGAAGAATTTTAGGATGTAGGATTCTAAACTGGTATTTATGCCTATGGTTACTAGATACATAAGTTGAGAAAGAATGATGAATCTCCTAAGGCTGATCAGAGCAAGTACAAATCAATGATTGGTGGACTGTTATACCTAACTGCTACTAGACCAGATATCATGCATTCATTTTGTCTTGTGGCAAGATTTCAAGAAGATCCCAAAGAATCACATGTTACAATAGTAAAAAGGATATTTAGATACTTGAAGGGAACTCCAAATTATGGCTTATGGTATCCTATCCTTCTTTTTGATTACATATACAGATGTAGATTGGGCAGGACGTACAAATGATAGAAGAAATACAAGTGGTGGTGCTTTCTTTCTTGGAAACAGATTGGTTTCATGGTTGATTAAGTATGATTCAGTGTCATTATCTACTGCAAAGGTAGAGTACATTGCAACATCTTGTTGCACATAGGTGTTGTGGATAAAGCAGACCTTGAAGGATATCAAAGTATCATATGATGAACCTATTCCTATTTTATCTGATAATACAAGTGCTACCAATATCTCAAAGAACTCGGTAATGCATTCAAGAACAAAACACATCTCTATCTGGTATGACTTTCTAAGAGAGAAGGTTGCAAAGAATGAGGTGAAATTGGAGTATGTGCCTACTAAGGATCAAGTTGCAGATATTTGTACAAAGGCTCTTCCTAAAGATACTTTTGAGTAGCTCTGGAAAAAATTAGGGGTTATTGCCCCTCCTTTCAATTAGATGCATAAGTGTGTGCATCTGTTCAAGAAGCATTTGAAGATACATTCTTAGTCCTGGACTGGTGTTGAAGGTTGCCCCTAAGGGGGAGAGTGTAGAAAAGTGAGAGCAGTAGAGAGAGAGCAGGTGCTTGCTGGTGTTGCAAGTGTTGTCTGAGATGGTGTATGCAGATGTTAGAGGGATGTGAGAAAGGTGCAAAGTGTTTCCCTTTGAAGTATTGTCAAAGGGGGAGAGAAAAATAATTCAATACAGAAGAGGAAAGTGTGAAGTATGCAGGAAAGAGAGTTGGTTGAGTTTGTTTCCCTTTGCCATTAATGTCAAATGGGGAGAGATTTAGAGTGGTTGAAAAACCATAGTGCACAAAAGTTGGTCTAGAAAACATAGGGTGAGAGTGTGCTCATAAGAGAATGAAGAAATCCTCAAGTAGGGGGATAAGAAGTCTATGAAGCAGAGGTAAAGAGTGAAGAATAAGAGATGTCCCAGTCAAGGGGAGTGCTGTTGATTGCAGAATTGCTTGATTTTGTTGTTGATGGTTTTTTTGATAGATTTGGTGTTGCCATCAATGACAAAGGGGGATATTATTGGAAGCTTTCTGGTGTTGTCATTGATGTCAACCCATAGCATTGGAGTTATTGGATGTGTTATGGTTTGATGTCATATTGATATCAACCACGGTGTGAAGAATGTTGGTACTGTTGAAGAATAGTGCACTATGTTGTCATCTATATCATGGCCTAATGTCAACCTCTAGTGTAGTCATGATGAGAAGTGTTTGAGGATGTTGAGAAGGTGTTTTCAATAGTGCTGACGTAAATGGTTCACTTGGTTTCCAAGTGCTTTTGAGAAAATCTGAATGAAAGAGTGTGCAGTGTGACAGAGGTGTGTTCAGTATTGTGCTTCGTATTTCTTCATGGGTGAAGATATGCTTGTACAGTTTGAAAGTGATGACCAGAGGTGTTCAGAAGTGTTATATCCAGAGTTTTAGATTCTGGATCGTGCGGCAGTGGAATATGTGTTTGACAGAGTGTTTGCTTATGAAGAAGGTTGTCTAGGAGAAATGAGACTGCTCCACATTTCTCCGCATTGAGGTTTCTTGACTTGCGGATATGGGAATGTGCTTATATTATTTGTATCTACTTTTTCTTGGAGTATCTAGTGTTGGGTCGCTCCGCAAGTTTAGTTTGTGTTGGAATTCAAGTGGTAGTGCATCCTGATATGTAGGATGAAGGTGAAGATGAGAAAATGCAACAAAGGAGATTAGACAAACAAAATGCATAAAAACACTATGTTTATACCTTCAAAGATCCCTCACTCCTTGATAAGGTGTAGGATCTTCCACCCAAGAGCTCCTAGTTTTATCCAATGTTGAATGTAGTGGAATGTGGATTGCTCCTATTCTTTCAACAGGGATTTGGCTATGGATTGATAAGAGATTTTGATAGAGAATGAGATGAGATGATATGGCTATGGGATGAGGAATGATTTTGGCATTATGAGGTTAAGATGAAGGAGATGGGAGATATTTTGGCATAGTTTTGATGGAAGAAGAAGTTGTTCAAATGTCTTGGGTGAGGGATCTATTTATAGGCCAATTGAGGGGGATTTGAATCCAATGGCTAGGATTCAAAGTAGAGATCAATGGTTGAGATGGGAGGATGAGATCAAGGGTTGTGATCTCATAAACAAAGATGAAGGGTTGAGTTTAAATCTGAATTTTAAATTCACATTGGGAAGGATGAGGAATGAATTAAAAATTCATTTCCATGGGATAGTGTGACGATGATGTGGACTTGTTAATGAATTAAAAATTTATTTTTGTTGGGGAGCGTTTGAATAAAAAATTAAGTTTTATTGAGGAGTGTGAGGACATGTGACACATGAAAATTTTTGATGCCTTACATTTATAAGATAATTTCATGGAGAATCTTTTAACATGAAAATAGAAAGGTGATTTGGAAGGGTCATATGACCTTTTAAATAAAAAAATGATTTATATTCAAAGTGTGGGAGGATGGGTTAAGCAAGGTTTGACCATATCAATTAAGTGTTTAACTTAATTAATATGGCTGTAGAAAATTAGTCAGTGGGTTAATGGAGGATTAAAATTAATTAAATAATGATTTATTTAATTAATTTAGGTCTAGGGGTCATGTACGCTAGGGTAGCTAATTAAATAATAGCTATTTAATCAACTAGGCTAGGTTTAGGTGGTAGAGTAGGGTAGATTAATTAAATAAGTATGATTTACTTAATTAATCATGGTTAGGAAGATGGATAAATTAACTAAATAAATATTGAAAATATTTATTTAATTAATGAGGAATAGTGTTGTAAGGTTTAATGATAAATTCGATGAATTAATTAATCACAAGTGGATGATTTGGGGTAAATGGATAAGGGTAGATGATTAGAGATTGCTTAGGATAGATTAATTAAATAAGTTGAATTTATTTAATTAATGTGAGGATGCAGGAAAGTGGCTTGTGAGGCAAGTCAGTTTTAGGTGTCTACATTTTGCCCCTCTTTGAAATGGTGCTGCGACTAAGTAACATTATTTCAAAGAAGTTTAAAATATAGAGTTGGGTTGGGTAGAAAAAGATTGTGGTTTAGAAGAATAAGGTAAGGTTTAGGGATGATTGGTAAGGGTGATGCCCCATTGAGAGGACATGTGGGTTGCAAGAACACGGGTGTGCTCTCGAAATGGATGGAACAAATTGGTTGAAGTGGTTGGAGGATAAGGGGTGAGATGAAAGATTGATGATTTGGGTAGATTGGTTGATGGATGATTATTGTGTTGAAAATGATTTAGAGCAATCCTAGGTTTGTTATAGCAAAGTGGATACCTTCACCAAGGTATAGAAGACCAGGGTGATGATGTTTATCCAACATTTGCACAGACTAGACACGCAGACAAAGGGATGATCCCATGCATGCCCAAGATAGTACAACCTTGTCTAGATGAGGGAAGGGGACTCATAGCATAAGCCCTTAATACATAAAAGGTATGATGAACCTTAGATGCACAAGGAGATCAATATGCTAGAACTGACTCTATGATTCACAAGATATGAATACTAGCTTGGAGTAATGAGACCAACCCACAAGAACAACATACAAAAGAAAGATTATGCCCCATTCTAGATGTTTTTGCCACATACCATAATATAGTGAGCTCAAGATAGTTTTGATGTGATCTTTGAATAGGACAAAAGATAAAAATCAATAACCAAAAGACCAACTGACCCAACAAATAGTCATTGTATCTCTTGCCAAGATGGATGATGATTGATAGATTCTACCTATTGTAGAAATGATATATCCGTTAAGGCAGGAATCGATAGATGATTGGATCATGCCCATTCTAGGAATATATCCCAGGGCATGGCTTTGATAGTTGATGTTGTAAGATTGGTGCAAGATATGATGGTTACAAGTTGTGGTTGATGCTGATTTTATAGTTGATGATTTTTGTTAAGGGATGATGCTTTGATAAGTGATGCAATGCTTTGGATATTGTGTTTGAATCTAGTGTAAGCTCAAGGGATAGGGACCATCCAAGCAGGTTGGATGGGTGGATCTTATGTACCTGAGTACTAGAAACTTCATTCGTATTCTAGACTGCCTACATACCCTATATCCACGGGATCAAGGCACATTAAGATGCGGGTGGTGATGATATGTAGTTCTGAGTTGTGATGATGATGTGGGATGGTTGATTGGTGATAAGATGTTTAGGTTGGTGATGAGATGTGATGGATGATGATGTTGGAAATGATTGTTTTTGGGGTTTTGTGGATATTTTGATTTTTTGGATTTTCTAGATTTTCTAATTTTTTTGGATTTTTGTGATTTTGGATAGGGAATGGTTTATTATGAGATGGTTGCATTGGATTACATTTGGATAGCCGAAGTGTTGGATACCAATGACTAGGGAATACCAAGTCTAGAGGTGAAGGTGAATAAGGTGGTAAGATTGGATGGGGGACTGGTGATGAAAGGATAATGTGTAGGAGATTTTTGATAGATAGATGGATACATGAGGCTAAGGGATATGATGGGGGATAAAGTATCAAGTAGGGATACATGATAAGTAGATGGAGGGATTAGCAATGGAAGGTGATAGAGAGGAGATTCATGATAGATGGATGGAGGGGGTTGGGGATGGTCTCTAAAGGCTATGTTGCATAGGAATCCTATGCCCCATTGTAGGTATGATGCTTAGAATTTTGCATGATGGGCTCATGTTTGGATGGATGGAGGATATGCTTGGAAAGGGATGTATGCCGAGAGGTGTCCAAAGCATATTGTTGATATTTTCCCCCTTGTCTTTATCAAGATTTAAGGAGGAAGATATAGTGGATGAGATGGATGGGAGACGATAGGATAGAGTATGATGGATAGGAATATGATAAGATAAGGATACATGGATATGATATGCAAAAGGATGAAGGATATGATTTTGCCCCCAAGTATAGGGTACAAATGGATGGGAAAGGGATTACGCATGATGCCCACAAGGGGTTTTCATTATGGTACTTGCACAAGGCACCACAAGGAGTGGTTTTCACCATTAGATGGATTTTTCTCTTTACTATTTTATTTTTTATTTTTTATTTTTTTTCTTTTTTGATGGAATGGGGACTCTAGCGTCTATTTCCATAGCAAGGAGAAGATGGTCCCATGTTGGATAGTTGTGAGGTGGATGGAGATAGCATTATGTGTATGGATGTTGGTAGATAGGAGAAGATGGAATGGATGGTGGGTAGTGGATTATGACGTGGATTATGATGTGGATTATGCAAAAGCATGGACCATAGGGAGATAATGGGGAAGATATGTAGGATAGCGGATGAAAGATGGAGAGATGGGTGTATGTAGGAATGATGTGGGGGTGGAGTTGAACCAGGACCAATGGTTGCACATACCATGATGTATTTTCAAGCTTATATTTTGGATGTGGAGTTGGGAGTAATGGGAATAAGGATGGAGGATTTTTGAATGGTCAATTTGGAGACTTAGGGACCCAAATGGAATTAGGATTTGTGAGATTTTTAGATGGGGAGTGGGATGTTTGGGATTTTTGGGTAGATTGGGATGTGGATGCCTCATTAGAGTTTGGTGCTTTTTATTTAGGGACCCACACCATTTTTTGTTTTTGCTTTTTCTTTTGATGGTGTGGGCTTCGATAGCCTTTTAGATTTTTGGTTTTGCTTGGAAGGGATAACATCTTTAGGCTTTTGTGCTTTATGAGTCGAGGCATTCAAATTATTATTTTTGAATCCCATGGATTTGGTGGAAGCTTCATGTTTGAACGATGTATACTTTTTTTGGTCTTGATTTGGGATTTTAGGGGATTTATGGATGGAGGGATTAAAAGTGGATTTGTGGATAAATGGATGAGGGGATTTGAGGATAGGGATATTAGGCATTGGAAGGATGGAAGGATAAGGGGATTTGATTTTTGGTGTTGGGAGGATGGGGGGATAAGGTGGTTTAAGGATGGGGATGTTAGGAGTTGGGAGAAGTGGAGGTAAAGGTGATGGGGGATGTGTTTGGTCACATGCTTTTGAAAATGATATGACAATGGAGGAGGGATGGCGACATATGATTTGGAGGTGTGATGAGGTGCACCGTGTTCGGAATTGGATGAATGGATTTTGGAAGATTGGTGGGTGGTACCAACATGTTGAGATTGTTTGCCTTGAGATGTATAGCCAAGGCCATGTGAGGATGGATGGAATGTGGTGCAGATGGGCTCCAAGATGCCTTGTTCATGAAGGCCTAAACCTTTTCCTTGATAGTTCATATGTTGGAGCATGTGACATGCAATGGGATGTTTAGTGCTTTGGAAACAAGATGCGAGTCCATTATTTTTTGGAGAAGGATAGGTGGTGGATGGAAGTTGTTCACCTCCTATGAGGGAGCCACCATGGATGAAGGTTTTTTTTTTCAAGTGGATAAGAGGACAAATTTGGGATGGGGTTGATAGGCGGAGGTAATGGATTAATGGAGGATGATAAAGGGGTGATAGAAGATGGTGTGGGATCAATAGGTTGATCACTAGATGGGATGCTTAGATCTTGATTATGATAAGACGTTGATGCTTCAACATGCTTTGGATTTATTTCTTGACATAGCTCAAGTGTTTGGATAGAAGTGGAAGTGCCTTGGATAGATGTGATAGGTGCTTGGATGGATGTGATAGGTTCTTGACTTGTGTTAGTGGTAGGAGATGATGGCGAATGATTCCTTGCTAATAGCCAATGGATGACATCCTTCATGAGTGTATGGGTTGAAGAATAATATAATGGATGGATAATAAGGGTGGATGGTGTAGTACTAAGATTGGGATTGGATAGGTGGGTGATGGGATTAGGTAGTGATGGTTCTTAGATGGGTTTAAGGATAGGCGTTGGATTAGATGGTGGTGTTGGAGGGGTGGGGGATTCAATAGATTTGCTTTTTATTTAGAGAAAATCCCTCAAGGATTTGTTGGATGTTGTGGGATTAGGATTGGGAAGGTTTGATGGTGGATTAGATGGTGAATTAGATGATGGAGAGATAATAGGAATTGATGGATTGGAAGATAAGTGGGCTAATGGGTTAAGGTTAATAGGATTAGAGGCATAATGTGATGGGGGGATTGCGATTGATGGATTGTAAGGTTGATAGGATTGGAGGGATATTGCGATGGGGGATTGGAGGATGGGGATTAGAGGATAAGGGATTCACATGAGGAAATGGTTGCTGATGTAAGATATGAATTTTGGCCATGAGGTGTGCTAGATTGGTGCTCCCTTGATCAAAATTAGCATGACAAAGGTTAGGGGATGGATAAGTTGGAGGTATTGATTGGTTGGATAGGTATGATAGCATGGATGTATAAGGGGATGAAGATTGATATGAAGGTAAAGGTTGATATGAGGTTGATGGGGTTGATTGTTGATATAGGGTTGAAGGTTGATATGATGTTGATGGGGTGGATATGTAAGATGCTGAAGGTTGATAAAAGGTTGAAGGTTGATATGATTTTGATGGGGTGGATATGTAAGATGTTGAAGGTTGATATAAGGTTGATGGGGTGGATATATAGGATGAAGGTTGGTATGATGAAGGTTGATGTAATGAAGATGGGATAGGGGCTTGGGATTCTCCAATGATGAGGTGTACTAAGGGGATATCATCAATGTCATTTTTGCATTTTTTCTTAGCATTAGGATCCATGTTCTCATAGATTTTTCTAAGTCTTTGTAATTGTTGCATTGCTGCATAAGGATCCATGTTGTTGAAGGAATATAATAATGGATGAGTGATGTAGGTTGAGGATCAAATTTCAAGACCTTAGTATGATTTTTTTTGCTTCAAAGGATGGATGATTCTCTATACTTAAGATAGACTAATGATCTCAATCAAGAGGGTTGATTGGGTTGATTGTTGATTTTGATGAATTACTTAAGATAGACTAATGATCTCAAGCAAGTTTGGATAAAGGTTGATGATGATCAACTAAGGTCTTGATTTTTGATTGGGTTGATTTGGATTTGGATTTTGATAATGATGTTGGGGGATTTGATCATGATTGGGCTTGGGATTTTTGGATGGAAGATTGATGGAGGATGGTGAAGACTAAGTCCTTAACCAAGGTTTGATTTGCAAAAGGATGATTGTGTTGGCAAGAGACACTATATGGATTCATGATTGTTGTCATTGATGGCAACAAAGTTCATCCCACACATCCACAGGACATGGTATGTCTCTACCGGAAGTCAGAGTGAAGAATGTTGTGGTCCGGTAAATAGGAACAGAGCATGTGGCGAGGTCTGACAGATAGGTTCGGATCTCTCAGAGGAAGTATCTTGGTGAAGTGTGGATTTGGGAAAGTCAAGAGGACTACTTTGAGTGATAGATTCCAAGGTTTTAGCCTTCGGTGATAGATGAGGTAAAAGATATGGATACTTGAGTACCGGGTTCCTGAGTGACAGTGTGAACAGAGGAAGAATTGACTGACAGAATATCAGACTATTTTTCAGATGTGTTTCTGATGGTGGTAAAGGTTATGAAGACATGAATTATGCTTGGCCGACATAATTAATGATTTCTACAAGTATATGCTTGATCCGCATTACTTGATGTGCAAGGATTCAGCCGACAGAATAGAGTTTGTGAAAAGATTAACTGTTCCGGGTGCCGACTAGGAAGATAATGAAATCACTTGTGCGGATATATATAGGATGGATTTAGTTGTGAGAAGTGGTGTGGTGATATAATATGTGTGAATAAAAGTAGAGCAGAGCAGAAATAGTAAGGAAGGTCTGGTATGTGAAAGGAAAGCAGCATAAAAGAAGAGGAAAGATGAAGTGCAACAGATCAGTGTACTGAGCCTAACCGGAACTAAACTCCAGCATATGTGGATGCTACCAATCAATTCAAGTATTGTATAACACTCTTTTGTAGATAGTGTGTCTCTTTGTAGGTAATGTGCCTCCTTGTGAGTAGTGTGCTCGGGCAGTGAGCCCTAATTGGCAAGTGCCCTTTTGTATTTCCATTCTTCTAATAGAGAATACAATCTTGGGTTAATCACCCCATGGTTTTCTCCCTTAACAGGGTTTCCACGTCAAAAATACTGTGTCATGTGTATTTCCATTTCAAGATTATGTTTGCTCATTTGGTTTAATATTACATTGATTGTTAATAAAGTTCACAAAGCAAAAATAATTAGGATAACTGATTCACCCCCCCTCTCAGTTATCAATAGATTATTGATTAAGGATTAGGGGTTGGAATGTTTGATTTTTTTGGAGATAGATTTTTGGATATTCGATGATGTTGGGGATGATGTTGGTTTTGGATTGGATTTGGATTATGGTTTGGAGGATGTTTTGGAAATTGATTTTGGATAAAGGTTAATTGATGTTGGAAGAGAGATTTGGATAAAAAAGATGGTGCTTTTGGTTGGAAGGGATTTTGATAAATGTTTGGAAGATGTTGAGGATTTTTGATGTGGGATAGTTTTTTTGAGGATTTGGATGAGGTTGGATAAGGGTTGGATAGTGTTGATTTGATTGGAAGATGAATTGGATAGTTGGTTAGAGTGATGATGTGGTTGATTAAGGATGAGGTAGATGTGATTAGGATAGGATTGGAATAAATGATTTGGATGAAAGTGATAGGTTGATTGAATGATGATGTGGATAAGATAGATGGTTAGGATGATGATCAGGATGATTAGGATAGATGGGTGATTGGATTAAGATGTGGTAGATAAGAATGATTAGAATGATGAAGATAGACTATGACTAAGGATGAAGTGGATTAGGATAAATTTGATTAAGCTCAGATAAAGGGATTGGATAAGTTCAATTGATGGGATTTGATAAATGGGGGGGTGGTTTAGTGGTGTTGGGAGGAAAACTCAGCCCAATGTTAGGGGTGCGGGGGCTAGATGTGACCCCCCCATTGACAGGGGTTCATGGGCATAGCCCTTGACTGGATTTTTTTTGAAAATGAGCTTGTAAAATTGATGTTTTTGATGGAAAATTTTGATTTTTGGACATGGGGAAGAGGCACTAAAACATACGCAGAAGGTGCTAAAACAAAGGGAAATGGCACTAAAAGATGAACAGATGGCACTAAACAGAGGACTAAAGGCACTGAAAGACTGTAAAGTTTTGAAATTTGTAGGTTTTTGATGGAATGTTTGATTTTTTGGCTTCAAGATCTTGGCAAGAGATAATGCAAACAAGAAAGACACAATGGCTAACTTTAATACATAAAATTGATGCTTTGATTTCACGGGTTTTCACATAGAAGACATGCCATTCACGTGAACATTCCTAGATTTGTCCAAGTGGGTGTATACAAGATTATGAGCTCATCTCGCTACCTTTATGTAGGCGTGACATGAAAGTCCCATGAGGAGGATCTAACCATTTTTTATTACCCAAGATTGCTCTTATGTCACAAGGGGAGAGGATACACAGCATGCATGTTCGTTTCTAGAGGGCTTTTACACTTGATGATAAAATCAATGTGGCTTGTGCAATGAGTAACTTCTCGGTCCCTATAGGTATCTGGTGCATCACAATCTCATATGGTCAAGAGGTCTTAAGCTAGGATGGAATGAGCTTCTAGGGAGTCCTATATATACCCAAGGGTATGTGAGGCACAAACTGTGAACACTAGTCCATTGAAGGGAAGTGGCAGAAGTGGTCAAGAAAGCACCACTTCACCTTGTGTCTAGAATCACTTGGGGCCTGAAGGATGTCCCAATGACAATGTAACTAGATTGAGCTATAGATTTGACTCTCCCCCCTTTGAAATACCCCGTTGGTACATGTGGTTGAGGTCATCCCTTAGGGTGGTGAAATCCCCAAGCAGGCCTCCTAAGAAGAAATCACTCTTGTTTTTTATCACCCAAGATCACACAAAGCGTAAGGGGGAAGAATACACAATAAAGTGACCCCTTCGGGATAACACTTTGTTATTCTCAAATTCAGCTATGCTTAATTTGTGGGATAACCCCTACAAAACTTGTCCATTTTGTAGCCCACACACTCTAAGCACGCAAAACAAGGTGAATCACATTTACCCTCATGTGTGGTCCCCTAGCCTCATAACATATTTCCCAGCATTAACCTTTGTCGATTCGTTGAAATTTGCAAAACAAGCCAAGTTGAAAAAATTTCCTTTCGAAAGTTAGGAATTTTTTTGCTGATGTAGAAGCATTGAATTTCAGCGCCCTTGCATAGATTAATGAAAAAAAAGTTGCAAAGTCAGAAAAATTCACTAACCTTGCATATTTTCCACCAAGTTAAACCGTCGGCAAATTTCACCAACTTTACAACTTCTAGTTCACACGAGTTGTCATAAATATAGGGTTTTAATGTCGATTTAGGGGTTTTAAGTTAAATTTTATTTTATTTTTATTTTCATTCTTCTCTCATATCCTCCCTATTCCTTTGCACATTCCAAGAGCTCATGTTTGTGAAGTGTGTGGTCTTTGAGCAGATTTCATCAATGATTTCAACTAGGGTTTCATTCTTTTTCTCCATTATCACTAGGCACGTTCTTTCCTTACATTCTTCTTCGTTCATTTACATTTTAGATGTTTTCTATTGTGGTTGTTTTGTGTGTTTCTAGGGTTTATTGAAACATGGTTTTGTTTATTTAAATCTTGCAAATCTGTGTTTTGTTCATGTCATCTAAAAATAATTGAACCTTAGTTTCATAGACCAGAGCCCACTTTTCATTATTCCCTATCTGTCTTGTGTTAAACCTATGGATTTTTGAGTAATGAAATTAGTCTTTCTTTCATGAGTCAATCAGTGGCTTTCACCGATTGATTGGTTTTGAATCAACCAATCGGTCAGTGGTTTTCACTGCTAATTTGTTGGGTTAGGTGTCTATCCCCATACAATGGTGGCAGATTTTACCACCTTTACATTTGAGTAAGAAAACAAAGTTTTTTTTCTGGATCACTTCGTGTCATCCCATCGGTGTAGGGCCAGTGAAGTTCACCGAACATACACCTAGTTTTGAATGATGATTTATTTCACTTAGGTTTTTTTCCCTTGCTTGCAAAGTTGGTAAAATTTGTCGACCATTCAAGCTCTTAAGGTTTCCTTCATTCGCAAGATCAACGAATTTCACTGACTCTATAAACACTTGCAAGTTTTCCCATTTGCAAAGTTGACAAAATCTGCCGACTTTGCAAAAATATATTTACACTCATTAAATCCTGCAGAACTGCTAAAATCAACACAGTTACACAATACACCCTTCTACCATGTAGGAGTGCTAAAAATTAGTGCTAATACACCCACTTTAGAAAATTTCACTAATATTGGGAAATTTTTCCTTTTTGCCCAATTGCCCGCTTTTGTTCCATTTTTCACCCTCATCATGCCTAAATCCTCAAAGTTCATACAATTGCTTAGGTTTCCCTTGTCGTTTACAATTTCTAATCATGCAAGTTTTCCTAACACTGCAAAACCCTAAACTTTGTATTGCAGTTTATTGTGCACATATTTTGAGATTTTCACATCTGCATTTCAACAAGGATACAATCACTTGCTGGTTGTTCTTCAGATGTCTGATCCATCCCCAAGCAAATCAAATTCCATGAAGTACAAATATCAAGGAGTTTTCTCGGTGACCTCAGTGACCTCAACCATTGATGAGATAAAGGATACTGAGATTGGGCATGTTGATATGACCGAATTTGTGGAAAGGACCCAATAGAAACCACTAAGTAATGGCATGAGGTGTATAGTTGAGAGCAACATTCACATGGTAGTTGCATTTCCTATGGTTGCACATAATTCTGAGTTTGTCCTCCAAGTTGCAACACATTACAATAGGGATGACTAAAGTGTCAGGGACTCTACTAGAAATGTGGTTATGACGTTAGATGCAGAATTTTTTGACAAAGCTTTCTTATGTCCTCATACTGAAACATATACAGATATCACTTTTGACTATGCACAAGAAGAATAGGAGAAAGATCTAGATACTACTAAAAAGGTGATTAATAGTAGGTGGTTAAAGACAACAAGGCCAAATATTTCAAGATGGCCTAGAACTTTCCACATAGTGACTTCATTGAAGAAGTAAGTGATTTGATCACTCTTCTCAGTAGGATGAGAGGTTTACCTACTTCATCTACCTTTCATGAGTGGATGTATTTATACATCAAAATCATCATGAGAAAGAAAGAATAGATCTTCTGGGGACTACAGATTAGTAATGCAATTCTTGATCAACTGACAAAGGTACAAAATTCATTAAGGTTCTACATGACATTGTATCTTGTATATGTTGTTGCTGCAATGAGGAATTTTCCTGGGTTAACATCAGAAGGAGATAGGAGGTTAATTCCAATATACAAATACTATCCTCAGATAACTCTTGATGGAGGAATTCATCATTTCAGAAGAGTTAATGATGCTTTATTTGCTCCTTTCTTCTGTATGTTTGATTCTAAATTGGAAAAGAAAAGGTTTTTTGATGAGGCATGGTTAGTGGTGAACAAATATGGTTGTTTATATCTACAGTTTGCTACATTTACCTATTTGCGAGTTGGTTGTTTCATGGGATATCCATACATGCTCCCAAGATACCCAAGTGACAAAATTGTGTTAATGGAGCTATGTAGATAGATAATAGCAGTTCATAGAAAACAAATGGAATCTAAAAAGATAGGTTTCAAGTTCCCCCTCACAATTTTGGTATTCTATCTTGACATCCACAAAGGCTAAGGCTATAGAATCTGAGATGCAATGGGTCACCATGAAGACCTACAAGAGAAGACATAATTTTGATTACAAGGGAGTAAAAGATAAAATCAAGAGAGCCCTAATCCATGAGCACATAATTGAAGATGTGTTGGTAGATTGTAGAACAGAGGAGGAGATAAGAAAGCTGGATTATTTTAGGTTGACCTTAAAGAAGATTGAAGAACTTGATTTAGCAGATATTCCTAAAGGCATGGAAGTTGATGGTGACATCCTAGATCTTGCTTATGTGAGGAACAATGTTTCAGACTCTCCTCTACCAGCAATGCAGTAGTCAAAGAAAGAGGTAACTTCCATCAAAGAAAGGTTTGAACCAATCCTAGCTAACACAAATAAATGATTAGAGGAAAAGGGGATTCATTTGAAATACTTTGTAACTGGATTAGAGGAGGAGTCTCAAGATCCTACAGGTAAGAAATCTGAGATAAGGACAAAGAAGAAGAGTGATGTGCCTAGTTCCAGTAAGTCTACCAAGCCAAAGATCGAGTTTGTTTCAAAAGGTAGAAAAGCTAAAACCACTGCAGAAGGGCCATCTATTGAAGGGCAAGATGAATTTTCTCAAGATGAAAGGCAAGAAGAGGAAGGACAACATGAGGAATCAGAAATGTCTCCTCATGAGAACATTTTAGAGGAACCACCTATTTCTTCTTCTATTGTCATTCTTACTATCATGATTATTTCTATTGACACAATTCATATTCCTTCCACTGGGTCAATTCAATCCATTCATTCATCCCTGTCCTCTAGGTCAATTTTTGATAGTCCTAAACAAGGTTTGGAAACTATTTTTGGTTCTTCCCCATCTTTGCCAAGTTTGTCATCACCTTCTTTTGACATACATTCGCAATCAGAATTAGAGCAACTTATGACTGCGTCTATGCAAGTATCAAGTGTAGATATTCTTGGTGTCATTTTGACTAATACTTCACCCATTGTGACAACAAATTTTGTGTGTACAACCCCTTCTACTCAAACCATGGATGTAGGTCCAAAAATAATTTCATATATACTTCCTCACTAGCTTTCATCTCAAACACCTAAGAAGAAGAAGCAAGCCATCTCTCTAGATGACTTTGATTTTGGACAGTTGATCAAGAAGGTTACGGGTATGCAAAAGTCGCTCAACCTCCTCCTGGTAAATCTATAGAAGATGTGGATATCTCTAATTATTCTATCACAAGGGTTGAGTTAGGGAAGATAACTCATGAAAGTGCTAAGGCAGATGCTCAATCTACATTGAATTCTCTCATTCAAAAATTTGATGAAGTAAAAAAGGTGAAGGATCAATATAAAGCCAAGGCTGAACAGTTAACTTCTATACTCCAGAAGATTACTCTATCTTCAGAGACAGTTGAGCTTGTGGCCATAACCATTGAGGATATAGTTATTCAAAAGGTGGAAAAAGGTCATACAAGGGGTAGGGTAGTCATTGAGTTCCTAGACCAAATGATTTCACAAGGATCACAATTGTTAAGAACCTCTATGGAGAGAATGGAAAAGATGGAAGACATAAGATCAGAGTTAGACAAAACTGTTGATGCTTTTTCTTAGGAACAATGAGACTTGGAAAATTATTTGCAAGCTTGGATTAAGCTGAAGAAGCTTAAGATGAGTACATTGGTGGAAGTCGGGATCATTCCCAATAGAGAAATGTTTGTAGAGGTCAAAGAAACCATGATACACAAAGTGAGAATTATCAAGGAATTGATCAAAGACTTGCAATGTGCTCGAGAAGTCAGTGAAGACAATAATCTAAATCTTGCCAACAAGATTGAAGAATTTCCTTGTAAGTTACTTGATGACAACCCAAAGTTTCTTTCCTTAGATGCAGTGATCCAGGAATTCAACAACATGATCCAGAAGGAGCTTGAAGATCAAGCCTTTTCATTGGTTTTGATGGACAAGTTGTTGGATATTCATTTAACCTTGGAGAACCTCAAAGTGTTTTTGGGAAGGCATGATAAAGCTTGTAACATTGTTAAGGATTCAATCACAAGAGCCCTTGCTGTCTCCAAACATACTTTAGGACCAAATAATGATGAAGTGCAAAAAATTATGAAGAAGTATGAAGATTTTATGGAGAAGGATGGTGGAGAAAGCTAAATGTGCCTTAGTTTTATTTTTTAGTATTTTCATGGTTTATGTAATTATTTATAGACGTTTTACATGTCATTTTCAAATATGTAATTACATTTAAAAGTAGAGGTCCTAGATCAATGTGGAGTCTTTTGTTGAATAAGTCAAATTTAGGTTTACTTTTCCTAGATTAGCTCTTAGCTCTCCTCTATATATATAAGGGAGTTCTTTTGTACTAACTACCTTTAATCTTTTGAAGTGAAGAACTATCCATTTTGAGAAGCATATTTTATCCAACCTTTGTTTTGGAGCACATTTGTTGTATGAAAGAGTGTTCTTATGTCTCTCTTGTCATATTATCTTGAAGTTGATTTATGAGTGATGCATTATTTCATTATTGAAGGGAAAATCAGATTTGATATTGATAAACTTTGCGTTATCATATTGCTTTTGGAGCTATATGTGTTGTGTATGAATTTAGTTGAGAACTTGTAGACTTTGTGCCGCAATTGTTAGCTATATTCTTGTGGATCTGCGGTGTTGTTAGTTGATAGACTTTGAGCTACAAATTGTTGCACTTGTTACTTTTGGAATCATATTTGGGGAATAACTTGTAGTCTTTGAGCTGGAAGTTATTACCATTGTTCATACAATCTTACTATGATATGCATTGAGAGACTTTGGGCTACAACACATATCATTTTGTTATCTTTGGAACTATTGTGGAAAGTGGCAAAAGACTTTGTGCTTTTGTGGATTTTCTAGTTATTGTCAAACCAGCTGAAGATGCACATGCCTTATTGGCTCATCTTACCCAGATGAAGAAAGAGGCACATGAACCCATGTGTGAGTTCATAGCTAAATTCAACAAGATGATAAATAGAATTCTAGCTACTGCTCAACCAATAGCTGAAAAACATAAGTGTTTCTTTATTAACTCCCAATTTCTAGAGGTGAGCTTTCTCCTATGAAGGGCTAATCTAGCTGAGTTGGCAGCTACCTAAAGTCTAGCTATTGAGATTGAAGATGATCTAATCCTTGCTGCAAAGATAAGGAAAGATACAAATAGGTCCAAAGGGTAGGCTTCTTCAAATGCACCTTCTACAAGTACCACAGATCCCATGGTACAAAAGCTTGCCAACAAGTTGTTGGCTCTCAAAAAGCAAATGTCCTAGAGTTTGTCCATTCCCTCCTATAAGGACATTCCAAGGAGGACATTCCCAAATGCTCCTAATTATCAAGGTAATGTTGCAAGGAATCAAAGTCAAAATAGGCTTCTTCCACCACAAGGAAGATTTTCTTTAGAAGCACCACCTATGAATGTAGTAGTTGGTTATTATGAATCAGAGTAAGACAATCCACCCTAATCAGAACATGATCAGGAAGATGATGCTAACTTCTTCACAGATGGTGAAGAGGAAGTAGCTGGCGGCTCTAACATCAGGTTGCTGAACTTTGAAGATGAAATAGAACAAGAAGATGCCTATGGAAAATCATATGTTGTTTTTACCTGGTCTCAAAATTAGTTTAATCATCATCCAACAGCTGACAAAGGGAAGTTGAAGGAAGATCCTCGACCTGCAATTACCATTGCTAAGAGGGGCACTCCTTTTCCTTTTCAACTGAAGGATGTGATGGGTAATAAGCAAGTAAGTACATCAGATCCTCTTGCTTCATCTTATGTACCTAGGACCAATACCTCAAATTCCAAACCTCAAAATGAGAATGTTTTGTCTTCTGTAGCTAGCCCCTATCAATATTTTGATATCATAGACCATGCCAAAAGGACAAAAATTCAAATCTCAGAGGTCAAATATCTACAAGCTAATCCTGATCAATTTGATATGTTAGCTAAATTTGTCAAAAGTAAGGTTGCCCCTAATGGCCAAGATTTTTCCAAAGCTACCCCTATTGCTCCTAAAGCAAGACCTACTCAAAGTAACCTAGTTTCTTCTCCTTCGTCCACTATAGGGAAAATATAACCATTTTATATCTCCTTCCTTGTAAACAACCATAAACTCAGTAATTGCATCATAGATTCAGGTGCTTCTGATAATGTGATGCTCGCCAAAGTAGCCAATGCTTTGGGTTTGACATTAACAAAAACTTTTGGTCATTATTTTTCCATGAAGACAAAGCAAGTGCCTCTAATAGGGAAGATCAAGGATGCATAGTTTGCATTCACAAATTTCCTTGAAAAGAGGATAAAAATGATAGTCTTGGTAGCTGATGTCCCAAATTCATTTGGGATATTGCTGGGATGGAATTTCTATAAGGATGTTGGTGGGGAGATAAACCTGGATTGGTTAGAAGCTAGAATACCTGTCAAGGGTATTATGCAAAAGCTCCTTTCAGAAAGAGAGTCCAAATACACCGTGACAAAATCCAAAGATCCAAAAGCTCAAATTTTGTTTGAATCTTCAAAAATGGGCACATATTTTCTAACAAATCATGAAGTTCCCAAGTCTTCTGATGAAGGTTCAAATGAGGATCTCATGATAGAAGATTCTTCTTCTTCAACCGAAGAAAATCCAGATTTTGAAACTGCAAAGATCGAAAGTTCAGACGATGTTTAGACTTTAGAATTCGATGGAAGTTGTTCCTCCACTAGATCTGGATCAGGGATAGTCCTCATATCCCCCAAAGGAGAAATTTTTCCTTTTTCCTTTAAACTGCAATTCGACAATACCAACAACATTGCTGAGTATGAGGCTTTATTGTTAGGCATGGATGTTGCAAAAAACAAGGGAATCAAAAATCTTCATGCATAAGGTGATGCTGAGTTAGTTTTTTGCTAGGTAAAAAACCTTTACTAGTCAAATAATGAAAGACTAAGGCATTACCACAATTGAGTCTAGGATTGCATAGAAGATTTTGATGCTTTCAACATTACTGTTGTTCCAAGGGAATACAATGACATAGCATACTCTTTGGCTATGTTGGGTACTCTTATGGTCCCACATAAATATTTCAAGGGGAGTATGTTGCAAGTATGATCAGTAAATGTTGTCATTGATGTTAACACCTAAGGCCAGCATCTAAGGAAGTTATTTGGAAGTGTTTGAGAAGTTAGTACAATTGCAGAATTGTTCTATCTCTTAGAACAGTGCAGTATTTTTCTCTGCATATCCTGTAGATTGAATATCTTTATCTGTAGTTTGAAAGTTATGTTAAGGGGTGTCTATAGTTGCTATGTCTCAAGTTTGAGCCTCTGGTGTGAAGATTTGAGTGAGTTATGTCACCAGAGTAAAAACTATTTTTCTGGGTATTCAATGGTGATAGGGATAATGTATTCTACTCCACATCTCTCCATATTTAAGTTTTATAGTCTGAGGTTCTAGGATTAAGTTTGGTATGATGTTATGTGCCTTTAGTTGAAGTGGTTCATGATTTGGTGCTCCACAAGAATTTTTTTCATTGTGATAGTGGTTGATAGTAATATTTAAGTGGTTCAATTTGAAGAATCTTCTGGATAGAATGTTTAGAGGTTGTACAGAAGTTCTTGGTGATTGTAATGTGATGTCTTTAGATCATGTTCCTTCAAAAAGTGTAATTTGGATCATGGTTGAAGCGTGTTCCTAAAGGTCTTAGTGTTAACACCAGTTTTTGGCTGACCTGGTTGTTTTCACTACTTGCGGTTATACTTTAAAGTTTGTGAAAGCATGTTGTTGCATGGAAGATTGCATTTGAGTCCCTACTAAGGTGTGGTATGGTCCACATTCATTCCTTTCCACCATGAGAATGTTTAGGTCTAGACCTAATTTGAATATTGGTTAAGTTTGTTTTTTGTGTCGACCTTGAAGATTGTTTCTAAAATTGCGGATGTATAAATATGAGTTAGATGATCAAGAAATTGTGTGAAGTTGTTGAGATAGATGAAATGGCTGCATAAGAAGCATTATTTGTTGTAGGTGTGATTTGAATGCTATCATAGTGAGTAGTAAAGAATATCTTTTTGATGCAGAGAGGTTGCAAAAGATTCAGTTGAGTTTGTGGTGGATCCCTGGTTGCTGTGAGATCCATTCTCATTGTAACTATTTTCTTCTATATTCTTCTACTTCTGGTAGTGAGCTCCTTCTTTTTGCAGTGAGCCTTGTTGCAAATTTTGATATATCATTTATATTGTGAGTGAATCCTCACTGTGGTTTTTCCCTCATTGGATTTTCCATGTAAAAATCTAGTGTCTCATGTGTGAATGTGCTTAAATTTTTGATTTCATGCTTTTATAGTTAAATCATAATAACAGTGATTAAGTGGTTGATATTTATAAGAAGTTAAGTTTTTGGTTACAACTGATTCACCCCCCCGCTTAGTTGTCTTGTGCATTTCAACAATTGGTATTAGAGTGAGGGTTCCTTGAAAGAAAGCCTAACAGCTTGGAGTAGATCCGGGATGGTGCACAAGGATTCTCCACAGTTTGATGGAATAGACTATGCTCTTTGGAAGGTACAGATGAAAATTCATCTCATTTATCTTGGTTATAGTGTCTAGAAGATGGTAGATACAAAGTATACTATTCCTCCAAATGGTCCATCATCTGAAGATGAAGTCAAACAGTATGAGTTAAATAGAAAAGATAGAGATGCTCTGTTAAATGTTTTATCTAACACTGAGTTAGTAAAAGTTTTGGATCTGGAAATTGCTTATGAGATCTAGGACAAGTTAAAAAACTTATATGAAGGAGATGAATTAGTAAAGAATGCCAAATTACAAAACTTGAAGGTGAGGTATGAAGCTCTGAAGATGAGTGATGATGAAAACATAACAATCTACATGCAAAAATTTGATGAAATTGTTAATGGAATCAAAGGTCTTGGAGGAACTATTGATGAGAATGAGGTTGTGCTGAAGATTCTTTGGTCATTGCCTAAATCCTACAGTCACAAGGTGTTTGCAATTGAAGAACTTATGAGTGTGAAGAAGATTACAAAGGATCGGCTACTTGGAAAGTTTGCTGCTTTTGAGATGAGAGAGATTGGAGATGCTCTGTTGAAGACTGAGACTGCTTTCAAAGCTAACACTTCTGAGAAGACTTCAACATTTAATAAGTATGCTATGGAACCAAATGATGACCTTGATGAGATTGAAGCCAACTTTGTGGATAGAATACGTACTGGTAAGTTCAAAGGTAAATTACCATTCAAATGCTCCACTTGTTGTAAGATTGGTCACTATGCCTCCAGGTGTCTGGAGAGAATTGAGAAAGCCAAGAAGTAATTTGAAAGTAGACCTAGGATCATAAATAAATGCTATTATGTTAGAGATGATGATGATGATGGTGTAATGGATGATGAGTCTGATGATATTAATGCAAATGAATGCTTGTTTATTGCTATCAAGGAAGAACATGTATCTACTAATCATGCTAGCTGTGTGAAGGAAGAAAAACTAGTGGCAAAGAGTGCTTTGTCTATTTGCCAGGTTGAGAAAGATAAGGATGAATGGATATTAACAATGGATTTTCACATGACATGACCGGTGAAAAAAGTAAGTTTGTGAGTTTGGAAAAGTATGATGAAGTACTGGTTAGGTTTGGAGATAATGCAACTGGTAAGATTTGTGGAAGAGGATCTATTTCTTTTGATGGAAAACACAATACAGATGATGTTCTATATGTGAAGGGTTTAAAGCATAATCTTTTAAGTGTTGGTTAGATGTGTAACAAAGGGTATGATCTAAGATTCAAGGATGCAAGATCATGGAAAGCTCTGGAATAGTGATTGCAACTGGTAAGAAGACTAAAGGTAATGTTTATCACTTGAGAGGAACTAATGATTGTTGTTTGTTGGCTCAGATAGATGAGAGTTGGTTGTGGCATAGAAGGATGTCTCATATCAATTTTGACTACTTGGTGAAGATAATTTTAGTACATGCTATGAGAGATTGGGGAAATAGACAATGGACAAGGACAAGTTTCAAGAATAAAGAACAATTTTCTGTTGGATTGTTTGAGTTGGTGCATACAGATTTGTGTGGCCCTACAAGAACAAAAAGTTTGCAAGGAGACATGTACTTTATGTTGCTTATTGATGATTATTCTAGAATGACTTGGGTTACTTTTCTAAAAGATAAATCAGAAGCCTTAGACAAGTTCAAAGATTTCAAGGCGATGGTTGAGAATGAGTTAGAATTGAGGATCAAATGCTTAAGGTCTGATAGATGAGGTGAGTTTACATCAAATGAATTCAATATCTTATGTGAAGAACATGGGATAAAGATACAGTTGTCTTCTCCTAGGACTCCTCAGCAGAATGGAGTTATTGAAAGAAACAACATGATAGTTCAAGAGGCTGCTAGGTCAATGATGAAGGAGGCTAACCTACCAGAAGTATATTGGAGAGAAGCCATACATACTGCTATCTACATTCAAAATAGAGTTCAAGTCAAAGGTAATGGTACTAAAACTCCTTATGAATTGTGGTATGGAAGAGTTCTTACAATAAAATATTTCAAAGTTTTTGGAAGCAAATGTTATATCAGAAGAGAAGAAGAGTTAGGCAAGTTTGATACTAGGTGTGATGAAGGAATTTTCCTTGGATACTCTACTAAGAGTAAGGCCTACCAGTGCTACAATAAGAGATTGAGAAAGATCATTGAGAGTGCTAATGTGAAGGTTGATGAAGACAGGGAAAGAATATCAGATCTGAACCTAATGTTACAGTAAATGAAGAAAAAGTTGAACATAAAGATAATTAAGTTGAAGAGAAGGCTCTGGAAAGTGCTGTTAAGACTCCCAAGTATGTAAGAATTAATCATTCTAAAGATCAGATTATTGGTGATAAAAGAAAAGGGGTATTGACAAGGAAAAGAGTTGCAAAAAAATAGGTGAACTACTGTCTACTTTCAAAGATTGAACCTAAAACTGTAAGTGAATCCTGCAATGATGAAAGGTGGGTAAAGGCTATGAAAGAAGAGCTAATGCAGATAGAGAAGAATTAAACTTGGGAATTGGTTCCTAGACCTACTAATAAAAATGTGATTGGAACTAAATTGGTTTTTAAAAAAAAAATGAATGGAATTGGAGTAGTAAGAAACAAAGCAATACTTGTATGCAAAGGATATTCTTAGGTTGAAGGTATAGATTTTGAGGAGACTCATGCTCCTGTGACAAGGATTGAAACAATAAGAATGTTTATGGCATTTGCAGCACACAAAGATTTCAAGGTGTACCAGATGGATGTGAAGTTTGCATTCTTGAATGGAGAGCTGGAAGAAGAGGTCTACATTGAACAACTGGAAGGATTTTAGTTATTAGACCAAGGTGACATGGTGTGTAGATTGAAGAAAGCCTTGTATGGACTAAAGCAAGCTCCTAGATCTTGGTATGCAAGGTTGGATATATATTTGTTGCAATTAGGGTTTAGTAAAGGTACTGCAGACATCAATATTTATTTCAAAATCAATGATGATCAAATTTTGATTGTTGTAGTCTTGGTTGATGATATTATCTTTGGAGGCAATGAAGGTGTGTAAGAAATTTGCAGAGGAAATTCAAAAGGAGTTTGAGATGTCTATGTTTGGTGAAATAAATTTCTTTCTAGGACTACAGATTACTCAATGAGAAAAATAAATTTTCATTTCTCGGTCCAAGTATGTGAAAGAGTTGTTGAAGAAGTTTGGAATGGAGGATTCTAAGCCAGTATGTACCCCTATGGTAACTGGCTGCAAAATGAGCAAGAATGATGAATCACCTAAGACTGACTAGAAAAAGTATAGGTCTATGATTAGAGGACTACTTTATCTAACCTATACCAAACCAGATGTAATGCATGCATTTTGTTTTGTGGCAAGATTTCAAGAAGATCCTAGAGAGTCACATGTGTTGGCCAAACTTGACATTGAAATCAACATTTTAAACTAAATCTTCACTTTCTAACACCTATAGCCGTTAAACTGTTAGGAATTTGAAGATGATGCAAACTAATGATTTGTGAGATTTTGTTTGTAGATTATATATATATTTTAAAAATTAGAGTTAAATTGTACAATTTTTTGCATCTCTTTTGATAGCTAGTTTTTAATAGTAAACAATATTTTTTTTAAAGTGATGTGTATTCTGTAGCACATAGCTTTTTTTCTACAAAGGATAAAATTCTAGTTCTTTTGAATTTAGATTGTTAACACTGATATATAAGTAATGCATTTGGTTTTATAATGTTTTGTTGAACATTTTAATTAAGTTTTGAAGTCAAACCAATTATAATTTAGACATAGGCGTATTCCATAAAACATAACTTTTTCTATATGTATCAAAATTCAAATTGTTTTTTGTTAAAACAAAGACGTCAATACCTAGGGCATAGATTTTTTCAGAATATTTTTTCACTAATTTACTAATTTTCCATGTGTGTAGAACAGAGAACTTGATGTTCGATGAAAAACCTACATTCACAAGAAATAAAAAATAAATATAATAATCAAATTAAATATATTTAAAATTATACTTTTTGGGAAGCTTATAATAAGGACTACATATTTACAAAACATAAATTTTAAATGAATTCATTTGATCCCCCAAAAGGTAAATCAAAAGTGGTTTTTTATCAGCATTTTGATAGGTGTAGAGGAGACTCCATTATAGGTATGGTTTAAAACTAGCGGGGTTCTATCTAAGGGGGTTTTGAAGCTAAGGGGGTTTGATCAAACCCTCTTCAATTAAAATCTTTTAAATAGAAATTTTCAAGGTTTAAATCATTATATTTTCTAAAAATATGTGATTTTAGCAAAAATCAGGATGTCCCAGAAAGTGTAATCCATTATTGTGGTAGCACCCATATTTAAAAGGCACATTAGACTATGGATTGTGGTATCCTAAAGATATTGACTTCACTCTAAGTGTTTATATAGATGCAGATTGGGCTGGAGATGTTTATGAAAGAACAAGTACAAGTGGAGGTGCTTTCTTCTTGGGTAACAGATTGGTTTCATGGTTGAGCAAGAAACAACATTCAATTTCTTTATCTACTGCAAAAGCAGAGTATATTGTTGTAGCATGTTGCGGTACTCAAGTGCTATGGATGAAGCAAACATTGAAGGATATAAGAGTTGTGTATGGAGAACCAATTTCAATCTTTTGTCACAATACAAGTGCTATAAATATTTCAAAGAATCCAGTGATGCACTCAAGAATAAAGCATATATCAATAAGGCATCACTTTCTGAGAGAAAAGGTAACAGAGAATGAAGTAAAGATGGAATATGTGTCTACAAAGGATCAGATTGCAAATATTTTCACAAAGCCTCTACCTAAGGATACTTTTGAGTATCTCAGGGCAAAATTAGGGGTTATTACCTATCCTACTCTAAACTAAGATGCATAGGAAGTGCATCAGTCTAGTTGTACCCAAAGTCTCATTCTTTGATCTAGATTGATGATTTGAAGGCTACATCTCAAGGGAGTAGGTAGATGTTGCTAATATGAGTTCCTAATTAAGACAAGTAAGTGTGGTAGTGTTGCTGATTGGGGGAGTAGTGTAGTGTTAGGAAGATCTGAGTTGAGCCTTGATAACTAAAGAGAAAGAAAAGTTCTGGCACCCTTTGCCTTTGATGTCAAAGGGGGAGAGAAGTTCATGTGAAAAACTTAAGGAGAGAGAGATTCTAATTGATGTCAAAAGAGGGAGAAAGTTGTAGCTAGAAAAAGCATAAAGTAAGGGGGAGCAAAGAAGCAAAACAAGTTTGTTTATCTTGATGGTTTTTTACATTATGTGTTTCCATCAATGACAAAGAGGGAGATTGTTGCAAGTATGAGCAATAAATGTTATCATTCAATGTCAACACCTAAGGTCAGCATCTAAGGAAGTTATTTAGAAGTGTTTGAGAAGTTACTACAACTGCATAATTGTTCTATCTCCCAGAATAATGCAATGTTTTTCTCCGCATATCATGTAGATTGAATATATTTATCTGTGGTTTGAAAGTTATGTTAAGAGGTGTCTATAGTTGCTATGTCTCAAGTTTGAGCCTCTGGTGTGAAGATTTGAGTGAGTTATGTTCACCAGAGTAAAAATTATTTTTCTAAGTATTCAATGGTGATAGGGAGAATGTATTCTTCTCTACATCTCTCCGCATTTAAGTTTTATAGTCTACGGTTCTAGGATTAAGTTTGGGATGATGTTATGTCCCTTCATTTGGAGTGGTTCATGATTTGGTGCTCCACAAGCAATCTTTTCTTTCTGATAGTAATATTTAAGTGGTTTAGTTTGAAGAATCTTCTAGATAGAATGTTTGGAGGTTGTGCAAAAGTTCTTGGTGATTGTAACATGCTTATGGATGTTTCTATATTGTGTTCTTGCTTTTTGATTGGTTCGCAAAGTGTAATTCAGATCATGGTTGAAGCGTGTTCTTAAAGGTCTTAGTGTTAACACTAGTTTTGGCCGACCTAGTTGTTTTCACTACTTGCGGTTATGCTTTGAAGTTTGTGAAAGCGTGTTGTTGCATGGAAGATTGCATTTGAGTCCTTGTTAAGGTTTGGTATGGTCTGCATTCATTCCTTTCCACCATGGGAATGTTTAGGTCCGGACCTAATTTGAATATTGCTTAAGTTTGTTGTTTGTTCTGATCTTGAAGATTGTTTCTAAGATTATGGATGTATAAATATGAGTTAGATGATCAGGAAATTGGGTGAAGTTGTTGAGATAGACGAAATGGCTACATGAGAAGCATTATTTGTTGAAGGTGTGATCCGAATGGTATGATAGTGAGTAGTAAAGAATATCTTTTTTATGCAGAGAGGTTGCAAAAAATTCAGTTGAGTTTGTAGTGGATCCCTGGTTCCTATGAGATCCATTCTCATTGTAACTATTTTCTTCTATATTCTTCTACTTCTAGTAGTGAGCCCCTTCTTTTTGCAATGAAAATTTTGGGCAGTGAGCCTTCGGCAATGATCCTTGTAAATTTTGATATATCATTTATATTGTGAGTTAATCCTCACCATGGTTTTTCCCTCATTGGTTTTTCCACGTAAAAATCTAGTGTCTCATGTGTTGAATGTGTGAAACTGTTTAAGTTTATGATTTCATTCTTTCAAGGTTAAATTATAATAATAGTGATTAAGTGGTTGATGTACTGATGCTTATAAGAAGTTAAGTTTTTGGTTACAACTGATTCACCCCCCCTCTTAGTTGTCTTGTGCATTTCAATAGAGTAAATATACCATTGAGTTGGTCTTTCAACCAAGTTTTATAGACAATTCTACCCACTGGAAAATCTTCAATAGAGATGATCAAATAATCTCATTCTTGGAGAAGTCAGAAAATTTCAGCGAGTTGTATTTCAAAGGAAGTGACTCTCCTTCCCAAGAATCTATTTCTGAAATAGATCCAGAGACTGGCGAAGAAATACTGTAGCTTAAGGGGAATAAGATTCCTAAAGATTTAGTTTCTCTTGAGAAACTTTTTGATAAGCACGACCACTACATCAAATGTTAACAACAATCTAGTTTAGAGTCATCAACTGAGGTTGGGAAAGTCAATCTGGGAATGGAAAGTGGTCCCAAATTAGTCAATATTGGGAAATGTTGCACGGTGGAAGAAAAGAACAAGTTTATAACACTCTTACATCAATACATTGATGTATTGGAATACTCATATGACGACTTGAAATCTTTTCATCCAAAAGAAGTCCAACATGAGATTCCCCTCAAGTTGGGATCTTTGCCTCATAAGCAAAAGCAAAGATAGTATAATCCAAAAATCTCAAGTACCATTCTCACTAAGATTCAGAAGATGCTCAATGCTAGAATAGTTTTCCCTATCCATCATTCTACGTGGATAGCCAATATTGTGCCAGTGAGAAAGAAGAATGGGGAAATCCGCATTTGTGTGGATTTCCAAAATCTGAATCAGTCATCTTTAAAAGATAATTACCCACTGTTGGTGATGGATCAAGTCCTTCAAATAGTGACAGGTTCAGAGATGTTGTCTATGATATATGGCTTCTCAAGATACAATCGAGTGGAGGTTAGTGAAGAAGATCATCATAAGAAGTTTCTCTCACCACTCCATGGGGTACTTTTACGTATCGCAAAATGCCTTTTGGACTGATTAATGCTGGCGCTACCTTCCAAAGAGAAATGGACCTAGCCTTCCATGATGAAATGGGTAAGTTCATTTTTGTATACCTTAATGATCTAACAATATTTTCTAAGAATCATTTAGATCATGCTTATCACTTACAACAAGTTTTGGAAAGATGCCGCCAACATGGTATTTCCCTCAATCCCAAGAAATCTATTTTTGGGGTGACAAAAGGTAAGCTTCTTGGGCACATTGTGTCCAAAGAAGGTACCAAGATTGATCCTGAGCGGGTCAAATCTATCTAGGGTATTACTTTGCCTTCAAGTAAGACAACAGTACACTCCTTCAGCAAGGTAAATTTTCTATGAAGGTTTGTTCCAGAGTTTGCAGAAAAGACTCATGATATTGTTGATATGATGAAGGGGAAGCCTACTTTCCACTAGAGTTCAGAAGGTAAAGAATATTTTAATTATATCAAGGAAGCAATTGTGTATGCTCTGGTTTTGGTTTTCTTAGATTATACTAAGGATTTCATTAAGTATAGCTATGCTTCCAAGCACACTCTGTCAGCCATTCTGGTACAAAAAAAAAAAAAAGGCATCGAATCTCCAATTGCATTTATGAGTTGTCCTTTGAAGGCTCATGAACTCAAGTATTCAATAATGGAGAAGCATGCCTATGTTGTCATCAAGGCAGTCAAACATTGTAGGTATTACATCTTGAACTCTCACACCACTGCATTAGTACCTGATTCAATAGTCAAGTCTATCTTAACTCAACAAGAGTTTGGGGAGTAAGAGAGGCAACTAGATTTCTAAGATCCAGGAGTATGATCTAGATATCAAGCTCACCAAGTTGGTTCATGGGAAAGGCTTATGTCAGCCGATTGTTGGTAATGTACCAAAAGAAACATGAGATGAGGAAGAAGAAAATGATGAGGTATTTCCCATAGTTTTGTTTGTTAGTACAATAGATGAATGGTACTCAATTATTGCACACTTCCTCACCTATGGGGAATGTCTTGAATACTTGTCCTACAAAGAGAAGAGGATGATCAAACTCAAAGCTACAAACTTTGTCCTATGGGATAATGGTTTGTATAAGAGGAGTATTGATGGAATTTTTCTATGTTGCGTTGATAAGGCGCGACAAGGTAAACTTTGGAATATTTTCATAGTTTAGCATGTGGTGGACATTTTCTAGAACCAGTGACAGCTCACAAAATAATGAAAGCTAGGTATTGCTGGCCTGCACTTTTCCAAGACACATACAACTGGTGCATAAGTGTGAGTTGTGTCAATAGTTTGTGGGGAAACCCAAGTTGGTAGCACTACCCCTCAAGACAATATTGATTGAGGAGCCTTTACAACAGTGGGGTATTGACTTCATTGGTGCAATGAATCCATAGTCAAGTGCAAGGCACACTTATGTTCTCACGGCAATTGATTACTTCACCAAGTGGGTGGAAGCCATCCTGGTGAAGCATGCTACTTTTGAAGTGGTTTGCAATTTTCTCAAGGAGAATATCATTTCAAGGTTTGGAGTGCCAAACAAGCTAGTAGCAGATAATGCTACTTGTTTCTCTTCTCACAAGATAACTAGCTTCTATTTTGATTATGGTATCATTCTCGCTCATTTATCTGATTATTACCCTTAAGGGAATGGTCAGGCTAGTCAAGCAATAAGAATCTGGTTACCATCATTAGGAAACTAGTTCATGAGAATCAAAGGACCTAGCACAAGGCATTGTTCGATGCATTATGGGTGGATCGTATTACATCCAAAAGAGCAATTGGCATGTCACCATTTCAGCTTTTGTATGGTCTGAATGTCGAAATACCAATGACATTGGAGTTGCCTGTTTTGAAGTTGGCTAAGGCCATAGAAGATGGAACTTTTGATAGTTCTACTGACAAACACTTAATGTTTCTTTTTGAACTTGAGGAATAATGCGTAAAGGTGGTGGATTGAATTGTAGAACACCAAAGTCAAGTAAAGAAACTATTTGACAAGAAGGCAAAATCCTGAAGTTTCCAGGTTGGTGATCAAGTCCTATTATGGGACAAAAGAAGAGAGCTGAAAGGAATGCATGGGAAGTTTGATTCCTTGTGGAGAGGCCCTTTTGTTATTCACCAGGCTCTGTTGTGAAAATAGATTTCTTCTAGAATATCAAGATGGAACACCTTTTCTATTACCTCACAGCGAACAACATCTGAAGCTTTTCTCGCAATGAAGTGACAGATAAGTTTTTAAATACTTGTATAGTTTTGTGTCTTTTCTTTTTAAGTCTTTTTGTGTCTTTTGTTGTGTCGCTTGACTCTATAGCCCAATGGATGGATAAAGGCACTTAGAGACTGGAATTCTTCTCCCTTTAATCATTTCAAAGGATGATTGAAGGAAGCTCCCCAATTAGAGCCAGTTGTTATCCTCAAATTCAGCTACACTCAATTTGTGGGATAACCCCTATGAAACTTGTCTGTTTCATAGCCCACACACTCTAAGCACACAAAACTAGGTGAATCACATTTACCCTCATGCATGGTCACCTAGCCTTGGAACATCTTTCCAAGCGTTAACATTTTTTGATTCATCGAAATTTTAAAAATAAACCAAGTTGCAAAAATTTCCTTGAAAGTTACGAAATTTTTTGCTAATGCAAGAGTGCTGAATTTCAGTGCCCTTGCATCTTAATGCAAAACAAAAGTTGGAAAGTCAGCAAAATTCACCAACCTTGCATATTTTCCACCAAGTTGCACCATCAGAAAATTTCACCAACTTTGTAACTTCTAGTTCACACGAGTTGTCATAAATGTAGGGTTTTAATGGCAATTTGGGGGTTTTAAGTCAATTTTTGTTTTATTTTTATTTTAATTCTTCTCTCATATCCTCCCCATTCCTCTGCACATCCGAAGAGCTCATGTTTGTGAAGTGTGTGGCCTTTGAGCAGATTTCATCAATGATTTCAGCTAGGGTTTCATCATTTTTCACCATTATTGCCAGGCACGTTCTTTCCTTACATTCTTCTTCATTCATTTATGTTTTAGATGTTTTGTATTGTGTGTTTCTAGGGTTTATTGAAATGTGTTTTTGTTTGTTTAAATCTTGCAAATCTGTGTTTTATTCCCATCATCTAAAAATAACTAAACCTTAGTTTCGTAGACTAGAGCCCCCTTTTCATTGTTCCTTGTTTGTCGTGTGTTAAAACTGAGGATTTTTGACTGATTAAATTAGTCTTTCTTTCATGACTCAATCAGTGGTTTTCACCTATTGATTATCTTTGAATCAACCAATTAGTCGGCGGTTTTCACCACTAATTCATTGGCTTAGGTGTCTATCCCCATATAATGGCAGAAGATTTTACCGCCTTTGCATTTGAGTAAGAAAACTGAGTTTTTCCGGATCACTTCGTGTCATCCCACCGGTGTAGGATTGGTGAAATTCACCAAACATACACCTAGTTTTCAATGATGGTAGAAATTTTAAAAACAATTTCACTTAGGTTTATTCCCTTGCTTTCAAAGTCACCAAAATTCTCTGACCATTTAAGATCTTAAGATTGTCTTCATTCGCAAGATCGATGAATTTTGCTGACCCTACAAACACTTGCAAGTTGTTTGCATTTGTAAAGTCAGCAAAATTTGCCAACTTTGCAAAACCTTTTTTACACTCATTAAATCTTGCAGAAGAACTAAAAATTAGTGCAGTTACACAATACACCCTTCTACCATGCAGGAGCGTTGAAAATCAACGCCATTACACCCACTTTGGAAAATTTCACTAACACTGGGAAATTTTTCTATTTTACCCAATTGCTCGCTTTCATTCTGTTTTTCACCCTCATCGTGCCTAAATCCTCAAGCTCATTCAATTGCTTAGATTTCCGTTGCTATTTGTAATTTTCAATCATGCAAGTTTTCCTAACACTGCAAAACCAAAAACTTTGTATTGTAGTTTCTTGTGCACGTATTTCAAAATTTTTGAATCTGCATTTCAACAAGGATACAATTACTTGTTGGTTGTTCTTCAGATGTCAGATCCACCCACAAGCAAAGAAAAATCCATGAAGTACAAATATTAGGGAGTTTTTTTGTGACCTCAGTGACCTCAACCATTAATGAGATAAAGGATACTGAGATTGGGCATGTTCATATGTCCGAATTTGTGGAAAGGACCCGACAACAACCACTGAGTAATGACATGAGGTGTATAGTTGAGAGCAACATTCACATGGTAGATGCATTTCCTGTGGTTGCACATAATCCTGAGTTTGTCCTCCAAGTTGCAGCACATTACAATAGGGATGACCGAAGTGTCAGGGACTCTAATGGAAATGTGGTTGTGATGCTAGATGCAGAATTTTTGACAAAGCTTTCTTGTGTCCTCATACTGAAACATATGTGTAGATATCACTTTTGACAATGCATAAGAATAATATGAGAAAGATCCATATACTGCTAAAAAGGAGATTAATAGTAGGTGGTTAAAGACCGCAAGGCCAAATATTTCAAGATGGCCTAAGAAATTTTCGCACTGTGACTTCATTGAAGAAGTAAGTGATTTGATTACTCTTCTCAGTAAGGTGAAAGGCTTACCTACTTCATCTACCTTTCATGAGTAGATGTATTTATACATCAAAATCATCACGAGGAAGAAACAACAGATCTTCTGGGGACTATAGATTAGTAATGCAATTCATGATCAACTGACAAAGGTACAAAATTCATTGAGGTTCTACATGACATCATATCTTGTATATTTTGCTGCTACAATGAGGAATTTTCTTGGGTTAATATCAAAAGGAGATAGGAGGTTAATTCTAGTATACAAATACTATCCTCAGATAACTCTTGATGGAGGAATTCATCATTTTAGAAGAGTTAATGATGCTTTCTTTGCTCCTTTCTTGTGTATGTTTGATCCTAAATTGGAAAATAAAAGGGTTTCTAATGAGGCATGGTCAGTGGTGAACAAATATAGTTGTTTATATCTATTGTTTCCTACATTTACCTATTTGAGAGTTGGTTGTTTCATGGGATATCCATACATGCTCCCAAGATACCCAAGTAAAAAAATTGTATCAGTGGAGCTATCTAGATAGATAATAGTAGTTCATAGAAAACAAATGGAATCTAAAATGATAAGTTTCAATTTTCCCCTCACAATTGGCCGGTATTTTATCTCGACATCCCCAAAAGCTAAGGCTATAGAATCTGAGACACAATGGGTCACCATGAAGACCTACAAGAGAAGACCTAATTTTGATTACCGAGGAGTGAAAGATAAAATCAAGAGAGCCTTACCCCATGAGCATAGAATTGAAGATGTGTGGGCAGATTGTAGAATAGAGGAGGAGATAAGAAAGTTGGATTATTGCAGGTTTACCATAAAGTAGATTGAAGAACTTGATTTAGTAGATATTCCTAAAGGCATGGAATACAATGGTGACATCCTAGATCCTGCTTATGTGAGGAACAATGTTGTAGACTCTCCTCTACCAACAATCTAGTGGTCAAAGAAAGAGGTAACTTCCATCAAAGAAAGGTTTGAACCAATCCTAGCTAACACAAATGTATGGTTACAGGAAAAGGGGATTCATTTGAAATGATTTGTAACTGGATTAGAGGAGGAGTCTCAAGATCCTACAGGTAAGAAATCTGAGATAAGGATGAAGCACAAGAGTGATGTGCCTTCCAGTAAGTTTGCCAAGCCAAAGATCAAGTTTGTTTCAAAACCTGCATAAAAGCTAAAACCATTGCAGAAAGGCCATCTACTAAAGGGAAAGATGAATTTTCTCAGGATGAAAGGCAAGAAGAGGAAGGACAACATGAGGAATCAGAAATGTCTCCTCATGAGAACATTTTAGAGGAACTACCTATTTCTTCTTCTACTCTCATTCCTACTATCACGATTATTTCTATTGACACAATTCATATTCCTTCCACTGGGTCAATTCAATCCATTCATTCATCCCTGTCCTCTAGGTCAATTTTTGATAGTCCTAAACAGGATTTGGAAATTGTTTTTGGTTCTTACCCATCTCTGTCAAGTTTCTCATCACCTTCTTTTGACATACATTCTTAATCAGACTTAGAGCAACTTATGACTGGGTTTGTGCAAGTTTCAAGTGTAGATATTCTCGGTGTTGTTTTGACTAATACTTCACCCATTGTGACAACAACTTTTGTGAGTGCAGCCCCTTCTACTCAAACCATGGTTGTAGGTCTAGAAAGAAGTTCATATATACTTCCTCCTTGGCTTTCATCTCAGACACCTAAGAGGAAGAAGCAAGCCGTCTCTCTAGATGACTTTGATTTTGAATAGTTGACACCTATGAAGGCAAAAACTAAGAAAAAGCCAAAGACTCTTTCCAGGTTGTTTGATAAAGAAAATTACAAGTATGTAGAAGTGGCTTAGCCTCCTCATCATAAATCGATAGAAGATGTGGATATCTCTGATTATTCCATCACAAGGGTTGAGTTAGGGAAGATACCTCATGACAGTGCTAACGTAGATCCTCAATCTACATTAAATTCTCTCATTCAAAAATTTGATGAAGTAAAAAAGGCGGAGGATCAATATAAAGCCAAGGCAGAACAATTAACTTCTATACTCTAGAAGTTTACTCTATCTTCAAAGACAGTTGAGCCTGTGGCCATAACCATTGAGGATCCATTTATTCAAAAGGTGGAAAATTTTCATACAAGGGGTAGGGTAGTCAGTGAGTTCCTAGACCGAATGATTGCACAAGGATCACAATTGTTAAGAACCTCTGTGGAGAGAATGGAAAAGATGGAAGACATAAGATCAGAGTTATACAAAACTATTGATGCTTTTTCTCAGGAACAACAAGACAATGAAAATAGTTTACAAGCTTGGATTAAGATGAAGAAGCTTAAGTTGAGTACATTGGCAGAAGTTGGGATCATTCCCAATAGAGAAATGTTTGTAGAGGTCAAAGAAGCCGTGATACACAATTTGAGTGTTATCAAGGAATTGGTCAAAGACTTGCAAAGTGCTCAAGAAGTCAGTGAAGACAATGATTTGAATCTTGTCAACAAGATTGAAGAATTTCCTTATAAGTTACTTGATGAAAACCAAAAGTTTATTTCCTCGGATGCAGTGATCCAAGAATTCAACAACATGATCTAGAAGGAGTTTGAAGATCAAGCCTTTTCATTGGTTTTGATGGACAAGTTGTTGGATATTCAGTTAACCTTGGACAACCTCAAAGTGTTTTTGGGAAGGCATGATAAAGCTTGTAACACTGTTAAGGATTCAATCACAAGAGCCCTTGCTATCTCCAAACATACTTCAGGACCAGATAATGATGAAGTACAAAAAATTATGAAGAAGTATGAATATTTTATGGAGAAGGACAGTGGAGAAAGCTAAATGTGCCTTAGTTTTAATTTTTAATATTTCATGCTTTATGTAATTAGTTCTAGACATTTTACATGTCATTTTCAAATATGTAATTACATGTAAAAACAAAGAAGTCCTAAATCAATGTGGACTCTTTTGTTGAATAAGTCAAATTTAGGTTTACTTTTCCTAGATTATATCTCAACTCTCCTCTATATATATGAGGGAGTTCTTTTGTACTAGCTACCTTTAATCTTTTGAAGCAAAGTGCTTCCCATTTTGAGAAGCATACTTGAATCTGTGTTGAATATGAATATCAAGAATTGATCAATAAAAGAAGTAGATTTTCTCCAACCTTTGTTTTGGAACACATTTGTTGTATGAAAGAGTGTTCTTATGTCGCTCTTGTCATATTATCTTGAAGTTGATTTATGAGTGATGCATTATTTCATTATTGAAGAGAAAATCATATTTGATATTGATAAACTTTGCGTTATCATATTGTGTTTGGAGCTATATGTATTGTGTATGAATCTAGTTGAGAACTTGTAGACTTTGTGCCGCAATTGTTAGCTATATTCTTGTGGATCTACGGTGTTCTTAGTTGATAGACTTTGAGCTACAACTTTCTGTACTTGTTACTTTTGGAATCATATTTGGGGAATAACTTGTATTCATTTTAGCTGGAAGTTATTACCATTGTTCGTGCAATCTTACTGTGATATGCATTGAGAGACTTTGGGCTACAATAGATATCATTTTGTTATCTTTGGAACTATTGTGGAAAGTGACTAAAGACTTTGTGCTTTTGTGGATTTTCTAGTTATTGTCATTTGCTAGTATCATTTGTGTTATTCCTAAGTCTAACAGAAATGGGGTATCGGTTAGTATTGCTCGAACTAGTGTTATTTAGTTTATTACTTTCTGTAATCATCAAGGTCATTCTTGTAATTTGTTTCCCTTATTCTAAAAGAAGAGAATATGCTAATGGAGACACCCCAATGGATAGTTGTAGTGTACATAATCATAGTTTAATTACTAGTTGATTTAGTTAGCAATAAGAAGGGAGCCTCCCCTTTTAGACAGCAGAGATTTAATCTCATTGTACTATGTTTGATATAACTATTTTGTTCTCAGTTAATTGATAACAAAATATTCACCCAACACACTTAAAAGTGATAAAAAGTTCACAAGTAGAATTTTGATCCCCAAGATCACCCTAAGGTGCAAGGGGAGAGCATACATCTACAAGTGAACAAAAAGAAAAGAAAACAAGGTTAATTACTCTACTTTAACCTTAATGTGCCTAAGAGTAGTGATAAACAAAAATTCTTTGACCGCGAATCTGCACACAAATGTTGGTTTAGGTTTGGACAACTGAGAGGGGGGGTGAATCGATTGTCACATATTTCAGTCTTTTCTACCATTAATCTTCCTTTACAACTTATAATCAAATTAATGATATAAACATTTTAGTATCAATCAATAACACATGAGCAGAAACATAAATAACACACTTGACACCAAGATTTTTGACATGGAAACCTGATTAAGGGAAAAACCACAATGGGGGTTAACCCACAAAAATTAATACCCTATTAAAAGTATTTTTACAAATGAGAATGCACATGCATTCGGGCTCACTGCCTAGAGCTCACTGCTCAAATAGAGGTTCAATGCCTACATAAAGATTACAAGAGAATAACAGAGATTTTGAACTGATAAATAGTATCTACCCATGTAAGAGATTCAGTTCCAGTTAAGTGCAAAAACTGATCTTACACATTTCATCTTTACTTGCTCTTCTTACTGCTCTGCCTTCATTCACTCCTTAGATTTTCTTCTCTTCTCACAACTACACCTTGTTCACACACACAACATCAAATCATGCAATTCCATTTGCTATATATATCCACAACATGATCTACAATCATTTTACTAGTCAGCTTCAAGAATATTTAGAACTTTGTTGAGTACTCTGCTCTATCGGCTAGATCCATACATAATATGAGATGACCAAAACTTGCACTTGCAAATCATCAATCATGTCAGCTACCATAACTGATCATCACACATTGCCCAATAAACAACTTCTATACATCTGGAGTTACGATCATTTGCAAGGTCAGCATGTTCTTCTTCTGTCTGTTTTGTCAAACTAAGACCCGATACTCAGAAGCTAATATATTTTGAGTCCTTCATCTCTGGAGGACAAAACTATGGATTTAGAGTGTCTTGACAATTATTACAACTACATCAAATCTGAAACAAACCATGCCTTTCCACCGGAGAGATCCGGACCAAGATATCAGACCCTATCACCTACTCTGTTCCTAACTGCCCAGACTTAGACAAATTATGATTCTGACTTCCGGTGTGAACAAATTGTGTTATGCGGATGATTGGGATGATCTTAGTTACCATCAATGATAACACCTATCATGCTTAGTAGTGTCTCTTTCCAACAATCTCCCCCTTTGGCATTGATGGCAACACTTAGTGAAAAATGACTAAGTGTTGGAATAGCTCTCCCTTAGCTTGTGCTCCATACTGTTGTTCACACTACTTTCTAGTACTCCCCCTTAGCTAGATTCCTCATTTTTTACTAATCTTCACTTCCCCTTTGACATCAATGGCAAAGGGTATGGTCCCCAAGCCAAAATTTTCCAAAAATTTGTATATAGGACGCATAAGTACAACTAATTATTAAGTTCAATTTACATGAACTTGAGAATATCTGCAAAGATGGTTTTTATTTGCACAAGTTTAGAGGCCCAAGTACTCTTCATTCCATCCAAAATAGAAATGTGCCCACTTAACAAAAATGAATATGCTTCTACCTTTGACATATCTGATGGATCACTAATCTAAACTGTAGTCTAAGCTTCAGATAGGGCATTATACATTGTCTCTAACTTAGGGGCAATCAACCCCCGGAGCTCACACATTCTCTTCATAATGTTGCTTTTCTCTTTAACAAGTCTCTTTATCTCATCAGTCAAGCTAATTACTTGACATTCTTGACTTATGGGTGAAATAGTTAGAGGATCAAAATTATTGGACAGATTTGACAATTTCAGTTCTTGTTCCTTTATCTTTTTCTAATATCCTCATTTACTTTGGGCCAGGATAGACAAAATTTATATACATCACTTCCATCACTTAGAGCATTTTGAACACTCTTTATACTGATAGTAAGTATAGTCCTATCATACCCTATTAGACTCTTAATTTCACTAAATCTCTTATCCAAAAACTCAGTTCTGACTTTTGTCTCTGTAGACTTCTCAAAGGACTCAAAATGAGTATTTACAGAACTTGCAAGATTTTTCAGATGTCTAGAGGGGCAATCAAATGGACTCTTTTGGTAGGAAGGCAATAATTTTTCCAAAATCCCGGTTGCAAGCCTCAGTAGCTCATTGTCCTCCATGTGGAACTCTAACATCTTTTCTCTAGCCTTTACTTGGGTGAATGATGCAATTTTCATCAATTGAATTGGAGAGAGAGCATCTAGATTGGCTAGACCTTGGAGTAGTTTAGGCTCATCAAGCTCAATCATTTCTTTTTCAAGAAGACTTTTTACTACATATGTAGTGTCTCTTGCAACATTTTCTGAACCATCCTTTTGTTCATCAGATTTCTCAGTATCTGCTTTAGGTGCTTCAGCATTTGCACCATCTTCTGCTTTATCTTTCTTTCCTTTTTCTTCCTCTTTCTTTGTTTTACTTTTCTTTGTGTTCTTTGCAGAGGGACTCTTTTTTGTTTGTTCACCACTTTCTACCTGATCCAGAGGGCTCTGTGAAGTAGTAATATTATCTTCTTTTCCTGATGGGTCATGTGGATTAGGAGTATCTCCTGCATCAACTACTTTATCCATTATTTTTGTATCATCCTTATTTACTTGTTCCATTTCTGGAACAAAGGCTTCACCCAACTCAGATTACTACTTGATGATGTTCTCTTCTTCACCATCCAGAACTTCTTTTGTGACTATGGGAAAATTGTGCTTTTCCAATGCTTTCAAAAGAATTTATTGAGTTTCTTTAACGATTTCACTTGTTTCTCGAAGCATGAATTTGTTCATTCTCTTTTTGCTTCTAAAGTCATCTTTGACTTCCTTGAATATCATATCTATTTGATCAGGTGAAATCTAAGGACACAAATTTATTAGCTCATGTTCCCTAATTTCCATGTCCTTGCTCTTGGCATTTTATTTTCTCAACTCCAAAATATTTGCCAGACTTTGTGGCAACTCAGAAGTTATCTCAATCAGTGCCTTGTTGTAGATGTTGAGATATCTGACAGTTGCTTCCTCCAACACCATTTTATCCACATCACTGTATTCATCATAGAATTCAATTATGGGTTTTAGATTACCATCTACAGTGACTGACTTTATCACATCCTCCAGGGAAAGTGTGGGCTTCTAAACATATTCCTCATATGCTTCTATCTTTTGCCTTCTATTGGCCCTTTTGCTTCTAAAGGACTTTTCTTTGGTTACTTTTGTAGCTTTTGTTTTGGTGGCCTTTATTTCCTTGATTTCAATGTTACAATCTGTATCTTCTTCTTCTTCTCTTATGCTTTCATAGGTCCGAGATGCTTTTGTTTTCTTCCTTTTCTCCTATTTTCCAGATGATTTTGCTTCTGATTTTGTAGTCTTGGAAGAAACAGGGGCAGTAGTAGAGCTCCTAGTAGTTCTTGAAGTGGAAGAGAGTTCCACTGGAGCATTTGTTTGTTTCTTATCTTGTTTCTCTTTCTCAGCCTTTTTAGTTCTTTCTTTGAGTTTCCTCACAACCTCCTTCGATAGGCCCAGATTTTTAGCTAACTGTTCAACTTCTTTTCTTACTTTCCTATTGGTTTCAGGTTCTCTGAATTCAGTATGTAGTTTTAAATTTAGCTCCTCATAAGTTCCAAATCTTTCAACCATTGTGTCTTTAGGCTTGCTTAGAAGATGTTGAGAATACATATTCTAGATTTTTTCATCTACTTCATACCCCATGGGCATGATCCAAGTAGTTTTGGGTTCTACTACTTCCATTAGACACTGATCAGTATCAACCATGAAGCATATATCATTTTTGTACTTCTCAACAATTGATTTAGGGATTCTTTCCCTTAAGTGCATCATACTCTAAAAATTCTTGAAGTAACCCCATATTGCAGTTTTCTGAGCTTTGAAATCATCAATACTGCGAAGATGGTCTCTGATCTGAATGGCAACTAGCTCATCCTTACTCCAATGCACACCTTTTACCCTAGGTACCTCATTCATAAAGTAAAAGAACATACATAGAACCAATGTACCATACTTGAAAGTGTTTTTCTTATCTTTCTTGATTTTGTTTAAATTTTCAATCAATTGATTCAATAGTAATTCACACAAGTCATTATCAGTATTTTCCTTTGGCATCTTGTATGCAACATATATGGCTATTCCAAAAATAGAATTTTCTCTACTCAAATGGTAGATCTTGTATCCAATCACCATGGAGGTGAATTTGACATCCGGTTCTATAATATCATTAATGGTCATTGCCCTTCTGTCAAACTTAGCACCGATAGCATTAGTCACTGTCTGGTTTTTCACAGATTTTAGCATGGCAATCCTCTGGATGAGTTTAAGCTAGTTACAAATCTGATAGCATTCTTGGTAATCTTGAATGGTTTAAACAACCAAATGAATTCATCATGCATCTGACTCAAAACATATCGGACTCATTCATCCTCATCAAATGTTGGAAAGCCCATAATCTGAATAAAGTGTTTATCATGTAGTGCCTTTTACTCGAGTTTAAGTTCATGATTTTCATCCCTGAGTTGTTTTTCAAACAAGTTTACATACCTTGAATCTCCAAACTCTTCCATGTTTCCATGAATATAAACCCTAATATCTTCAACATGCAGCACACCATATGGAACACTTGAAAAAGCACTTAACGGGTCAACTTCAATTGATTTGTGAGGATGATTCTTAAATTTGGGTTGAGGCTTTTTAGTAATGTCAACAACATGAGGAGTAGCCATCTCAACAGGTTTCATATTCAAAGCTTTACAGAGAGGTACCTTTTTCTTTTGTGAGGTTAGGGTTGATCAGTTGTCGGTTAAATTCGCTCTTTGCCTCAGTCTCTAGATTTACAGCTCAAATGCTCTTCTTCTTGTTTCCTCTGAATGTAAAGTGATTCAAATGAGTGACCAAGTGACCTTTTATCTTTTGCAAAACTTAATTTGGTATTGTAATAAATGCGTTGCCCTAACTATATCTGGTTACTCTATTTTTGATAGTTCTTCATGAATCACTCCGCAAGATTTCATATGAACATCTTTTCTTCCAGAAATCCTTCCAAAGGTTTTGGACCAATTCAAAATATTCTCTTTGATTGTGCCAGATTCAGGCACCCACTTACTGACTGGGGGGGAATTTGATGTTCAATGCAGCTCCCCCTGAGCCAGAGCTCCTGACTTAATTCCTGGAGGAATTGTCAGCACCTGATTCCGGTACGGGCCCATCACCATTGTTTATTGTATCTTTCTTTACCCAGATCTTGTTCATTTCACTCCGTATCTTATTCACATCAATTTTTATTTTGCCTTTGTCTTGTCTTTGTTCATCCAGTTTTCTAGTTACCAGACCTCTTCTTCCATTGTTCCTATTTCTGCAGAATCTTGCAATATGACCATATTTATTGTAATTAAAGCACAAAAATTTCCTTTATTATGAACTTGATTTCCTCTTGATCTGCATTGATTAGCCATGTGTCCAAACCCATTGCAAGTAAAGAAACAACCATTGAAAGAATTGTCAGTTCCTCTATTGTTAGCATTATTTATTATCATACTTCTACATTCATTTGATCTATGACCATACCTCTTACACTTGAAGCATTGACCAGAGAAGGATGGATCATTTTGATTCACTCTTCTTCTGCACTGAGTAGCTCTATGACCAAATTTATTGCAATTGAAACAATTTCCATTGAATGATGGATATCTTTGAGCATTAGGCTGTCTTACTGGAGGTTTTCTAGTTCTGTTTCTTTTATTCCTTGGTTGAAAATTTCTTTGTCCGGATCCAGAGCTTTCATCTTCCTCATATCTAAGATCATGCTTGTCATCATCATTTTTCTATTCTTCAATTAGTGCTTCAAGTTTAGCTGAGCTTATCTTGAACTTCTCCTTATACGCATTGGCAATTTCTAGGTCATGTCTAATAGTGATAATCTGTCTCTCAAGTTTTCTCTCATTGTTTCTACTTTCTTGTAGATTTGATTCTAGGAGACCGACTATTCCATCCAATCTGCAACATTCTTCAGTTCTCTCCTTCAAATTTTTCTTCATTTCTTCTTCAGTTTTCTTCCTATCTTCAATTTCTTTGGTTAGTCTCATCACCCAGTTTCCATCTCATGTTTTAGGACAACAAATTCTTTAGCTAACTTTTCACATTCCTTTGTCTTCTCTTTCAGAGCCTTGTCTTCCAGTTGAAAAGGTTGCTCCTTTCCTTTTGCATTGGATTTGCTCAATTTTTCTTTTAAAATCTCAATGAAGTTTTTAGCCTTTTTGAGGTTATCTTGTAGCTCTTGGACCTCTGCCTTGGACTGCTCAAGATCATCTAGGACAAGATTCAGTTTCCCTTGAAGATTATATTCATCCATTTTTACTGACTTCCTAGATCTCCCTTAAGTTGTTAAGCTTTTCAAAAGGAACCTTGCTCTGATAACAATTGTTGGTTTAGGTTTAGACAACTGAGAGGGGGGGTGAATCAGTTGTCACATATTTCAATATTTTCTACTATTAATCTTCCTTTACAACTTATAATCAAATTAATGATATGAACATTTTAGTATTAATCAATAACACATGAGCAGAAACATAAATAACACACTTGACACCAAGATTTTTGTCGTGGAATCTCAGTTAAAGTAAAAACCACGGTGGGGCGTAACCCACAAAAATTAATACCCTGTTAAAAGTATTTTTACAAATGAGAATACACATGCATTTGGGATCACTACCTAGAGCTCACTTCTTAAATAGAGGCTCACTACCTACAGAAAGATTACAAGAGAATAACAGAGATTTTGAACTGATAAATAGCATTTATCCATGCAAGAGATTCAGTTCCAGTTAAGTGCAAAAACTAATCTTAAACATCTCATCTTTACTTGCTCTTCTTACTACTCTGCCTTCATTCTCTCCTTAGATTTTCTACTCTTCTCACAATTACACCTTGTTCGCACACACAACATCAAATCATCCAATTCCATCTGCTATATATATCCGCAACATGATCTACAATCATTTTACCAGTCAGCTTCAAGAACATTTAGAACTTTGTTGAGTACTCTGCTCTATCGGCTAGATCCATACATAATATGAGATGTGGACCAAAACTTGCACTTGCAAATCATCAATCATGTCAGCTACCATCACTGATCATCACACATTGCCCAATAAACAAATTCTATACATCCGAAGTTAAGAACATTTGCAAGGTCTGCCTGTTCTTCTTCTGTCTATTTTGTCAAACTGAGACCCGATACTCAGAAGTTAATATCTTTTGAGTCCATCTTCGGAGGACAAAACTGTGGATTTAGAGTGTCTTGACAATTCTTACAACTATTTCAGATCTGCAACAAACCATGCCTTTCCACCGGAGAGATCTGGACCAAGATACCGGATCCTGTCACCTACTCTATTCTTAACTGCTTGGACTTAGACAAATTCTGATTCTGACTTCCGATGTGAACAAATTGTGTTATACAGATGATTGGGATGATCTTAGTTTCCATTAATGACAACACCTGTCATGCCTAGCAGTGTCTCTTGCCAACAATAAAATGCCAATAGTTTGATAAATTATTCTTTGACAAATGTTTGGATACCTGCAAAGATGAGTTAGATTCCTGCATAGACTCCAAAAAATACTATCAGAAAATAACACTAAAACAAAAGAAGATGGTGCTAAATCATAAGTTGGCACTAAAGTAGAAGAAGATGGTGCTAAAGGATAGATGGATTGCGCTAAAGCACAAGATGGTGCTGAAGAATTGATGGATGGCGCTAAACTATAGATTACCTTTGGCCTTTGTGATACAAAGGTAGATGGTGTTGTTCTGGGCTCATATAGCACTAATTCGCAGAAAAAATAGAGGTTGCATCAAAAAAAGAGAGCAACTTGCCACAAAATAAGAAAATAACAATATAAAATTCCTACATGGTCAACCTTAAGGGAAATCTAATGGTTTGATAACAGTAAATAAGGTTAGTTCACAAGATTCATAAGTCAAGTTCAAGTGTTTCAAAACATGTTAGATACTATAAGCAAACACCTTAAACCTACAATAAAACCCTGCAAAATAATTGTTAAACCTAGAGATCAAAGAAAATTGTTGCTATGACAAAAAAAATATCTCAAGACTGTGTCAATGGTGCTATTCTTGATGGTGCTGATTCAGAGGGATATGGTGCTAAAACATAGCCATATGGTGCTAAAATAGAACCATATGGTGCTAATATGAAAGGATATGGCACTACTACATGAAAATATGGTGCTATTCCAAACCTGTCATCAAAAAACCTTCACAAAACTCAAATGCAGGTTAGTTTAGGACCAAGGGGTCCCACCAGGCATGCCAAATGAAGATAAGAAAATGCAACAAATGAGATTAGATAAACAAAATGCACAAAAACACTATGTTTATACCTATTCTTTCAACACAATATGGATGAAGGGATTTGGCTATGGATTGATAAGAGATTTTGATAGAGATTGAGATGAGATGATATGGCTATGGGATGAGGAATGATTTTGGCATTATGAGGTTAAGATGAAGGAGATGGGGAGATATTTTGGCATAGTTTTGATGCAAGAAGTTGTTCAAATGTCTTGGGTGAGGGCTCTATTTATAGGACAATTGAGGGGGGTTTGAATCCAATGGCTAGGATTCAAAGTAGAGATTAATGTTTGAGATGGGAGGATGAGATCAAGGGTTGTAATCTCATCAACAAAGATGAAGGGTTGAGATTAAATGTGAATTTTAAATTCACATTGGGAGTGATGAATGAATTAAAAATTCATTTCCATGGGATAGTGTGAGGATGATGTAGACTTGTCAATAAATTAAAAACTCATTTTTGTTGTCGAGTGTTTGAATAAAAAATTAAGTTTTATTGAAGAATGTGAGGACATGTGACACATGCACATTTTTGGGGCCTTACATTTGTAAACTAATTTCATGGATAATGTTTTAACATGAAAATAGAAAGATGAATTGGAAGGGTCATGTGACCTTTTATAAAAAAATGATTTTTATTTAAAATGTGTGGGAGGATGGGTTAAGTAAGGTTTGACCATATCAATTAAGTGTTTAACTTAATTAATATGATTGTAGTAAATTAGTTAGTAGGTTAATGGAGGATTAAAATTAATTAAATAATAATTTATTTAATTAATTTAGGTCTAGGGGTCATGTAGGCTAGTGTAGCTAATTAAATAATGGTTATTTAATCAACTAGGCTAGGTTTAGGTGGTAGAGTAGGGTAGATTAATTAAATAAGTATGATTTACTTAATTAATCTAGGTTAGGAAGATGGATAAATTAACTAGATAAATATTGAAAATATTGATTTAATTAATGAGGGATAGTGTTGTAAGGTTTAGTGATAAATTAGATGAATTAATTTATCACAAGTGGATGATTTGGGGTACATGGATAAGGGTAGATGATTAGAGATGGCTTAGGATAGATTAATTAAATAATTTGAATTTATTTAATTAACTAGGAAAGGATAAGTTAGTGATGTGAGGATGCAGGAAACTGGCTTGCGAGGCAAGTTAGTTTTAGGTGTCTACAGAAGGCATTCTTTGTTTCAGATGGTTAACGCAGTATTGCAGAAGAGTTTGATGAAACTGAATATTCAAGAATATTATATGATGTTATGTGGTCTGCAAGTTGTTTCTAGACCTAATGAAGCAGGAACTTAACTGCTTAATGTTAGGAATTACATGTAGAAGATATCAATTAAATGCAAATAAAGATTAAACAGAGGAATGAAAAAATACACAGATATAATAACAGTGAGAGACAATTTTTAACGTGGGTCACCCAAACTCAGGCTACATCCACCAATAGAGAGTCCAATATTATTATCCAGCAAATCAAATTGATTACAACTAGCAATCCTTGCAATTCAATACCGTTGCAAATGCTACAAATATAATATCAACAAAAACACTAACCCTTAGCCATTTTTATCAAGACTTATGTCAGTTATAAAATAGGGTTTTTTTATGTTGGCCAATAGAAAAATAAATCCCGATGCCTTTATAAAATAATAAGTCATTTGAGGTTTCAGGGGCACTGCCCCTGAGCCTCTGCGAGGGCGCTGCCCCTCAACCCTACCCTGTATCATGATAGGGAGCGTGTTAGGGGTGCTGCCCTTGGACCCTGTAAGGGGCACTCCCCTTGACCTCGTCTTGGAGGCGCTACGCCCAAACCCCCGTTAAATAATTTGGGGGGAAACCTCACTGATAAAAGTGGGAAAAAATTAACCTCTGAGTCTGATTAAGCTCCATATAACAACAATCTCCCACTTGGAGATTGATCATAACACTGCTAACCTTGTAGCTTCCACTAGAAATAAACACCTGGACCCTATTGTTCTGATTTTATTATTTTCAGTCTTGAAGACCAACAAAATCTGAAGAGGAGCTTAGCTTCTCCCTTGTCATTGCCTTCATAAACACATCCACTAGATTTTCATCTGTATGTATCTTGTCCAATCGTAATTGTTCATCATCCAACATCGACTGGATGAAGTGATACCTGAGCTATATGTGTTTGGTCTTTGAATGCAAGGCATAATTCTTTTCAAGATGTATGGCACTCTGACTGTTTGTAAACAAATAATTGTTAGCCTGTTGTTTTCCCAATTCTTCCATGAAAGATTGTAGCCATATCATCTCCTTGCTTGCCTCTGTTGTAGCTACATACTCTGCCTCCGTGGTGGATAAAGCAACCACCTTTTATATCCTAGAGATCTAACTCACCATTGTCCCACCTACAGTAAAGACATAACTTGTAGTACTCAGCCTGGTATAATTATCCCTTGCCAAATCTGAGTCCACATAGCCTGCTAAATTAGTATTGGAGCCCCCAAAACATAAATATTTATTGGATGTACCTCTTAAATATCTGAGAATCTATTTTACTACATTTCAATGCTCCAATCTGAGATTACTTGTATACCTGTTTATGACTCCTACAACATGTGCAATATTCGGTCTCGTGCATACCATGGTGTACATTAAACTTCTTATAGCTAAAGCATATGATACCTTAGACATTTTTTCTTCCTCCTCTTGTGTCTTAGGACACATCTCCTTAGTCAATTTCAAATGACTAGGCAAAGGTGTGCTGACAGTTTTTGCATTCTCCATATGGAATCTCTACAACACCTTTTCAACATAATTAGCCCACGATAGAGTTAATTTTCTATTCTTTCTATCTCTACAAATTTTCATACCAAGGATTTGTTTTGCTACCTCCAAATCCTTCATAGTAAATGATTGTGCTAACTGTTGTTTTAACTCTCTTATGTGATCCATGTTAGACCCTGCTACAAGCATGTAATCAGCATATAAACATAAAATAATGTAGCTGTCATTATCCAACCTCTTAAAATAAACACAATGGTCAAAATTACACTGGTTGTAGCCTTGCTCAGCCTTAAAACTATCAAATTTCAAATACCATTGCTGAGGTGCTTGTTTCAAGCCATATAAACTCTTCTTCAATATACACACCAATTTCTCCTTAACTTTGACCTCAAATCCCTGTGGTTGTTCCATATATATCTTCTCCTCCAAATCACCATGGAGAAAGGTAGTTTTCACATCTAGTTGTTCCAAATGCAAATCTTTAGCAACCACAATACTTAAAACAGTATGAATAGAATTCATCTTAACAACTAGAGAAAAAATCTCATCAAAATCAATACCTTTTTTCTGTGCAAATCCTTTTACAACTAACCTGGCTTTAAATCATTTCTTACATCCATCTTCCTTTTTTAGCCTATAAACCTATTTGTTTGGTAAAATCTTTTTACCTGCAGGCAACTTACATAATTCTCAAGTCTGATTTTTCAGCAAGGAGTCCATTTCTTCTTTCATTGCAAGCTCCCACTGAACCTTTGTATCCACCTACATAGCTTCATCATACCCTTCCAGTTCACTAGCATCTATTAACAAAATAGAATACAAAGAAGGAGAAAACCTTTCAAGAGGTCTACTTAGCCTTGTTGATTGTCTAACATTCACTGGAGTTTGTGGTATTTCTTGTTGTTGTTGTGGAGCATGAAGAACCACTGGAACATCATTATCTGGAGTATCATTCAGCACCACATAATCTTTTTCTTTCTTCTCATGCTGCTGTAACTGATCTTTGTACAACACCTTCTCATTGAATACAACATCCCAAAGCCTATAACCAAATTCATCAATGTCATATCCAACGAAGATACACCTTTTTTATTTTGCATCCAGCTTGGTTCTATTTTTAGAATCTACATGTGCAAATACTTCACATTCGAAGGTTTTGAGAAAAGAATAACTCACCTTCTTACCTGTCCATGCTTTGTCTAAAATACCACAACCCAAAGGAACTGAAAGACCTCTATTAATTAAATATACAACAGTATTGATAGCCTCTACCCACATGTTTAAAGGCAGCCCAACATGCAATCCCATGCTCTTTGCACACTCCATTATTGCCCTATTCATGCACTTAGCCACTCCATTTTCTTGTGGAGTCCCTGGAATCATTTTCTGCCTACAAATTCTATTAAAGGAACAATAATCCTTAAATTCTTTGCTGCAATACTCACCACCATTATTAGATACGAGAAATTTTAATCTTTTACCCATCTCATTCTCAACCAACCTTCTCCATTTCTTAAATATTTCAAATACATCAGATTTCTACCTAAGGAAATAAATCCAAACCTTCCTAGTTGCATCATCTATGAATGTAACATAATACCGAGATCCATCGAGAGAAGATACCTGAACTGGTCCCCATACATTTGTATGCACAAGTTCCAAATTTTCATCTTTCTTTTGCTTCCCATCCTTGAGAAAACTAACTCTCTTTTGTTTTCCATACACACAACTTTCACAGAAATCCATATTAATACATTTTAGATCTGGTAAAACTTTCTTAGAATGAAGTACCTTCATACCTTTTTCACTCATATGCCTAAGTCTGTTATGCCACAGTGTTGTCTCAGAACTTGCAACAATTGTTTCAGTCTCCTGCGAACCCGCAACAATTGTCCTGAACCTATTTATTTTTTCTCTACAACAACTAAAGTAGAAGGAACAGTATGACCTGTACAAAGATATAAGGTGCCTACTTTCACACCTTTGCCACTATTAATGCACCTCTTGAAACCTTCCAATTTTTATCATTAAAACTAACTATGCAACCTTCATCACCTAGCTGCCCTGCTGAAATTAAATTCCTACTTAGCCTTGGAACATGCCTTACCTCTTATAGTATCCAATGATTCCCATTCTGCAACTTAATCTTAATTCTTCCCTTTCCAACAATTCAACATTATTCGTTATCTCCCAAATAAACCAACCCAAAATGTTAGAAATGAAAGCAACACTACCTCAATGGAAATCTGATTCAAGATAAATTTTAGCAATCTTTAAGTGTGCATTAACAATGGAGATTGTAACAAAACTTAAAACCCACTACAGAAAAGATGTCAAACATGAACAACTCAACACAATGACAGAGTGTTTACGTAGAGAAAACCCTTGTGGGTAAAAAACTCCACTAGGAGAGAGGCACAAGTTTGTATTAATCTCAACAAAATTGTACAATACATCAACTACACAACTCTCTCCGCAAGTCTTCAATCTGATAGCATTCTGACAGCACCTGAGTACCTAAAATCTGTATTGCAGAAACAAATACATGGAAAATACTTATAGAAATATTTTCTAACTCATCCTAGGAGTTCACCTTCTCTCTCCTAAGATTCTCTGACCTGTAAACATTAATTACTATCTTACAAGCATCTTACACTAGTTCAAAAATAACCATGCAAAGGTTGGGGGCCCAAGATTAAATCTAGCCTCTTATAGCATCTTATGACATGTCATAACCATCATAGATTCCACAAAAGAGTATCTTTCCAAGATATGAACCTTAGGCTAAATCTAGAAAATATACAACTAACATATCCATCATATGCGTCATAGAATCTCATAATCTTATGACAACTTGCAGCTATTATAGATTCACTTACCAAACATTATGATAGTTGTCATACATGCCAAAAATAGTATATTCTCCAAGGGAGCACACCTACCCTCATTTACTTTGAGTTTTTACATTTTTCAACAGTTAAAGTCACTCCGTAATTACCTCTAGTTACTCAAAAATTACCCCTACCAGTGAAACTAGTGCATCTCCTTATGGATAATTACAAATTATATATAATAAATAGAAATAAATACAATATTGGGACTTACAAGGTTAATGGCACCTTATCCCAACATTCACCCACTTGACATCATATATTATAAATCAACCCATACGAAATAAAATGAAAATAATTAGGCACTAGAAATAAGGCTCTTGGCCTCTCTGCACCATATGAACTTCGCTGTGCTCACAGGTTTGGTCAATGAACCTGCAATATTCTCCTAAGTGTTTATCTTCTTCAGCTCAATCTCTCTATTTGCAACCAACTCTCGAACAAAGTGATACTGAATATCAACATGCTTAGTCTGAGCATGATACATGGGATTCTTGGCCAAATAAATAGCACTCTGGCTATCACAACCAATCTGAATGATCCTGCAATCAAAACCAATACATGTACACAATCTCCTCAACCAAACTACCTCCTTAGAGATATGAGTAGCAGCCATATACTTTGGTTCTGTGGTGGACAAAGCAACTGTGGGCTGCCTCTTACTCATCCAACTCATTGCACCTCCAAACAGAGTAAACACATAACCACTAGTGGACCTTCGACGATCTAAGTCACCTGCCCAATCTACATCAACAAAACCCTATATGTTCAAAGATTTATCAGCACTATCAGTACCAAAATAAACCAAACAATAATTAGGAGTACCTGCAAGATATTTAAACACCATCTTCTCATAGTTCCAATGTTGTCTACCAGGGTTAAACATAAATCTGCTCAGAACTCCTATTGCTTGGGCAATAGCTGGTCTAGTGTAAACCATTGCATACATCAAACTCCCTATAGCACTAGCATATGACACATTAGACATATCCTCAAGATCATCCTCAGTCTTAGGACACATATCTAATGAAAGCTTAGTACCAATGCGTAAAAGAACTGTAACTAGGTTACAGTCCTGCAAACTAAACCTCTACAAAATAGTATTCACATACTTACTTTGTGACAACCAAAGCTTTATGTTAACTCTATCCCTCTTAATCTCCATTCCCAAAATATACCTTGCAGCACCAAGATCTTTCATCTCAAATGCACCTAAAAGTTGGGCTTTAAGCTCACTGATCATACCCTTAGTATTGCTGAAAAATAACATGTCATCAACATACAAAGTAATAACCAATATAGAATCATCAATATAATGAATGTAAACACAATGATCCTCCTTGCTTCTAACAAAATCTAATTTCAAAACAAATGAATCAAACTTTTGATACCACATTTTGGGGGACTATTTCAAACCATAGAGAGGCCTCTTTAACCTGCAAACCCAATGTTCTTTTCCTTTTACCTCAAAACATGTAGATTGTTGCATATATATTTCTTCCTCAAAATCTCCATGCAAAAATGCAGTCTTAACATCCATTTGCTCAATCTCCCAATCATAAGATGTAGCAATGGATAGGAGAAATTTAATAGAAGACAATTTAGTAATAGGAGTGAATATCTCAACAAAATCAACTCCCTCTCTTTGGGAGTATCCCTTGGCTACCAGTCTAGCCTTGTACTTCTCCAATGACTCATCTACTCCAAACTTCTCCTTGAAGACCCACTTACATCCTATGACCTTTCTTCCTTTGGGCAAATGAACAAGATCTCAGGTGTTACAAGAGTCTAAAGCCATCATCTCCTCTTGCATGGCAAATGCCAAGACTCACTATCATATGCAAAAATAACTTTCTATATATGCCTGAAAATGACACGACTCTGTCCAAATAAATATTCTTAATATTTATTTAAGTCTAATTCCTCTATAAATAAATAATTAAACAAATTTATTTATTTGATTCATATTCTTCCAACAATTAAATAAAATCATTTATTTAATTAAAATTCTCAAAATTCTTCTAATATCCTCCAACAAATTAAATAATATCAATTATTTAATTAGTTCTTCCAAATTTATTTTAATTTAAATAATATTAATTATTTAATTGTTTCTTCCAATAATATCTTCTCTAAATTTAAATAAATCAAATATTTATTTAAGTTCTCCATTTCTTCTAAATTGAGTTATCTCTAAATATAATTCAATCCTTGTGCACATGCAATTGAATATTCTAAATATTTAATTGAGCTAAAATATCTTCTCATCCTCATGCAGTTTCCATTCTCTAGTTCTATTCTCTTAATTGATTGATCCATTTTTTTAATTGATTTATCTCTTCAGTTAACTCATTCTTCTATTCTATTAATTCCTCTCATACAAAATAAAGAACACATGTCTTCTTCTTATTCACGCACGTTCCTCAACCATTCTGTACTGTTGATCTTCTCATTCTTTCTATACCATTGATCTTTATTCTCTCAACTCTATAAATTGAACCCTGTTCTTCCATTTCAATCATCCAAGCTTTTAGTATTGTTACTCTGCAGGAATTATAGCACGCCTTTGGCACCAATTCATTCATTGCTTGCAATCAAACTTGTTACTACACACTACTATCATTGTTGTGAAGCTCATCTTCATGGTGAAACTATCATAGCCATTCCCATTTGAACATCTTGGAATCATAGCAAGGAAGTGCACCTTATGAGGGCCATATTCATAGACAAGATCATTTCTGATAGGCGATCAATGGAAGTTGAGAATTAAAGGAGGTTTTGCTTTTGTATCGTTCATTGTTTAAATTGACCTTCTTTGTTCATTATTTCATTGAGTTTTGGGTATTATTGATATTTATATATTGATTATTCATTTAGATCCAATTTTCCCTTAACATTTTTAGTACCCACCGTGGGGCCTAGCCCTGATTTTTAACCCAAAAACTAAGTTTTGTGTTTTAGAAATCCATACACAGGAGGAAACTACGCATCTAACACATCCTAACATGCATCTATTGTCTGTTCTAGCACATACAGACTCTATTCCGATGCATCTATCCTTCAGTATGACACATCTGTTAGTTTAGCACATATGTACTTATTTTCCTGTGCTTTTGACCTCTATCTTAGCAGATATGTACTATGGCACTTTTAAGCTCTGTTTCTATGCATTCAAGGTCTGAAGCTGCGCATCTGATCTAGGCAATGATTTTTAGGGTTTCCTTGTAGTTTTTTGCTAATGCTAACATCTTTTTGTAGGAACACTATTGATCTGTTTGTAGGTTAGGTACTGGTTTAGAGTCATATAGTTGCACTTGTTAACTCACTTCGATTTCTAATGGGAAAGTAAATGGATGCTCATGCAAATCTCACATAGTCTTAACTAGGAAGGCGGTAATTGAATCATTGCTATATTGCTATCCTTCAAAATTAACAAACTCATTACTATCTTGTTATCACTTCAAAGTTAACAAATCATTGCTATCTGGGTAACATTAAACATATCATTGCTATCTGGGTAAAACTGAACCATTTCTATCTCGTTATCACTTCAAAGTTAACAAATCGATGCTATTTGGGTGAAACTAAACCATTGCTATCTCGTTATCACTTCAAAGTTAACAAATCCGTGCTATCTGGGTAAAATTGAACACATCATTGCTATCTAAGTAAAATTGAACCATTGCTATCTTGTTATCACTTCAAAGATAACAAACTTTTATGCTTGCCCAAGTAGATAGCTCATTTAGTTTTTTTCTTTCTAACTAGGGGAAAAAAACCATTGTCTTCTATGTTTTGGGAATGATACCAGGCCTATGCTCTCCCCTATCCCGGGTGACCAAAATGCCAGACATATTATTTTTGCATGTATTTTTCCTTTAGAGGGGCCTGCTCTTGGATACCGTTCATCCAAGTAGGAACGATCCTAAGTGGTAACAGGCTAAACGCCAAGCCCTACCAATCCACTATAAATAAATTGTGTTTGGAGAGAAAACTTCAAACAATGAGTGCAGTTGTGTTATACCGATAGCCAACTTCCCCCAAAACCCTCCAAGGTGCAACCCTTGCAGGCTGGAGACTCCATAACAGAGAGTAGTGCTGCCACATGTATAACCACTCAAACCATAAACACCTTTTGTTCTAGTGGCCAAAAACCCCTATAATCCATTTGAAGCCTAGGATTGTACTTGCTTTTCCTTTTAGTCCAAAAAGAGTCAAAAAATCACAAAAAAATAGAAAAACATGAAAACATTCTTTGTGTTTGTTGTGTCTTCTTGCCATAAATAGAGAAAATTAGATCAAAAGAGACCATTTTGCAACCAAAGAGACCAAAAACATCAGAAAAATTGCTAAAAATTTGCAAAAACACTGAAAAACTAGAGCGGTGCATTTATCCTTTTTTGTTGCGCATTTGTACCGACTTGTTGCACATCTATGCTGACCTACTGCGCTCTTACCCCCTGTTACTTCTCATTTGAAATTTGCCAATATTGTGCATATATATCGACTTTTCGTGCATTTACCAGCTTATGCTACGCATCTGTTCCAACGCATGCACAACAGTGAGTACTTCCACAGTCTTTGAGAAGAAAAGTTTGCCATTTTCAGGTACCCATTTCAGTCTTGTTCAAGATTCTAAGATCAGATTTCACCTTGCAGTCACTTTTTCCCATCCATTCCATAGCATACCCTCCCTTTCATCGGTCATCTCATCCACCTTCTACCAGGTCTTCCTAAGAAAAGTCAAAGCATCCCATATCAAGTCATTTTAGATTCAAGTAACCCTAGTAAGTCGTAGAACTTTACTAGTGGTCTTGGTGCATGACTAGTCCCTACACAGTAAGACAAGTATCAAGTACCCTTACTTGTGGCTATTGTCTTGTATCAGCTGTCTTACTTGGAATCATTGATCGAGAGAGTCCTTTGTCCAAATCTTGTCATAAGTATCCTATCCTCAGTAGTCTCCACCGGCATCTTGCCAAAATCTCTAGTTTCATCCCACTGCACCCCACGTCGCCTTGCATGGTTCTTACTAGATCTCAATACAAAACACAACTTGAAATGGCCAGATCATCCAATCTCATTATTAATCCTCACGATAGTGATGAGGATATCTCTCATGAAGATTATCAAGGGCACCTCCAAGATCAGATATTTCAGCGCTTACTAGAAAAAGTGCTCCACAAGGACCCTCACAAGTTCTTTATGCATCTTGTGAGTCTAGGACTCAAACTCCCCTTTGACTTTGATCTCAATACACTAAAAAAGACCATAGAGAAAACACATGAAAATCACACTGAGGGTGATAAAGGAAAGAAAGTCGTGGACCCGAATATACCTATGGAAGAAATGAGGAAACAAATTGAGGGTCTAACACAATAAATGACAAATCTCAAGACGGGAACGAGTACTAAAACTTACTCTTTGGAAGAGATCGCACCATACCCTTTTGATAAAAGTTTGGACATGGTCCCCTTCCCCTTTCAGTTTGAAGCTCCTAAATTTGACAAGTACAAAGGAAAGGGAGACCCAAGAGATCATATTAGGGAATTTACCACCATGTGCATGGAAGTAACTCACAATGAGACTTTCTTAATGAGACTATTCCCTAGATCTCTAGGTAGTCAAGCCATGGAGTGGTTCTCACGACTTCCACCGGGTATCAAGACCTTTGATGAGTTAGTCAAGTTCATCATGTACTTCTCGTACAACATTGAACATGAAGTCTCCATGCTTGATCTATGCAATACCAAATAAAAGAGTGGCGAATCATTCACCTCCTTCCTACAAAGGTGGAGACTATTAGCTAGCCAATGCTCATTTGATGTACCTAAGAAGCAATTGATGGAGTTGTTTGTCCATAACCTCAACTCCAATCTTAGCTATCAAATCCAAATTCAATGCCCTTCCTCATTCTCGAAGGTTATTGAGATGGGATTATTCATCGAGAAAGCTATGATCGCCAAGGGTTCACTTAAGTTGTACAAGGACACCCCTAACTCCAACTACACTATAGACAAGTCAAAGTTTTGGACCAAGAATAAAAATGTCGTTAATGATGGAGTAGTTGATGCCAAGGTGGCGGCTCCCAAACAACAACCAATATTCACTCTCAAAGGAGAGACAAATAATGCTATGCCCAACAAAACATTCTCTCAGGAGCCAAGACCATGGTTCAACTCAAATCCAAGGTGAAAGTTCACACCGCTAGGTGAGTCCCAAGATTCTACATTAAGGAAGCTATTAGCCAATAATGAAATCACTCTACCACCAACAAGCGATTACAAACCTCAAATCAAACCTCACTATTGGAAAGACACCGATTTTTGTGAGTATCATAGAGGAAGAGGACATACGACCAACAATTGTATCTGTCTCAAACATGTTATTCAAGACATACTTGATTAAAATCAAGGAGGTGCTCAACAACATACTTCTAATTAGACGCATGTGGCTTACAAAGATCCACTTCTCAATCATGACAGGCTGTATAACAACAACAACAACAATAGAAACAATAACGACAACCGCAACAGGCAAAATTAGAATAATGGGAATAGTAATGCCAATTACGCAAGTGTGCCATTCGATTATACCATCAATTGCATATCAGAGCATGTCCCACAAATCAATGTGGTTACATCTAACCAATAATCAAGACCCAACAAAACTAATTGTAGCATCATCACCCACAGTGGTAAGGTCACGTTGAATACCCTCCCTCCAAGGTCATCACCTTCTCAATCTAATTCCCATCAGTATAGTGTCATAGACCAACTATGGAAGACTCCTGCCCACATTTCTATCTTAGAGTTGTTGCATCTATCTCCTTCCCACAAGAAGATTCTCGATAAAGCCTTGGTGGAAATGACTGTACCCACAAACTTGGCCCAAGAGAAGTTTCAAGCCATGGTAAGAAATATAGCCTCCTCCAATACCATATCATTTACCAAACAAGATGATCTCTCAGTGTCTTAGCCTCATAACACCCCCTTACATATCGTCACCTTCATCCATAAGCACGGCATCAAGAGGGTTCTCATGATGGGGGAGCCAGTTTAAATATTTGCACTCTCAAGCTAGTCCTTACATTGAGGTTCTCTGAAAATGCAGTTGATCCAAGGAAGAAGATTACTATCAAATCATATGATTAAGAGGAGAGAACTACCAAAGGAATAGTGGTATTACCCATACAAGTGGGATCGGTGATAAAAGACATTGTGTACCAAGTCCTAGATAGGGAGCTAGCCTATAATATTCTCCTAAGTAGACCATGGATTCATACCATGAAAGCTATGCCTTCTACCTATCACCAATGCATAAAATTCCCTCATAACGGTAAGCAAGTCACCATCCAAGGTGATCCTGACCCCTTTCAGCATTGCAACTCTGTCCTCTCAAAACTGGATTGCATCATACCCAATAATAGAGCATCTACATCCCCTACCCTACAACATGATTCTACCTTCGAAGCTTCCTCATCCAAACCCAAAGAGCAGAAAATTACCATCAAAGAAATAGGAGTAGGGGAATACTCCATCGAGCACAGCCTCAACTTGGCCAAAATTCCTTTATCTCCTAGATCCTTTGGAGGACCCAAGCATTTTCCAAAGTGATCTGCTCCTCCTGCACCTCCCACAACTCCCTTTGTAAAAAGGGGTACCCTATCAGATGAAATAGAGGAAAGAGATATCTTACAATGGCTCTACACAGAAGAAGAAGAGAACACACAACAAGAACCCCCTAAGCTCCCAATAGAAATCTATGGGCGAGGTGAGACCATCGTACACAGAATGGGTTATGAAGGACAAGGCCCCATTGGCCTAAGAAAAGAAGGAATTATAGAACCCATTCAACCCTCTTCGTCCTCATTGGCTAGAACTACAAAAGGTCTAGGATATAAGGATAAAGGCAAAGCTAAAGAAAATTCTTGTCTTGTGGAAATGATCCATACCTTTCAAGAGGACAGTGACATAGTTTCTAATGAGTATGAGTGGGATGAGCTAATAGAGCACTCCTATGACGACAAGGAGGTCGACACCATTCAAACTTATAGCCCCTACCATGAGGGACAAACGCTAACGCATAGACCGTTAGAGTGCAATTCGCTAATCCCTAAGAAAATGACTTTCGAGGAAGGTTTGAGTTCTATCACGATAAACAATATGGAGGAAAGTACCATCCCGAACTCTCTCCCTATCAATAGCCCTAGCATATCCATTCAAACTATCAACAAGTTAGATCTATCCTTCGACTCCCTCCCCCTTGTGCATCTTGAGCTTATTGACTAGGATCTACAAGGAACCCCACAACTAGATATGTTCCAAAATGATGATGCCTATATTGACTACATGGAACTTATGGACCACCTACCTAAAGGAGATCATAAAGCTAGCTTCGCCATTGAACTTAATACTGTGGCTTATTTCAGAAAGGGTGCCAAGCCTTTCCAGTCGCAAAAATATCAAAATAAAAACTGGATCTAATCATGAAAACCGCTCCACGGCAGTGTCAGTTCCCAAAATAGTAAAAAGAAAGGATGCATCTGAAGGTGAAAACCCAACTGTGGCACCTGACGATGGAAGGCTTGACACTCTCCCTGATGACATGCACCAGGAGAAGTCTCAGATTGTTGTGGAACCTACAGAACCTGTTAACATTAGAACAAAGGAACAGCCTAAGATCATTCACTTTGCTAAGTCTCTAACCCCACGAGAAAAGGCTAAGTTTGTACCATTCTTCAAGAAAAAATAAGTTAATTTTGCTTGGTCATACATAGATTGTTAGAAATGAAGGCAACACTACTTTAATGGAAATCTGATTCGAATAAATTTTAGCAATCTTTCAAATGTGTGTTAACAATGGAGATTGTAACAAAACATAAACCCACAATACATAAATATACTAGAAGCAGAATGAAGCACATAACACAAGTGTTTAACGTGGAGAAAACCCTTTTGGGTAAAAAACTCCACCAAGAAAAGAGGCCAAGTTGTAATATCTTCACAAAAAGAGATTACAAATACATTCACTTCCTTTGTCCTTCAACCTTCACTCTGGCAGAACTTGGGTACCTGTAAACTGTTATATGCATCTCATCTACTATGCTATGGTTTATATAGAATTTACACAACCTCAAAACATTAAATGAATTTTTACAAGCCCATAACACTTGTCAAGAGTCAACAATACAACCTTGGGCGTCCATAGCCAAGAATAGGCTCTTACAGAGTCATAAATGTTGTCATACATGTATCCTACATTTGGGAAAATGTACCCATGCAAGCTTGAGCATCTTGGGGCCAAAAATAGCCACTTACAACATCTTATGACGAGTCATATGCTATTATTAGTGTCATAGATTCTTATGACAACTTACAGTTGTCATAGAATCTCTTACACCCTCTTACAGCATCTATGACGTGTGTCATAACACTAAAAATAGATTATTCCTCCACATGTGCACCCCACTTTGACCAATTACCATTTACCATAGTAAATGACATCCCGTAACTACCGCCGGTAACTTTGGGACTTACCATGCAGTAACTCCGTAATTACCGTGGACAGTAAATAATTTTTACCACTGCCGGTGAAACTTGTACATCTCTTATGGGTAATTACAAATTACAAATAATAAATGGAATAAATACAATATTGGGATTTACAAGGTTAATGGCACCTTATCCCAACATTCTACCACTTGACATTATACATTGTAAATCAACCCATAGGAAATCAAATGAAAAATAATTAGGCACTAGAAACAAGGCCCATGGCCTCTTTGCACCACATGAACTTCTCTGTGCCTATAGGCTTGGTCAATGAATCTGTAACATTCTCTTGTGTGTCTATGTTCTTCAACTCAATCTCTCCATTTGCAACCAACTCTCGAACAAAGTGATACTGAACATCAACATGCTTAGTTTGAGCATGATACATGTGATTCTTGGCCAAACAGATAGCAATCTGGCTATCACAACCAATCTGAATGATCCTGCAGTCAAAACCAATACATGTACACAGTCTCCTCAACCAAACTACCTCCTTAGAGACATGAGTTGCATTCATATACTCTGCTTCTGTGGTGGACAAAGCAACTGTGGGCTGCCTCTTACTCATCCAACTCATTGCAACTGCAAACAAAGTAAACACATAGCCACTAGTGGACCTTTGACTATCCAACTCACCTTCCCAATCTACATCAACAAAACCCTGTATGTCCAAAGATTTATCAGCACTATCAGTACCAGAATAAACCAAACAATGATTAGTTGTACCTACAAGATATTTAAACACCCTCTTTGCATAGTTCCAATGCTATCTACCAGGGTTAGACATAAATTTACTCAAAACTCCCACTACTTGGGCAATATCTGGTCTAGTGCAAACCATTGCATACATCAAACTCCCTACAGTACTAGCATATGGCACATTAGACATATCCTCAAGATCATCCTCATTCTTTGGACACATATCTAATGAAAGCTTAGTACCAATGGTTAAAGGAACTCTAACTGGGTTACAGTCTTGCAAACTAAACCTCTGTATAATAGTATTCACATACTTGCTTTGTGATAACCAAAGATTTCTGTTAACTCTGTCTCTCCTAACCTCCATTCCCAAAATATACCTTACAGCACCAAGATCCTTCATCTCAAATGTACCTGAAAGTTGGGCTTTAAGCTCACTAACCATACCCTTAGTATTGCTGAAAAACAACATATCATCAACATACAAAGCAATAACCAGTATAGAATCATCAACACAATGAATGTAAACACAATGATCCTCCTTGCTTCTAACAAAACCCAATTTCAAAATAAATGAATCAAACTTTTGATACCATATTCTGGGGGACTGTTTTAAACCATAGAGACCTCTTTAACCTACAAACCCAATGTTCTTTTCCTTTTACCTCAAAACCTGTAGGTTGTTGCATATAAATTTCTTCTTCAAGATCTCCATGCAAGAACTCAGTCTTAACATCCATTTGCTCAATCTCCCAATTATAAGCTATAGCAATGGATGAGAGAAATTTAATAGAAGTCAATTTAGCAATAGGAGAGAATATCTCACAAAAATCAACTCCCTCTCTCTGCGAGTAGCCCTTGGCTACCAGTCTAGCCTTATACTTCTCCAATGACCTATCTGCTCCAAACTTCTTCTTGAAGACCCACTTACATCCTATGGCCTTTCTTTCTTTGGGAAAACGAACAAGATCCTAGGTGTTATTAGAGTCCAAAGCCATCATATCATCCTACATGGCTAGCTGCTAAGACTCACTATCATCTGCAGAAATAGCTTCCCTGTAGGATCTAGGTTCATCATTAGTACTCAATAAAGCATATACACAATGGAAATCTGGTAGGCTATACCTGTCAATTGGATTCCGTTGTCTTGTGGATCTCCTCAAGGGTGGAGTAAGAGACTCTACTCGTTCTTCTGCATGATCATCTGCAACAACTTCTTCTGTGAAAATAGACTCATCTTCATCAGAACTACTCAAATCTTCTTCTTCTTCTTCACCCCCCAATCCATCATTATATTCTTCTTGAGGTGCATCTTGCTTCTCTAAATCAAAGTGCACCTTCTTTACCTTTTCATCTTTTTCTTTTGGCTTCTCAGGTTCAGAAATAGCTCTAAGTTCTCTGAAAATAACATCTCTAGAAAAGATAATCTTGCGGGTTAGTGGATTCCAAAGCTTATAACCTTTTACATTATCACCATATCTAATGAATGTATATTTTTTGGCCTTTGGATCCAAATTAGATCACTTTTCCTTAGGCACATGAACAAATACCTCATAGCCAAAAACCCTTAAATGTGAAACAAAAGGTTTCTTACATGTCCACACTTCATAAGGTGTCGAATCAAGAGCCTTACAAGGAGATCTATTTATCAAGTAGCAAGCAGTACACAGCCTCTACCCAAAAGCATTTATCCAACTGTGCATCACTAAGCATACTTCTGGCCCTTTCCATAATTGTTTGGTTCATCCTTTTTGTAACACCATTCTGCTGTGGTGTATACGGAGTTGTCTTTTGTCTAATTATAACTGCATGCTTGCAAAACTCATCAAATTCCTTAGAGCAATATTCCCCTCCATTGTCAGATCTTAATATTTTTATCTTTAAACCTGATTGGTTCTCTACTAAGACTTTAAATTCCTTAAACTTAGTGAAAACTTCATATTTATGCTTCATAAAATAAATCCATGTAAATCTGGATACATCATCAATGAAGGTTACAAAATAAAAAGATTTTTCGATAGATTTATTATCCACAAGTCCAAACACATCTGTATGAATAATTTCTAACTTCTCTTTTGCACTATTACTTCCTAAAGGAAATGATTTTTTGTTTTGTTTACCAAACACATAATGCTCACAGAAATAAAAGTGCTCATTAGAATAGGAGAAACCATCCAACAATTCTTTATTCTTAATAGTTTTCAATATATTATTACTTGTGTGGCCCAATCTATGGTGCCACAACATACATGTATTTTCAGTAGTGGCCTCAGATACATAGGAGGCATTACAAACCGTAGTGGCTTCAAGCTTAAACAAGTTCCTGAATCTCTTCCCTTTCTCTACCACCAAGTTCCCTCTCACCAATCTACAGCCATGCTTGTCAAATGTCACATGCATTCCCAAATCATTCAACTTCAAAACTGAAATTAGATTTCTAGCTAATCCAGGAACATTCAAAACACCAGGGAGGGTTTTAATCCTCCCATCATTGAAACACAACAATACCTTTCCTTTCCCGATAATCGGATATGTAGAGTTTTCACCAAGGTAGATATTACCTCCATCATATTCTTCATATGAGGAGAACCATTCCTTATGCGGAGTCATATGAAATGAGCATCCTGATTCAACCAGCTAGTGATCATTAAAAACAAGATTACATGCAAAAAGTAAAACTTCTTCACCTACATTCGAGGACTTATCTGAAGCACTCTCCCACTATTTCTTGGCGTTTCTGCACTCCTTCACATGTCCCCTTTTGCCGCAGTTCCAACACTTAACTCTATTCTTTTTACCAGGAGTCTTAGACTGGCCCTTGGACTTTTCCTTAGCCCCTTTCTAATCTTCTTTAGGTCCTCTTTCCTTAGACCTTCTCCTGACACTGAGAGCATCCCTTGAACTATTCGAACTCTTCTTTTTTAATTCCTGTAACAGTAGCACTGAAACAAGAGCATCCAACTTTGGATCTGCAAGGTTAGCAGTGATAGCAAGGATAACATTCTCCCAAGACTTGGGTAAAGAACAAAGAAGTAAGATACATTTATCTTCCTCACTAACCTCAACATCTACTGAATCAAACTGACTCACCAATAAATTAAAAAAAATTAAATGCTCTGCAACTGACTCACCCTCTTTCATTTTCATGGAAAACAATTTTCTTTTTAAATAAAGTTTATTTACCATACTCTTGGCTTGATAGATCTCACCCAACCGTTTCCACAATTTGTATACAATCTCTTCCTTTGCGACATTCAACAGGACAGAGTCTGAAAGACACAACCAGATGATTCCTCGTGCCTTCTTATCCAGTCTATCCCACTCATCTTGAGAGACATCATTAGGTTTCTTCTCTTTTTGGACAGCCAACCATTGGTTTCTTTCTTCCAACAAATCTTCCATTTTTAGCTTCCACAACTCATACCCTGTTCCGTTGAACTTATCAATGTCCAAATGAGAGGTTGATGCAACGATGGATGCAATCATAATAACAACACAAGATTTGCAAAACAAATGCAACCAAATCTCCCACTATAGCTATAGCTTCCACACTACCACCCAAGATTCAAAGTTGGTCAGGCTCTGATACCAAATGTTAGAAATGAAGGCAACACTACTTTAATGGAAATCTGATTTGGATAAATTTCAGCAATCTTTCAAGTGTGTGTAAACAATGGAGATTGTAACAAAACATAAACCCACAATACATAAATATACCAGAAGCAGAATGAAGCACATAACACAAGTGTTTAACATGGAGAAAACCCTTTCGGGTAAAAAACTCCACCAAGAAAAGAGGCCAAGTTGTATTATCTTCACAAAAAGAGATTACAAATACATTCACTTCCTCTATCCTTCAACCTTCACTCTAGTAGAACCTGGGTACCTATAAATTGTTATATGCATCTCATCTACTATGCTATGGTTTATATAGAATTTACACAACCTCAAGATATTAAATGACTCCTTACAAGCCCATAACACTTGTCAAGAGTCAACAATACAACTTTGGGCATCCATAGCCAAAAATAGGCTCTTACGGGGTCATAAATGCTATCATACATGCATCCTACACTTGGGAAAATGTGCCAATGCAAGTTTGAACACCTTGGGGCCAAAAATAGCCACTTACAACATCTTATGATGCATCATATGCTATTATTAGTGTCATAGATTCTTATGACAACTTACAGTTGTCATAGAATCTCTTACACCCTCTTACAACATCTATGACATGCATCATAACACTAAAAATAGATTAGTCCTCCACATGTGCACCCCACTTTGACCAATTAGCATTTACCATAGTAAATGGCATCCCATAACTACCGCTGGTAACTCTGAGACTTACCGTACAGTAATTCCGTAATTATCATGGACAGTAAATAATTTTTACCACTATCGGTGAAACTTGTACATCCCTTATGGGTAATTACAAATTACAAATAATAAATGGAATAAATATAATATTGGGATTTAAAAGGTTAATGGCACCTTATCCCAACACAGATATGCCAAGGTTAGATCCAAATTTGATTCTACATCATCTTCCATTAGATCCAGGAGTGAAACCAGTGAAACATAAGCTTAGAAAGATGCATCCACACATTGCACTGCTAGTAAAAGAGGAACTCAAGAAACTACTAGATGTAGGGTTCATCAGTGCTATAGACTATCTAGAATAGGTCTTTAACATAATACCAGTATCCAAACTTGATGGTTGAGTCAGACTATGCAATGATTTTAGAGATCTAAACAAAGCTTACTGCAAGGATGATTTTCCATTGCCAAATATAGATATCATAGTCTACTTAACAGCAGGACATACCATGTTATCTGTCATGGATGACTTCTCTGGATACAATTAGATCAGGATAGCACTAGAAGACCAGCGTAAGACATCTTTTACTTGTCCATGGGGCACTTTCTGCTAGAATGTCATGCCATTTGGGCTAAAGAACGCAGTAGCCACATATCAACGTGCTATGACCACTATATTCCATGATATGATGCATGTCACAATAGAAGACTATGTAGATGATATCCTTGCAAGGTCACTCACAAGAGAATCACACCTGGATGTGTTAGAGAAAGTCTTTCAAAGACTAGAACAATTCAAAGTTAGATTGAACCCAAAGAAATGTGTGTTTGGAGTCACCTCAGGCAAGCTCTTAGTTTTCATTGTATCGCCAAATGGAATAGAGGTGGACCCTGCCAAAGTCAAGGCTATTATGGAAATGCCACCACCCAAGAATCTTACTTAGCTAAGATCTCTACAGGGAAATCTACAAGCAATCCGTAGGTTCATATCACAACTGGCAGACAAGTCTCAACCGTTCAGTCATCTCCTGCACAAGAACATTCCATTTAGGTGGGATGAGAAATGTGAAGAGGCATTCAACAAACTGAAAGAACATATGATGAATCCACCTATTCTCATGCCTCCTATCCAAGGGAAGCCACTATTACTTTACATATCTGCTATACCCACAGCTCTTGGGGCCCTCCTAGCACAGCAAAATTATGAAGGTAAAGAAAGAGCCATCTACTACATCAGTCACACATTGGTGGGCTATGAGTTGCAATACTCTTAGATAGAAAGATCATGCCTTGCGGTAGTTTTTGCTTCCCAAAAACTCTAACATTATATGCTAGCACACCCAATCAAACTTATTGCAAAAATAGATCCACTAAAGTACCTACTAAGCAAAGCAGCTCTAACAAGTCACCTAGCCAAGTGGGTAATGCTCCTAAGTGAACACGACATTGAGTATGTAGATAGAAAGGCTATCAAGGGACAAGTCATTTTTGATCAGTTAGCAAATGCTCCACTACAGGACACCACACCAATGCAATTTGAGTTTCAAGATGAATCCTTATTCAATATATCAACACATTCCTAGAAACTCTACTTTGATGGGTCCTACACAAACCATGGATTGGGGGTAGGAATCTTGTTTGTAACTCCTCATGGCGACACCATACCGAAGTCTTATCGTCTGTTATTCCCATGCACCAACAACATAGCAGAATATGAAGCCTTGCTCATTAGCCTCAAAATGGCAACATAGTGGAACATCAAAGAGCTACATGTCTATGGTGATTCTCAACTAGTGATCAATCAGGTCAATGACGATTACCAAACCAAAGATGAGAAGCTTGTCCCATACAAATGGATGGTCGAGTACTTTAAGAAATACTTTGTGATCATCTCTTTTGAGAAGATACCTCACATTGAAAACAAAGCGGTAGATGCCATGGCAACCATTGCCTCTCTCCTTGAAATCCCAGAGAATGAGTCATGGTACGAGTTCTTAGTGGAATCAATTTAGCAACCAGCTTATGATCTTCCTGAAACCCATTCCATATGCCTATTAGTTGGATCTGATTCACCTTGGTATGGTAAGGTTTACACTTCAAGAACAACACCCTCCCACTTGACTTATCTTCAAATCAACAACGAACCTTTATACACCAAACCTCTCGTTATACCATTATTGCCGAAACCTTATACTAACGTGGTCTAGATGGTACTTTACACCATTGTTTAGAACGAGAAGAATCCCAAACTGCCTTACAAGACGTACACGAAGGGATCTATGGAACACACTCTAGCAGTCCTTCCTTAGCTAAGAAACTCATGCATTTGGGTTATTATTGGCCGAACATGGAAACAGATTCATATCAGTTTGTGAAGAAGTGCAAGCAATGCTAGATACATGAGAATCTGATACATGCACCAGCTCAAGAGTTGAGACCTTTAACGACACCTTGGCCCTTTTATCAATAGGGACTCGACCTTGTAGGCAAAATCCACCCGCCCTCATCCAATGGCCACAAATTCATAATAACCACCACTGAGTACTTTACCAAGTGGATTGAAGCCATCCCCCTCACCACTGTCACATTTAAACAAATCTCCTCATTCATCCTTAATTACCTCATATGTAGATACATAATTTCCTAATCCATTATCATGGATAATGGAAGACCTTTCAAGAACCATGATGTCCAAGAACTCTGTGACCGATTCAAAATCCAACACCATTTCTCCACACCCTATTACCCCCAAGGTAATGGCCAAGCAGAAGCATCTAATAAGACCATCTTGAAACTCCTCAAAAAGACAACTAACGTTGCTAGCCGTGATTGGCGCATCCAACTCAATCCTGCTCTGTGGGCCTATCAAACTAGTATACGCACTCCCACAGGTGCTACCCCTTACGCCCTTGTCTATGGTTCAGAATCCATTCTGCCCATCGAGGTCGATCTACCATCTCTAAGGGTGTCGTTAAAAGGTCTCATAACTGATGAAGAGTATAGAGTTTCTAGATTACAAGAACTAGAGCTGCTAGAGGAAAGGAGACATAAAGCCTTCAATCATCTCAAGGCATATCAACAAATGATGTCACGAAGCTACAACCACAGAGTCCATCCAAGAGTCTTTAAAGTTGGAGATCTAGTACTTAAGGAGAACCCCCGCAATTAACAAGATCGGGAAAAGAAAGGTAAATTTGAACCCAACTGGCTTGGGGCTTATGTGATCGTAGCAGCTTATGGATTAGGGGCATATCAATTAGTAACATCAGAGGGTGAGTTGTTCGATGACCCAATCAATAGCATGCATCTTCTCTGGTTCTATACCTAAGAGAACCCCAATGTAAGGGGGCATAAAATACAAAAAAATCAAAAAATACAAGAATACAAAAAAATTAAAAAATCAGAAAAATACAAAAAAAATCATCCTTTGGTGAAAACCTAGCAAATAGGTGCCTTGGATAGGTATCATGATGAAAACCTGGCAAACAGGCGTCATGCATACTTTCTAGCTTTCGTGCAAATAAAAGCAAGTGGTGAAAACCTGGTAAACAGGCGTTACTTGTGATAAACCGCTTCCTCCATCTTTGGGAAACCAATCACCTTGTGTCTATTCTTCCTTCACTCATGTCCCATTCAATCTATATCTGTTCCATAATAAAAATACCTAATGATAACCTATCATGGGTTGATACTCTATCTCTTTGTTGCCTTGTCAACCAAGGTTTTATCCAATATCCTATCCATAGTGTTAGCCTAGCATGGTGTCTGTCGCCAATAACCGCATAGTCCAAAGTCCATGAGCTACGTTGCCGCTGTGTCATCACGTAGGCAAGGCCATTTTCAATGCGCCCCTGAGGCTTCCCTGTCCGTCCCATATCCTATCATCTATCCTCTAGTCCATCCATGGTCAGAGTCCATGAACTACGTTGCCTCTGTGTTGTCACGTAGGCAAGGCCATTTTCAATGCATCCCCGAGGCTCCACTGTCCCATCTGTCACATGTCTAGTCATCCTATCTATTTGAGTCCACATCACTTTCTATCACCTAGGTCTTAGGTCCATTAGGGTTTACCCTGAACTACGTTGCCTTTACGTCGTCATGTAGGCAAGGCCATTTAGCAATGAGCCCCTGAGGCACTAGGTCAGTCCCTTAGGGTCTGTCTCACCAATAAGGATTGTGGAATCTTTCACCAGCCAAGCAAGCACAAAGCAAAGCCTGCTTCCAACGTAGAAATTTTGGCACAACACCTCAACCTATCCAAAGCAAATCAAGCAAGTATCTAAAGCACTCAAACTGATTCTATCCAAATTATGGCAAGAAAAAAACACATCTAAATGCAAAAATGTTTGTGATTGGGATCAGGTTAGGTTACTGTGTCTTAATTTTTTCGGTATCATGTCTTTCTATGCTACTTGAGGATGCCAAAAGCTAGAGATGTTATGATGGGGTCATGATTATTTTCTTTGCTTGTTGTTTGTGGATTAAACTTTAGTAATGCAACACCTTGTCTAAAGAAATGATCGACAAAAGATCATTGAGAATATCAAAGGTCTAACATGAATGGGGGCAATCCTTGTCTATTGATCCGTAAGAAATACTCAGGTCATCGCGGTTCAATTATACCTCAATGCTTGTATTAACTTGCTAAATCAAAATCCATGTAAGAAGTACTCAGGTCATCTCGGTTCAATTATACCTAGATGCTTGTATTAACTTACAACATTTCAAAAAAATACCAAAAAAAATTGCCCAATGATGAAATAAACACTTCAAAATACTCGCATCCATTTGCATCCACAAAGCATCCATACCATATCCCATGCAATAAAAATTCCAAAGAATCCATATCCCATACAATAAAAGATCCAAACCGCAGATTATCAAATAAAAGCTTGTGATTCCTTATGTCGAGTCATTTTTCTATCAATCAACTTTGTATCTTTCATTGTATCTCTCGTCAACAGTTGTAGTTGTCAATCTGAGCAATGATCCAAATGCAAGTCCATCCTTAATCCATGCCAATCAAGTCAAGTCAATCTTGTCAAATGATCCAATCACAATTAGTGGTCTTGATCTTTGTCTGGTCATAAGCCAACTCAATCAGTTAATCAATCAATTGTCTTATACAGGATGTAACATTGTCAAAATCTGACCAACACACGCGTCTTACATGGCATGCTTCATTTCTTGAAACCAAACACTATCCTTTGTATTTTTCTAGGGATCTATTGTTCCCTGCCATGACAACACTGTCATATATCATTATCAGTATATCATTGGTTTACCACTTGATAGGGGCAATACCTTGTTTGTTCTTGTATCATTTGTGCATACTTGCTTGCTTGCTTGTGTGTTTTATCATTTTATCTTGCATTGCATATCATTCAACTCTTTCTTCATCCCATTTTATTCTGCATCCGACCATTTCTTCTAACCTATCTCATCGTGAGATTGTCCGTCTCACGTCCTTCTACCTTCTTCCCACCCAATCTCTCAAGGGGGCATCCTACCATCGTCAAACCTATACCAGGGGCAAACTGGGGCATATATCATTATCAAAAATTCTTATTCTTTGAAGCAACACCATAAACTGCATTGCATCAAAGAGGGGCAAAATGTATATGCCTAAAAATGACATGACTCTGTCCAAATAAATATTTGTAATATTTATTTAAGTCTAATTCCTCTATCAATAAATAAATAAACAAATTTATTTATTTGATTCACATTCTTCCAACAATTCAATAAAATCATTTATTTAATTAGAATTCTCAAAATTCTTCTAACATCCTCCAACAAATTAAATAATATCAATTATTTAATTAGTTCTTCCAAATTTATTCTAATTTAAATAATATTAATTATTTAATTGTTTCTTCCAATAATATCTTCTCTAAATTTAAATAAATCAAATATTTATTTAAGTTCTCAATTTCTTCTAAATTGAGTTATCTCTAAATATAATTCAATCCTTGTGCACATGCAATTGAATATTCTAAATATTTAATTGAGCTAAAATATCTTCTCATCCTCATGTGATTTCCATTCTCTAGTTCTATTCTCTTAACTGATTGATCCATTCTTTTAATTGATTTATCTCTTTAGTTAACTCATTCTTCTATTTTATTAATTCCTCTCATGCAAAATAAAGGGCACATGTCTTCTTTTTATTTGTGCACGTTCCTCAACCATTGATCTTCTCATTCTTTCTATACCATTGATCTTGATTCTCTCAACTCTATAAATTGAACCCTATTCTTCCATTTCAATCATCCAAGCTTTCAGTATTATTACTCTATAGGAATTACAGCGCACCTTTGTTTTGTGGATCTCCTCAAGGGTGGAGTAAGAGACTCTACTCGTTCTTCTACATGATCATCTACACCAACTTCTTCTGTAACAACAGACTCATCTTCATCAGAACTACTCAAATCTTCTTCTTCTTCTTCACCCCCCAATCCATCATTCTATTCTTCCTAAGGTGCATCTTGCTACTCTAAATCAAAGTGCAGCTTCTTTACCTTTTCTTCTTTTTCTTTGGCCTACTAAGGTTTAAAAATAGCTCTAAGTTCCCTGAAAATAACATCTCTAGAAAAGATAATCTTGCAGGTTAGTGGATTTCAAAGTTTATAACCTTTGACATTATCACCATATCTAATGAATGTACACTTCTCAGCCTTTGGATCCAACTTAGATTGCTTTTCTTAGGCACATGAACAAAAGCCCCATAGTAAAAAACCCTTAAATTTGAAACAAAAGGTTTCTTACCTATCCACACTTCATAAGGTGTCGAATCAAGAGCCTTACAAGGAGATCTATTTATCAAGTAGCAAGCAGTACACACAGCCTCTACCCAAAAGCATTTATCCAACTGTGCATCACTAAGCATACTTCTAGCCCTTTCTATAATTGTTCAGTTCATCCTTTCTGCAACACCATTTTGTTGTGGTGTATATGGAGTTGTCTTTTGTCTGATTATATCTGCATGCTTGCAAAACTCATCAAATTCCTTAGAGCAATATTCCCCTCCATTGTCAGATCTTAATATTTTTATCTTTAAACCTGATTGGTTCTCTACTAAGACTTTGAATTCCTTAAACTTAGTGAAAATTTCAGATTTATGTTTCATAAAATAAATCCATGTATATCTGAATACATCATCAATGAAGGTGACAAAATAATAAGATTTTCTAATAGATTCATTATCCACAGGTCCAAACACATCCATATGAATAATCTCTAATTTCTCTTTTGCTCTATTGCTTCCTGAAGGAAATGATTTTCTGTTTTGTTTACAAAACACACAATGCTCACAAAAATCAAAGTGCTCATCAGAATAAGAGAAACCATCCAACAAATTTTTATTCTTAATAGTTTTTAATACATTATTGCTTGTGTGCCCCAATCTGTGGTGCCACCACATACATGTATTTTTAGAAGCCTAAAAAACATAAGAGGCATTACAAATTGTAGTGGCTTCAAGCTTAAACAAGTTCCCAAATCTCTTCCCTTTCGCTACCACCAAGTTCTCTCTCACCAATCTACACCCATGCTTGTCAAATGTCACATGCATTCCCAAATCATTCAACTTTGAAACTGAAATTAGATTTCTAGCTAATCCAGAAACATGCAAAACACCAGGGAGGGTTTTAATCCTCCCATCACTAAAACACAACAATACCTTTCCTTTCCCAACAATCAGATATGAAGAGCTGTCACCAAGGTAAATATTACCTCCATCATATTCTTCATATGAGGAGAACCATTTTTTATGTGGGGTCATATGAAATGAGCATCCTGAGTCAAGCAACCAGTGATCATTAGAAACAAGATTACATGCAGAAAGTAAAACTTCTTCACCTACATTCGAGGGCTTATCCGAAGCACTCTCCCACTGTTTCTTGGGGTTTTTGCACTCCTTTACATGTCCCCTTTCACCGCAGTTCTAACACTTAACTCTGTTCTTTTTACCAGGAGTCTTAGACCAACCCTTGGACTTCTCCTTAGCCCCTTTCTGATCTCCCTCAGGTCTCCTTTCCTTAGACCTTACCCTGATACTGAGAGCATCCCCTGAACTATTCAAACTCTTCTTCCTCAATTCCTGTGATAGTAGCAATGAAACAAGAGCATCCAACTTCGGATCCATGAGGTTAGCAGTGATAGCAAGGATAACATTCTCCCAAGACTTAGGTAAAGAACAAAGAAGTAAGATACATTTATCTTCCTCACTAACCTCAACATCTACTGAAGCAAGACGACTCATTAATAAAGTAAATGAATTTAAATGCTCTGCAACTGACTTACCCTCTTTTATTTTCAAAGAAAATGACTTCCTTTTTAAATAAAGTTTATTTATCATACTCTTGGCTTGGTAGATCTCACCCAATCGATTCCACAATTTGTATGCGGTCTCTTCCTTTGTAACATTCAAAAGCACAGAACCTGAAAGACACAACAGATGGTTCCCCATGCCTTCTTATCCAGTTTTGCCCACTCATCCAGAGAGACGTCATTGAGTTTCTTCTTTTTTTGGATAGCCAACCATTGGTTTCTTTCTTCCAACAAATCTTCCATTTTCAGCTTCCACAACTCATACCTTGTTCCGTTGAACTTCTCAATGTCCATTCGAGAGGTTGATGCAATAGTGGATGCAGCCATAATAACAACACAAGATCTGCAAACTAAACACAACCAAATCTCCCACTACAAATATAGCTTCCACAATACCACCCAAGAGTCAAAGTTGGCTAGGCTTTGATACCAAATGTTAGAAATGAAAGCAACACTATTTCAATGGACATCTGATTCAAGATAAATTTCAGCAATCTTTAAGTGTGCATTAACAATGGAGATTGTAACAAAACATAAAATGCACTATAGAAAAGATGTCAAACATGAAGAATTCAACACAATAACACAATGTTTACGTGGAAAAAACCCTTGTGGGTATAAAACTCCACCAAGAAAGAGGCACAAGTTTGTAGTAATCTCAACAAGATTGTACAATACATCAACTACACAACTCTCTCCACAAGTCTTCAATTCGACATCATTCCGGCAGCACCTAAGTACCTAAAATTTGTATTGTAGCAACAAATACATGGAAAACACTTATAGAAATGTTTTCCAACTCATCCTAGGCATTCACCTTCTCTCTCCTAAGATTCTCCAACCTGTAAACATTAATTACCATCTTACAAGCATCTTACACTTGTCCAATAACAACCATGCAAAGGTAGGGGGCCCAAGACTAAATCTAGCCTCTTACAGCATCTTATGACATGTTATAGTCATCATAAATTTCACAAAAGAGTATCTTTCCAAGATAGGAACCTTGAGCTAAATATAACAAATATACAACTAACATATCCATCATATGCGTTATAGAATCTCAGAATCTTATGACAACTTGCATCTGTCATAGATTCACTTACCAAACATTATGACAGTTGTCATACATGCTAAAAATAGTATATTCTCCAAGGGAGAATTCCTACCCTCATTTACTTTGAGTTTTTACATTTGCCAATAGTCAAAGTCACTCCGTAATTACCTCTAGTTACTCTGAAATTACCCCTGCCAGTGAAACTAGTGCATCTCCTTATGGATAATTACAAATTACATATAATAAATAGAAATAAATACAATATTGGGATTTACAAGGTTAATGGCACCTTATCTCAACATAAAATCCCTTGGACATAATCAAGAAAATAGCTTCTATAGGGCGTAGCATGAAATGAGGCTCCTGAATCTAAAACCCATGAATCATCAACATTATCTAAGGAAAAAAATCAAAACATTATCTTTAGATTTATTACCTACCACATTTTCTTCTTTATTACCTTCTTGTTTGTATCCTTTTTTATTCTTCCAAGACCAGCAATCTTTCTTCAGATGACCTGGTTTCCCACAGTACCAACAATCCTTTTGTCCTCTGGATTGCAACCTCTTGTCCTTTGATTTTCCTTGTGACTTCCCATGACCTCCAGAACCTTTTCCTCTCTCCTTTGATCTGCCCCTGCTTTCTTCATTCAAAACACTACCTAATGTGGACCCTCTTGAGATTTTCTATCTCATTTCCTTGCTAAGGATAACACCAACAACATCATCAAATTTCAAAGTATTTGAGCCAAAGACAAAGTTACTTACAGCCATTACCAAGTTATTCCAGCTTTCTAGCAAAGAACATAAAACCAAGAGAGCCCTCACCTCTTCATCAAATTTCACTTTTACAGAAGTTAATTGACTGGTAATCATATTAAACTCATTTAAATGGTCTATCAGAGATCCACCTTCAATCATTTTTAGATTAAACAAATGCTTCATGAGAAATACCTTATTTGAGGCTGAGGGTTTTTCATACAATTTAGCCAAAGCTTTTATCAATTCATTTGTTGTCTTCACTTTTGTTATATTGAATGCCACAAATGGTGCTAGGCACAACCGAATGGTTCCCAGTGCCTTTCTATCTAGAAGTTCCCAATCCTCATCAGTCATTGCTACTAGTTTCTTGGCTATTCCTTCCAACGGCCTCCATAAATCCTTCTGATAGAGATAATCCTCCATATGCATCTTCCATAACTAATAGTTCTGCCCATTGAATTTATCTACCTTCAATTTATCTTCGTTCGCCATTGCTCCCATTTAACCATGAGACTTCCACTCAACCATGAGACCTTCCTACAGATGATAATCGAACATAACTAGCTTTGATACCACTTGTTAGGAATTGCATGCAAAAGTTATCAATTAAATGCAAATAAAGATTAAATAGAGGAAAAAAAAAATACATAGAAATAATAACAGCGAGAGAATTTTTAACGTGGTTCACCCAAACTCAGGCTACATCCACCAACAAAGAGTCCAATATTATTATCCAGCAAATCAAATCAATTTCAACTAGCAATCCTTGCAACTCAATACTGCTGCAAATGCTACAAATACAATATCAACAAAAACCCTAACCCTTAGCCATTTTTATCAAGACTTATGTTGGTTACAAAATAGGTTTTTTTTTTATGTTGGCCAATAGAAAAATAACTCCCGATGCCTTTATAAAATAATAAAAGTCATTTGAGGTTTCAGGGGCACTACCCCTTGACCTTGCCCTGTATCGCGATAGGGAGTGCGCCAGGGGCACTACCCTTTGACCCCATCTTGAGGGCACTACCCCAAACCCCTGTTAAATAATTTGGGGGGAAACCGCGCTGATAAAAGTGGGAAAAATTTAACCTCCGAGTCTAATTAGGCTCCACATAACAACACTTAAGGGCACTAATGTAGGTTTGCCCAACCTGGCATGTTAGCGCTAATTGTGGATGTGCTTCGTTGCTTGTGGTAGCATGGTGTAGCATGGTGATGTAGATTTGGGTCTTGATTAACCATTGGTGTGGTCCACATTCACTTCCTTCCACCACGGAGGTGTTTGGTGCCGAGCTACTTGGTGTTTGCACATTTGAAGTGCATATGTCTCTTTGTTGTTGACTTGAAGATGTTTTTCAATTTTCGAATGATATAAATGCAAGGTGAAGTTTGATTAGAAAAGACACACGGTGCAAGATGTGACCATAATCAAGTGTGGTGATTTGAGTGCAAGCATAAAATCTTATGACTTCTAGATGCAGTGAGAAAAAGGTGTCTACATTTAAGTCTACTTGAAGTTACTGGAAGTAGTGAGCCAAAGGTTGTGGTGGTGGAGTTCTCCTATTGCTGTGAGATAGTGGATGTCTCTACAACAGTCTTCCTCTATTATTCCTTCTTCTAGACAGTGAGTCATTTTGGCAATGAGCCTTTCTTCTCTTTTGAGTAGTGAGCCCTTCGGTAGTGAGCTTGTTGTCTTCAATGTTGCTATTCATATATATGTGAGCTAATCCTCACTGAGGTTTTTTCCTTTTGGGGGTTTCCATGTAAATTTGGTGTTCTTATGTCTTTGAATGTGTTTGTATTGATTACTCATATGTTTACATTCTACTAATGCATAATAAGAGTTTGAAAGCTAATAAGGGTTGGAATAGTATTGAGGGTTTAATGTTTTAATGTACAACTAATTCACCCCCTCTCAGTTGTCCTATGCATCTAACACCTACATCCTCACATCACTAACTTATCCTTTTCTAATTAAGTAAATAAGACCATTTTATTTGATTGATTTATCCCTAACCATTCATCTTAATCATTCATCCCTTGTAATAAATTAATTCAATTAATTTATTACAATACCTTATACTATTATTCACAATTGATTAAATAAATATCCTAATATTTATTTGACTAATTCCCCTCATCCCTAACCTAGATTAATTAAAAAAAATATGCTTATTTAATTAATCTTCCCTAGTATATGACCTAAACCTAGTGTAATTGGATAAATACCAATTATTTAATTAGCTAGTCTAACGTACCTAGCACCTAGACCTAAACTAACTAATTAAACCATTACTTAATTAATTTTAACCTCCAATTAACCTCCTCACTAATTTTATGCAACCACATTAATTAAGTTAATCACTTGATTAACTTGGTCAAACCATGCTTAACCCATCCTCCCACACACTTTGAATAAAAATCATTTTTTTATTCAAAGGGGTCACATGACCCTTCCACCTCATCTTTCTATTTCCATGTAAGCTCTTTTTTATATGCAAAGAGTTGACACATGTGTTTTCCAAAAAGACACGTGTCACATGTCATCCCACTTATCAATAAAACTTAATTTTTTATTCAACTCTCTCCCATGGAAATGAATTTTTAATTCATTGACATGTCTTAATCTAACTCTTCCCAAGATGAATTTTTAATTCATTTACAATCCTCCTCATCCTTCCCAATGTGAATTAAAAATTCACTTATAATCCCAAGCCTCCATCTTTGTTGATGAGATCTTAACCCTTGATCTCATCCTCTCATCTCAACTGTTGATTTCAACTTTGAATCCAAGAAATTAGATTCAAATCCCTTCAAATTTGCCTATAAATACAAGGCCAACCCAAGCCATTTTTATCACAATCTCTTAGCAACATTACCATGCCAAACTAATCTCCCATATCCTCATAATGCCAAAATCTCTCTAAGCCTCTCATCTTCATCTCTTAAGCATTCATCCATAGCCTTAATCTCTCATCCCAAATCATTATCCAATCTCTACCCATAGCTAAATCCTTATCTACATTGTGTTGAAAGCATTGGATCAATCCACATTCACATTTCATCATCTTGGGTAAAGTTAGGAGCTATTGGGTGCAAGCTTCTCCACCTTATCAAGGAGTGAAGAAGGTTTGAATATTCTTGGAAGGTATAAAATATCTTATTTTTGTGTTCTTTTCATCTTATTTCAGTCTTCAATCTTTTCTCATCTTCAGTGTTTTATGTCTTTCTTCACTGTTACATAAGGGATTCTATCCCTTTCCCTCATCTCTTCATGTAGGATTTTGAAAAACCCCAAATATGTGGCACTAAATTCTTTTGTATCAAAAAAATGAAGCTATGTGTCATTTGACCTCTAACTCTACCATCATATTATGTTTCCATTGCTTCCCCTTGTATGCCAATAGCTCATTCAAAAAATAAAATGCAACCAGAAGTTGTAGCTAGAATCCTTAGTCTTTTGCAGGTTCTCTAAGAGTTGTTGGCGCATTACCTCACAAAGGTCAAAATCCTTGCCTTCTTTCACCATATGGTAGGTAGTATGAATTACAATTTCTATGGTTGAACCCTCCTAGTTGGCATAATAGACTTTGTAAGCAATGCCCATTGTGGCATACTTCACCCCTATATCTATGATATCCTTTACATGCATATTTCTTCCATCTATTGTAGCTCTAGTCAGCTCCCTCACTTGATCTATTCTAATAGCTTTCATTTCCAGTAGGGGCCCTATGAAAATTAACCCTATCATTGCCCTAATAGCCTCCTTTGTTATTCTATAGGGTTTGCCTAGGTATATAAACTCATCATGCACTCTGCTTAGGATGATCCTTATCCATTCGTGGGAATCTATGAAGTCAGGGTAGTCTTTCCATACATCTATTTTTTTTTGCCTATATGTTTCCATATTATGGAAGATACCATGCATCTCCCAATAGTGTGTCCCTCAACTCAAGTGTATGCACAAAGATGGGTGACCAACGAGTCGCCACCATGAGATTTTTTGGTCCAAAACAAGAAAAAATGCAAGTGTGTTATAATGCGCTCACATTTTGCTTTGACATAAAAGTGCAAAATAACCTCATTTCTACCATTTCACCGCGATCAAAGGAGTTTGTGTGCCAAAAAAATGAGAAGAACTATGATCGTGTTTAAGGAAAGCCTCTCCAAGCATGTGTAAGAGAGAAAACGTCATTTTCATGATGCAGCCTCGCTGGCAAAGACATCGTGGAACAAATTTGGACGGTCTAGCAGCTGAAGAAGGTAGGGTTTGATCAATTTTTGTTAGTTTGAGAATAATTTTTAAATTTTGCAATGTTTGATTGGTTTTTATATTGCATTTAGAGTTATTGAGGCAAGAGAAAACCCAAATCCAGCTGGCGAGGGTGAAAACAACCCCCAAAACCCTCCAAACCCTCAAAACCCACCTTCACATCCTCACAATGTAAGGGATACTCAAGAAAACTACCTACGGATAATAGAAGAAATCAAGAAACATCTTCAAACTCTTATTCAAATGCTAAACAATCCAAGTGCAAGCACCGATCATAGGAGGGCACTTGCGAAGTCACTAGAGAAGATTGTTTCCTACACTGATTTGGTGACAAAATAAATCACCGAATTCCAAGACTATAGGGAGAGGTGTCGGCAATACTATGCTGACAAGTTGTCATATGAACAAGTGAAGAATGAAAAAATTACAAAATCTCAATTATGTGCACACTTTATTAATCCCACAACTGGCCAAAGATTAGAAGAAACTTGCAAATGGTTTCCTATTCATTAGTGTAGGAATGAAGAAATATCCCAAAACTTTTGGGATATATGGTACATGGTCTTCGATGAACGCCCATGCAACAATGATGAGGTGCCACAATATTTCTTGAAGAAACTCTATTGTGAGTTCATCCTCAAGAAGATTCCCAATTATTTTGACATTCGTGAGTTTGAAGGTAGAGTTGGTGGCTCTGCCCAAGATAGAGAGGGGGCTCAGTGAGATGAAAACCATGTCCATGTACCTTTTTTGAGGCTAGAACATAGGTCACTCTGTTTGACTTTGAAGGAGAGTGTTGAGGTAGAGACATTACATTCATTGACTACTCTCACCCAAACTCTATCACATTGTGCCGATGATCTTACCCAGGTCAATGAGGGTGAGAGTAGTAGGCGTCATTTGTCTCCACATTTGTATGGTTCATGTGGGAACCTGTGTGATTATGGAACATAGGACTCACGGTAGGACCCTCAACAAGATGATGTGATGCAAGAGCAACATCCAATGATGGAGACATCCATATTGGATGATATTGTTCTCACCGATGATATATTACATACTACATTTGGTATTGACTCTCAGGTCATTTTTTACAAGTTTCATCTTGATTTAATAAATTGTTATTTGAAATTTGTAATTAATTTTATATGACTATCTATATTATAAGTCAAAAATAATGTATGTAATTATCTGTGCAATGAAATTCTAGGGTTAGAGTCTTCATACTGCCTCCCTTAGGCATCAATTGGTGGGTTATGAGAGGAGGTCAAGTCAGCAGGTATGTAATTTATCACATGATTGCAATTATTGTAGATATGTCAATGGTAATATTATTTTGTGACAATTTGATGATTTCAAGTCACTGATACCTCCACAGTTTCCTTGGTCCCCTAAATGCAAATCCACCACTTTTACAGAGGTAAATTTAACTATTTCTAATCATTATGCATTTTTAAAATAATGTTATGTATTTATTTTGGTTGAATAATCTTGAACTTGATTTTTTGATGTTGAATATGGAGACTCCTCATCTTTGTGAGTCAGTGCAGATAGGCATTAATGTTGTTACCTAATTTCACTACTAGCTCAATCAAGTAGAGCTTTTGAAGTTTTAAGGAAGAGAAAGGTACATTTTATTGCTGCTATATTATATCCATGTGCACAAATAGAACAAATTAAGATTACAGTGCCAATTTTCATTTTTAGGTGCATAACTTATTTGAAGGATTGTACAAATCTTATAGAGGAAAAGTAATCTTTATTGGAAAAATAAATGTATAAGGTCTTACACAAGCCGTGAGGCTAACTGATTCATTGCAAATGAAAATAAAGACTATACATTTATAGAAAATTAAAGAAATAAATGTGCAAATGGTGTAGGGTGACTCGTCATTGCCTGAATGATGAGTCTTGGTCCTATTTGTTTTGTCTTGCATCATCCCGTGTTGTCCGCGTGTCCTGTACCCAGCTGCTATCTCCTTGTTGCCTTTAGTTATCTGCATTGAAGGGTGAAAAGTGATGATAGAGCAATGACGAGGCATCATATAACATATGACATATATATCTACAAACATACAATCTAATTTTTAGATGCAATAAACCAGTCAGTATCACATGGACCTTCAAGAAAGCAACAGGATAATCAAGAACATCAATCGCATGCCCATATTTTTCCTAACATGTTTGTTTCATGTACAGGTATAGAGAAAGTTATGTTACTGATTTGTTTATCTCATTTCAGCATGTGGGTTAAAATGGGATCCCACAAGGGTTGAGCCTAGCATGCTGCCTTCTTTTCATCCTGAGAGAATTTTTGATTCTTTTATACATTCTGATGAATTTCCAATTACAATGATGTCATATTGGCATACCAAAGCTCCAGAGTTCAGTTAAAGTGAGAGTATTCCATACAAATAATGTCATATCAACAGCTATAGTGAGAAGAGTAAGTCTCGACAATAAGCATGGAGATTCAGGAGGCCTCATGAAGAGTTACTACTATAAATGGTGCATTAACAATGCAAATCAAATGAAGAGCCACAGCTATGAACATATGTCTATGCTGCTATAGAACATAAATACAAGATCTAAAGCTACAGAAGCAACAATGTAGATGCCAGAATGCATTCCATAATAGATAAACAAGTTCAAAAACAAACTAAGTATCATCTATAACCAATGCTTATATATATGTTGTCACAGGTATGTATATAGTGTATCCACAGTGTCATCCACAGGAGTGCTCAAACTTCATAGTATAGGGTTTGCTTGACAAAAAACTAGTAGATTCAAATCATGGATACTACAAACAATGAAGAAGAGTTTTTCATCAAAAGCTACAGCTAAAGAAGTCTCATAAGAAAAGCATGGTGGATATACTCAAGCTTTACAAGGAGAATTCAGATACAGTGAAAGCATTGCTGCTACAGAATGCCATGAAAAATTCATTAATTTAAGATAACATGAAAAGTTTATACACAAAGGAGATTCCAAGCACAGTGAAGGGTTTGATGCATAATATCCCAATTCATTCGACATATACAACTATTGTATAGTATTTCATACCTGAGTTTTGAAAAGAGAGCTAGGGAGAAAACCCTTATGAAGATATGCACATGGCTGATATAACGAGCATACAGAGATGAGTCAAGGAAGTGTTTTGTCAAGAAGTTACAACTATGGGAGAGTGCTCTTAGAACCCATTTTGAATATACAGTGAGTTTTTGTTTCTTTAAAACCCTAAGACAAATCAAGAGAGACAATATTATTTCTTCACTACCAAGAAAAGAGTAAGGTTTATGAGTGCTTTCAACATTCTTCAAAGTGATAAAAATATGCTTTCATGACTATTTTCAAAAAAGAGTGAGGGTATTTACAAACCCTAGTGACAGGTAAAGCCTTGACTTCAAACTTGCTCAACATATTAGTAAAAGAAAGGCCGACAAAGAGTACTGAAAAGCTTGATGATATCATAGAACAAATTAGCAGAGTAAATGGAAACCAAGCTTTTCTTTTATTTTTGTAGCTTTTCAAGACAAAATGTAGTTTGTGAAACACATATATGGCTATGGCCATGATACAAAACAAAGCATTTATCAGTTTCCTCATAATACAGGAGTAGAAATGATATAAAACTACAGTGTTAAGATTCAAAGAAAGGATTTATTCTACTCACCTGAGCAGTTCAAGACATTCATCAAGATCTATAGCTGAAATGCCTTCGAAACCCAGCAAGAAGCCTCTACAGAAGTCAAGATAGAGCTCGACCATGGCGGCGCACATAGGAGACTAAAACTTGCAAAATGAAAAGTTACAATTTTACTCAACTTTTGTCTTTTAGGGTTTGTTGCCCTAGGAGCTCGATGGGTTTTTTTGCATTCTTTTTTAACTTTTTGCATTTGCTTCATTAATAGCCCATGGTCAAGACTTGAGACCTTTTGTGCTTGGTATTTGTTAATGCTTATGATATGCCACATTAGTCTTTTAAGACTTTTTGGTATGCTTTATCCCTTACGCACTATGATCAGTACTTAGGTGCTTTTATTTTCTTTGTATTATAATCAAAATGTAAAACAATTTAACTTGAAATGATGACATATAGATCATTTAAGTTTATTGTTATTTTTAGATGCAAAGCATTGAGTGACCTTGTTATGCCTTGTGTTATCCCAAGCATATAGAGAGTGGAGGTGATTGGCAAACACATGCCAAGCATATATGAGGAAGTTGTGAGAGTTGTCCAACATGTGCAAGAAATTTAGGAGAAGATTGACTAGGTTTTATTGACTTTGGAGGGCAAATAGGAGCTTTTGGTGGACAGTTTTATGTGTCATCATGTTAGACCAAGTCATGATTGACTTTTTCTCTCATTATGACTTCTTTTGGAGGAGATTTAGGTGCTATATTTTAGGCTTTTTGAGGGCATCCGACCTAAAACAATTAGAGACCCTATTTTGATGCAACTACCTTGGAGATGCATATAGTCACTTTGTTGACTCATTTGTAACTAGTTCTTATTATGCAATTTTTGGAGACTTGTGATTTTTATATAATCCTTGCTCAGATTTTGATAGTTTGTAACTCATTGTGGACATGAACAATAGAGGAGACCTTGAATATCAATGATTTTGAAGTTTTGCCTTCTTTTTTCTTGCTTCATTGTGTGCATTCGAATGGTTTGATCAAGTTATTTGTGAGGTACTGTTATTTCCTTATAACTTTGTCCAATGTTCAGTACCTTTATGCATGATTTTGTTTATGCAGGTTATAATTTGTGTCAAATTTTGTGAATGACTTATAGTTGTGAAGTCATCTTCCTTCTAGAAATCTGAACATCAGGACCTTATTATGAAATACTTATGCAAAGACATACAAGAATGAGTTGTGCAAGTTTTTCAATCATTTTAGGAAAGTGTTGATTATCTAAGTTTAAACCCAAGTTTTAGTTTGGTGGATCACCTTTTTAATCCTTTTGTTCATTTTTAGTTTACCAGGTTATGCACATTTCTTTATCCTTTTCCTTGTCAAAGCAGTAGGATAGAAAGTAGTTTTAGGGTGACACCATAGGAAGCCAGCCTTCTCTGGAGGTTGACCTCTATTTTTAACTTACCCATAGGTTTAGAGGTCTTCCTATGTTTCAATAGATTGTTGAACTTCACATTCAATAGGGTGTAAATCTCATTGACAATAGCTCCAGCCATGATGTCTTCAAATCCTTTGACCCAGGTATGAGCCAATAACACGAAAATGTCATAATTTTGTATTTCTTGTTTTATCTCATATCATTTGATGTACATAAATGATAGTTATGTTTAGTCAATTTTGCTTGTTGATGCTTCTCAGAGGAGGTCACAACTCCAGCCCATCCAACTATGGACAAAGAAGCTGGAGACAAGATGATGGAGAGTGATCATCGAATGGCAATAAGTGATCAATTACATATGTGATGTTATATATTTCATGTACATTTTCTATAGTAATGTGCATATTGTTAGATTGTATTAACAGGTGGATCTGGATGAACTTCTGTCAAAGAGGTCTACTCGACAGTAGAGAGAGTATGAGTCACAAATTGGCTCTCCATCTTCATGGTCAAGCAAGGGCCATTAATTATTTCATAAAAGTCCATAGGAAACTAGTTTTTGGGACATTTTTTGTATGCCTAGATGGATTTGTATAGATACTTTTGTATGTTATCGATGTATATTTTTGTATATATGCCCATATGGCTTTGTTTGGACATGCCTATATGGCTTTGTATGTAAACTAGATGTTATGTTCATGACATTATGTATATGACAAATTATATTAAATATTTAATATGATGATCAATTATCATTACAGGAATTTGGTTTTACACGTGCCAATTACATTTGCTTGAAAGTTTATAAATCATTTTCAAATAATCCATTTTGTGCATATCTTGCAATCATTGCATTCTGTGGGACTATGCATTTCTTTGAGGCATCATTTCAAACAGTTCACGTGCCTTGTCTATGCTTCCACACTTTCCATACATGTGTACAGGGGCAACTACAAATACAATACATGTGAGAAAATTCCTATATCATTTATGCTTTGATGGTTGTCCACACCATGTTCCCTAGAGCCCATTCTGGCGTAGGCAAGGAGGAAGTTGGATAAGGTTGTGCAATTTGGTTTTAGACGTGCCAAAATTTGCATTTGGTTGAAATTTACTTTTGTGCATTTTCTTAAGAGTTTTTAAAGCCTTATAAAAAATCCATTTCGTACATATCTTGCAATCATTGCATTCCATGAGACAACATTTCTTTGAGGCATCATGTCAAACAATTCACATTCATTATATATGCTTCCACACTTTGCATACATGTCTTGCAGGGTACTTACAACTACAACATTTGACAAAATTCCTATATCCTTTATGCTTTGATGGATGTCTATACCATGTTCCAAAGATACCACTTCTAAGGTTTTTGGAATTTGGCTTTACACTCGCTAATTGCATTTTCTTGAAACTTTCTAAAGGCTTATCAAAAAATCCATTAAATATTCATATCTTACAATCATTACATTCCATGAGGTGAAATTTCTTTGAGGCATCATGCCAAACAGTTCACGTGCCTTGTCTATGCTTCCACACTTTGCATACATGTCTCTGAGGGCAGTTGCAACTACAACATCTAACAAAATTCCCATATGTTTTATCCTTTGATGGATGTCCATTTTGGCATAGGCAAGGAGGATATTGGCTAAGGTTGTGGAATTTTACTTTACACCCGCCAATCACATTTGCTTGAAAGTTTCTAAAGCCTTATCAAAAAATCCATTTTGTTCATATCTTGCAATCATTGCATTCAATGAGGCGACATTTCTTTGGGGCATCATGCCAAATAGTTCACATGACTTGTCTATGCTTCCACACTTTGTATGCATGTCTACAAGGGCAGCTGTAATTACATCATGTTACAAATTTCCTATATCCTTTATGCTTTGATGGTTGTCCATACGCTGTTCCAAACATTCTATTTTGGCGGATGTCCATACCCTATTCCAAATATCCCATTTTGACATTTACACTTGTTAATTTATTTTTCTTGTATGTTTCTAAAGCCTTATCAGAAAATCCATTCTATGCATATCTTGCAATCATGGCATTCCATGAGACCACATTTATTTGAGGCATCATGTCAAACAATTCACTTGTCTTATATATGCTTAGACATTTTACATATATGTCTTCTAGGGTAGTTGCAACTACAACATCTATCAAAATTCCCATATCCTTTATGCTTTGATGGATGTCCATGTACCATGTTCCAAAGATCTCAATTTGGCATAGGCAAAGAGGATGCAGTCAAAGGTTGTGGAATTTGGATTTACACCCTCCTATTGCTTTTGCTTGAAAGTTTATAAAGCCATATAAACAAATCCATTTTGTTCATATCCTACAATAATGGCATGTTCCTTGAGACCACATTTATTTGAGTCATCATTCCATGCAAGTACAATATGTGATAAAATTCCCATATGCTTCCACATTTTGCATACATAGTTGCTGTACTAGACTTTTTTTGTATCATGTCAAATAGTTCACTTGCCTTGTTTGTGCTTCCACATTTTGCATACATGTCTTCTAGGGAAGTTGTAACTACAACAACTATCAAAATTCCCGTATCATTTATGCTTTGATGGATGTCCATGTACCATGTTCCAAAGATCCCACTTTGGTAAAGGTAGAGAGGATGCAATGTGGAATTTGGCTTTACACCCATTGATTTCTTTTTCTTGAAAGTTTCTAAATCCTTATTAACAAAACTATTTTGTGTATATCCTACAATCATGGCATTCCATGAGATTCCATTTCTTTAAGGCATCATGTCAAATAATCCACTTGCCTTTTCTATGCTTCCACATTTTGCATACATGTCTCCTTCGGTAGTTGCAACTACAACATCTTACAAAATTCCCATATCCTTTATGATTTGATGGATGTCCATGTACTGTGCTCCAAAGATCTTAGTTTGGCACTAGCAAAGAGTATGTAGTCAAAGGTTGTGGATTTTATCTTTACACCCACCAATTGGTTTTACTTGAAAGTTTCTAAAGCCTTATCAACAAATCCATTATTTGCATATCCTACAACCATACCATTCCATGAGACCACATTTCTTTGAGGCATCATGTCAAACAACTCACTCACCTTCTCTATGCTTCTGCATTTTGCATACATGTCTTCTAGGGCAGTTGCAACTACAACATTTTTCAAAATTCCAATAGACCACATTTTTTTGAGGCATCATTCAATACAACAACATTTGATAAAATTCCCATATAAATTTTGTAAGAATACATGAGATACTTTTCTATATGATTACCCTAATTAGTAAGAATTAATAAGAAAAAAGCATAATAGCAATAATTAGCATTCAAGGATTTCTAATGAAGACCTAGGGTTTGGGTGCCAATGGCAACTCACCAAACCCTTGGATAAATCTTCATAAATGAAGAGATTTTATGATTTAGACTAATACAAATGCTTGGGTATCTCATGATCATATTGAGATCTAATCATTGCTTTGTTTCTTGTAGGGTTTGTTTCCATGCTTCTAATCATAATAATCAAGGTTATGGAATAGCTCTTCTCATGTCATATGAGGAGATCATGGTCACAATACCATCAAGATGTTGTGAATTTAAACAATAAATTTCCATGTTTCCAAACCCTACCATCATACACAGTCAAGAAGGCACAAAACAATCAAAATCATGGATAGTAAAGGGACTATCATGAAATCATAAGGTTGTTATCCATAGGGGGATTGCCTTGAAAGGTGTATGACCATGCTAAATTGTTCCTTATTAAGGCCATGATATGTCAAAAAGGTGAAGTTACTGGGTGAATGTGAGAAGTCAGTTTCAAAGAAGGTTTCAAAAGAGTATATGTTGCTGTCACAATCATGAAAGACTATCATTATGCAATCTTAGATACCCTATGACTCAAGAAATCACCATGAAAATGAGGTTGAGGAGTTTTCTTAGGGTGTGAGGGGTAATCAAAGGGATTTTTCCATGATCTTCTTTTAGGACTGTTACAATCATGAACAACCATCAAGGTCCTAAGAGCATTTACTAATCATCATACCATTATTCACATTTCAGCACTGTCAACACATATTAGGATAGTGATGTCCTAGTAAAACAAAGAAGGTTGTTATAAATATCTTAGAACACTCATTTTAAAAATGTACAGTTATATGCAAATGGTAGCAGTCATATGTCAAGCTTAGAATGGTCATATCAACCTAAGGACTACTTGATTGAATCCTCAGGGCTAGGAGTGACATTTTGCATTCCATAGATCGTGGGGTTGAACAAACTTCACCAATGCATCGGGGTTGGTGGGTAAATGCCAAGAGAGGTCTCACTTTGTGTGCCAAGTGCCCCAGTCATTCGGGGTAGCAGGCTATCGGCAAAGCCCCTGAAGATCCCTAAAATGAAAAACTGCCAAACTTTAATGGAGTAGTTCTCAGAATTTGTGATAGTTGGGAATGTTTTGTTTAGACCTACAAGTGCACGTGGGGTCCATCCAGAATAGCCTCTCTCAATTTCGTTCAACTCCAATCTGTTTGACCATTCTGGAATCAAATGCATTCTTGCAAAATGCTTCAGTTTCATGCAGTGGAAAGGTGCTAGGAGTGACATTTTGCATTCCATAGCTCATGGGGCCAAACCGATTATGCCAACACATTGGGGTGGGCAAGCAAATGCCAAGGGAGGTCTCATTTCATGTGCAAAGTTCCCTAGTCATTCGGGGCACCAGGCTACCAACAAAGTCCCTTAAGATCCCTAAGACAAAAAAACTACCAAACTTTGACAGAGCAGTTCTCAAAATTCATGGTAGATGGAAACATTTCATTTGGACCTACAAGTGTATGTACGGTCCATCCCCAATAACCTCTCTCAGTTTCATTCAACTCCAGTCTGTTTGATTGTGCTAAAATCAAACGTATTCTTGCTAAATGCTTCAGTTTCATGCTGTGGAAAGGTTGCTAGGTGCCATATTTTTTGTTTTGCTCATCGTGAAGCTAAACCGACTGTGCCAACACATTAGGGTGGGGGGTTAAATGCCAAGAGAGGTCTTGTTTCATGTGCCAAGCAGCCCAATCATTTGGGACAGCAGGCTACCGGCAAAGTCCTTTAAGATCCTTAAGACACAAAAACTGCCAAACTTTGATGGAGTTGTTCTCAGAATTTATGGTAGTTGGGAACATTCCATTTAGACCTACAAGTGCACATGGGGTCTTTCCACAATAACCTCTCTCAATTTCAGCCAACTCCAGTTCGTTTGACCGTGCCAAAATCAAACACATGCTTGCAAAATTCTTTAGTTTCATGTAGTGGAAAGGTGCTAGGAGTGACATTTTGCATTCCATAGGTCATGGAGCCAAATGAACTTTGCCAACACATCAGGGTGGGTGGGTAAATGCCAAGGGAGGTCTCGTTTCTTGTGCCAAGCATCCCAGTTGTTTCGGGTTGTAACCTACCGACAAACTAGAAAGTTACTAAGACTAAAATTTTGCATTCCACAGGTTGTGGGGTTGAACCAACTATGTCAACATGTCTGGGTGGAAGGGTGAATGCTAGGGGAGGTCTGGTTTTGTGTGTCAAGTGTCTCAGTCATTCTGGGCTGCAAGCTATCGGCAAACTTGAAAGGTGCTAGGAGTGACATTTTGCATTCCATAGCTCATAGGGCCAAATGGACTTTACCAATACATCAGAGTGGGCAGGTAAATGTCAAGGGATGTCTTGTTTTGTGTGCCAAGGGTCCTAATCATTTCAAGATGTAAGCTACTGACAAAGTCACTTTGTTGGTAGCTTGCAAGCCAGAATAAATGGGATGCTTGGAACACAAAATGAGACCTTCCGTAACATTTACCCACCCACCCTAACACTTTGGCACAATATGTTTGGCCTCACGACAAGCATATAAAAAAAAAGGTACCTGGCAAGGTTGCACTGCATGAAACTAAAGCATTTTGCAAGAATGCATTTGATTTCAGCACGATCAAACAAACTAGAGTTGACCAAAACTGAGAGAGGTTATTGTGGATGGACCCCACATGCACCTGTAGGTCCAAACGAAACATTCCTATCTACCACGAATTATGAGAATTGCTCCATCAAAGTTTGGTAGTTTTTTCGTCTTAGGGATCTTAAGGGACTTTGTCAGTAACATGTTGCCTCGAATGATTGGGGTGCTTGGCAAATGAAATGAGACCTCTCTTGGAATTTACCGACCCACCCCAACATGTTGGCAAATTCCATTCAGTCCCATGACCTATGGAATGCAAAATGACACTCCTAGCACCTTTCCACTACATGAAACTAAAGCATTTTGCAACAATGCATTTGATTTCGGCACGATCAAACGGACTAGAGTTGACCAAAACTGAGAGAGGTTATCATGGATGGACCCCACATGTAATTGTAGGTCTAAATGAAATGTTCTCAACTACCATGAATTCTGAGAACTACTCTGTCAAAGTTTGGTAGTTTTTTCATCTTAGGGATCTTAAGGGACTTTGTCAGGAGCCTGCTGCCCCAAACGATTGTGGCACTTGGCACACAAAATGAGACCTCCCCTAGCATTTACCCACCCACCCCGATGCGTTGGCAAAGTTTGTTCAGTCCCATGACCTATGGAATGTAAAATGTCACTCCTAGCAACTTTTCACTGCATCAAACTAAAGCATTTTTCAAGAATGCATTTGATTTCAGCATGGTCAAATGGACTGGAGTTGACCAAAATCGAGAGAGATTATTGTGGATGGACCTCATGTACACCTATAGGTCCAAATGGAATGCTCTCAACTGCCACGAATTCTAAGAAATGCTCTGTTAAAGTTTGGTAGTTTTTGTGTCTTATGGATCTTAAGGGACTTTGCTAGTAACCTGCTGCCCCAAACAATTGGGGCACTTGGCACATGAAACGAGACCTCCTTTGGCATTTACCTACACACCTTGATGTGTTGGCAAAGTATTTTTAGTCCCATGACATCTTTTACACTTCCAAAATTTTCAACAATAACCACAACTCATCAATCAACATCAACATGACCTTAACACCATATTTTGTGATCAACATCAACATCATGAGGACACTGAAGAAATATTTGACACATGAAGACACTGAGAACACTAAAGACATGGAGCACAAAGAAGCATGAAGACATGAACAAACTCATGTCATGATGAAGAACCACAACCCAATCCAACTCCTGAAAGCATGACATGTTATGATGAAGAATTACAACCAAATCTAGTGATCCAATGGCATGAACCAATGACATAAGCAACTATGTCCTGGTATTGTAACATAATAAACATGAATATTATGAACTAACATCCAAACCATGTGACATCAATCTTGATATGACATGAGTGAACAAGATTAAGACCAATAAGGATCAACTTCATCCATCACTTAGATCTAACCCCATGAAGCATAACATGATGATGATGCAAACATCAAATGTATACCATAGCAAACAAATCAAACCAATCATGAGGTCTTCACTGCTCAAGTTCATACCACTACTTGTCAAGTTCATACCACTGCTTGAGTGAGATCTTCACTATTCAAGTCCATACCTTGTCTTGAAGCACTACAACTCTATGCATCATGTTGATGATGCTTGTTAGTCATAACAACACTCATAAAAATTTGCACAACAAACCTTTATTATCTTGTAAAGTATGATCAATCTGAGATAAATTGATGACTCCAAGGCTCCATTGATTAGGTCATGATCGTCTGATGTTACTCAGAGGTTAATGTGACATGTTGTTTTCCATTTCAAGGGGTCTTACACTAATTGAAAGATTAATTGTATACCTACCTATTGTAAATTCACTTCACAAATGCTGTTATTTCCACTATGCTCAACAAATTATGACTATAGTTATGAGTTTGATCAATTCTTCTGAGCATCTACTTTCAGGAATATGAATATACTTTTGCACTTTGTATTCATTCAAGTGATGTGCCTACAAGTGGATATTTATATGTTTATCATGGATATTAATGTGTATTTGCATGATATTTGTCAATTTGACATGCTTTCACTCTAAATATGCTTTGTATTTTCAATTATTTACGAGATATAGGCATATTTCATGTTTATTTGCTTTAGATTGTATGTTATTTGCAATTATAGAGGTGATTTGTAATGAAATTCAAAGAAATTCCAAGAAATTTAAAGAAATACTTCTAATTTTAGTGATCCTTTAGCTATTAAGTCACATACATTCCAGATACAGTCATGAAGAGAACAAATCAAACCATAATTCACCAGGTTGTTCCACAACTAGGTATGGTTGATGCTAACTTCAAAGGAACAAGGAATGAAAACAATACATGTAGACTGACAACCACTCCAAGGGACATAGCTAATCAATGCACATATCCAGATTCCACTCACTGATTACTCAAGATTTACAATAATTTGTAATCAAATAGCTTTCTCTTTCATTAAGTATGCAAAACATGTACATTCACAATAGCCTTGAAATCAGTCCTAAATTCTTCAACAATCAAATTTTAATTAAGTTTCTAATGACTAAAAAGATGCACTCTTTCCCCTTTTATAGAATAAGGAGGGGAGGTAGTTACAAATGACCAATGGTCAAGATTCATTCATTCAGATCAATGGTCAACACTTCTTCATTGACTTAGTTAACATCTTTATACATGGCACAAGTTACCAGCTAGCAACTATCTAGCAAAACTTACTACTTATAACCTTATGATGCATCTCTGCTTACTCTTTATTTCCTTCTTCTTCTTCATCACTCTCTACATCATCTTCATCTTCATCATCACTATCACTTTGATGTAGATCATCTCTTATATGTACCTTTATTGTTGCCCTGATGGACTCATATGCTTGTACTATCCTATCAACTTCGCCTCCATCTTGAGCCTTAGCTTTCACTATTGCATGCTTATGGGAATGGAATTTGGCTTGGAGGGCCTCTGTCTTGCTTTTGCTACTACTCAATGTCTCATTATAAGTTTCTACCTTGACCTTTATTCTCATGACCTTGTTCATCACTTCCTCTGTCAAGTGGTTTAGGGGGTCCTCTACAACTTGCTTGAAATTATCATGGAAGGCCTTTACAGCGAAATCAACATCTTGATTTTAATCTTCCCTTCTACTTTCCCTTCCAATGCCTCTAGGGTCTCTGCCTCATGTGCTATCAGGCTATGCAGTTTGACACTTATATCTCTAAGCTTCACACTGCATTTCTTTAGTATGTCACATTCAAATCTAATATCTTCATACCAGATACTCAGTAGTTGGTCGGTATTATTGTCTAATATACTGTTGCTTATTAGGATCTGTGTGTCTATCCTCTTCATTTCCCCTAGTGCATCTAGGTATTTCTCCAATTTAAAGGAGCTTCTTCCTACTTCATTTTGCAATTTGTCTACCTTTCTCTTCAATGTACTCAAAGAATTCCACCTCTCCAACGAGGTTTTCACTACATCCTCAGCTTCAAAAATTGATGACATCATCCACTTCTCCATTACCTATGCTTTATGCTACATAAGGTCCAATCTAGTAACCTCCTCTTGTGATATAATTGATAGTGGGCTGGTAGGATCAGCAGGTGCATGATCAGGGTTAATTAACCCTTTAATAAAAGAATGTAGCATAGCAATGTGCTCTTTATGTTTTTTATTCTTCTCATTTTTCTCTCTTTACCCTTTGTGTTAGAGATTCAATTATGTCTTTTCCTTCTTGACCTTCTTGGTCCTCATTTGCAAAACCTAGATCAACATTGGTGATCTGAAAATCTTCGAGGCCTATTTTGCCTTTCTCCTTCTCTACTGTAGGTAGGGCTATTATGTAGTTCTCCTACCTGTAGTGGGGTCCCTTTTGATTGCTGAAGTTAGCCTAGCTTTTCTTCTGGGTTTCATCATGCTCCCAGAAAATAAATTAGATACATCAAAATCTTGTACCTCCTCTACCTATTGCAAATGTATCTCTGATTGCAACCAATGAGGTACATCACCCTTAGGCTCTTGATGATCACCCCCTGTATTTTGATTGTCCTGTTATCCTGTATTAGATTCTGCCCTTACTGGTGATTGTTCTTTCCTAATTTCTTCCTCATGTACCCTATCATGAGGGGGATCTTGCTCGGGTTCCTCCTGTTCAGGGACTTCCTTTTGTGGATGAGGCTCTTGTAAAGTATTAACACTTTGATCTTGGGCCTCCTCTTGTAAATTCTCCTCTGGAACTTCCTTAGCTTTCTCATTTTGTTCATCTTGTGATACGTTGGCCTCTTGAGAAGTTTGTGTGTTTTCACCTTGGGGATCACCTTGATCACCCTTGGTCATATTTTCTATATTAACTTCTTTCTTAGCTGACTTTTCCTCTGATGCTAGGCCTTTACCCTGATCACCCCTATAGAAGGTAACGATGGACCACTTTGGTCTTGACCAGCATTCTTGTCTGGCATGTCCTGATCATCCCCACTCTGTTGTTGTGCTTCTAACTATTCTAGTCATGTGGGTGCCTTATTTTGGTCCTTGTCTTGATCAGGTGGAGCATCACCCCTCTTGGTATGCTCTGCATCTTTATCGCTTTTAGGCTCCAGAGGTGGATTATTGTCTTTACTTGGGCTCATGTCACCCTTGTATATTAGGTCTATGGCTACAGGACTTGTCACCTGCTCAACAAAATTATCTAGCCCTATCTAATTGGGCTACCCTCTCAGGACTATCCTGCCCTATTTCATCCATTTTCTTTTCTTCATGTAATGTCCCCATCTAGGTCAATGGGGTTCCATGAGGAGTCATCTTGGTATTAGCAGCCAAGTTTTCCATGCGTTGGGCAGTCACATCCTGGACTACCTCATCATCTGATAGTTCCATAGTATCATCTAGAGGGAAAGGGGACTCCCTACTAGCCATAAGTACTTCCTTTTCTTTCTATTCCTCAGCCTTCTCAGTCTTAAACTGAACTATCTTAGGAATGGGGACTTCGTGTTGTAGCTCTCTCCTGAAGGCTACACCACCCATACCCATTAACATGATGGGGTCAGTGCTAACATCTCCCCTCATGACTATTCTCTACTTCTTGGGTGGTGGTGTCTGTAGCACCTTCTTCCTTTTCTTGCTTGTTATCAACAAGTCATCATCCCTAGGTTCTTTATTCAATTGTTCTTCCTCTAATGGATCACCTTCTAATTCATCTTGTAGAGCCTGATCCTCTACCTACCTCTCTGTACTTTTAGTAACATGCCTCATTATCCTTTTGGTCTTTTGTTTGTCAGGGGGAGGTTGTGATGTGGATGCATGGGCTGATGTGGATGCCCCATCACCTTTTGATGCAAGTCTCTTGATGATCACCCCCTTCGGTTCATCTCCCACCTTCTTTACCCTTGGAGGGTATCTTTTGTTCTTCAAAGGGAAATCTCTCCCCATTATATTTTCTCTTCTCAATGAGAAGATCATCATACTCTTCATCTGACAATTCCTGTCTCTTTTTCTTATTATCAATAGTAAGGGCCATGCCCTTCTTCTTCAATTTAGCAATTTCTGCATTTACCCAACCTTGGGTTAGTTTAATTACCCCTTGCATTATTTGGTCCAAGGAGATATCCTCCTGCTGTGTCAGGTCAGGGGCTGAAATGGTGTCATTATACACCTTCTTGTCCTCATATTCATTGGACATTATCTTTCCATCATCATTATGTAGTTGTACGGTCACTGAGATACAATCAAAGGTCCTAATTTGATTCAAGGTGAGCCTTTGATATTTTCTTCTTCTCACCTTTGCCTCATCATCACAGTCGGTCCAAAAGTCCTCTAGATGCTTTTGATGTATCTGTTTCCCTAACAATTGTTGCATCCTGCCATAAGGGTCATATGACCTGGCAATGGAGAATGGCTACAAGTACATGAGTTTCAGCCCTCCAATACCATGCTTGATGCTCTGTCTGTCTGGGCATAAGTACCATCCTATATATACTGGGAATAGTACAGGGGAATCTTCTTTTGTTCTATATGATCTTCAACTGAAGTAGCTATTTGTCAGACAAACTCCATCAAGATGACCCTATCAGTGGGGTATCTTGGCAACATGAGGGGCTTTCCCTTAAATCCTTCAATCCTTATATTTGAAAAAGTGGAGAATTGGATAAACCAAGCTCCATACTTGTAAATAACCTCCTGAGCTTCCATGCTCAGCCTCTTAGTCCGATCCTCCTCCATTGTTCTGACTAGGTGCATTGAAAATGCATCATTCACGAATTTGTAATCTTGGGGGTATGCCTTTTTCTACAATTGGTGATAATGATCCCATATATGCACATCACCAGTGTTGTTTCCTACCTTGGGTACTATTTGTAGGGCATCAAAAGTTCCTTAGACAACACAAGAATAAACAACATAGGAAGTCATATAGAACATGCATGCTTGACCACTTGGCTTCCTCATCCCTTCGTCTAGGCAATCACTGATGATTTTGGCCCATTGAGGCTTGTTATCTGAGTATAATACCATCTGGATGATTCCAAACATCTAGTTCTCAAAGTTCCCAGCATGAGGTTTGCGGGTCATCCTGCTCAATAGGGCAATTATGTATTGATATTCATCATCAATATCAAACTTATATAGGTAAACTGGCAATTTGGTCGAGGCTGTGTAGGTTTTGTTCTTTGCCCTCCACTGATATATTCTCTTCCTGGCATCTTTCTTATTGTTCTTGTACTCTTTCTCTAGTTTATTGAGGTCCACACTGACTACCTTATTTCCCACTGGTAGATTGAAAGTGGTAGTGCGGCTATTGACTGAAAAGTCAGCATATACCTTGCCATGTTTCTCTACTCTCCTGGTTTCCAGGTTATAGTTTTTGGTACATTCAACTACCAGCTCTATGGCATCCATGGCATACGGGAATCTAACTGTGTGTTACATACCTGTTGTAAATATCCTATCCAATATAGGATTGTCAGTATCATCATCCAATTTCCTCAAACATGCATCCAACTTTGTTTGTCTATGATGTGTGTCACTGATAACACCATATCTAAATCCCAGTCCCTCAGGTTTGACAAACATAGGCTTTAAGAACTCAACCTCAGATCTATTCCTTCTAATTTTTGCCATTGACTCCTGCAATAGACATATGCAGGTCTTACCCTATGATGCTTTGTATGAACATTCAACAATATCATGCATCTAATCTCTATTATTTATCATTCTAACTATTTCATGCATCATCATATAGATTTACCCTAGTAAAGATTTAGTTACCTGGTTATTACAGAAAATGACAATAGAGAGGGTTTTAAATTACTTACATGATATCACTTTCCTTTCCATTTATATGACTGATAATGGGAAAGACTGTAAACGTGCGGGGTCACCCGTTCCATTCCGTTACGTTGAGGGTCACGATCTGATAGCAGGTGACTGATAAGGGTTTGACTTTGGAGCTCTGTAATTCTTGATTAATCACAAGGTAAATGTAAATAACCTTCATATTTTACTTTTAAAAGGATCAATACGACAAATTAGGGCATAGTGTTATCCTGATCGAATCCGTCGGTTATTTATATGAAGCTCATAGATGTCGCCAAGTGTTTAATTTGTATTTGTAATCAGCGGGGCTTCACCTACCATTTTAATTGCATTTAGTGCCAGGGGTGATCTTCAAAAGATCAGGGATATTTGAAAATATGACCCCCCAATAGATAATATGACCACCCCTCTTGCATGGGATAATCATCTACTAAGATCGGGGTTATATGGTCAACCTTTGACCAAGGAACTAAGTCAGGTCATGAAATTAAGATCAGGGATACTTCAAAATATGACCCCCCTTCGGGACTAGATCATGATGACATCATCATGCCATCAACACTCTTCAGTTATCAGGTTTTGGTGACGTTATCGTCATATTGAGAAATATGACAGATATTTAATATATGACCCTCCATGGGTCGGGTGTAATGATTACGTCATCACCAGGGTGATTTCCTTCATTCATTGGAACTAAATGACATCATAGTCATATTGGTGCAGGTTGATATTCGCGTAGGGGTGATATTCGTAAGATGACTGATAGTAAGAAATATGACCCCCAGTGAATATATGAGTTCTCAATGGGTAGATACTTGTTCCTATTTCATTTTGATGTTCGTGTATCGGGTACCTAATGTTTGTCGGGTGATTTTTCTAAGTCCGAGTGATGTTAGTGAATATGACTGATGTTAGAAATATGACCCCGTAAGGGAAATATCAGGGTTGACCAAACTTTGACTCAACATAACTCTCTACCCTTAGACAATATTTGGGTGATCCAAAAGGCGAACCTACTTGGAATTTTGTGTACATTCCAGACATGAGGTTTGTGATAGAAAATGTTGACTTTGGAAACTAACCTCATCTTGTGATACATCTACCATAGCAAGGTGACCCACATGACTGATTTTACCAAACCTCCCAAAGCAAGAAACAAGCAAGCCAAAGCAGAAAGAAAAGTTGGGTCCCTATTTTGCTAAGGCAAAATGGGGCATGTTGTGTAACCACACAACAACTTGCCACCAAAGAAAACAATCAAATTCAAATGATTCAAGTAATGTGATCACATTCTAACATAGCATTTTAACTCTTTCTAAGCATAAGTATTATGACCTTTCTGAATGATATAATGTTCATCATTGCAACAATGCTAGTAAGGGATCAAGTGTGTGCAAACGATTAATTATCCTCATCTTGAAAGTAAGTTGAAAACATGAGTAACTAGTGTTAAGCTACATATTTTGGGATCATCAATCACAACCAACTAGGATAGAGCCTTGCTGCCAACAGGCATCCATAGTCCTGACAAGGTTATCTATACAATCCCCTAAGTAGAGCCCCACTGCCAACAGGTGTCTATAGCCCCGGTAGAGTTACTTAGATGGACTAATTTTATTCTTTTAAATTTTCAATATTTATCTCTTTTGTTCATATGATATCATCATGTAAGCTCAATATGCAAGGTGTGGTCACTTGCTGATTTAGGTTGGAGATTGTATTGGTAGCAAGGGAGTCCCTTTAGATTTTTCACTTAACACCTATACTTATATGTTCCACAAACCCAAGTCTGTTAGGTGAGTCATTGTGAAAATCTCCTTAATAAAGAAAAGGAACCATGATGAAAAGGATATCACAGACCTTATCATAGGTACTCCTCAAAATGAGTCATAACCTATATAGGGATTGTTCTCGTCTCTTGAATCTTAACAATTTGATTAGTTTCTTGGGGTGATAAGCTACATCATCTTGACTAACCAAAACAAAAACTCAACAAACAAACAAAACAAACACAAACAAAACAAAGCTGCACAAACAACTATACAATATGTACATTATGATACATCTAACTTACCTGACCCTGTGTCAGGCTTGGAAGTAATGCTTGAGGAACTGTCCATTATCTGGTAATGGGACATCCTCACCAGTTAGAGTCTTAAGTCTATACGTATTGTCTCCTAGGATCTCTGAAATTTGAAAAGGACCTATCCAAAGTTTGTCAAATTTAAGATGGTCACCTTTCTTTTCATGTGCTTTATCCCACATAAGAACTAGATCTAAGATCCTAAAAGCTTTAACTTTGGCTCTTTTGTCAAACTAGTGTTTGACAACAGGCTGATGTTTAGCGAACTGATCAATTGCTTTGTTTCTTTTTTCTTCTAGGTGCATTAGCTAAAGTAACCTGACTTCTTGTTTGCTATCTATGCCTAGATACTCCTGTGCAAACTGCAATGTGGGGATCTTTAGGTTAACAGGGAGAATAGGATCTACCCCATAAACTAGCTAATAAGGAGAGTTTCCTAATGTAGCCTTCATCCTAGTTCTATCTACCCACAAGGCATACTTTAATAGGGTATTCCACTCCCTAGGATTTTTCTCTATCAATTTCTTTATGATATTCAATAAGTTCTTATTTGTTGACTCTGCTAGTCCATTCCCTTGAGGATAGTAATTTGAGGAAAATTTCAAGATAACTCCATGATCAAAAGCCCAACTAGATAACTTTAATGATGCAAAAGCAGGTCCATTGTCACATACCAGGGCGTAAGGAACTCCATACCTGGTTACTATGTTGCTTTCCAAAAACTTGATCACATCCTCAGCATTGCACGTCTTACTACTGACTACTTCAGTCCACCTGGTACAATAATCAGTGATAGTTAGTACATACTTGTGGCCTATAGATGATGGAGGATTGATGCATCCTATGAAATCCATGCCCCGTTGAGCAAATGGGCGCATCTCCATCACAGGTTGTAAAGGTTGAGCAGCATATCTTTCTCTGTTAGTTGCAACCTGACATGTATGACAACACTTAATGTGTTCAACAATGTCCTTAAAGATAGTGGGCCAGTAATATCCTGCTCTCAGGATAGCATGGGTAGTAGCTAAATGTGATCCATGTGCAGTTCCAAACTTATCATGCAACTCTGCTAACACCTTATCTGCTTCTTGCCTTTCTAGGCATCTGAGGTATATTCTTTTGTAGTTCCTTTTGAAAAGGACTCCTCCTTTTATCATGTATTTCTATGACCTTATCTTCAAGGCTCTCCTTTGTGAGGCCTGCAATTTTGATGGGCATCTTCCAGTAATCAAGACATACCTGATATCTGAGTACCACTCTTCAGTTTCCCTAGCATTTACCACATATTGTTGTCTCATGATGTTAGGATCAATTTCTAATATCATTTGGCTCAAGGCTTGTTCTCTTACCAATTTCATGTGTGTTATATCCATATCATATTCTTGGAGAACTATTATCCATTTAGCTCTTTTTTCACCAGGTTCACTTTGCATCAGGAGCATCTTCACTGTTGCATCTGGTACTACAGCAATTATCTTACTTCTCAAAATGTAATGTCTAAATTTCTTGACTGCACAGACTAAAGCAAGGGCTTGTCTTTCAACATCCATGTATCTAAGTTCTGCATCCTTGAACGGGAATCTCATGAAAGCTATAGGCTTTTCTTCTTTAGCCTCATTCCTTTATGTTAATACTATTGCAGATGTATGTTCTGAAGCAAATGAATATATGTAAAAATCTCTTGTATAATCTGGATTGATCAAAACAAGGGCATCAGATATAGCTTTCTTGATGTCCTCAAAGGCTGCTTTGGCTTCAGGTGTCCACTCAATTTTGGTATCTTTATTAAGCATTGCATTCAATGGTCTAACAATCTTTGCAAAACCAGTAATGAATTTCCTAACAAATTTTATCTTACCAAAATATGATTTCACCTCTTTGTTGCTTCCAGGAAGTTGTATCTTCATAATTGATTCTACTCTTGTAGGGTCAATGATGATCCCATTCTCTATTATTAGATGACCCAGTAACTTACCTGTAGTTACCCCAAATGTGCATTTCTTGGGATTCAGGGATATACCATAATGTTCACACTTTTAAAGCACCTTCCTGAGGTCTTCTATATGGTCTCCCCTCTGTTTAGAGAAAACTATCAAGTCATCCATGTATATGACTATGCATTTACCAATCAACCCCCTGAAGGCTATATCCATTGCACGTTGAAAAGTGGCTTCAGCATTTATCAATCCAAAAGGCATGCACCTATAGGCAAATATATCCCACTTGGTGGTGAATGTAGTTTTCAATCTATCTATTTTGTCTACCATCACCTAGTTATAACCTGAGAAACCATCCAAAAATGACATCATCTTTGCACCATTTACTATTTGTAAGACCTCATCCAATGAAGGTAAATGATAATTATCCTTTTTAGAAGCTTTGTTCAGATTTCTGAAGTCTACACATAACTTGATATTGCCATTTTTCTTTCTCACAGGGACCAGGTTGGCCACCCAGGTTGAGTGCCTCACAGGAAATATGATCCTGGCATTGAGCAATTTCTTTACTTCTTCAAAAATGATGGGCTCCAATAAGGCATTAACAAGTCTCTGTTTTTGTCTAAAGGGCTTGACATCTGGTTTCAACGGTATAGTATGGGTGATGATTGAGGTATCATAAGTCTTCAATTCATCATAAGTCCAGGTGATAACATGGATGTAATCTTTAAGTGCTTGAGTTATCCCTATCATTTCTTCTTCTGTACACACTTTACCAATTAGGACATTCCTTTTCTCTTCATCTTGTCCTATGTTGACTGGTGAATACTCTCCTCCATCATTTTTAGGGAGATCTTTTTATTTCAACATATTATCTAAATCAAATGCTCTTTCTAAATCTATCACCCCTTTGGGAATCTTATTACTGGGCAAATCCATGATTTCTTCTTCCTCGCAAGTATGATCTTCCACATTTCTTTCATCTATGATCTATGTATCAAACACATCTCTGTTTGGTATGAAGTCCAAAATGTGCTGGTCAGCATCGAACAATTGGAGATTGATGACATTGTCTGGTATAGAGGGTACTGATATTAATTCAACTAAAAACCTCTTTAAACTAGATATGGATAATGGCTCCAAAGTACTTGCAGCTTGAGCTAAGGCATCTGCTCTATGATTTTGTTCTCTAGGCACATGGGTGATGTTGAATGCATCAAAGTCTTCTATCAAATCCCATACCCTATGTCTGTAATTCGACAACCTTTTATAATTGCAAGAATATATGCTTCTTGTCTTACCACCAATTATGAGTCTCCATAGACATGCAGAATCTTTACTCTTTTCTTGAGTGCAAACAATATCCCATGAATTAAAGCTTCATATTCTGTCACATTATTTGTGCATGGGAATTGTAAGCTATATGCTGCCAAATAGGACTTTCTGGCTGGACTAATGAGATCTATTCCTACTCCAGCTCCTTGTTTTGACTTGGATCCATCAAACCTAAGGATCCATGGTTTATCTTCAGTTAAAGGTTTATCATGACCTTCTCTTTTCTTTTTAGTCCTGGTGGCTGCACCACCTGATATCTATTTCAATTTTGTTGACTCATTCTTATCTAACTTCACCTTTTCTGACTGGTGTGAAGCTGATATCTATTTTTCTTCCCTACTATCAGAAAAATGATCTTTTGAATAAAGAATCATCTGCTTTCTCAAAATATGTAATCATAGTGAACAAGTAGTCTCCGAATGTGGTGCTTCATGTAACCTGCACCAACCTTCAATTAGAGCATCATGTGGAGAAGTATGTTGTAGTAGCATCCTCTGAATTTCTTTTGATAAATACTCTTCAAACTTGGTCAAATTACTATCTCTATCTTCATCAGATATTTCATAATCTGACTCAATCAAACAATTAGTCCCTAGGGTGATATTGCTTTTACTCTTAAAAATATTCTTAGTGCACACTAGGATCTCTTCTGAAGTGTGAATGTAACTTTCATCCTGATACGTGCATTCCTCTGTACCTACAGATGATGAACAAGAATTAGTATCGCTATAAATATTTGTATGGCTTACCTCTGGTGATAATAATCCCTTCTCACTACATGCTTGTTCCAGTTCCATGATGTCTAGATAAGCATCACAAGTTTTCTCAGAATGTAATTCATTATGCAACCTGCACCATCTTTCAATCAAAACATCTTCATTAGACATGTCTAACATTTGGCAACGTTGTATCTCTCTGGATAAGTACATTTCAAAGTTATTGAAAGCATCTACTTCATCACTATCATCTGAACTATGATCAGACTCTATAATCACTCTATCATTCTGAAGATTATCATTATGAACATGAACATCATACATGAGGATCACTTCTATCTTAACTGTTTGGGGTCTGATGGTATAGACTTTGGGTTCTACATCTACATACATGATCTCATTGGTTTTATTATACTCAGTGATCATATGTTTCATCCGAGGCTCAGCATCTATCCTGATCTAATTGGGAATACCTTTCCAAGGTAGCCACATGTGACTAAAATTAGTGGACATGTATCCATTAAGTGTTTTTGACCAATCCCTACTAAGCAACATCCCATATGTATCAGGGATATCTACTACTTGGATATCAATGTAGTATTGAATTCTTGGATCTAATGCTAATTGTATATGAATGTGAGTTAATTCTCCTACAACACTCACCTTAGTTTTATCTAATTGTGTTACCTTCTTTAGTGACTTTGCAGGATGTAACCCTAAGGCACTACATATGGATAATGGCATTACATTAGTAGATGCACCTGAATCTACTAAGCAATTATGCAAATTCTTACTGAACATCCTTATGGTAAGGAGAAATGGAGGTGACTCAGTCTTATCCCTATAAAGGGTCATGTGTGAAGTTTCAGTAGCTTGAACAGTAGCTGAAGTTCTATGTTTGACATTAGTATCCTTAGCTACATGATCCTTATTCAAAATCTAGCTTGGATTAAGGGAATGGCTATCTTCTTTTGGCATAGGGTCATCTAAAGATTTCATGAACACCTTCTTAATAGTTGGGGTTTTGAGTAACTCTAAAAGTGATAGACTGATTTTGATCTTTTTCATTTCATCAGCTAAGTATGTGACCAATTTGTCAGACTCAGGAGGCTAATTATTAGCTTTTGCCACTGCATTCTGTGGTACTAAGTATTGAGCATTAACTTTGCAAAATCTAGGGTTATTGCTTGCCTTAGGATCAAGAGGAGTGTTAAAATTATTTGGAGGTAAGGATGTAGTCAAGGGACCGGTAGGTCTGTTCGAATTATTTCTCAAGTTATAGTAATGTCTACCCTAATACTGTTGTTGATAAGCATGCACTTCTTCATGTTCAACTGATGGCTCATTCTCATCCTCAAAAGGAAAAACATAATTTGTTTCAAAAGCCATGGCTGACTCCTCACATGCTAAGGTGTAATTCTCATGAGCTAAAGCTACCTGCTGATGAGGGTGATTGGTGAAACTTTTCAATACAAGGGTAGAATCATATCCACAAGGGACAATTTCATTTCCTTGGACACAGGGAGGGTCATCTGTAGTATTTGATACCTCAACCTGAAATATATTGGCTACTATCCTAAATTGAGGACAATCCAACTCAGCATGAGCATTGGTGTTATGAATCCTACACCAATTTGTAAAGGCTGCTTCTGCCAGGTTCACCCTAGTAGTCTACTTAGGTTCACTAGGAAGCTGATTATCTAATGGTGATGGCAAGGAACCATTTTTTGGCCTGGTATTCAACACTCTAGGTTGTCTAGGGGCATTATTGTTACCACTGTTGCTATTGTTATTGTTGTAATTCTTATCATTGTTATATCCCCTATCAAGATATCCAAATCTGTCATTATTATATCCTCTATTTTGATTTGTTTGAGAATAGAAATTTTGACTCCTCAAATGAGTGATTTCAGTTGTCAATTTTTTCAACTGTGCTGATATTTCTTTAATTTCTTCATTTTCTTCCTAAACTTTGGCTACTGCGCTCTCTGTTTGAGGTTTGAAAAAGGAAGAACCATTATTGTTATTATGTCCTACATCCTGAGATACTTGTGTATGTCCTGGATATTGCACCATCTGGCCATTTCCATTTGGAGGTGGCATGATGTTAAGTGAAGGTACTTGTAAAGGACTTGGCATTACAGCTGGAGGCATCATGACTCCATTGATTTGTTGTTGAGTAGGATATGCAGGAGATGCAGGAAATGCAATGTTAGGTGTTGGAGTAGGGATCAATTGTTGATTGACTTTTATAGCTTCTTCAAAAGCTCTTGCCAAAGTTGTGACATTAGGATGTGTCCTCCTGATAAACATATAAGTCATAGGATCTAGGGCTGAATAATATATACTCCTAGAACCTTCATCTGCTACAGTGTAAGGGACTACTAGCTTTGAAAACATCTTTTGGAACCTAGCATTGAAGTTAGCAATAGGTTCTCCCTCAAATCTTTTGATTGTGGCAAATAGGTGATAATTCATTGAACGATCTATAGGTATCTTGAATCTATCTTTAAAAGCTTTTTCCAAGGCAGCCCATGAGCCAACTAAACCTTGACCAAGACTGATATACCAATTATATGCCTCTTCTCCTAATGAAAATAGAAATGATCTGTATACCACATCTTGATGTTCAATCCTTGCTCTACAGCACTCTTCCTTGAATGTTCTAATGTGATCATCAGCATCCTGATATGGATGATACTTAGGACAAATCTTGTTAGGATTTTTAGGTAGAGGATGATATGCATTGAAAGTCAGAGGTGACTCTGTAGCAAAAAATGACATTGTGACTGGTGGAGGTTGGGCTGGAGGTGTTACAAGTGGTCCTGTAGGCATTTGCAATCCAATAAGGGTTATTGGCATGTCTTGGCAAAGATTCTGATGTACTAGAACTAGGAGTGTGATGAATGTCTATAGTTCTAGGTCTGAGTCCACAGATAGGAAGTTCCTCAAAGAGTCCACCAGATTTGGACCTGGTATTTAGCTTGAGAGCCAAGATTTCTACAATTTTTTGGAAATTTGGCTTAGTTTTCTATAAAGATCAGCTGAACTACCCAAGCAAAGATGTATTTGTGACCAGAATCCAAAACTGACTGGATATTTATGCAATATTTGATTAAACACTACAAATATGAACAAATATAAGGCTTTCACACATAGATATCAAGATATCAGGCAAGACAGGCAAAATACAACAAAGGTTTAGTAGGAGGACCTGAATAACAACTCAAACTTTAGAGATTACAATGATTGAGTATAAAACTTGAGATATTTATGCAATATTCTGAAATATTTATGATGAACAGACATGAACTGTAACAGAACAAGCAAATATTTGCAAGAACACTCAAAGCATGAACAATTGTGAGGATTTTTCAAAACATTACCTCACTTTGACATAGGAAAATGCTTATACAAGCAATTTACCTTCAAAAATTAGAAAGTAGGCCCTCCTTCTAGTGCTAATTTATGTTGATGATGATTGTTAGTCATAACAACACTCATAAAACTTTGCACAACAACCTTTATTATCTTGTAAAGTACAATCAATTTGAGATAAATTGATAACTCCAAGGCTCTGTTGATCAGGTCATGATCATCTGATGTTACTCAGAGGTTGATGTGACATGTTATTTTCCATTTCAAGGGGTCTTACGCTGATTGAAAGATTAATTGTATACCTGCCTACTGTAAATTCACTTCACAAATGATGTGTATTTCCACTATGCTCAACAAATTATGACTATAGTTATAAGTTTGATCAATTCTTCTGAGCATCTACTTTCAGGAACTTGAATATACTTCTACAGTTTGTATTCATTTAAGTGATGTGCCTACAAGTGGATATTTATATGTTTATCATAGATATTAATGTGTATTTGCATGATATTTGTCAATTTAACATGCTTTCACTCAAAATATGCTCTATATTTTCAATTATTTATGAGATATAGGCATATTTCATGTCTATTTGCTTTAGATTGTATGTTATTTGCAATTATGGAGGTGATTTGTAATGAAATTCAAAGAAATTTAAAGAAATACTACTAATTTTAGTGAACCTTTAGCTATTGAGTCACATACATTCCAGATACAGTCATGAAGAGAACAAATCAAACCATAATTCACCAGGTTGTTCCACAGCTAGGTATGGTTGATACTAACTTCAAAGGAACAAGGAATGAAAACAATACATGTAGACTGACAACCACTCCAAGGGACGTAGCTAATCAATGCACATATCCAGATTCCACTCACTGATTACTCAAGATTTACAATAATTTGTAAACAAACAGCTTTCTCTTTCATTAAGTATGCAAAACATGTACATTCACAATAGCCTTGAAATTAGTCCTGAATTCTTCAGCAATCAAATTTTAATTAAGTTTCTAATGACTAAAAAGATGCATTCCTTCCCCTTTTATAGAATAAGGAGGGAAGGCGGTTACAAATGACCAATGGTCAAGATTCATTCATTCAGATCAACGGTCAACACTTCTTCATTGACTTAGTCAACATCTTCATACATGGCACAAGTTACCAGTTGGTAACTATCTAGAAAAACTTACTGCTTATAAGTAGCCTATGCATATGTTTACCTTATGATGCATCTCTGTTTACTCTTTATTTCCATCTTCTTCTTCACTTTCTTCTTCTTCATCACTCTCTACATCATCTTCATCTTCATCATCACTATCACTTTGATATAGATCATCTCTTATATGTACCTTTATTGTTGCCCTGATGGACTTATATGCTTGTACTATCCTATCAACTTCGCCTCCATCCTAAGCCTTAGCTTTCACTGATGCATGCTTATGGGAATGGAATTTGGCTTGGAGGGCCTCTGTCTTGCTTTTCCTACTACTCAATGTCTCATTATAAGTTTCTACCCTGACCTTTATTCTCATGACCTTGTTCATCACTTCCTCTGTCAAGTGGTTTAGGGGGTCCTCTACAACTTGCTTGAAATTATCATGGAAGGCCTTGACAGCGAAATCAACATCTTGATTTTCAATCTTCTCTTCTACTTTCCCTTCCAACACCTCTAGGGTCTTTGCCTCATGTGCTATCAAGCTATGTAGTTTGACACTTATATCTCTGAGCTTCCCACTGCATCTCTTCAGTATGTCACATTCAAATCTAGTATCTTCATACTAGATACTCAGCAGCTGGGAGGTATTATTGTCTAATATACTATTGCTTATCAGGATTTGTGCGTCTATCCTCTTTATTTTCCCTAGTGTATCTAGGTATTTCTCTAGTTTAAAGGATCTTCTTCCTACTTCATTTTATAATTTGTCTACCTTTCTCTTCAATGTACTCAAAGAATTCCACCTCTCCAATGAGGTTTTCACTACATCCTCAGCTTTAAAAATTGATGACATCATCCTCTTCTCCATTACTTATGTTTTATGCTTCATCAAGTCCAATCTAGTAACCTCCTTTTGTGATATAATGAATAGTGGGGTGATAGGATCAGCAGGTGCATGATCAGGGTTAATTAACCCTTTAATAAAAGAATGTAGCTAAGCAATGTGCTCTTTATGTTTTTTATTCTTCTCCTTTTTCTATCTTCACCCTTTGTGTTAGAGAGTCAATTATGTCTTTTCCTTCTTGACCTTCTTGGTCTTCATTTGCAAAAACTAGATCAACATTGGTGATCTAAAAATCTACAAGGCCTATTTTGAATTTCTCCTTCTCTACTGTAGGCAGAGCTATTTGTGCAGTTCTCCTACCTGTAGTAGGGTCCCTTTTGATCGTTGAAGTTAGCCTAGCTTTTCTTCTAGGTTTCATCATGCTCCTAGCAAATAAAGTAGATACATCAAAATCTTGTACCTCCTCTACCTGTTGCAAATGTATCTTTCATTGCAACTAATGAGATACATCACCCTTAGGCTCTTGATGATCAGCCCCTGTATTTTGGGTGTCTTATTCTCCTGTATTGGATTCTGCCCTTAGTGGTGATTATTATTTCCTGATTTCTTCCTCATGTACCCTATCATGAGGGGGATCTTGCTGGGGTTCCTCCTATTCAGGGACTTCCTTTTGCGAAGGAGGCTCTTGTGAAATATTAACACTTTGATCTTGGGCCTTCTTTTGTAAGTTCTCCTTTGGAACTTCCTTAGCTTTCTCATTTTGTTCATCTTGTGATACACTAGCCTCTTGAGAAGTTTGTGTGTTTTGACCTTGTGGATGACCTTGATCACCCTTGGTCATATTTTCTATATCTTTCTCTGTACTATCGCCCTATGACAAACTTTGTTCCCTACCCTTAGATATAACAACTTCTTTTGTATTAACTTCTTTCTCAGTTGAATTTTCCTCTGATGCTAGGCCTTTACCGTGATCACCCCCTGTAGTAGGTAGAGATGGACCACTTTGGTCTTGAGCATCATTCTTGTCTGGCATGTCCTGATCATCCCCACTCTGTTGTTGTGCTTCTGACTGTTCTAGTCCTGTGGGTGCCTTATTTTGGTCCTTGTCTTGATCAGGTGGAGAATCACCCCTCTCAGTATGCTCTTCATCTTTAGCCCTTTTAGGCTCTAGAGGTGGATTATTATCTTTACTTGGGCTCATGTCACCCATGTATGTCAGGTCTATGGTTGTAGGACTTGTCACCTGCTCAACCAAATTATCTAGCCCTATCTATTGGGTTACCCTCTTAGGACTTCCTGCCCTATTTCATCCATTTTCTTTTCTTCCTGTAACGTCCCCATCTAGGTCAATGGGGTCCCATGAGGAGTCATCTTGGTATTAGAAACCAAGTTTTCCATATGCTGGGCAGTCACATCTTGGACTACCTCATTATATGATAGTTCCACAGTATCATCTAGAGGGAAAGGGGACACCCTACTAGCCATAAGTACTTCCTTTTCTTTCTATTCCTCAGCCTTCTTAGTCTTAAACTAAACTATCTCAGGAATGGGGACTTCGTGTTGTAGCTCTCTCCTGAAGGCTACACCACGCATACCCATTAACATGATGTAGTCAGTGCTAACATCTCCCCTCATGACCGTTCTTTTCGTGTTGGGTGGTGGTGTCTGTAGCACCTTCTTCCTTTGCTTGCTTGTTATCAACAAGTCATCGTCCTAGGTTCTTTATCCAATTGTTCTTCCTCTAATAGATCACCTTCTTCTAATTCATCTTGTAGAGCTTGATCCTCTACCTACTTCTCTGTACCTTCAGTAACAGGCCTCAGTATCCTTTTTGTCTTTTGTTTGTCAAGGGGAGGCTATGATGCAGATGCATGGGCTGATGTGGATGCCCCATCACCTTTTGATGCAAGTCTCTTGATGATCACCCCCTTCGGTTCATCTCCCACCTTCTTACTCTTGGAGGGTATCTTTTGTTCTTTAGAGGGAAATCTCTCCCCATTAGATTTTCTCTTCTCAATAAGAAAATCACCATACTCTTCATCCAACAATTCCTGTCTCTTTTTCTTATTATCAACAGTAAGGGCCATGCCCTTCTTCTTTAATTTAGCAATTTCTACATTTACCCAACCTTGGGTTAGTTTAATTACCCCTTGAATTATTTGGTCCAAGGAGATATCCTCCTACTGTGTCAGGTCAAGGGCTGAAATGGTGTCATTATACACCCTCTTGTCTTCATATTCATTGGACATTATCTTTCCATCATCATTATGTAGTTGTGTGGACACTGGGATGCAATCAAAGGTCCTGATTTGATTCAAGGTGAGCCTTTGATATTTTCTTCTTCTCACCTTTGCCTCATCATCATAGTTGGTCTAGAAGTCTCTAGATGCTTTTGATGTATCTGTTTCCCTAACAACTCTTGCATCCTTCCATAAGGGTCATATGACTTGGCAATGGGGAATGGTTGCAAGTACATGAGTTTCAGCCCTCCAATAGCATGCTTGATGCTCTATCTATCTGGGCATAAGTACCATCGTATATATACTAGGAATAGTATAGGGGGAATATTCTTTTGTTCTATATGAGCTTCAACTGAAACAGCTATTTGTCAGACAAACTCCATCAAGATGACCCTATCAGTGGGGTATCTTGGCAATTCTTCAATCCTTATATTTGAAAAAGTGGAGAATTGGATAAACCAAGCTCCATACTTGTAAATAACCTCCTGAACTTCCATGCTCAGCCTCTTAGTCTGATCCTCCTCCATTGTTCTGACTAGGTGCATTGAAAATACATCATTCACCAATTTGTAATCTTGGAGGTATGCCTTTTTCTGTAATTGGGGATAATGATCCCATATATGCACATCACCAGTATTGTTTCCTACCTTGCCTACTGTTTGTAGGGCATCAAAAGTTCATCAGATAGCACAAGAATAAATAAAATAGGAAGTCATATAGAACATGCATGCTTGACAACGTAGCTTCCTCATCCCCTCGTCTAGGCAATCACTGATGATTTTGGCCCATTGAGGCTTGTTATCCAAGTATAGTACCATCTGGATGATTCCAAACATGTAGTTCTCAAAGTTCCTAGCATGAGGTTTGTCGGTCATCCTGCTCCACAGGGCAATTATGTATTAATATTCATCGTCAAAATGAAACTTATATAGGTAAACTGGCAATTTGTCCGAGGTTGTGTAGGTGATGTTCTTTGCCCTCCACTGATATATTCTCTTCCTTGCATCTTTCTTATTGTTTTTGTACTCTTTCTCTAGTTTATTAAGGTCCACACTGACTACCTTGTTTCTCACTGGTAGATTGAAAGTGGAAGTGAGGCCCTTGACTAAAAAGTCAACATATACCTTGCCTTGTTTATCTACTCTCCTAGTTTTTGGGTTATAGAATCTAGCACATTCAACTACCAACTCTACGGCATCCATGGCATACGGGAATCTAGCTGTGTGCCACATACCTATTGTAAATATCCTATCCAATATAGGATTGTCAGTATCATCATCCAATTTCCTCGACCATGCATCCAACTCTATTTGTCCATGATGTGTGTCACTGATAACACCATATCTAAATCCCACTCCCTCAGGTTGGACAAACATAGGCTTTAAGAACTCAGCCTCAGATCTATTCCTTCTAACTTTCACTATTGACTCTTGCAATAGACATATGTAGGTCTTACCCTATGATGCTTTGTATGAACATTCAACAATATCATGCATCTAATCTCTATTATTTATCATTCTAACTATTTCATGCATCATCATCCAAATTTACCCTAGTAAAGATTTATTTGCGTGGTTATTGTAGAAAATGACAACGGAGAGGGTTTTAAATTACTTACCTGATATCGTTTTCCTTTCCATTTATATGACTGATAACGGGAAAGACTGTAAACATGTGGGGTCACCCGTTCCATTCCGTTACGTTGAGGGTCACGATCTACTAGCAAGTGACTGATAAGGGTTTTACTTCAGAACTCTGTAATTCTTGATTAATCGCAAGGTAAATGTAAATAACCTTCGTATTTTACTTTTAAATAGATCACTACGACAAATTAGGGCATAGTGTTGTCCTGATTGAATCCGTCGATTATTTACATGAAGCTCATAGATGCCGCCAAGTGTTCGATTTGTATTTGAAATTGGTGGGGCTTCACCTACCATTTTAATTGCATTTAATTCCAGGGGGTGATGTTTGAAAGATCAGGGATATTTGAAAATATGACCGCCCAATAGATAATATGACCCCCCTCTTGCATGGGATAATCATCTACTAAGATCAGGGTGATATGGTCAACCTTTGACCAAGGAACTAAGTCGGGTCATGAAATTAAGATCAGGGATACTTCAAAATATGACCCCCTCTTGGGGACTAGATCATGATGACATCATCATGCCATCAACACTCTTTAGTTATCAGGTTTTGGTGACATCATTGTCATATTGAGAAATATGGCGAATATTTGATATATGACCCTCTGTGGGTCAGGTGTAATGATTACATCATCACCAAGGTGATTTCCTTCATTCTTTGGAACTAAATGATGTCATAGTCATATTGGCGTAGGGTGATATTCGTACAGGGGTGATATTCATAAGATGACTGGTAGTAAGAAATATGACCCCCCGTGAATATATGATGTTCTCGATAGGTAGATACTTGTTCCCGTTTCGTTTTGACGTTCGCGTATCAGGTACCTAACATTTGTCGGGTGATTTTTCTAAGTTTGAGTGATGTTAGAGAATATGACTAATGTTAGAAATATGACCCCCTAAGGGAAATATCATGGTTGACCAAACTTTGACTCAACATAACTCTCTACCCTTAGACAATATTTGGGTGATCCAAAAGGTGAACCTACTTGAAATTTTGTGTACTTTCTAGCCATAAGGTTTATGATAGCAAATACTGACTTTGGCAACTGATCTCTTCTTGTGATGCATCTACCTTAGCTAGGTGACCCACATGACTGATTTTACCAAACTGCCCAAAGTAAGAAACAAGCAAGCCAAAGCAGAAAGAAAAGTTGGGTCCCTATTTTGCTAAGGCAAAATGGGGCATGTTGTGTAACCACACAACACATCACATCACATACTCTATGAAGAAGCAAGTGTCTTTATATCACAAAACCCAACAACATATCCTGAAAGCATAATGGTATCATCAAACAATTCACAACCAATATACCTACACAATTATGCATTCCTTACTTTCAAGCAAATGTAATTGGCAGGTGTAAAACCAAATTCATGTAATGATGATTGATCATCATATTAAATATTTGATATAAATTATCATATACATAATGTCATGAACATAATATCTAGTTTAAATACAAAGCCATATAGGCATGTCCAAGCAAAGGCATACAGGCATATATACAAAAATATACATCGGTAACATACAAAAGTATGTACACAAAGCCATCTAGGCATACAAAAATGTCCCAAAAACTAGTTTCCTATGGACTTTTATGAAATAATCGGTGGCCTTTGCTTGATCGTGAAAATGGAGAGCCAATCCATGACTCATCCTCTCTCTATCGTTGAGTAGACCTCTTCGATAGAAGTTCATCCAGATCCACCTGTTAATACAATCAAACAATATGCACATCACTATAGAAAATGTACATGAAATATGTATCACATATGTAATTGATCACTTACCATCATACGATGATCACTCTCCACATCACTATAGAAAATGTACATGAAATATGTATCACATATGTAATTGATCACTTACCATCATACGATGATCACTCTCCATCATTTTGTCTCCAGCTTCTTTGTTCATAGTTGGACGGGCTGGAGTTGTGACCTCCTATGAGAAGCATCAAGAAGCAAAATTGACTAAACATAAATATCATTTATGTACATCAAATGACATGAGATAAAACAAGAAATACAAAATTATGACATTTTCATGTTATTGGCTCATACCTCGGTTAAAGGATAGGAATCCTAAGAATGGAGTAGTTGAAAGAAAGAATAGGATTGTTCAAGAAGCTATAAGGAAAATGGTAAGAGAAGCAAACCTATCGGATGTATACTAGAGGGAAGTAATTCATACTACTTTTTAGATATAAAATATAGTACAAGTAACCATCTAGGAAAGTTTTATGCATACTTACAAATTAATCCAATGAACCATCCAGGTCTTCTCTACTCTTTATTGTGTCAAGTATTGCCTCATGGTCAGACTCACGCACCTTCGATGTAATGACATGTCATCTTACATTACTATCCTTAGTGTGTGAGGTGGAACCCACACTCTCATATGCACTCATTATATTCTTGATAATTGTTTTTTCACTTGAGGCATTCAATATTTTTTGGCCAATAATCTTCATAGTGGGCCTAAATTTTAGATTTCTCATCAATTCAACAAATAGTTGACATCTTTCGGTTTCATTTAAATTCTCAAAGAATAATTTTCATATCGTATTTGCATATCTTTGGCAAGTGCACATGGGAATCTTATCCTGCATGGGCTTCAATACATTCTCATCAATATCAATTAGAAACTTAGGCTTTCTATGCAAAATTCTAGGAGGCATTTTAATTGGTAAAGTTGACTCAACATTAGGAATTTCTTCAATATTTACTTGAGATGGGATAGATGACGTACCTTCAATTGGAGGTGAAAAAAATAAAAATGACATACCTTCAACTTGATGTGTGAATGATGGCATGCCACTAACTTGAGAAGAAAATGAAGATGTACCTTCTACTTCACCTATGAAAGATGGAGTGTCTCCAATTTGAGAAGATAATGATGGTGTTCCTTCAACTTGACCTGTGGACGATAGAGTTCCTCTAACTTGGACATTCACTTTCCTCATTGCATGGAGGTTTTGCATTCATTCCCTTTGTGCCACCAATTCCATGTCTTTCTTAGCTTCATTATATGTGTCATATTCCTCTTTAATTGGCAATGGTGGAATGTCTTCTTGTATTGTTGACAATTTCCTACTTTCCTGAATTCGCCTCATTCTTTCTCTTTTCCTCTCATTCTCAGCTTCACGCTCTTCTTGTGTTAGAGTCTTTTCTCATTTCCTTAGCATGATGATGATTTCTACAAGCATGATGAATAAGACAATGATAATTAGAACATTTATAATGATAATGAATAATGGTCACAATGAAAAAATACAAAATAAGTTATCATGTTTGGTGATTTGTATCACTTTAGGATCTCTAATTTCATTAAATTCATCACTATCCTTGTTTATTAAGATATGATATACCATGATCAAATTCATCATAAATAGGACAAAAATCATTAAAAGATATGATAGACCAAAAAACTAGGTCCCAAAAAGCACTCAAATCCTTAAATTGACAATATCAAGATCGTGAGAAACCTCCCCTAATTCTTGCTTATGTTCATGTGTGAGCATTTCTTGGGCTAGGGTAGTATCATGGAGGTCTCTAAAATACTTTTGAACTCATCCAAATGAACAAATATCATACACCTCCCCTTGTGGTGAAAGACTAGCTTGATTTATACCCATTTTCTCAACCAAATCAGCAACTTTTTCTTCATGTTCATGGCTGTTGTAGGTTTGATAAAGTCATTTTTATGATGCCTAGGTTGTCCTAGACATGCATAAGGTTCATAACTTCTAAAAAATCAATCTATAGTTCATTTTCTTGACCCATGAAAAAAGTTATAGCCACTGTCCCAAAGTCTAGAGGAAGACATGTGAAGATAAAAATCATGAATTGAATGAATCCCTTTGCAAGAAGTTTCAAATTGGGCATGGAGTTTACCTTCTTGGACCATGGTAGATGTTGTGATGATTATTTTTAAGCTTCAAACTACCTTCACATACCTTATAACTAGCTGGGCATGGTAGTCTTCCAAGATGGAAATGATGCCATGGATGCCTCTAAACTTATGATAGTCCTATTGTGGCAGTTTTCTAGGGCAGTCTACATGGTAATTTGCATACTAATTCAGCTATCAATATTGTTCTTGTGATGAGAGGACCATGAGTTAGGTGTATGAACAATCCCAAACAATAAATGATAATAATCTAGCAAAACATGAGATCAAACAAATGTATAACCATTTTTATGATAGTCCTATCTATGACAATCTTATGCAACATTTGCATGACCTAGCACCTTTAAATTTTGCACAAGGATAGCTTCTTCAACTCAATGATAGGACCTTGGACCATTTTCTATGCTATGACTGCTATAACTAATTAGTAACATGACTCTCACAAGGTGGTTGGGTAACTCTTTTGTATAATAGTCCTTTTGTAAAATGAATGATGTGTGTTCTTGTTGAGTGGCAAACCCTCTTCCATTGTCATAGAGAGAAACATGCACATTAGGTCTTATTGGGAAAATTCTCAAGCATTGGATCAATAGTCAATCCCATGAAGATACTAAAACCCCCATGATGACAATCCCCTAGATATATATCATATGATTTTCAATTTCAAAACATGAATGTGCTATTTATAATAGTCATAAATGACTAATCAGCATTGAGAAATGACAATTTCAAAGGAGCTTATAAGCACATTTGCACTGATGACCACACTTTGTAACTTTAATAACATCAAGACAATCCTTCAAAACTTGCCTAGAAACCTAAAATATGACCCTAGCATAATATGGATAGTCACTAATGACTATACTGTTGGGCATAACAGTCATATGGTAACTGATTTTATATATAGAAGACTTGAAGGAAAATCTTCTTAGTAACATGATTTGGTGCTTTTATGTGGAGGCCATGATTGGACTGATTATATATACAAATTAGAATTATCAAGCACCTTTTTCATGCCCACATTTCCCATGTGGTCATGACACACAACACACATGTCATGTCCACATTTGTCATGTGGTCATGACATGAAATATCAAAAAAATTCCCCGCATCCCTAGAAACCCCTTCGCATGCCTTAACGTGCTTGGTGGTAATACACATAAGGCATAAACATGTCAATCAAATTTAGGGTACTGCAATCACATGTGCAATCCCCTTTGTTATGATAGCTGACTAAGGGGGTCAATGTGACGTGAGGAGCATCACCAGTAGGGTTAGGATCTATCGATCGAAACCCTAAGTTTTCCTATGTGAGTGGTAGGATTTCGATACGAGTCAAAATCAAAACCCTAATTCTAGAGCATAAAGGAAATAAATAACCACTTAAATAAACATCTAATGTGCGAAAACATAATAATCTTACTCATCGCAAGAGTTAAAATTGCCTAAGAAAATTTAACCCTAATTCTTGGAAAAATCTGGCAGCATAACGCCTCTAGGGTGTGTATAGGAATTATTCTAATAAATAAAATTCGCACAATAGTTCACTAAACCTACTAATGTTGGTTAATTAAAATAATAGCATTAGGAAAATTAAACCGCCACACTAAGGTTCTCTAGTCAATTAATTAGATCAAAAATTAAATTAATTATATAACCTCCTTTGATTAAATTCCAACATATGATTAAATAAATGAAATCGATCTTATAAAGAAAATAAAGGTGTTTTAATTAAATTCAAGGGTTAACATATAAATAAAATTAAACCCCAAATATAAATAAATTAAAAATCATATTTTCCCACATGTTCATTTAAATAATCTCTAAATGAACCAATACAACTAAAAATAAAGTTAAACCCTAACCTTTAAACCAATGAAATAACAACTAACCAAAAAAAATTACTAAGAAGAAAACCCACTTTTAAATAAATCTTACTCAATTTTCCCCATTAAATCATTACAAAAGAATAACTCCAAAATAAAAGAAGAGGGAAAGAATAAATAGACCTAAATTTAAAATCAAAAGAAAACCTAAAAGCTTTCCCAATAAAAAAATACTTTCCTTATGGAAAGAATAGAAAAGCCCTAACCCTATTCAAAGCACTATTCAAAACTCTCTCATTTTCTTTTCTCTATTTTCCCCTCTCACACATTCTGGTTTTCTCATTTTTTGTTGCAGGCCGCAAGTTTATGGCATCCATGGAAGGGATTCCACGGAGGTATACTATGTGAGTATATGCTTGAGGAATAACCCTATATATATATATATATAATAACAATGTATGCTAAAAGAAATACTGCAAGTTGAAATCTATCGATGGCCAAGGGCTGATTCACAAGGTAGAGGAAGGACGACCACACAGCAGCCGCCATTTTACATTGGATGATTGCTACTGTTTAAATAAAGTTTGGGGGGGGATGGGGAGCGAACTCCCCACTTCCTTCAAGAAAACGGAACAAGATTGGGGGCGCCGCCCCCACCCCAACTTAGATCCTTTTTTTTTTTTTAAATAGTCACTGCCAAATGGGGGCTGCCCCCCCCCCCCCCCCCCCGCAGTCTCCTCTGTAGTATAAATCAAAACACAGTCTCTTCTGCATACATCGACAGGGTTCGGAAAAAAAAAGTATATTTTGATTATTTAATATTTTCAAAGGTTATGTATATAACGTTCTGTATATATATATACTCAAAAATAAATACACAGTCATAACACTAATTTTTCCAGCAAGCACAATATATATGTGTGTGTGTGTGATATATACATAGTTCTCTACAGTCAACCCATGGTGTAATTTCTAGCAACATAAATAACATGTGCTATATATATATATATATATATATATATATATATATATATTATATAACTTTCTCAATCCCACAGAAAAACATTCTCTTTTTTTTAATAAAAAAAATAAACATTAGATAAAATACAAGGCATATATATATATATATATAAAGAATTAACCAAGGATATATTTCTCTTCTACAAAAATATGGTCTATACTCTAGATCTAATTACACATACTTTTCCTCTTTTAAAAAAAAATGAAGTAGCACCCAAATAAATAATTTAGAGATTTAAAACAACCATTAAATCATGTATTTTTTTTTGACAACATAAATGGAGAGAGCAGTATATTCAAATCTTTTTTTTTATAAAGAAACATAATAAAACCAGCAACCTAAGTATTTTCCTTTTGTTCAACACATAGATTTACAACAGCTACATATATATTTGAAATGAAGCAACAATGAGGTATATTTTTCCATAACAACTTTTCCACCATAACATGGTAAAACCAACAACTATATATATATATATATGCAACTTCAAATTTAGAGTATACACAAACAAATTAATTTAAACAATATATAAAAGGAGAGTATTTTCTCTCCTTCCATTTACTCAAACTACACATGGGCCATTTGACCATAGCTCTCAAAAGCCAAAATAACAAAGAATCATAGGTTTAAAACACATCCTCCAAACTCCAAAACTAACAATACACTTGCAAGAACCAAACAAGGGAGGGGAAACAAGCCACGAATTACTGCTTTCCTCCCTACCATAGACTCACTAATGAGTCACCCCCGAGTTTGGAGGTCATCCACACACAAGGATTCTTCACACCACAACACAACAATAAACCAACAAACAAAACAAGAAGAACACCCATGTCTTAACACATCACAAAACTCATAAAAATGAGTTTGAAGGGGTAGGAGAGTGGACATCACTCAACTCAAAAGTGCCACTCCAAATATCTCAAACTCAACACAAACAAGGCCTCAAGCCTAAGTATTTACACCAAGAATCACATATATTTCTCCATGGCACTCAAGCCATACAAAATGCTCATACTCATAATCTTGCCCTCAAGGCCAAAATACCAAAACTAGGAGATGACCTCGAGGAGGTTCACTCCTCCCCCACCCCACACATGTTGAGCATTTTCTCCAAATAGAGAGGCTCTTACAAACACCCTCAAAACCCCACAACAACAAAACACAAAACAAACACAATGCAAACACATAAGTAAAGTAAATACATAAGGAAAGGCATTAATCCTTGAATCCTACCTTGATAAGCCCAACAAGGAAGATAGTTGAAGTAGAGCCCTTCCAAGCCACCTCCAAGTCCTTCTCCAATTGTGTCTCCAAAAAAAACTCTAACTCTCTCCCCAAATTCAAATAAAATGGAAAATGTAATGAAATCACCAACCCTCTCCCTCTCTTCAAGAGGGATTAAAATAGGCTCTCCTCATGAGCCTTGAGGAATGAGAAGGTTACACATGTCACCTTCTCCTTCCTTCTCACATCCACTTGCAAGCTTCATGGAATGTGGGGGTGACATTTGTCACCCTCCCATTCCACCAAATCTTGGCCCCCTCCACTTGTGCTCTCTCAGACATGTGTGAGATCAAAGTGGAGCCCAAAAAGGATGAGGGTACAACAAGTGTCCCAATCTTATCCTCCCATGAAAGCCCACAAAATCCCAAGGCACTCTCACCAATGTGAGAGAGCCTTGGGGTTGGGTCCTCCACAATTAGGGGTCTTGAAGACTCCCCAAGCCTTCAATGCAAGGTACCCCAAAGCTTGGAATGAGGTGTGGATAAGGTTGAATGTTTGACCCAACCTTCCACTCCTCCCCAAACTTCCATTTTCGTCACTTTACTTCAAGGTGAAGTTTAAGTGACCAAATGGGATTTATTCTAGAGTTAGACAAGCTCAAATGGTCCTTAGACCCTAGGGGTACAACCCAGGTTCACTTTTAACCCACTTTGAGCACCATAGGATGTATAAAATCACATGAAAAGGGGTCAAAAAAATGAAAACAAAAATAAAGTCAAATAAACATTACACATTCACAACAATATAATAAAATTAATTGAAAATAGGTAGACCTAGCCCAAAAGACACCATACACCACATTACGAAAATTCATCATGCATTTACACAGTTGATCTTGGCTCCTCTTAGAACTAGATCGGCTTAACACAGGATTTCACAAAATGCGTGGGATAATCTCTGATTATCCGTGGCTTGGGAAAAACACCTACGCATTTATACAAAAGATTAATCCTACATGTATATCATAGCCGAAGCAAAGAAAAACATACACTCACACCATCGCATAGTCATATAAAACATCATAATTAGATTCACAATTTACATTTCTATAATCCATCTCAAGATAAAAAAAATTGCATAGTATATCCTAACATAATCTCACAACTAGTATGTTTAATAGAATCAGAATGCATATCACATGTCTAATCATCATAAGTGAATAAAAATCAGGATCTAGTCTCATCACAACATACTAAACATAATTAACTAAAATAAAAGCAGATAGTCTAATAATTCTGCATATCGGGATCAATAGTCCCCAAATGTCTAAAATGTGTCTCCAATAGTAATATGAAATGAGAAAAAATAAGGGAGTGAAATAGTAGGCCTCACATCCTCCCCCCCTAAGACTAAACTTCCTCTTAGAAGTCGTCAAAGAGGTGAGGATAAAGTGCCCTCAATCTAGCTACATCCTCGCAAGTTGCCTAACCTCATCGTACCTATCCCACTGAACCCTAACCTGGTCCAGCTCTCGACCTCGAAGGCCCAATGTCTGATGAGCCAATATGTGAATTGGCTCCAAAGCCAATTGTCCGTCTGGCTCTACCTGTAGAGCACTCCAATCCAATACATGAGAGAAATCAGATATGTAACACCACAAAATAGATACATGAAACACATCGTGGATGCGCAACAAGCTAAGTGGCAAGGCTAGATGGTAGGCTACTGGTCCTATCCACTCCAAAATCTCAAAAGGCCCAACAAACTGTGATGCGAGTTTAGAGCCCTTTCCATAACGGATTGAACTCTTGTGAGGCCGCACTCTCAAGAATACTCTGTCACTGACCAAGAAGCTTCGATCTAATCTCTTAGCATTGGCATACTTCTTCTATCGATCCTATGCTTCCTGAAGTCTCTGTCTAATCAAGGTCACCTGCTACTCTATATCGTGCACCAACATTGGCCCAATAGCAACCCTGTCCTCTATACGATCCCAACTCAACGGTGTCCTACAAGGGCTGCTGTACAATGCCTGAAAAGGAGGCATACCCAACGAGCTATGATTCCCATTGTTGTAGGCAAACTCAACTAGATATAGATACTCCTCCCATCTAGACTGGTGATTCATAACATACATATGGAGCATATCCTCTAGAACCTGATTCACCCTCTCCGTCTGACCATCTATCTCAGGATGATAAGATGAATTGAAGTTGAGCTGTGTGCCCAATACCTACTGCAAAGCCCTCTAAAAGGCTGATGTGAACACTGAGTCTTTGTCAGAATTGATGTGGCGAGGCACCCCATGTAATCTAATAGTCACATCTAAGAATACTCTCACCACTGATGGTGCATTGTATGTCATGCGTACAGGTGAGAAATGTGCCACCTTGGCCAACTTATCAACTGTCACCATGATGGCATCATGGCGGTGAGATGACATAGGAAGACCAACAATGAAATCCATAGAAATAGTGTCCCATTTCCACTTAAGTATCTCGTGAGGGTATAAAAGACCTGTTGGATACTGATGTTTAGCTTTGACCCTCTAGCACTCAAGGCATCGAGCAACATACTCTGTAATATCTCGTCTCATACCTCCCTAATGGTACAACTGTCGCAAGTCAGCATGCATCTTCTTCACCCCGGGGTGTGCTGCATAAGGTGCTCTGTGAGCCTCTGAAAGAACTACTGCACATAGGTCACCTGCACGGGGTACATAGATGCGCTGTCAATGTCTAAGTAGCACATCTACCTCTAGGGAATATTTTGCAAACTTGCCCACAAGGGCCCTCTGTGACTGGATCTCCTGCTACACCTCAAGGAACCACTCATCCTCAAGTAGATGTTGTATGATGCAACCTCTCAAGTCCACACTCAAGGTTAAGGTTAGAATTTCGTGCTTCTTCTGACTCAATGCATCAACAACTATGTTCTCCTTCCCTTTGATGTAGTGGACATCAAAGTCCTATTTACAAAGAAACTCCATCTAATGCCGCTGGTGGGCATTTAGATTCAGCTGCGTGAATATGTACTGAAGATTGTGATGATCTAAATGAAGCTCAAAGAGATGACCCAGTAGAAAGTGTCTCCAATGAACCAGAGCATGAACCACTATTGCGAGCTCTAAATCATGAGTGGGGTAGTTCAGCTCATTGGTCTTGAGCTTTCGCAACTCATACACGATCACTCTACCACCTTGCATAAGAATGACTCCCGAACCCTCAAGTGATGCATTAGTACAAACCATAAAATCCTTTGCTAGATTAGGAACTGTTAAAATGGGAGCACTGGTAAGACGCTCCTTGAGGACCCTGAAGGCCCTCTCGCACTACTCAATCCAAGTGAATCTCTTCCCTTTCCGCTGAAGGGAAGTGATGGGGTGCACTATCCTAGAAAAGCCCACTATGAATCTGTAGTAATACCTGGCTAACCCCATGAAACTCCTAACCTCTATCACACTGGTGGGTGTTGGCCAATCTTTGATAGTCCAAATCTTTGATGGATCTACGAAGATACCATCACTAGATAGGATGTACCCCAAATATTGCACCTCAGATCTGAAAAAGGCACACTTCGCCAAGTTGCCAAAAAGTTGTTGCTCTCTCAAGCACTGCAAAACTTGACATAAGTGCTCCTCATGCTCCTCCTCGGTCTGTGAGTAGATCAAGATATCTTCAAGGAAAATGATCACGAACTGATCCAAGTAAGTACGGAACACCCTGTTCATGAGACTCATGAACACTACAGGGGTGTTCGTCAAACCGAAGGGTACCATAGTGAACTCATAGTGGCCATATCGAGTCCGGAAGCAATCTTATGGATGTCTACCTCTGTGATGTACAACTAATGAAAATTATACTTTAGGTCTATCTTAGAGAACACTCTGGCTCCCTGCATTTAGTTGAAAAGATCATCAATCCTAGGTAGAGGATAATGGTTCTTCACCATCACCTTATTGAGCTACCTATAATCCATGCACAAATGAAGAGACCCATCCTTCTTCTTCACGAAGATGACCGGTGCGCCCCAAGGTGAAATGCTAGGTCGGATGTGCCCCTTCTCCAGTAACTCCTCTAACTGCAACTTGAGCTCCGTGAGCTCATGTGTGGTCATCCTGTAGAGTGCACGAGACATTGGCTCGGCACCCGGTACTAGATCAATTTGGAAATCTACCTCTCTATGAGGTGGCATACCTGATAACTCTGGTGGAAAGACATCGACGAACTCCCTCAAGATAGGATGGTCATCTAATGACACCTATGGCTCATCCTCTAATATGTCGCTCACAGTGATGGCAAACAACTAACATCCCTTTCGCATGCAGCACTTAAGCTACTGAGCGGATATCATACAAACTGTCGTGGGCTTCTAAATGCCCACTACCTCGACTGACATGCCATGATCATCTAAATAGCTAATCGCCTTTCAGGGAAAATCTAGCTTGGCTCTATGAGCCACAAGCCAATCCATGCCTAAAACTACACCATAGGATCTTAAGGGCATAACCCTAAGATCGCATACTGTAGTGAAGTCCCCCAAAGATATCTCACAATTCTAAACCAAAGCATCTACTAACATCTTGGCCCCAGTGGCCAACTCAACCTCCCACTTATCGCCCTTCCTAGAGGCCACCAGCCTACAATGATCCACTAACAATGGAGATATAAATGAATCAGTAGCGCTAGAGTCAAATAAAATAGTAATGGGGACATCCCCAATCATACCTATTGTCTCAATCACTGAGGCCTAGTAGTCGTCCTGGCAGTTATCAATCGCTGCAAACATATGGTGGGATCTACCCACATCTCCAACTATTTGCTCTGATCGTCTTGCATGAGGCGGTCGCCCTACTATAAAGCCCTATGGGTACTCTCTGGCTAAATGTTCTACCCCACCACATACATAGCATGGGCCCTGAGCCTTTACCTATCTAGGCTATGTCCTACTACCCTACTATTGTCCAGTCTGACTCGTGAACCCCTAAGAACCTCTGTATGATTTATGTGATCTAGCAGCCCCTACAGGTGGTCCTTGCTATCGCTGATCCCTACACGGGCCCTGCTGCTACTAATCACGATTATGTCCTCCCTATGCCCTCTGCTGGGGCCTGTACCTCTATTGATACTGATGCTACTGCTGTTGTGGAGGTCTGGGAGGTAACGGTACAGAACTAAATCCTCCTCTCTGTGGTGATGGTGGTGGTCATCAGAAACTCTGCTGCTACTGCTGGCTACAATCCTGAAACTAGGTGTTGATGGTGGTTTTAGCACATAGCAATGTAGGCGTGATTGCTGGTTTCACACATCTCTTAAAAAGTATCTTACCCTAGGTAAGACTACCCCAAGGATAATACAGCTAGGTCTTAACTTTCTTGGAATAACTTCAGTGGAATATCTGGCTATAGCAACAAGGGGTCTTACACGAAATACAGGTTTTATGGAAGATGGCAGCAATGCATATGTAGAAACCCTAGTGGTTCAGACTGTGAAGTCTAAAATTTTAGCAGATGATCAACGTAATGCTTCTTAAACCCTAAATCTACCAAACTTAATATAAATAAAATGCAAAAGAAAAAGGAGAGAGAGAAGGGATAAGAGATCCTATAGACAATTGTAGAAATGATCAATAACTAGATAGATAGATTCCCAACAATAAACAAATCTCTGCTTAACCAGGCAGCCCACAATGCCACAGAGAATGTACAATCTTCTAAGAAGATGTAATGATTTTCAAATTGTAGAGGGTTCATCAAACACCCAATCCTTGGCAAATCTCAATGAAATCATACAATCAAACTTATCTCATAAACTATGCCCAGACTAACCATGCACAATGACATATAGTCAGCAAGCCATTAATGGTATGGACAAGAAATCCATTAAATATCTGAATAATTAATCACAAGTGCAACTGAATATCAACTAATTTCAGATTGACATGAACCATGAAGACCAAAATAAGACTATGTAATCACAAATTCCCAGCAACCTGCAAAACTTGCTTTGTATTGACTGTATTTTGGCAAAGTCTCAACAATTCAGTATCTAATCTTACTTACAAATGAGAGCAAAGGATGGCCCTTTTATAAGTAAGGCACCATAACAAGTTTTTCAATGGACGGTGGAGATTAACTCAACACCAACAGTCTAGATTACATGACATTTAATGAGATGCATCAGTTAGTTACATTTTTAGATTTGCATTTGTCTTATGGGAAAAAGATAAAATACAACTTGCAAATACATTGAATATAGACAAAATGGATACCCATTTGGTTGTACATGACGAAAAGTCAACTTTCAAGGCCTAATAAAGCCAAAATAGAGTCATATGACACTTGAAAACTTGAGCTGATGTGGATCCACGGGATTCCAAGTGCTGACTAGATCAAAAGGAGTATTTTGGTGAAGGTATATGCAACTAGATGCTTGCTGAACTGATTCTTGATGACTGGACTACTGGAACAGCTGTATGCATGTCTTGGTGATCCAATCCAAGGTCATTTGAGTGGAATATTTTGGGAAAATATCAAAAATATAATTTTTGGTATTTTCTACATCATAGTAAATTGCATTTTCAGAGGCCTTTGGAGCAGAATGGGGGCTCAAAACCTATTGGTAGCTTGGCATTAAGCCTAAGCAATCAGGTAGCTCAAACTAGATAATTAGTTTATTTTTCCAACAAGTCCAAGAAATTTAAATTCTGATAAAATAGCTAGGAGTTATGACTCCCGGACTGGATCACTAGGACATTGGACTAGATCTGTAGGAACAACAGTGATGTAGGCCTGATCTTCGGTGTCTTCAAGCTCCGGAGACTTACTTCCATCATTCCGGGCATCATACTAACATCCTCTTGCAGGTGCAGCAGTAATTTGGTTGATAAAATGAAGTTTCTGTATTTCTGAGTCAACACTGCATATCTGTGTGTGCATTCTTTCAAGACAGCTCCAACAAGCTCCTATGCCATCCAAGACCTGCAATTCACAATGCAAAGCATCAATTTCATCTTAATAAGTTATTTTTTATCAATTTCGATCAAAACATGTCCATTTGTAGTCATGGATCAGTCAAAACACCCCATTGTCAATGTTGCTTTCTTATAGACAACTTCATAAATCTAGTGATTTTTGCATGATTTTCTACATTTTTTACCATTTTCAAGTACCCATTTGGCCAATATATTGATTTAGGAAGTTTTTGCAGTCATTAGGATCTATTTGCAGACTTTAATTTCTATTTTTCTAGCCTTTTTTGTAAAAAGCAGGATTTTTGGGGTTGTCCAACCTTTCATGTGCAGTAGCATTAATTGTCGTAAAACATGCCAAAAATCCACACAAACTTGATAAAATGTTCATCATGATGTGAAAAATAGATATACAATTCAAATCCATCAAGAAAATTCAAGTTGTACCTTGAAAAACTCAATTTTTGGGCCAAAATACCAAAAAAGTGCTGATTTGAGGGGTCACTGACTTAGCGCGGATTTTGGGGTTGTTCAACCTTAGCGCGGATTTTGGGTATGTCCGACCTTAGCGTGGATTTTGGGTCCATCCGACCTTAGTGCAGATTTTGAGTTCATCCAACCTTAGCGTGGATTTTGGGGTTGTCTGACCTTAGCACAAATTTTGGGTCCGTCCGACCTTAGCGCAGATTTTGGGTTCGTCTGACCTTAGCGCCAATTTTGGGGTTGTCTGACCTTAGTGCAGATTTTAGGTCCATCTGACCTTAGCGCTGATTTTGGGTCCAATCGACTAAAATGATGTTTCATGAGGTTATTCGGTGAAGGCAGTCTTCAGTGCAGGTCCGTCAGGTGCATTTTTAGTGCTTTTCTTCAAAATTGTCTCAGCGGGGATTTTTGGTCCGACTAACTTAGCGGTGGCTTGGAGGGAGGTTGGTCAAAGGCTGTTTTAGCACAAAAGTCAGTTGGAGGCTATTTTAGCACTTTTTGTAGTAAGAGATGTTTTTAGCGCCAAATTTTGAATTGGTCAGGGTAAAAGTATATTTAAAAATATATTTAAGTATAAGTTATACTTTAAATATACTTTCAAGATGTTTGAGATAGGTCCCAGATCCATAGGATTTCATATGCAGATTCTAGAATTTTGTGGTTCCACCAGATTTCAGACTTAGCCATTTTTCAAGATTTTCAAGGTTTCAGACTTAGCCAAATTAGGGCTTCAGGACCGTGCCACAGGATGAAAGTATGTAAACCCCTTAGTGAAATCTTGTGGAATTTGACATGATTTTGCAACTCTAAGACCTAGAAAATAGGAATTTCAACATGAAACATCCTGTAGAAGCAATTTCAAGGATAACATCCAGTGACAGGATTTTTGAACAAAATGCAGTAACACCCAATTCTAATGCAGAAGGCAACAAATGGCTATTTTTTAAGCACAAGACCACTCAAGACACTTCAAATCAATCATGAAAGACATCAAATCACTCCAAACATGCAAAGTACTCAAATCTGGAACAAATCATGCACTCTAAGCACAAATTCACTTTCTCATCATCATAATCAAGAAAGACTGAGACTCCAAGCCAAAGCAAAAGAAGGGGTCTCCATTTGGCAAAATGGGGCGTGTGTGCAAGGCACAACACTAGGGACGTGAACTCTAACCTTGTCCCTGAATCTCCTCTGCGATGTATGCCTTCTTGGCAACATCACTCATGCTCTGGGGGTCTACCATGTGCACTGGTCCTGATATCCCATGATTCAAACCTCTGATAAATTTGTGAACAGTAGTTTTTCATCATGGAGGTACTCTGCATATCATGATAGCTCAACGAACTTGCACTCATACTGTGCTACCGTAGAACCTCGTTGTTGCAAGTCATGGAACTCGTCAATTCGATGCTGCCTGTAATGGTCTGACAGATAATGTGCATTAAAGCGCTCAATGAAAGTGTCCCATGAAAGAGTATCCAAAAATAAGTGATGCTTGTACTCCTCAGTGCGCCACCATGTCACTGTTGCATCTCTCAAAAGGTGAACTACCACGCGTGCCTTTGTGTTGCTCCCATAAGGACACAGATGTTTGAGATAGGTTCCAGATCCATAGGATTTCATATGCAGATTCTAGAATTTTGTGGTTCCACCAGATTTTAGACTTAGCCATTTTTCAAGATTTTTAGGGTTTCAGACTTAGCCAAATTAGGGCTTCAGGACCGTGCGACAGGATGAAAGTATGTAAACCCCTTAGTGAAATCTTGTGGAATTTGACATGATTTTGCAACTCTAAGACCTGGAAAATAGGAATTTCAACATGAAACATCCTGTAGAAGCAATTTCAAGGATAACATCCAGTGACATAGGATTTTTGAACAAAATGCAGTAACACCCAATTCTAATGCAGAAGGCAACAAATGGCTATTTTTTAAGCACAAGACCACTCAAGACACTTCCAAATCAATCATGAAAGACATCAAATCACTCCAAACATGCAAAGTACTCAAATCTGGAACAAATCATGCACTCTAAGCACAAATTCACTTTCTCATCATCATAATCAAGAAAGACTGAGACTCCAAGCCAAAGCAAAAGAAGGGGTCTCCATTTGGCAAAATGGGGCGTGTGTGCAAGGCACAACACTAGGGACGTGAACTCTAACCTTGTCCCTGAATCTCCTCTGCGATGTATGCCTTCTTGGCAACATCACTCATGCTCTGGGGGTCTACCATGTGCACTAGTCCTGATATCCCATGATTCAAACCTCTAATAAATTTGTGAATAGTAGTTTTTCATCATGGAGGTACTCTGCATATCATGATAGCTCAATGAACTTGCACTCATACTGTGCTACCGTAGAACCTCGTTGTTGCAAGTTGTGGAACTCGTCAATTCGATGCTGCCTGTAATGGTCTAACAGATAACGCGCGTTAAAGTGCTCAATGAAAGTGTCCCATGAAAGAGTATCCAAAAATAAGTGACGCTTGTACTCCTCAGTGCGCCACCATGTCACGGTTGCTGCTCTCAAAAGGTGAAATACCACGCGTGCCTTTGTGTTGCTCCCATAAGGACATAGATGTTTGAGATAGGTTCCAGATCCATAGGATTTCATATGCAGATTCTAGAATTTTGTGGTTCCACCAGATTTCAGACTTAGCCATTTTTCAAGATTTTTAGGGTTTCAGACTTAGCCAAATTAGGGCTTCAGGACCGTGCCACAGGATGAAAGTATGTAAACCCCTTAGTGAAATCTTGTGGAATTTGACATGATTTTGCAACTCTAAGACCTGGAAAATAGGAATTTCAACATGAAACATCCTATAGAAGCAATTTCAAGGATAACATCCAGTGACATAGGATTTTTAAACAAAATGCAGTAACACCCAATTCTAATGCAGAAGGCAACAAATGCTATTTTTTAAGCACAAGACCACTCAAGACACTTCCAAATCAATCATGAAAGACATCAAATCACTCCAAACATGCAAAGTACTCAAATCTGGAACAAATCATGCACTCTAAGCACAAATTCACTTTCTCATCATCATAATCAAGAAAGACTGAGACTCCAAGCCAAAGCAAAAGAAGGGGTCTCCATTTGGCAAAATGGGGCATGTGTGCAAGGCACAACACTAAGGACGTGAACTCTAACCTTGTCCCTAAATCTCCTCTGTGATGTATGCCTTCTTGGCAACATCACTCATGCTCTGGGGGTCTACCATGTGCACTGGTCCTGATATCCCATGATTCAAACCTCTGATAAATTTGTGAACAGTAGTTTTTCATCATGGAGGTACTCTGCATATCATGATAGCTCAACGAACTTGCACTCATACTGTGCTACCGTAGAACCTCGTTGTTGCAAGTCATGGAACTCGTCAATTCGATGCTGCCTGTAATGGTCTGACAGATAACGCGCATTAAAGCACTCAATGAAAGTGTCCCATGAAAGAGTATCCAAAAATAAGTGACGCTTGTACTCCTCAGTGCGCCACCATGTCACTGTTGCATCTCTCAAAAGGTGAACTACCACGCATGCCTTTGTGTTGCTCCCATAAGGACACAATGCAAAGCACCTGTCTAAACTGATAAGCCAAGCCTCAACCTCAGCTCCCTCTGTGGTCCCTGCGAAGGTGGGTGGATTCAGCCTAAGTAAGTCTCTGATGGGGTCCCCTCAGTCTCTGTATCCTCTAATAGGCTCATCCACAACATAATCATAAGGTCTGTGATAAACCTGCTCTATTCTCACAGCCTCCTCTCCTCTCGCATGATGCTGAGGGCTCTTGCTACGAGCTCTGTAAGCTAAACTAGCCTCCTCTGCTGTGGTGACAGGTATCTCTGCATATGCTCTACACATGGCTCTACACATGGCTCCTCACGTGGCTCCTCTTGCGGCTCAACACGAGGCTTGACACGCGGCTCTGCTACAGCTGGTGGTAACCTCTCTAACACCGCCTGTAATGCCTGCAAGATCTATGGTCCAATATCAAGTGCAGGTGGTGCTTATGGTGCCTGTGGTGGTCCTTGACCCTTGGTTGATGAGTCGCTATGTACCTATGCGAACGCAGTGGCGCATAAACGCGCTCGTCTCATTCTGGGTGGCATCCTATAAGAACAAGGTATTCACGAATTAGATGAATTTGCGAAATAACAATGTGCCCAAACAAGCCCAGTGTTTAAACTTAGGTTCTAATACCAAATGTCATGCCCACATTTCCCATGCGGTCACGACATGCAACACACATGTCATGTCCACATTTGTCATGTGGTCATAACATGAAATATCAAAAAAAATTCCTGCATCTGTAGAAACCCCCTCGCATGCGTCAGCTTGCTCGGTGACAATACGCATAAGGCGTAAACATGTTAATCAAATTCAGGGTACTGCGATCATATGCGCAATCCCCTACATGATAATAGCCAACTAAGGGGGTCAATGCGACATGAGGAGAGTCACTAGTAGGGTTAGGATCTATTGATCAAAACCCTAAGTTTTCCTATGTGAGTGACAAGATTCTAATACGAGTTGAAATCACAACCCTAATTCTAGAGCATAAAAGAAATAAATAACCACTTAAATAAACATCTAATCTACGGAAACATAACAATCTTACTCATCACAAGGGTTAAAATTGCCTAAGAAAATTTAACCCTAATTCCCAGAAAAATCCAACAACATAATGCCTCTAGGGTGTGTATAGGAATTATTCTAATAAATAAAATTCGCACAATAGTTCACTAAACCTACTAACGTTGGTTAATTAAAATAATAGCACTAGGAAAATTAAACTACCACACTAATGTTCTCTAGTCGATTAACTAGATCAAAAATTAAATTAATTATATAACCTCCTTCGATTAAATTCCAACATATGATTAAATAAATTAAATCAATCTTATAAAGAAAATGAAGGTGCTTTAATTAAATTCAAGGGTTAACATATAAGTAAAACTAAACCCCAAATATAAATAAATTAAAAATCATATTTTCCCACATGTTCATTTAAATAATCTCTAAATGAACCAATACAACTAAAAATAAAGTTAAATCCTAACCTTTAAACCAATGAAATAACAACTAACAAAAAAAAATACTAAGAAGAAAACCCACTTTTAAATAAAACTTACTCCTTTTTCCCCATTAAATAATTACAAAAGAATAACTCCAAAATAAAAGAAGAGGGAAAGAATAAATCGACCTAATTTTAAAATCAAAACAAAACCTAAAAGCTTTCTAAATAAAAAATTATTTTCCTTATGGAAAGAATAGAAAAGCCCTAACCCTATTCAAAACTCTCTCATTTTCTTTTCTCTATTTTCCCTTCTCTCACACATTCTGGTTTTCTCATTTTTTTGTTGCAAGCCACAAGTTTATGGCAGCCATGGAAGGGATTCCATGGAGGTATACTATGTGAGTATATACTTGAGGAATAACCTATTTTATATATATATATGATTGCAAGATACACAGGTAAAAAAATCCCAGAAGGGTAAACACAGTGTATATATATATATTAAATAACAATGTATGCTAAAAGAAATACTGGAGGTTGAAATATGTCGACAGCCAAGGGCCGATTCATAAGGTGGAGGAAGGATGGCCACACAACGGTTTCCATTCTACATTGGATGATTGTTACTGTTTAAATAAAAATTGGGGGGGGGGGGGAGATGGGAAGCGAATTCCCCACTTCCTTCAAGAAAATGGAACAGGTCTGGGGGTGCCGCCTGCACCCCAACTTAGATCCTATTTTTTTTTTAAAGTCACTGCCAAATGGGGGCCATCCCCCCCAGGGTCTCCTTTGCAGTATAAATCAAAATGTAGTCTCTTCTGCATACACCGACAGGGTTCGGCAAAAAAACCTATATTTTGATTATTTAATATTTTCAAAGGTTATGTAGATAACGTTCTATATATATATATACTCAGAAATAAATACACAGTCATAACATTGATTTTTCCAGCAAGTACAATATATATACACAGTTCTCTACAGTCAACCCATGGTGTAAATTTCTAGCAACATAAATAACATGTGCTATATATATATATATATATATATATATATATATATATATATATATATATATATATATATATATATATATATATATATATATATATATATATATATATATATATATATATATATATATATATATATATAAAACTTTCTCAATCCCACAGAAAAACATTCTCTTTTTTTTTCATAAAAAAAAAATTGATGAAATAAAAGGCATATATATATATATATATAAACCAAGGATATTTCTCTTCTACAAAAATATGGTCTATACTCTAGATCTAATTACACATACTTTTCCTCTTTTTTTTTATAAAAATGAAATGGCACCCAAATAAATAATTTAGAGATTTAAAACAGCCATTAAACCATGTATTTATTTTTTGACAATACAAATGGAGAGAGTAGTATATTCAAATCTTTTTTTTATAAAGAAACATAATAAAACCAGCAACCTAAGTATTTTCCTTTTCTTCGACACATAGAATTACAACAGCTACATATATATTTGAAATGAAGCAACAATGAGGTATATTTTTCCATAACAACTTTTCCACCATAACATGGTAAAAACCAACAACTATATATATATATATATATATATATATATATATATATATATATATGCAACTTCAAATTTAGAGTATACACAAACAAATTCATTTAAACAATACATAAAAAGAGAGTATTTTCTCTCCTTCCATTTACTCAAACTACACATGGGCCATTTGGCCATAGCTCTCAAAAGCCAAAATAACAAAGAATCATAACTTTAAAACACATCCTCCAAACTCCAAAGCTAATAATACACCTGCAAGAACCAAACAAGGGAGGGGAATATGAGGCCTACACTTTTTCATTTCTGTACATGTGACTATTTAGCTTACTGTTGTTGGTATTTTTATATTTATGGGACTGTTGTTCTCGGATTTTCAAACTATTAAACCTTATTATGTTAAAGGAAAACTAATTGGGTGATGTTAGAAAGAAAATTGTCATGTGATTTCATTATGTTTATAAGAATTGTGGTATGCTTTAGAAATGCATGTATTAAATTTACTTCGGCTATGATATTTATCTCTGGAATTAACTTTGAAATTGAATGTGCAGGTATTGCTAATGAAACCACATATACAGGAGATCATCCCATACCTATGTTGTATCCCTTGTGAGCCGATCTAGTTCCATGAGGAACTAAGATCAACCTCGTGTTTTAAAAAAATGTTGTAATGTTGTAATGTGTTAATGCTGCATGAGGTCAAGGGAATAAGGGCTATCTTCTGATTTACTTTTATTATGATAAGTGTTGTAAAAAATATTGTTTTAAATCTTGTTTTAACTTTATTTCTTTTTTACCCTCTTCTTGTGTTTTTATTTGACTCTGGGAGTCCTAACTAGGTTTAAAACAACCCTAGGTTATACCCCATGGGTCTAGAGACCTTTTTGACTAGGATAACCTTGGGTTAACCTCCATATGGTCACTTCAACTTCAGGGTGAAGTTAAGTGACGAATTTAGAAACATGGAGACAATGAGATGAGTGGAATCCACACTCAGGCCCACTTCCAAGTCATGGAGCAACTCTATGATCCCCTAATAATGGAGTGTTTGTCTCATTGTGCCTCTCTTTTGGTGGGATTCCCCTTAATGAGGCTGGTGTGTCACCCACTCTCTCTTATTTTAGTTTACTTATTGTATTTTCTTTCTACATGTGGGCTATAATGGGAGACCTCTTGAGTGGGGTTAATTATTTTAAGTCCATTAGGGATAATGGATAATGAGTGGGTTTATTTTATTATTCCACTTGGGATAGTGGGGATATTTTTTTAATTCCACTTGGGAAAGTGGGGATATTTTATTAATTTCACTTGGGATAGTGGGGATATTTTATTAATTCCACTTGGGATAGTGGGGTTATTTAAATATTACAATCTTAAAACAATAAATTTTTTATTCATCCACTATGAATTTAAAATTTATAGATAATGTGAGCCCTTGATCTCAACTCTTGATCCTCACCTTCCATTCACTTCTCAAAAAATCTATAAATGAGACCCTTCTCTAAGCAATTGAGAGACAGGATTTTGCAGGGGAACTTCATTTTTTTTGTGCAGGAGAATTTCATTCTTGCAGGAGGGGACTTCATTCTTGCAGGGGGACTTCATTCTTGCATTCTTATCATGCCTAATTTCCTCCAAGAAAATCTTCTTCTGGCATCCTCATAATGCTCAATTCTTTCTCTATTCTTCTCTTCTTAGCCTCATAATGCCGAAATTATTCTAGCCATCTTACATCCTCCATTCATTATCCCTTGCTTATGATCATAGAGAGATTATTTTTGGGGTTGGATTATTGAAGAAAGAAGGAGAATTTTGGAGGAGGCTAGAGTGGAGCTCTTCATCAACTTTCATTCCATAATTAGGCTTTGGAAGGTTGGTGAATCAAGTCTACTCTCTTGTGTATCTGTTGTTTTATATGTATGTTTGTTTCTTGCTTGTTGAATGAGTTTGCAAATGTCTTCTATAAGTATTCTGTTATTGTTTTGGGGTTTAGGGAAGGGAAGGTGTGAACCTCCTCGGGTGTCATCTTGGTTCTTGTTGTAAATGCCTTGAAGGCATGTTATTACTTTTGAACCTAGAGGGCTTTATGGCTTTGAGAGCCTATTGGGATATCCATGGTAATTGATTCATTGGAAGGCCTAAGGCCTTGTGGAAGAATAAATTTTTGGCTTGAGGCCTTGTGATAAATTTTTGGCTTGAGGCCTTGTGATAAATTTTTGGCTTGAGGCCTTGTGATAAAGTTGGCTTGAGGCCTTGTGATAAAAAGTGATAAAATGTGAAGGGATGACACCTAGAGGTAGAGATGTCTACTTCCTTACCCTCCCTGAACTCACCTAAGCTGAGTCTTTGTATTGTGAGTCAAACCTTGAGGGTGTGTGTATTATTTGATTTGTTGTTGTTCAATGTCATGATGTGTATAGTCTATTTTACCCTGAGTATGAGGATGGTCTCCCTAACTCGGGGGTGACCGTCTTGCGGGTCTACGGTAGGGAGGAGAGCAGCTTCTATCGTGTTTATTTCCTTATGTGTTATGCAGGTATTCTTGGAGCTTATTGTGAAGCTTGGAGAAAATTATTGGATTTTAGAAAATATTTTATTTTCCTTAAGTCTTAAGGAGAGCTTGATCTTTTATAGCTCCTTCCTTGTCAATTTTCCAAAAGGAGAAAATTATCTCCCTATTGTTGTATAAATTGTTATTTTTGGAGTTGTGAGGAAATCCTCTTTGTTCTTGGGCTGATGGTTGTAATTTTCTTGTTCATTAAGTTTTACCATTTAGAAATAAGAAAAGGAAAAGAAAATTTATTTTTAAAAGGATATTAAAATTAACTAGTTCCTTCTTCTTCTACTTGCAACATTGTAAGTTAGTTGATGTTTTAATTAAGTTTGTAAAAGTATTAAAAAATATCCCCACCATGAAATAAATGAAATTTGGGTTGCAGTATTGCTTTTGAAATTACTGCCACCTTGAGGGTCTCATCCTAGGATGGGGACCTTTTCACTTTTACTATGCACTTTTACTATTCACTATTCACTATTCACTATTCACTGTCACTATTCACTTTTACTATTCACTTTTCACTATTTACTTTTCACTATTTATTATTCACTTTTACTATTCACTATTTATTTTTATTATTCACTTTTCACTATTCATTTGAAGGCAAACTATATGTAGTTTAAAACATTTGACTTGAAATAGAAATCTTAAATCAAAGAAAGTGGGATTTTTTTGTGCATATTGTATAATACGAATTGAATAGATGCTTAAATTCAGAGTTGCAATTCAGAAATACAATGTTTATATTTGTAAAAATAAAATTAACTCATTGCTCTGTTTTTAATGAATTATTATATACTTTCTTTATAGTTAAGGAACTTATTAATGAAATTGAGAGTTAAAGTGAACTAAGATAATGGCGGTATATATATATATATTTAAATTAAATTTATAAAGAGAAATATAATTATAATATAAAAAGAGCATAGGAAAATATATTTTAATTTTAAGTAAGAGTTTCTCGGAAGTTTCAACAATTATCACAAATTACTTAACAGGGAAATGAAGAGAGGGCAAATGAACAGATGATTGTGCTTTGTTGAAAAATGATCTATCACCTAAAACAACTTTGTTCAAATATAATTCATGAGATTAATCTAAGTCAGGGAACTACGTGTTTCCTTGTCTAGGGTGTGCGCACATGTATTTGGTACGCCGCCGTCAACTGTATTGCTTTCACCTTAAGCGTGCACCGCTGAGCACACTTATGTGTGTGAGGGGGTTTTCAGAGTAGTAAGGAAAAATTTTTGATAGTTCATATCATGACCACATGACGCATGTGGACATGACACGTGAGTAATACGTGTTATAACCACATGGAAAAAGTGGGCATGACATTTGGTATCAGAGCACATGTTTCAACATTGGGAGCTCTGGGGTTTGCATGCTGTTTAGACTGACATGGAGTGGGTTGAGCATGGTTTGACCCTTGTCCTACTACATGTAGCTGTGAGAGAGTGAGGTTGTGGTTTGTCGACTAACCTTCACCTTGGAAGAATACCCATCCTCTTGTTTTGTCATCATGATGGCCTTGTCACATGAGTATCGAAGTCTTCCGCTTGTGTTTTGTGGTGGTTGTGATCCTCTTGGTCGATTGTCCTCTTGAGTCAGTTGGTCTAGGTGGTGAGGGTTGTGTTAGACTCTTCCTCACCCTTTTGTATCTTGTGGAGTATAGTGATGTAATGTGCACTTTTTTGGATTGCGATTATTTCTTTCAGTTATTTGGTGATCTTTTTGTATCTTGGTTGTGTGGATCAGCCTTGTTATTTTAACTTGTCTAAAAGTAGCTTAGCCACAACTTTTGATTCTTCCTTTTTCACGTAACTCCTATGGTTACGTTGTTTTAATGTTGAAATTGTGCACATTTATTCATTTATTTATTTATTCTAATTTGGGTTTTGGAGACTTCTCCTCTTGGCTTTTCTGGATATTTATGTTGGCTAAGCTAGGTTCTTTCTATTTTTCTAGTGCTAGTCTTGTGTTGTGTTGTTCTTCTCGCCATGTCGATGGAGCAACCTTTGGTGGAGTGTATATAAGGAAGCAGACGTGGGAAACTTATGAGGATGGGGGTAGGTGTGGACTAGTATGGGCTGGTCATTATCCACTTACCTTCCTAGTGATCTTGTTCTTATATTGGTTATCTCTTAGAGGCTAAACCATTATACAAATAAGAGGTAGGCCATTGTGGAATGTATGGCGAGGCTCCTAGGCGGGTGGCCCTGAAACCATCATTCTACCTGATTCTTGGATCTTTGGTTACTTGGCACTAGTTATTGGTTACTTGGTTCTATGATGAGACTATGACATCCCCCTAAACTTTTATGTGAGCCTTGTGAAGTTAATCCCTGTAATGTGGATGAATAAAAATATGTGTTTAGATGTTAGATCTGTAATTGATGTATCTGTATATGAGTTGATGTTCTATATAAACAGGTTGTACAATGTGTGAATTCCTTATGCATATGTGATAATGATTGGTGAACATGAAATTCCTTATGTTGATTTCAATCAATACAGTGTGCTTTGTGAATAGGATTATGCCTTTATAACATTTAGTATCATACTTTAAAATCTTATGAGTTCCTTTTATCCTCACCTCTTTGATGACTTCCAGGAGGAAGTACAGTCTTAGGGGGGAGTATGTGAGGCCTACACTTTTTCATTTCCGTACATGTGACTATTTAGCTTACTGTTGTTGGTATTTTTATATTTATGGGACTGTTGTTCTCGGATTTTCAAACTATTAAACCTTATTATGTTAAAGAAAAACTAATTGGGTGATGTTAGAAAGAAAATTGTCATGTGATTTCATTATATTTATAAGAACTGTGGTATGCTTTAGAAATGCATGTATTAAATTTACTTCGGCTATGATATTTATCTCTGGAATTAACTTTGAAATTGAGTGTGCAGGTATTGCTAATGAAACCACATATACAGGAGATCATCCCATACCTATGTTGTATCCCTTGTGAGCCGATCTAGTTCCATGAGGAACTAAGATCAACCTCGTGTTTTGAAAAAATATTGTAATATTGTAATGTGTTAATGTTGCATGAGGTCAAGGGAATAAGGGCTATCTTCTGATTTACTTTTTTTATGATAAGTGTTGTAAGAAATGTTGTTTTAAATCTTGTTTTAACTTTATTTCTTTTTTACCCTCTTCTTGTGTTTTTACTTAACTCTGGGAGTCCTAACTAGGTTTAAAACAACCCTAGGTTATACCCCATGGGTCTAGGGACTTTTTTGATTAGGATAACCTTGGGTTAACCTTCATATGGTCACTTCAACTTCAGGGTAAAGTTAAGTGACAAATTGGGAAGCATAGGGACAATGGGATGAGTGGAATCCACACTCAGCCCACTTCCAAGTCATGGAGCAACTCCATGATCCCCTAATAATGGAGTGCTTGTCTCATTGTGCCTCTCTTTTGGTGGGGTTCCCCTTAATGAGGCTGGTGTGTCACCCACTCTCTCTTATTTTAGTTTACTTATTGTATTTTATTTCTACATGTGGGCTATAATAGGGGACCTCTTGAGTGGGGTTAATTATTTTAAGTCCATTAGGGATAATGGATAATGAGTGGGTTTATTTTATTATTCCACTTGGGATAGTGGGGATATTTTTTTAATTCCACTTGGGAAAGTGGGGATATTTTATTAATTCCACTTGGAATAGTGGGGATATTTTATTAATTCCACTTGGGATAGTGGGGTTATTTAAATATTACAATCTTAAAACAATAAATTTTTTATTCATCCACTATGAATTTAAAATTCACAGATAATGTGAGCCCTTGATCTCAACTCTTGATCCTCACCTTCCATTCACTTCTCAAAAAATCTATAAATGAGACCCTTCTCTAAGCAATTGGGAGATAGGATTTTGCAAGGGAACTTCATTTTTTTTGTGTAAGGGAATTTCATTCTTGCAGGAGGGGACTTCATTCTTGCATTCTTATCATGCCTAATTTCCTCTAGGAAAATCTTCTTATGGCATCCTCATAATGCCCAATTCTTTCTCTATTCTTCTCTTCTTAGCCTCATAATGCTGAAATTATTCTAGCCATCTTATATCCTCCATTCATTATCCCTTGCTTATGATCATAGAGAGATTATTTTTGGGGTTGGATTATTGAAGAAAGAAGGAGAATTTTGGAGAAGGAGGCTAGAGTGGAGCTCTTCATCAACTTTCATTCCATAATTGGGCTTTGAAAGGTTGGTGAATCAAGTCTACTCTCTTGTGTATCTGTTGTTTTATATGTATGTTTGTTTCTTGCTTGTTGAATGAGTTTGCAAATGTCTTCTATAAGCATTCTGTTATTGTTTTGGGGTGTTGTGTTGGGTGTAGAAAGAGCTCCTTCCAGTTGGAAGGCAATGCTAATCTTGTATAGGGAAGGGAATGTGTGAACCTCCTCGGGTGTCATCTTAGTTCTTGTTGTAAATGTCTTGAGGGCATGTTAGTACTTTTGAGCCTAGAGGGCTTTGTGGCTTTGAGAGCCTATTGGGATATCCCTGGTAATTGATTCATTGGAAGGCCTGAGGCCTTGTGGAAGAATAAATTTTTGGCTTGAGACCTTGTGATAAATTTTTGGCCTGAGGCCTTGTGATAAAGTTGGCTTGAGGCCTTGTGATAAAAAGTGATAAAATGTGAAGGGATGACACCTAGAGGTAGAGATGTCTACTTCCCTACCCTCCCTGAACTCACCTAAGCTGAGTCTTTGTATTGTGAGTCAAACCTTAAGGGTGTGTGTATTATTTGATTTGTTGTTGTTGTTCAATGTCGTGCTGTGTATAGTCTATTTTACCCTAGGTATAAGGATGATCTCCCTAACTCAGGGGTGACCCTCTTGCGGGTCTACGGTAGGGAGAAGAGCAACTTGTGTGGTGTTTCTTTCCTTGTGTGTTATGCAGGTATTCTTGGAGCTTATTGTGAAGCTTGGAGAAGATTATTGGATCTTAGAAAATATTTTATTTTCCTTAAGTCTTAAGGAGAGCTTGATCTTTTATAGCTCCTTCCTTGTCGATTTTCCAAAAGGAGAAAATTATCTCCCTATTGTTGTATAAATTGTTATTTTTAGAGTTGTGAGGAAATCCTCTCTGTTCTTGGGCTGATAGTTGTAATTTTCTTGTTCATTAAGTTTTACCATTTAGAAATAAGAAAAGGAAAAGAAAATTTGTTTTTAAAAGGATATTAAAATTAACTAGTTCCTTCTTCTTCTACTTGCAACGTTGTGAGTTAGTTGATGTTTTAATTAAGTTTGTAAAAGTATTAAAAAATATCCCCACCATGAAATAAATGAAATTTGGGTTGCAGTATTGCTTTTGAAATTACTGCCACCTTGAGGATCTCATCCTAGGATGGGGACCTTTTCACTTTTACTATGCACTATTCACTGTCACTATTCACTTTTACTATTCACTTTTCACTATTTACTATTCATTATTCACTTTTACTATTCACTATTTACTTTTATTATTCACTTTTCACTATTCGTTTGAAGGCAAACTATATGTAGTTTAAAACATTTGACTTGAAATAGAAATCTTAAATCAAGGAAAGTGGGATTTATTTATGCATATTGTATAATATGAATTGAATAGATGCTTAAACTCAGAGTTGCAATTCGAAAATACAATGTTTATATTTGCAAAAATAAAATTAACTCATTGCTCTGTTTTTAATGAATTATTCTATACTTTCTTTATAGTTAAGGAACTTATTAATGAAATTGAGAGTTAAAGTGAACTGAGATAATGGCGATATATATATATAAGGAGAAATATAATTATAATATAAAAAAAGCATAGAAAAATATATTTTAATTTTAAGTAAAAGTTTCTCGAAAGTTTCAACAATTATCACAAATTACTTAACAGGAAAATGAAGAGAGGGCAAATGAACAGATGATCGTGCTTTGTTGAAAAATGATCTATCACCTAAAACAACTTTGTTCAAATATAATTCGTGAGATTAACCTAAGTCAGGGAACCATGTGTTTCCTTGTCTAGGGTGTGCGCACATGTATTTAGTACGCCGCCGTCAACTGTATTGCTTTCGCCTTAAGCGTGCACCGCTGAGCACGCTTATGCGTGCGAGAGGTTTTTCAGAGTAGTAAGGGAAAATTTTTGATAGTTCGTATCATGACCACATGACGCATGTGGACATGACACGTGAGTAATGCGTGTTATAACCGCATGGAAAAAGTGGGCATGACAGGAAACAAGCTATGCATTACCGCTCTCCTCCCTACCATAGACTTACTAATGAGTCACCCTCGAGTTTGGAGGTCATCCACACATAAGGATTCTTCACACCACAACACAACAATAAACCAAGAACACCCATGGCTTAACACATCAAAAAACTCATAAAAATGAGTTTGAAGGGGTAGGGGAGTGGACATCACTCAACTCAAGAGTGCCACTCTAAATATCTCAAACTCAACACAAACAAGGCTTCAAGCCTAAGTATTTACACCAAAAATCACATATATTTCTCCATGGTACTCAAGCCATACAAAATGCTCATACTCATAATCTTGCCCTCAAGGCCAAAATACCAAAACTAGGAGGTGACCTTGAGGAGGTTCAATCCTCCCCCACCCCATGCATGTTGAGCATTTTCTCCAAATGGAGAGGCTCTTACAAACACCCTTAAAACCCCACAACAATAAAACACAAAACAAACACAATGCAAACACACAAGTAAAGTAAATACATAATAAAATGCATTAAGCCTTGAATCCTACCTTGATAAGCCCAACAAGGAAGACAGTTGAAGTAGAGCCCTTCCAACTCCACCTCTAAGTCCTTCTCTAATTGTACCTCCAAAAAAAACTCTAACTCTCTCCCCAAATTCAAATAAAATAGAAAATGTAATGAAATCAACAACTCTCTCCATCTCTTCAAGAGGGATTAAAATAGGCTCTCCTCATGAGCCTTGAGGAATGAGAAGGTGACACATGTCACCTTCTCCTTCCTCCTCACATCCACTTGCAAGATTCATGGAATGTGGGGGTGACACTTGTTACCCTCCCATTCCACTAAGTCTTTCCCCCCTCCACTTGTGCTCTCTCACACATATGTGAGATCAAAGTGGAGCCCAAAAAAGATGAGGATACAATAAGTGTCCCAATCCTATCCTCCCATGAAAGCCCACAAAATCCCAAGGTACTCTCGCCAATGTGAGAGAGCCTTGGGGTTAGGTCCGCCACAATTAGGAGTCTTGAAGACTCCCCAAGCCTTCAATGCAAGGTACCCCAAAGCTTAGAATGAGGTGTGGATAAGGTTGAGTGTTTGACCCAACCTTCCACTCCTCCCTAAACTTCCATTTTCGTCACTTTACTTCAGGGTGAAGTTTAAGTGACCAAATGGGAGTTATCCTAGGGTTAGACAAGCTCAAATGGTCCCTAGGCCCCAAGGGTACAACCCAGGGTCACTTTTAACCCACTTTGAGCACCATAGGATATATAAAATCACATGAAAAGGGATCACAAAAATTAAAACAAAAATAAAGTCATATAAACATTACACATTCACAACACTATAATAAAATCAATTGAAAATAGGTAGACCTAGCGCAAAAGACACTATACACCACATTACGAAAATTCATCATGCATTTACATAGTTGATTTTTGTTCCTCTTGGAACTAGATCGGCTTAACACGGGATTTCACAAAATGTGTGGGATAATCTATGATTATCCGTGGCTTGGAAAAACACATGCACAAGAAAAGAAAAGAAAAACATACACTCACACCATCGCATAATCATATAAAACATCATAAAAATCATATCATAATTAGATTCACAATTTGTATTTTTATAATCCATCTCAAGATTTAAAAAAAAAAATCACATAGTATATCCATAACATAATCTCACAACTAGTATGTCTAATAGAATCAGAATGCATATCACATGTCTAATCATCATAAGTGAATAAAAATTAGGATCTAGTCTCATCACAACATACTAAATATAAGTAACCAAAATAAAAGCATAGAGTCTAATAATTATGCATATCGGGATCAATAGTCCCCAAATGTCTAAAATGTGTCTCCAACAGTAATATGAAACGAGAAAAAATAGGGGAGTGAAATAGTAGGCGTCACAACCTTAAATGGACTATCAACACAACTAGGACTATCATGACAGTCAATAGGAACATCAAACAAGGTATGAATATAATTTGATGTCTTGTCACTTGGTGTAAAGGAGGGGTTTTCTAGGAATAATAAGGTGTAGAAATTTAGGGCAGGGTTTTTTTTCATGATGACAAGTTGATTCCTAAACTATAATATTTTGAGGACCTAGCATAAGAGGCAATGTTTCAAGGTGGCCAAGGGATCATGAAGAGGAGTGATGGTGTTGCACACACACATGCAACAAAGGTAGCATAAGGAGAGTTCTCATGTGGAGAAAGACAAGTTGCAAGATCGATAATGAGGAGTTTGGTATTTTATGCTTCAAGAGTACATGGTTGCTAGTAAAGTAGAAGCAACCAAATAATAACGGGTCATGAAGATGAAGAGGTGGTAGTGGAAGTGTTGGTTGTTGATGTGGATGTAGGAGGAACTTGTAGGTGTTGCATTAGTTGTGTAATGAAGGAACAATGACACGAGGTATGATTCAGAAATCTTTGTTTGTTCACATTGCTTGTCACATAAGGGGTTGGTATCACATATTTTGGAGAGTCATTTGAGGGCCCATATTATGGACATGGATGGAGTGTTGGAGCAAACACTTAGTGGATTGGTGTGTTGTCTCGTGCATGTAGTTGTCATTGATTATTGATATAAGATGATGTGGTGTTGTTATGTCAAGAGGAATATTAAGTGTATAACCATAAATATCTTGTTGAGATCATCTTAATTATGTTGGACTCTCATTATAACCTTGGATTCCAAATTTGTGAAGGAGGTTTGTTGTCAATTATAAGCTACAATTGTCATAATCATTGGAGGCATTGTCATAAAGGGAGTTCTGTAGGATGAAATGTTTTTTGGGACAAACTTAGGACTATTATAGGCACTAAATGTTTGGGTAGTGAATTAGTATTTACTTATCAAACTACTTGTACCAAAATTAGGGAGAGTTAATGACATTGAATGAAGATGGTGGAGATTGGTGGTGGCTACTCTTATGAGGAACAAAATGGAAAATAAAGAGATTACTCTTAGGAGAGAAAGATGAATAGCAATATGAGTGTCAAATTTGGAAAACTTGATGTGAGATCTCTAAACAAGGATAGAATTTATTGAGTACACTTACTAAATGTTTGGATAGTTAAAGGGCAGTCTTATCAATAAAAGAATAATCAATCCTAAAACCTCTCATAACTATTATGACAATGATACCCATGTGCTATGTGACATTATGCATAAGGATTATTAGGGTCAGATATGAACAAAATATGCAATAGGCTCTCACTACCCTATTCACAAGGTAAGAGATGACAACAAGATGAAAATGACTGATCTTATATACAGATTAGAATTGTCAAGCATTTTAAATGGACTATCATGAGCTAAAGACATAAATACATAAGAACATAAGAACATATATATGTGAATTAAAATGGATATAAAGAACATACCTTAGACTTTGATATTGGAGTTGACCAATTCTCCAAATTTTCGCTTCAAAATCCTCAAATTCTTCTTTTTTGCAAGTTTGATTATGAATTCTATCTAACTATAGAATAGGATTAGTGAAATTTATGGAAAAAACAAACATATATCATCAAATTCAATCTATATATCAATGGTAATTAGCTTCGAAACAATATCACACATGAAACATGAAACTTTACATTTAAATAATCAAATTTTCTCCAAAAAATGCAAAATTAGTCATTCTACGTTGAAAAAATAAAAGAGGTGGTGGATTGATCCAAAAATGATTGTTAATATGTAAAAGAACATGCAAAAGTATTTTTTTGTCTGATATACTACATGAAAAGTAGGAATAACAGGCATGTGGGGTCTAAATCACGGATCCCACATGTTTTTGACCCCTTTTTGCTTCCCATAATGCGAGCACATTCTGGGAAGCATAAAAATAATAAGCTTCATGCACCCTAAAATCATAACCTTCTTAATGTTATAGAGATAGAGATAGATAGGGAAGCATAAAAAGATTAAGATTTCTCTATCCTCCCTCTCTACAACTCTATCTACCTCTCTTTCTCCATATTTCTCTCCCTCTCTTTGTTGACCCCTTGGAATGTGAGGGAGAGAGAGATATAGAGATAGAGAGGTGCATATATTTAGATAGAGGGAGGATAGATAAATAAAGAGATAAAGGAAGAAAATAGATAGATAGAAAGGAATGTATATAGAGAGGGAGGGTGACATAGAAAGGGGGAGGGGAGAGGGATAAATAGAGACAGATAGAGAGAGAGACGTGCAGAGATAGAGAGGGACATGGACATGGACATGGACAAGGAGAGAGGGGGGACATAGAAAGATATGGAGAGATAGAGATAGAGTTAGAGAAAGGAAAAAATATAGAAAGAGGGGAAAATAGAGAGATAGAGAGGGGTAGGTGGAGATAGAGACAGGGAGAGAGAGAGGGGAATTGAGATAGACAAAGGGGTCTTGATAGAAGGAGAAAGATAGATAAAGAGGGAGATAGAGATAGATATATAGAGAGGGGAGATATAGGGATATAGAGAGTGAGGGAGAGATGGATAGGGAAATCCATAGAGAGGTAGAGAGGGATATATTAAGAGATAGGGTTATGGGGAGAGATAGAGATAGGGAAAGAGATGGTGAGACATCCAGAGACATACCTAGAGAGACATTTCAAGAGGTAGAGGGATGGGGAGAGAGATAGAGAGGAGGAGAGACATAGAGAGGGAGGGAGAGAGAGGTAAAGAGGGATAGATTAAGAGATAGGGATCTATGTGGAGAGATAGAGATAGGGAAAGAGATCAAGTGATGTGGACAGAGACATACGGAGATAGGTTTGAGGTAGAGGGATTGAGAGAGTGATAGAGAGGGGGTGTGAGATAGTGAGGAAGGGAGAGATAGAAAGGTACAACTAGAGAGAGGGGATCGATAGAGAGAGCAACCCCAAACCCCTAAACCCTAAACATGAGAAACCCTAAGCCCCTAAAGCCTAAAATTGAACATCCCTAAACACTAAATACTTCCCCTAAATTGTAAACTTGAGCAACCCTAAACTCATAAACCTCAAATAATTCCCCTGACCCCTAAACTGAACTTGAGCAACCAAGCTAAACCACTAAACATATAGTTAGATCTAGGGGATGATGGAGGATCAATGGGAAATGGATGTAGAATTCTTGGATCTTGATTATCATTATCCTCTAATGGGTGAACTATTTGATAGGATCCAAATTATTTGTTTGATTATTTATGTTTTCTTACCCGAACCAATGTGTCTCATCATGGGATATTGATGAATAATGAATCTAGGACTATTGGGATGATGGATAGGGCTAATGGGATGATGGATAGGAGTGATGTGGGTTACTTTCTCATGGATAAGATCTTGATCATAGATAATATCTTGATCATAGGGAGGAGAAGCATGGATAGCATGATATTAGATATGGATAGGGTAAGTGGGGATGTGTTGATATTCATTGGATTGGGGACTAATAGGTGGTGATGGGAGTTCACTAGGAGATGTTGGAGGATCAATGATGGGATCTATGCAGATGGGTTGACCATGAGATGGTAAGGGATCTGGGACATGGGATTAGATGAGATGTTTGGATTTGGATTAGGATGGGTGGTTGGTGTTTCCACATGCTTTGGACTAGGTTCTTAACATGGCTATTGGGTTTCTTAGATGGATGGGATCAATAATCTTTGTATGTTTGACAACATGGCTACATGATGGGGTTTGACTTGGACTTATGGTAGGAGACTCTTCGATGAAATGGATAGACATAGGAGTGGATGATGTTGTTGTTGTGGTAGACATGTTATTAGGAGGTTCTTTGTTACCTACTCAAGGATAGGAATTTGAGTACATGATGTTTTTCTAAGATTCCTTGCCAATAGTCCTTGGGTGACATCCTTCATGGCTTCATGGGTTGATGGACTAGGATATGCATATAGTTGATGGACAATGATGGAAGATGTTGTGGGGTTAGGATTAGGATTGAGTGAATGGATATAGGAGGGGATGGATTGGGATTGGGAGTGTTATAAGGGGATGAAATTGGATTAGTGGATTTGGATGGCTCCACATATTTTCTTTTATTTTTGGATTTTGTAAAGAGTCTTTGGAGAAAACTTTTCAAGGGTTCATGGGTTGATGGATTGGAGCTTAGAATGTTTTATGGTGGATTAGATGGTGAGTTATATGGTGGATGGAAATACAGATTGATGGATTAGGAGATGGGTGGACTAATGAGTTAGCATTAGGAGGATTGGAGGGAAATTATAAAATAATTCCCCTTTAACCCTAACCCTTAAACCCTAAACTTGAGCAACCCTAGAAACTCATAAACCCTAAATAATGCCCTTAAAGGTCTGAGAAACCCTAAACTCATAAACCATAAATAATGCCCCTAAACCTGAGAAACCCTAAACCTCTCTCTTTTTATCCCAAAACCCCTAAACCCTAAATTATAATTCCCCTAAAACCTAAACCCTTAAACCCTAAATAATTCCCCTAAACCCTAAACTTAAGCAACCCTAAACTCATAAACCTGACCAACCCTCTCTCTCTCTCTCTCCAAAACAATAAAACTAGGACTCTCTCTCTTCTTATCACCATATCTCTCCCCTCTCTCTCCCCTCCATCTCCATCCTCTCTCCCTCTTCCTCTGTCTCCTCTCCCTTGTCGACAAAGAACATGGAAACAAGAAAACTAGGTCATGCAAAGAGGGATGAGGATATAAATTGGGATGATGAAATGGAAACAAGATAATTTATGAAATTTCATTGGATGGGAAGAATGATGCAAAGATGTAGATAAGGGAGGGAAGTAGAGAGTGAGAGAGAGAGGGTAGGAGGTAGAGATGGGAGGGAAGTAGAGAATGTGAGAGGGTAGGAGGTAGATAGGGGAAGGAAGAAGAGAGTGAGAGAGAGGGTAGGAGGTAGACAAGGGAGGGAAGCAGAGACTGAGAGAGAGGGTAGGAGGTAGAGAGGGGAGGGAAGTAAAGAGTGAGAGAGAGGGTAGGAGGTAAAGAGGGGGGAGAAGAGAGTGAAAGAGAAGGTAGGAGGTAGAGAGGCGAGGCAAGCAGAGACTTAGAAAGAGGGTAGGAGGTAGATAGGGGAGGGAAGTAGAGAGTGAGAGAGAGGGTAGAAGGTAGAGAGGGGATGGAAGAAGAGAGTGAGAGAGAAGGTAGGAGGTAGAGAGGGGAGGGAAGAAGAGACTCAGAGAGAGGGTAGGAGGTAGAGAGGTGAGGGAAGTAGAGACTCAGAGAGAAGGTAGGAGGTAGAGAGGGGAGGGAAGTAGAGAGTGAGAGAGATGGTACGAAGTGCAGCTGCCCTTGTAGACATGTATGTAAAGTGTGGAAGCATAGACAAGACATGTCAATTGACTGACATAACACCTCAAAGAGATGTTCTGTAATGGAATGCAATGATTGTAAGATATGCAAAAAATGGATTCATTGAAAAGGCTTTAGAAACTTTCAAGCAAATGCAATTGGCATGTGTAAAGCCAATTTTGCTTAGCATAACATGAGCGCATTATAATGCACTCATGTTATGTGAACTCACATAATGCAAGCATGTTATAACATACTCGCATTATGGATTTCACATAATGCAAGTGCGTTATAATGTGCTCACGTTATGCTGAGCATGCTTAGACATGTTTTTTCTAGTTTTTAGCAAAATTCTGAGATAATCTGTAGCATGCTTGCCATCAGGATGGCACTTTTTCCAATAAAATGTCAAAAAATACCACCATAATCTTAAGCTCTATGTTAGCTATCTAACCATATAATTTTTTTCACATTTTGAGTACATTAAGGGTTTCATCTTTAATTTCTTTTGTCAGTGTATCCATTTTTTGTCAAAAACCAGAGTCTAGTATTTTTGACTTTTTTTTACTGTTCATCAAAATTTAAAATAAGTTACATTTTTAGAAACTAGACTCCATTCTACACATTAAAAAAAAATTGATTTTCAATTAGTTTTCAAAAATTTTAGGGGGGAGCACGCTTAATTTTCTATTTTTTTAGGATGTGTCCACTTTGAAAATTAGTAAAAAATCAAATATTCATGAAAAAATTATCAGAAAAATTAGGGATAAACTACATGGTGTTAGCTAATTTCTCACTGAAGCAATTTTTGAAATACTAAAAAAAGTCAACATTTTAGGGGGAGCACACCAGACGCTATGTTATGATTTTTGAGAAAAACAGGACCAATTTGTGTGCTCCCCCTTTTTGAACCTCTTAATCTCAACCATGTTTGAAAACAATTAGTAGTTTAGAAACTAGATTCGGATCATTACAACTCTTGTTTTTGTTGCATCTTCAATTTTGAGTGTAGCTATCTTAAATTTCTCATCCAACATCAATGTTTCCTGATTTCAGCAAAAAAGTGGCATCTTAAGACCGCCTTTTGGTCCCTCATCTTTGTGCACTTACCCACTCTTCAAACTTCATGTGGTTGATCTCTACCAAAGTACTATGAATATATTTCCTTACATCCTCTGTATACACCACATCTATCGGCACATTCAAGAATGTGCCGTTTGGACTACCTTCTAGGGCTTTCCACGGGTACCTCTTGAACTTCGGTCGAGGATTGTGTGTAATGTCGATCAACTTGGGAGTCACCATTGTGTATTTACTGGTTTTCTATGTGCTTCTTCTCTTCACTGCTGAATTCCCTGCTTGCTTCTTCTCTCAGAGCTCTAATTTTGCCAAAGTATGAATGCAAAGTGAGGTTCCTTTGGTGCAATTAGGGTTAAATACCTTTTTGTTTTGCCCTAATTTTTCCCTTTTATCTTTTGCCTTCTTTTTCTTCATTAATTTATTTCTTTTGTCCTTATGACTTAAGTTCTACTCCTTGTTAGCGGCTAGGCTTTGATATAGAATGTTGTTATGGAAGAATCTTTTTGCAATCACTTTCTTTCTTCCAGAGATTGTTGATCTAGTGATTTTGTATCCTAAGCAACCTATCCCCAATGTTTTCCTTGCATCCTTCCTCCCTTTTTTCAACTTCTGGACTTGTGACTATCTTTCTTATACGTCTAGTACTTCGGTCATCTAGGTATGTTGATTTTTCTGCTTCTTTTGTTTCATTTTCTGACATTTCTGAGATATAACCTCCTTGTCCTCCCTATATGTGTCGCAAGTGGTCTGCGGTGGGTTTTGGTGAATGTGGAGGATTGTAGTATATCTTTATTGCTAGTCCTAATCATGCATATGCTCCAGTAGCCCAACATCTTTCTTATTTTTAGTTCTAGTTCTTCTCTCATCCAAGATTCTAAAACCTCCTCACTATCTGTACTATAGTGATCATCCTCTATCTCCACTTCTCCCTTAGAATTAGGCTCTTTTGTTGTCTCCTCTGTATCCAACCTTGTGATTATATAGAGATTCTTTGCATCCTTGTCATTATATTCATCCTGATTGGTTTCTTCTATATATGCTTCCTCCATTGATGATCCTAGAGGGATGTTGACAATTTTGTTCTCATTGGCAAATGATATTTCTTCTCTCTAGGAGTCTATGACACCATTTTCATCTAAAAACCATCTCAAGCCCAAAAGTGTATTGAAAGCTTCTCCTTGATCCTTCATTGCTACCACAATGAAATCTAAGACATATTTTATCCCCATTAGATTAACTTCCACTTGCTTCCATGTTCCCATTGCATGTTAGATCCATCCGCCAAGATTATGTTGTAAGTGGTTTCTAACAGCTTAGGTCTTCCTAACTTCTCCCATAGCTTCTTTGTAATCATGTTGACATCTGCTCCCAAATCTATCATGACATTTCAGACCTTTTTGTGATTGATGTGAATATCCACCATCAATGGTTTTGTCTTCCATTCTCTATCTATTCTTCCCATCCTTCAGAGTGGACTCCTTTGACCTTGTTCCTTATTCCAGTACTTAGAGAATTGTTTCAGTTTTTTAATGAGTTTGTGTTGTGTCAATTGGGCTAACTGCTTGAGAGCATCCACTTCTCCTTCAGTGAAAAATTGTTTGTACTATTTTTTCCTTTTCTTGCTCCTTCCTTATTGTTTGTTTAGCCTCCTTCACCACTTCTTCATGTTGTTCCTTGGTTGAAACAAATTCTTCATCCTCCTCACTGACTTCCTCCTCTGTCTCAATGATATAATGCCTTCCGGTATTGGTTCCTTGTCTTGTTACTACCGTAGCTTTCTCCTTCCTTTTCCTTCTTTATTTTTTAGTATGTTTTGGTGTGCTTCTCCAGTAGTACTCTTCTTCTTCTGTGGATTCAGTTGAAGATATGTCTGTCTCTTCTCTCTTGTTCTTCTGACAAGTTCTTGCTCCTTGGTCTTTTGGTGCTCTTCTTATGATCCTTGCTCCTTATTGATTGTTCAGGTTTTATAACTTATCACTCTTAGACTCTAGCTATGTATTATAGAAGTATTGTTGTGCTCTCTCACAAGAAAATAGGTCATGTTTTGTGCTATTACAAAATGAACACTATGTTTTCTTTTCAGCCCAACATTCATTAGCAAAATGTCCTAGCTTACCACAATTGAAGCATGTCGCATCCTCCCTCCTTTGATTTCTTCCACAGCCTCTGCCTCCTTTGTAGCCTCCAAACAATTCACTATCATCATTATTATAGCTATTTCTATATGATGGAGCTCTAGAATTTAAATTTTGTATTGCATTAATATTCATCTGATTTCTCCAACTTGGTCTCTTGTAGTCTTGATCATATGAATTTCTTTCTTTCATGTATGTCATATTACTGCTCTCCATAGAGTTTGTATTATTTCCACCATACCATGCTTCATCTTCTTCATCAACAAAGTCTCTTTTCCTCTGGAAGTTTTGTGAAGGACAATCCTGTGTTTCATGGTCATCCCATTCTCCACATAATCCATAGTATATTAATTGATTTTTTCCATTTTTGCTTTGGTATCTACTTTTATTGCGACAGCTTATCTTTCACCTTTCATCCTATGACATTCATTTCTCAAGTGGCCTTCTCTTTTGTAGTATGAACACCAAATATTAGGTCTTTCCTTCTATGTATTCTCCTCTTGCTTAGCTAATATATCCTGCCTCAGCTTCAACTGCTTCAATTCCAACTTCAGCTTCTCCAATTCTAGGTTTTCCTTCATCTGATCTTGTTTGCGCCAGGATTGAGTCTCTATCTAGCAGGCCAATGTTATTGCTTCTACATATGTTTCAAAAATCCTTCCATATAAGGATGATCTTATTTAAGGGCTTATTCTAGAAATAAACGATTCTATCTTTTTCTTCTCACTCAATGGTTCCTCCAATCTTCTAGAAGTTGTCTCCTTTAATCTCTTATCAAATTCCTTTATTGATTATTTCTCCAATTGCATCAAATCTCTCATCTTACTTACTCCTATCGAAACATCTGAAACTCCAAAGTTCTCTAAGAATAGCTTCATGATATCATCCCATCCCTTGTCATTATTTGGGCATGTCTTCCTAGTATCTATTGGTTCTTTCTCTCTGGATCAGCTGAGGGTTTGCCAATTCCAATGCAAATGGCAGATCCGACCAACAAATACAGGAGGTTGCGTGAGCTACCTCCCCTTCACTTCTGGTTTTGCCGCACCAAGGGGGGTATCCCTATAGCTAAAGATTTAACTTTGACTTGCCCAATGACAGAAAGATTTAGCTTTACAACAACAGGTAGAATACTCTCATGTATAGACCAAGATTTGTATGATAGATCACAAGGTTAGCAACTTTCTTGGACATATCTAACTGGTTGAGGATGAGAGTATGCATGGGTCGTAATCCTACTTCTACAACTAACAGGTTGGAATAATGAAGGGATTTGTTTTAATATTTTAGATGCAAGACATAGGGTTTTGGATCATAACTACTACACAAGGGCAGACCGGTGCCTATCTCAAGGCAAGGAGTCAACTAGATGTATACAAGAGAATGATTTGCACTGGCATTTGAGTTTCAAGGGGTTAGGACTGGTATTTGCCTTACAAATACCACCCAAGACTGAGTATTTAGCTGCCTCTACTTACACATATCCTAGCTGACATACATTCTTCTTCATACTTAACCTAAAATAGTTTAATCTACTCCTTGAATGGAAGTTAGAGATCAAGCATGCAATATAGACAATCTATATTCTAGAATCTGAGGAACCCTTAGCAACCAGATTCAGAAGAAGGGATGCATACAACAAATGGAGACAGACAACTAAATACATGTAAAGAAGCATTTTTCATATAAACACAACATTAAAGCTAAAAATATGTGCAACATGCATTTAAAATGCAACTCATAAACTCCAAAATGAGACAAAATAGCTAAGAAAAGCTCTGTTCTTTGTTATTTTTCCCAAAAAATGCTCAAGTCTTCAACAACTAGAAATGAGTAACACAGTTTGCTTTTTAAAGCAAGACTGTGTACTCAGCAATAATTACAAGGCATTTTCAAAATCCTACCAAATACATTGCACCATCAGAATGGTGCCCAAAAATATTCAATGCAGCAGGGAGACAAAAGGAAAGGAGTAGGTGGAAATGGGGAATGTGCAACCGACTAAAGATTTCCTCCTTAAAGATGGTAGCTGGCAAGTCAATCCATCATTCCACACCTCTGCAAATTGCCATTAATGGCCAACCTACCTGCAGCCTTCTTGGAAACGCAGCAGTGAATGCATAAGAGATTTTCCCGCTTGAAAGACCAACTGCAGATACAAAGAAAATCCTTCGCTTTAAGTTTTAAAACATGGCCATTGATTTCCTCCCTATTGTTGAGATCTACGGCCTCAAATTGCTTTGAAAAGTCACCAGCCAATGAAATTGTGCCACGTAGGCACCTCGTGCTTCCATCGCTGACTTTATTTTGCCCTTTTTGCCTCATTTTGCTCTTTTTCGCCTTGTATATGCAAAAGAACATGCATATACATACAACTGCCTGTATACAAAGCGTGGACCCCAAATACTTATAGAACAATTTGAAAACGTACTCAGGTCCGGCTTGTATCTCCTCATTATGCATATCACCATTGTATATTCGGCATACAAACACAATATACAACTCTCAGATTTCAAATCATTATTATGAAGCAGATTGGAATCACTTTGAAATCTGGCTTGTATCTATTCCATTGCACTTCTCATTGTATATCGGCATATACAATGCACAATATACATTTTGTGGACGCTGGCCACTGTATCAATCAGATTGGAAGAAATTTGAAATCTGGGCTTTGTATCTTCATTCTTTGTATATCGGCCTTGTATATCGCATATACAATGTGAATATACAAGCCGCGGATTCCAAATTGAAACCTGCCAAAACAAACTTTTCACTTGCATCCGGGAATTGTATGTATGCCTTGTATATTCGCATACATACAATCATGAGTTATACAACCACATGGGCCCACCATGCCTTTGAAGACTGCTGACTTAGACCATACCCTCTTGTATATTTCTTTGCATCTGTTTCTTGTATGTCTGATATACATTTCCCTTTGTATGTGCATCAGCTGTTGGGGAAACTTTAGACTTGGCCGCCGATATGCTTGTCTGGCCAATGAACCCTTCACTGTAGCGAATGCATGTCCACCTCTTTGTACATTTTCCATTGTATATATCCGATGTACATTATGTTTTACATATCTTCCTTATATGTCACCAATGTAACTTTTGCTTGCATGTGGCAAATGTATAAGACAATACACATGCAAACCTTCACATACAAGCAGGGAATATTCTAGGAATCTGCGACGGAATATGTGATATACAAATATAGAATATTCCAGGAATGCATCTAAAAAGCACATACAAACCTGATATGCAAGAAAAGATGCATACAATTAATTTTTTCCATTTTGCAAAGGCTGATTTAACATCTTTTGGGCTCGCCAATGTACGTTTGCACTTGTACATTCAAATGTACATACAAACAGCGATGCATATAGAAAAATACATGCATGAAAAAGTGAAGGCCGCTAGACTTAGAATTTTTTGGATTTTTATGAAGGGGCCTACAGATAGATACTTGAAATCTAAATTTTATGTAGGCACCACTATTGGCTCTGTCTAGGGACACATGCCTCCTACAGGCATGATGAGAACCATAGATCTCTGGGATGTAGACCAGTCCCTTATCCATTGGGTACAGAGTCAAACACTGCACCAACCTGCATCAAAAATCACACATTTTTTAAAACTTACTTGGTGGCCCAGGGCCACCAAAAAGGAAAAACTAGAATTTTCCTTTGTCAAATATCCAATTTTCTTTTGATTTCTTCAAATGAAGCCTGAAAACATTTAACCATCTGCAACACCCTACTTTGCAATTGGTTGTGCTGCTGCCCATTTCTTTTTCTTTGACAAATCTACAACAAGCTCGATCAACATACATTATCATCGGCTGTAGAGTGTCATCATCATATGAGTCACCAATGCTAATTGGAAGAATAACAGATTCACATGAAACAAATGAATCCACATCAGAATTTTTCCCTTCTTCAAAAATAAGAGCTCCTCTGTATCAAACAAACAATACTTAGGCACAAGCAACATCTCATAATTAGATTCATCTTTATAAACATTTAGATATCCATCATCATTGTGCTCAGCAAGTTTATCAATAAGGTCCACTTGGAATGTCTCAAGAGAGGGCACAAAGAACTCAGAATGCAACCCTTCATCAAAAGATTTGTAGTCACCCCTGCAACCAACACTATCCCCAACCGTATGAGCACACACATTTGTAACTTGTCCATTCACATCTGAATAGTGACCCTGATTTTCCTCTTCACCAATGCACTGATAATCAAAAGCAAATTTTTCAACCTTTGCATTGTAGAGGTGGTCATAATCTTCAAGGAGACACTCATACTCAGCATCCATATATACTTCATCATCTGAAAGGCTCACATATGCATATGAATGCTGACAATCACTAACATATTCATTGTCATTCCTTGGATCTGCATCTTCTATATTTAGAGTGAAGCTCTGCGTATCCACTTCATATAAACATTCAAGAATAACTGGGATATGCCTATCACTGCAAGACACAACCTCATGTATATCTTTCATTTCATCCTTTGAAGGGCATTTTGCATCTGCAGGCTTCTCTTCTAGAGACTGATAACAATCTTTGTCTTCACATCATAGGATGTGCCTACATTTTTGACAACGTCTTCTTCATGTTTATGCATTACATCATGACTGCGCTCATTATTCTGAAATATATTTCCCTTTGCAAAATCATCTCTTAATGAACACATTGGGAGAGATGAAATATATTCACTTTGATAATTGTTTTGAAATCTTGTAGCCATGAAACCTATTGGCATTCCATATTTCTGATTGTTTTCAATATCCATAGCAAATTTGTAGCCCTGTTGAAGTGTAGCTGGTTCTTTATCTCTCAATCTATAACTCATTTTCTTGTCAAATGCAACCAAATAAATTGCCAAGCACAGTGAATTATTGGGTCTCATATATTTAGGAATCTGCTTGAGCAACTTAATAAATCTAAGATTAAAGGCTGAAACTAGTTTCTCATCTTCCTTTTGGATATTCATGAAATGTATGATCAATGAGGCTAAATCAAATCTTTCACCAAACTTCTCTAGGAATGCAATTTCTAAATCTACCCATGAAGAAACTGAATAGATAGGTAGGTCTGAAAACTAGACCCTAGCATCATCCTCTAATGACTAAACAAAAAGTCTCATTACTACATCTTCAGCCTCTACCTCATAATCTTCTATCAAATTACAAAAAAATTGCAAATGTTTGTTTGCAGACTCAAAATTTGATCCACTATATTTCGGCAAACATTTTCTAATCTTATTGGGAATAACATTTGGGTAATCACATATTCCTTTGAAATTTAGGGCTTTATATTTTTCAATAAAAAATGGTTTTCTTTGAGAGCACAACCAGGACTGTTGCTCTACCCTCATCATTTAAAAAAAAATGAGTACCTGGAAATATGTTGTAGCTTTGATAGGTTTAATCAATAGAGTCACCACCTCTCACAGAGAGGACATAATATCAACAAGACACTTTTGTTTTCTGGATTCATCTCCCCAACAGAGTCGCCCCTTTGTTGGTTATTTCTCTCTGGATTAGCTGAGGGTTTGCCAGTTCCAATGCACATGGCAGATTCGGCCAACAAATACAGGAGGTTGTGTGAGTTGCCTCCCCTTCACTTCGGGTTCTACCGCACCAAGGGGGTATCCCTATAGCTAAATATTTAACTTTGACTCACCCAATGACAAAAAGATTTAGCTTTACAACAACAGGCAGAATACTCTCATGTATAGACCAAGATTTGTATGATAGATCACAAGGTTAGCAACTTTCTTGGACATATCTAACTGGTTGAGGATGAGAGTATGCATGGGTCCTAATCCTACTTCAACAACTAACAGGTTGGAATAATGAATGGATTTATTTTAATATTTTAGATGCAAGACATGGGGTTTTGGATCATAACTACTACACAAGGGCAGACCGGTGCCTATCTCAGGGCAAGGAGTCAACTAGACATATACAAGAGAATGATTTGCACTGGCATTTGAGTTTCAAGGGGTTAGGACTGGTATTTGCCTTACAAACACCACCCAAGACTGAGTATGTAGCTGCCTCTACTTACACATATCCCAGCTGACATACATTCTTCTTCATACTTAACCTAAAATAGTTTAATCTGCTCCTTGAATGGAAGTTAGAGATCAATCATGCAATACAGACAATCTATATTCTAGAATCTGAGGAACCCTTAGCAACCAGATTCAGAAGAAGGGATGCATACAACAAATGGAGACAGGCAACTAAATACATGCAAAGAAGCATTTTTCATATAAACACAAAATTGAAACTAAAAATATGTGCAACATGCATTCAAAATGCAACTCATAAATTCTAAACTGAGACAAAACAGCCAAGAAAAGCTCTGTTCTTCATTATTCTTCCCAAAAAATGCTCAAGTCTTCAACAACTAGAAATGAGTACCACAGTTTGCTTTTTAAAGAAAGACTGTGTACTCAGCAATAATTACAAGGCATTTTCAAAATCCTACCAAATACATTGCACCATCAAAATGGCACCCAAAAATATTCAATGCAGCAGGGAGACAAAAGGAAAGGAGCAGGTGGAAACGGGGAATGTGCAGCCGATTGAAGATTTCCTCCTTAAAGATGGTAGCTAGCAAGTCAATCCATTGTTCCACACCTCTACAAATCGCCATTAATGGCCAACAGTTTTCTTTTTAAAGCAAGACTGTGTACTCAGCAATAATTACAAGGCATTTTCAAAATCCTACCAAATACATTGCACCATCAGAATGACACCTAAAAATATTCAATGCAGCAAGGAGACAAAAGGAAAGGAGCAGGTGGAAATGGGGAATGTGCAGCCGACTGAAGATTTCCTCCTTGAAGATGGTAGCTGGCAAGTCAATCCATCGTTCCACACCTCTGCAAATCGCCATTAATGGCCAACCTACCCACAGCCTTCTTGGAAATGCAGCAGCGAATGCATAAGAGATTTTCCCGCTTGAAAGACCAGCTGCAGATACGAAGAAAATCCTTCACTTTAAGTTTTAAAACATGGTCATTGATTTCCTCCCTATTGTTGAGATCTACGGCCTCAAATTGCTTTGAAAAGTCACCATCCAATGAAATTGTGCCACGTGGGCACCCCGTGCTTCCATCGCTGACTTTATTTTGCCCTTTTCACCTCATTTTGCCCTTTTTTGCCTTGTATATGCAAAAAAACATGCATATACATACAACTACCTATATACAAAGCGTGGACCCCAAATACTTATAGAACAATTTGAAAACGTACTCGGGTCCGGCTTGTATCTCCTCATTATGCATATCGCCATTGTATATTCGGCATACAAACGCAATATACAACTCTTAGATTTCAAATCATTATTATGAAGCAGATTGGAATCACTTTGAAATCTGGCTTGTATCTATTCCATTGCACTTCTTATTGTATACAGGCATATACAATGCACAATATACATTATGCGGATGCCGACCACTATATCAATCGGATTGGAAGAAATTTGAAATCTGGGCTTTGTAGCTTCATTCTTTGTATATCAGCCTTGTATATTGCATATACAATGCGAATATACAAGCCGCGGATTCCAAATTGAAACCCGCCAAAACAAACTTTTCACTTGCGTCTGGGAATTGTATGTATGCCTTGTATATTTTGCATTGTATATTCGCATACATACAATCGCGGGTTATACAACCATGCGGGCCCACCATGCCTTTGAAGACTGCTGACTTTGACCATACCCTCTTGTATATTTCTTTGCATCTATTTCTTGTATGTCTGATATACATTGCCCTTTGTATGTGCATCGGCCGTCGGGAAAACTTTAGACTTGGCCGCTGATATGCTTGTCTGGCCGATGAACCCCTTCACTGTAGCGAATGCATGTCCACCTCTTTGTACATTTTCCATTGTATATATCCGATGTACATTTTGTTTTGCATATCTTCCTTGTATGCCGCCAATGTAACTTTTGCTTGCATGTGGTGAATGTATAAGACAATATACATGCAAACCTTCACATACAAGCAAGGAATATTTTGGGAATCTGCGACGGAATATGTGATATACAAATGCAGAATATTCCAGGAATGCATCTAAAAAGCACATACAAACCTGATATGCAAGAAAAGATGCATACAATCAATTTTTTCCATTTTTCAAAGGTCGATTTAACATCTTTTGGGCTCGCCAATGTACATTTGCACTTGTACATTCAAATGTACATACAAACAATGATGCATATACAAAAATACATGCATGAAAAAGTGAAGGCCGCTAGAGTTAGAATTTTTTGGATTTTTATGAAGGGGCCTGCAGATAGATGCTTGAAATCTGAATTTTATGCAGGCACCAATAGTATCCACTTCAATGCTTCATTCCACAAGGTGCCTATGAAGTCAAACAACTTGATTTCATCTCTTGTTTCTCCCTTCCATTTCCAAATAGACTCTAAGACAAAAATATGTTTGGCTACTTCAGTAGTATCCTTCTCGAATATAGGTAACTTAACTAGGGTATTCATGATTGCTTTCCTCCAACTCTTCAGTACTTTGTGATAAATTTCCTTTAGTCTGCTTCTCTGATTTAGGTATCTTCTATCAACTTGCTTTCCTTTTCTTCCCTTGTCTCTCTATAATCAAATCTCAAAATACTCTTGTCCTAAAACCTCTACAAAATTGCTCTGGATCTTTGCTATTTTCTTTGCTTCTTTGTTTGCTCGAATATCTTCCTTCTCAACTAAAATTATCTTGACTTTATATGGCACGCGGGGTGGCTCATGGTCCAAGGGTTGTGTCTCTTTATAGTATCTCTTCAAATTAGGGGATTCTCTTATTTTTGTAAATGACATCATGTTAGCATCCAATGATGATTCAAATAGCTTTCTAAAACCTTGAAAACTCCTCTCAATGTTTACCACATTTTCTCCTCCTTCTCTTATCTCCTTCATGCTTTAGCAAATTAATTCCTCTATATATTCCTCATCCATCTATAAAATCTTCAGTGTTAACTCATATGTTCCGGTAGTATGTGGCATAAACCATTCACTTGTTTACTCTCTTTCCCTTTTGCATTCTTCTCCGGCAGCACCCACAGTGGCGCACTCCTCCACATTCTTCATAAAACCTTCCATGTCTTTGCCTTCTGATCTCCTTTCTCTGACAGTACCCTCCTTGGTACGCTCAACAACATCCTTCATAATACGCTTGTCCTCTTCCTTCCTTCTAGCAGCACCCACAGTGGCGCACTCTTCACATTCTTCTGTCTTTTCTTTTGCACTTTCCATTATCCCTCCATCATTTGTGCCCTATCCAATCTTTTGCAATAATGTTCTTGTTGCTCCTGAGTTTGCTTCAATCTCTCTTCTTTGCTTATCTCCATTCTGGTCCTGATTTCTTGGTCAATCTTGTTTTTCTTTTGTTGCTCCCCTTGCACCATGGGTTTGTTTGATTGGGTGTTCCATTAGTCCTTTTATACCCCATGGAATCATTATTTGAAGAGTCACATCATGTGAAAGGTCCTTGCAGACCCTACCCCCTTTGCACTTGCCATCCCCTTAAATGCCTACCCCCCTCTCATAGAGGAAGAAACCTAAGAAGATGTGAATTCCTTTGCAATTTGAAAATTTCTCCTACCAACCCTACCTTTTCTTCTTTCCAGAACTCTGCACTACTTCTTTAGATGTTTTGCACTTTCAATCTTTAACTACCCTCTTCCAGGGTCCTGGCAATGGAACCAAATGTTAGCAAGAAATGTAGAGGAGATACCGGTCCAGAGATCTAGTCCTCAGTCAAGTCTTTGTAGTCAGTTTATACCTTGGTTAGGTAGATAGAGATTGACAACAAAACATAAATAATAACCAAGCAGAACATCACATACATATTAAAATAAGATAACACACATAATTACCCAGTACCAACAGACTTCCATATATATATATATATATATATATATATATATATATATATATATATATATATATATATATATATATATATATTTAAGCAACAATCAAATGTATACATCCATTGTCCATCCTCCGACATAGTTACATACATGACTTCTATATCATTGCTTACATCAAAATATGCCTCTATTCTCCTATCATGCTTACTTACTTACATTCTAATATCTCCTATATTTATATATACTCTATCTATTGCATAGGGATGTGTCTTTTGTCGGCTTCCAGCCTCTGCATATTGTATAATCTCCTTTGATCGGGTCTGTTCTCTATCAAGTAACCCACTAACAGTAGTCCTAAAAAAACTATTAATATTTTCAATTCAAGAACATAATAATCTCAAATGGGATTTTTATAAATGTAATAGATTCATGTTGCAATAAAATAAAAGTATGCATTTGACAAAATTGTTTGACTTATTGACCAACCTTTGCTAAAGCCTTAGTATTTTGATTATTAAATTATTTCCTATCATGTTTCAAAGAAGCATTAATTACATGATATAGATTTTGGCCATATCCTGTAAACACAACCACCATACATTTGTGAAGAACATTTTTAATATTATATTTTTAAAGGATTTATTTGTTTTACTTCTTAATTCAAAGTTGAGTTCCTAATCGAATAACAATTCTTAATTACCTTTCAAGATATAAGCAAACCAAAAAGACACAAATTTCCTTGATTTTTTGAATTTATTTGTTAGGCACAATTGAATGAGATTTGAGGGTAGTGCTTTGCATGCTAAACAACAATGATGGATGAAGAAGTCCATTGCATTCATCCCCTCCATTCATATTAACATTCCCATTCATATGAGTATTGCTTAACAAATTCACATTGTTAACATGTGACATAATTGAGTCCTTCAAATCACTTCAAAAGTGAAAATTTGTCATGTAGGCCACTGCCCTTCATATGTCCAAGGATGGGTCCTTCCTCAACTCCCTTGCCTCTATAATTGTCGTGTCCATATGCACAAGAGAAAAGTGCTCTTATTTTCTAGCTTTGATCTCAACAAATTTGAAGATCATGGTATGTCTAGTAGGTTTTCTTTGCTTTGACTTGTATAATTAGCACTAAAATTGAGTAGGGATTGACATAATGGATATGATGGGCAGTTTCATGTTACTATCCTCTTGATCTATTTGAGCATCTATGGGTTGTTAAAATTGTTCAATGCATGGGAATCAACCACCATTCCAATGACAAAATCAAAGAGGATTATGTTTATAGGTATGTTGGCTTTGGAATTTGTATTGTAGCATCTTTTCGTTGCTTGCTTTAATATGATCTATACATGCTCATTGTTGACTCTCAAAATGATTTAATAACTATTGGAATGAGAGAGGCATCAAATGGGCTAGAGAATACATTGTTCATTTTGGTATTTTTTATACAGGTTGGGCAATTTTGTATATTTGTTTTGGTTAATGAAATTTGAGGGCTTGTGTTTGTCCTTTTTCTTGCTCTTGATTTTCCCTCTACCAAATTTAGAAATGGGTTGGAGTTTACATGATGAATATTAAAAGCTTGTAATTTGCACAAATACTCCCATGTATGTTGTTTACTAGTAATCTACTACATAGGTAGTTAAATTCTATTTAGTTTTTGGCTAGAACTTTAATAAACCCTAATATCATTGTACTCATAGTATAAACAAATTATTTATATTCTCAAATTCTAATGGATGAGGCAAGAGTAAGTTATGGTCAACTTTGAGTAAATAAATACTCCCCAATTTCTAATTACTAAGATAACCATGTATCCATCCTCTCCATTCATATTAACATTGTCATTTATATGATTGTTTGTTAATAAATTCTCATTACTCCTTGCAATACATAAGGTCGTTACTTAATAAATTCTTATAATACATAAAATCATTACTTGCAATAAATGCAATAAGTCCATTTCATCATTACTTATAAATACTTTTTATATGAAAACAATAATAATTTATGTCAAGTTGAAGTCATAATAAATATGAAAACGATAATGATTTCTATCATAATAAATAATATTTAATAACAATGCAAAATGAAAACTTCATGTTACATTAAAAAAATATTCAACAACTACTTTAACTAACCATAAAAATTTAAAACAAAACTATTAATTAAATAATGTTTTCGCAATATATCAAATTAAATTATATGATATTTTATGGATCCATAAGAATCAACTTAAGAAATTCAGTTCATTCCCAATAAAATATTATACAAAACTAATAATTTTATCTTTACCAATCGCTATAATACCTACCATAGGGGGACTTAATAATTGCCAATTTTAACTGCTCGGAGATAACATGGTTGCAATAATTTCTTTTGTCCACGAGAATTAAAGAGGGTGAGATGAACCAATACAGTGCGTTAAATTCACTACATATAATGGGATTTTGATGTCGGTTCCTTTCGGAAAAGGACAATTACTAGACCCTTCCTAAACTACTATCGCAAAATTTTCTAGTCAAAATCACCAACTGCTCTCTCACGTGTGGTGGATAGTGGACCCCTCCATTATCTCATGTATTTTAAAACTTGAAATAAATATCTTTGACCCAAAGCAAAAAGCTGAAAAGAGATTAACATGACATAAAAAACAACAATAAATTCAAATTAATAATAATAATACTAAGATAAGAGAGTAATCCTAACTAGTAACACCTAATTTCTATTGGGGCATACCGCATAAACTAGCCACGATAGGCATCACAAACAATAACAAAAATATAAAATTAAAAATTGGATGTGACGGTTTTTTCTGTTTTTACACTGACTCATAAAAATTATCTCATTTAAGTTAATTTTAAGAAAAAAATTATACTAGATTTGAATTTATTCTAGAAATTTTGGAATTTTAGTAATCATCACTTAAATGTAATAGAGTATTAAATAGATGATAGGTTATATTATTGTTAGTCTCTCAAATTTGTTTCATGGTGCATAGTTTTCTAACTTATCATTGAATCATTTTTTTTTTTTTTAAAATGCGAATATACAAGAATAATAAGTGCTTGAGTGAGCAGCTGAAAAAGATAACAACAATACGTATACAGAACAACATATACAAACAACAATAACAATATAATTATTGGCCAAATAATACAAAAGAGGTTTGAAAGAACACAAACATAACATAAGCACAGTGAAAAGACATAATAGAAAGATATTAAAACCTCAGAAGCAACATTATATCAAGGGACAAAACCCCAAGCACAGCTGCAACAACCACCAGCTAATATCACAGAACATCTGTTGCCAAGCAAGAGAACACTATAGTAGAGAAATTGACCCTGTGCACAAGAAATCTGTCCTAGCCAAAAAGCACAAGTCAACCAACTCCGGGACTGAATCAATCCATCTATCTAAGAACTCTTCTTGTTTGAACTAAGCTCATGAAGCACATATTTGGAAGCCGTGAAATTTGAGCTTTGATTTGATTGATCTGGTGGGCAGTCATCACATTTTTCTTCCATAAACCTTGTAGCTAGATGCATCAAAAGAACCTTGTCAAGTAGGTTACAGAAAATCAATAATGTGAAAAATTAAATCTTCCAACAAATCAAATCTTCTTGGTAGGAAATCAATAATGTGAAAAATCAAATCTTCCAATCATTAGAAATCAATCATGGCAGAAACCAAATCTACCTACAAATCAAATCTTCCTGGTGCAAAAATATCCAATCATAATTAATGCATTTAAGTTACTAATATCATTGTTTTCCTATCTAAGAAACCTTTACACCTCTTAAAGATGTAAATATTAGTATTTTTCAAAGATAGATTCTTATGAACTACTATTTATACAATATAAATCAATAAATATTAACTCAAAAACTAAACAATTAAATTTTGAATCAAAAATCACATAATTTAACACTTAAAAAAATGAAAGATTATGAGGATTGGGAGCAGCGCTTTAACTAGGTCTTTTGGGTGGTTTCTATTCTCTGTTGTTTTGGTTGTTCGGTATGTTGGATTAGTGCTCTGATTCTTACTTTCTTAACCTTTTTGTAATAGAGATCGACACCCTTATTTGCAACATATCATAATCAAAAACACTTCAAAAAATCACCACCTACTTCTATATATATATATATATATATATATATATATATATATAATAACATTGGCATAGCTCATACCCTTTAACTTTGTATTTTAGAAAATATTTTAACATTGGGCTAGCTGATACCCTTAAACTTTATACTCTAGAACGTGTTGACAAGAACCCGATGCTCTTGCCGATACCGAACGGATAGATCGATCATCAGCATATCCTCCATGCCTTGGTAGCATATCCTCAATGCCTAACATTTCTCGTGTAAAAGAATGTAATATCATATCCTCTATCCATTAATAGTGACGTAAAGGGGGCAAGCGACACTTTAGCCCTTAGCCTTTAGTCATTTTTTTACCTATTTTTTATTTTTTAACTACCGACCATGATATAGATGACGGGCATGTGTGGGTCGATGTGGACCGCTAGTGAACTGTCACGGGCCCCCGAATGGGCGGGAAGGGGATGTGTCAGGAAATGGCCGGTGGGGCGGCACCGGCTACCGAGGCGACCGGTCTACGGCGGAGCCATAATATAAACCGCATGGGATGCTAAAGCTTCAAAGAAAAAACGCCCGAGAGCGGTGAGCCGAGGAAGAGAGCTTGAATCAGGATCAGGATAATCTCTCGTTGCAAAGAAATATGCCTTTCAGAGAAATTGCAGTGGGGGGGCCACAGGAGGCCACGCACCCCACAGCCCTCAAAGCTGCGCTTGCAGAGTTTATTTCTACTCTCATCTTTGTCTTTGCAGGAGAAGGCTCCGGCATGGCTTTCGGTATCGTGGTTAACCAATTTTTTTTAATGTTTACTACTTTTTAGACTATAAAAGGATCCATTTCCATTTCCGTTAACTATGTAGTTTAACTTGACTCGTGGGTTTGTGCATCCGCAGCTAAGCTTACTGACAACGCGTCGACTACGCCAGCCGGACTCGTGGCCGTGGCGCTTGCACACGCCTTCGGGTTGTTCGTCGCCGTTGCCGTGGCCGCTAACATCTCCGGCGGCCACGTCAACCCGGCGGTCACATTTGGCGCTTTTCTCGGCGGACACATCTCGCTTCTGAAGGGAATTCTCTACTGGATTGCGCAGCTGCTGGGTGCCACCGTGGCTTGCGGGCTGTTGAAGTTCACTACCGGCGGTCTGGTAAAAGTCCAGCTCACTTATGCTGATCTTTATTTGTGTTTTTAGTTCCTTAGTTTTTTTTCCTGACGGAGCGGCTTGCCCAGACCACGTCAGCATTCTCTCTCACGTCCGGCGTAGGGACGTGGAACGCGGTGGTGTTCGAGATCGTGATGACGTTTGGGCTTGTGTACACGGTGTATGCCACGGCGGTCGACCCGAAGAAGGGGAACATTGGAATCCTTGCCCCGATTTGCATTGGTTTCATCGTGGGCGCTAACATTTTGGCCGGAGGGGCCTTCGATGGGGCGTCTATGAACCCCGCTAGAGCATTTGGGCCTGCGCTGGTGAGCTGGACGTGGGCGGGTCACTGGATTTACTGGGTCGGACCCCTTATCGGGGGTGGCCTTGCTGGTATTATCTATGAATTGTTCTTTTTGGAGGAGCCGACTCACCAGCCTCTTGCTTCTCAGGAATACTAATCAGGACTTTTCTGCCAATAAAGTGGCTCCATATTCTGAGTTATTGTGGTCCACCTCGTTCATTTGATAAAAAGAATGCCACGGGGATATTGGCGGTGCGCAGGTTTATCGTGTATGGTGATTGTGAAGTTCGTCTAGAGAGTTGTGGGTCTTTGGACCGTTGTGAAGATTGTATTAATTTGGAGTTAATGTTAGAAATTTAATGGGTTAATGGTTTTGTCTATTTGTGACTCAATTTCTTGGCTCGTACAATCTTTATCGAAATGCCTGTGTACGCTATCGATCGGATATTATTCTCCACGAAAGCAATTTCTAGTAGGTGCTGGAGCCTGAGATTTGACAGGCATTATTAGGTACCAGTTTTTACTTTTTATATTTTATACTTAATCTTCGTTGTTTACGCTTATCATTTTAAAAGAAGGGTAAAAATGATGGAGACGGAATTAAGATGCTTATCCGTGATTTTGTCCTTAATAGGTATAGAACTCTCGAGATGGTCGACACATATCCAATTCAGATAAAACGTAATAATGAAATCCACGATTTTGGCGTTTTAACTAAATTAAAATAATTATTGAAAAGATTAAAATTAATAGTTAGACTATCTTCATTTTTACCATTGTAAATTTTTTTAAATTTTAATTATAATTTTAATAATAAAGTACATTTATTACTTAAGTGGTATTATTTGTGGTTTTTGTTGGGAGAGTAGGAAGCAATGAATAATTTATTACCATTGTTATAAGCTCACCTTTGTAAGTTCTCATGTTTTTTAGGTGTTTATTTTGTTGAAAGTACTCATAAGCTTATTGAAGAAGTGATCACTTGGAAAGGAAAAAAAATGGAACAAATTGAGTGATATTTAGGTGGGATTGAAAGTGCAAATTAAGCTTTTGAAGTTTAAATTGAACTAAAAATTGAGGGGATGGTATGATACAATTATGAATAGAGGGTAATGAAAAAGGGTTTATTTGTGTAGGAGAAATATGGATAAACAAAATACCAACTATATATATAGAGACTTTCTTTTCATGGAGTCTCCCTAACAATTCAATATTTAAATAATTTTGATTTGATATTTAGGTGGGATTGAAAGTGTAAATTAAGCTTTTTGAAGTTTAAATTGAACCAAAATTTGAGGGGATGGCATGATACAATTATGAATAGAGTAATGAAAAAGGGTTTATTTGTGTAGTAGAAATATTGATAAACAAAATACCAAATATATAGACTTTCCTTTCATGGAGTCTCCCTAATAATTAAATATTTAAATAATTTTGATTTTTTATTTTCTCAAGTGAGAATATTTATTAACTAATATTTGAGCCTTCTTAATAATAAAATATTTAGTCAGATTTTTTCAAAAAATCTTTTATTTTTTCAAAATATTTTAGTTATATGATATTTTAATTTTTGTTTTTAAATTACTAACTAAAATATTGTTATATATAGTAGGTATAAGTTTTCCACATATCATTGGATTAGTGTAAATGTGCTTTTGGATTTAGTTATATACATTTTAAAAACATTGCAAGTTTGAGAATGATCTTTCTTCTGTTTTATTAAACTTTTTTTTAATTTATAATATATTTTTTTATTTAGTAAATCTATGTTTTTAGCTTGGGCCAAGCCAAAACATAGCACTTTTTGGGGGGTCTCTTCCCAATGGCTTTATCACTGAGACCACTGCTGGGGGGCCTCAGTCCCTAAGGTATTATCACCTTGTTCAAATCCGTGAGGTCAATGAGCCAACAAAGACAACTTGCGAGCACAACGGCCTAGTGAAGATCCATAACCTATGAGCTCAATGACTCAGCAGAGGTTTGACTCTTGGTGCCACTACATTGTACCCTTATAACAATTTATTAATACTAATTATTTAAAAAAATAAAAAATAAAAAAGTGAAATAGAATTTAACAAAAAAAAGTCTATTCTCCAACTTCAACTTGTTATAAAATAAAATAAATTAATGTATATTAAAATTATGTGTATTTTAATACAAAAACATTAAACTTAAAAATTAAAAAAATACATATTAAAAAAAAAAAGTTTCTTTACTTTATATATATATATATATATATATATATATATATATATATATGGTTAACTTGGGAAGTTTTAGCTGGCCGGAGAGGTCGCTTAGAGGACCTCTTCCCATTTTTACTTTTATTATATAATTTTCTTCCCATTTTTATTTTCATTATATAATTTTTTGTCAACTAATTAGGAATTTTTAGCCTAGCTCGAGCCTGTAAGCACCAAAATCACGCATAGCCTCCACGAGGACCCCATGATGACTCATAATCCTTGTCACGTACCTGTAAGCGTGAAATAATGCCCTCTCAGCAATGATTTTCTTGGTAACATATGGATTTTCACTTCTCTTTTTGTTTCCCCTTTGTTGTACTAACCTTTCCCCCACTTTCGACACTTTTTGACACTTGTTGATTTTCACTTTCTGTGCTTGCGACTTCGTCTTTAAGCCTTTTACTCATCTATTTGTTGTAATTTGACCTTTCCCTAGTGTTTTTCATCTAACCCAACCCATAGGATCCCTCTAGAGGACCTCTCAAGCCATCTCCAACTTTTAGTTTTTAGTTATGTTCAACCAGGGCAAATCTCCCCCTATTATTTTAGGATCTCCCCTGGGAGATTTGATATTTGCAAGTGGAGATTTGGTTTTTAACCACCTTTCAACCAGTTTCTAGAGGCAGTTCACCTCCTCTTCACCTAATTAATTACTCCCATCCTGCATTTCAACCCAAGTCTACTCCTCTGTGGGTCGCCCATGGGTCACCCCTTAAGCTACCCAGGGCAGCTCCTAGGTGATTTGGATTGGAAAAAAGGGGCGACCCATGGGCGACCCGGCAGTCATTTTCAGGAGTGGAAAAAATCAAGTTTTGGACATGAACAAGCTCTATTTTGACCCATTTTTCTTCCTGTTTGCATGAGTTTTTGGCCTAAACATAGAGTTAACTATTCCAATCCTTCAAGCATGCATAATTAGCTCCTTTTAATCTACACTTGTCATCTCATGCACTCTTGAGGACTCCATTTTTGCTTCAATGATAAGCTATCTTGACGTGTTCACTCCTTAATTAGCCCAGTTCACTCCCTAATCAAATGAGTTAAATCTCTAATCAAGGGAGTTAAATCTTCAACCTCTACCACCTTTCATGAACCCTTTCAACCTATAATACCCCCCTCCCTCAAGCACAAAGAGGCAATTTCATTTGTGCATCCAATCTTTGTAGGTTTTTGCTCTCCACTTAGCATCCATATGCTCATACAAGACTTATGAGCCTTTTATTTCATTGTTGTTTCCTCCAAGCTTTGCTAAAAGCTTCTCATCATGTCGTTACGCTTCTCATTTGCAAGCCATAGTGCTCTTTTAAGCTCACATTGAGCTCACATTTCAAGCTTTCTAAACCTATTTTGCATTCCTTCCCTATTGTTGCCAAGAGGAGATCCCTGCTACTGTAAGAGGATGAAGAGGTTACCGACACAACGATTCATGGGAGTAGTGGAGGCTCATGCATCTCACATTCTAGATTCTTTAGTGATTCTTTCATTGTGATAGTAATTAGCTAATCTTAAAATTGCTCTTGGGAATAGTAATTGGATGTTGCAACTTCCTTGATAAGATAAATAGGATTCTTTTGTTAGATTAGTTTACTTCAATTACTTTGCATCATCAGTTTAGTTTGTTTTAAAACAATTACATTTCTTAGGGCGATTAGATCCAAAATATCAAGAAAAACACAAAAAAACCATAGATCAGATTGCATTAGGTTAACCCATTTTAGATTGCATACATATTTCAGATTCTAGATTAAAAAACACTTTCCTTTCATAAAAATCCACAAAAAACACAAAAATATTGTCTCGCATACATTCAAAAACAAAAAATAACAAAAACATAGACATAACACGAAGTTGGAAAACCCTTGATTTCATCACGAGGTCAACTAAGGTCAAAACAAGGTGAAAGCTCAAGTAAACCCTCGATTTCATCATGAGGTCAACACTAGTCAACACTAGTCAACCAATGTAAAGTAAAGCAAGTTAAACCTTAGGTCATAAACCCTAAGTCAAACCTAAGTCAAATCGAGCTCAACTCCAACCAACTCTCTCTCGGTTTGGGCTCACAAATGTGCCTTGGGCTTAGAGGTGAGTGGGTGAGGGTGATCCTTGAAGAGATTGAGGAGATACACCCAAGGCCACAACATGATCAATTGACAATCTATGAACAACAATATAGGCTAAGGTTACTTCAAACACGAGTCATCATACAAAGATTTGAAGAACAACTCCAACTTGATAGAAACATAAACGAGAACAATCGACAACCAACTCAACGTTGGAATCTTTAGAATCCAAATAGGTGAACAGTAACTAGTGACCCTTTGGGTCATATAGTTATTTCAACTACGATGGTTGCAGAGCACCATATCAGAATCAATACCCAAGAAAGGCCCCAAGATTGGTCGACTGCTCTCTGTGAAGTCTAGCTCTCAAGCGAGCAGGACCGCCCCCGTGTCTCACCTCCTCTTGACTAGCTACTTCCATGAGAGTGAGTGACATGGAGGTTCACCCCATGGCAAGGAGAAGGGTCCATGTGCTCATCAAAGCTGACTTGACCACCCCATGCAACTTGGTGCAGGTGCACCCCTTCAACAAACCAAATATACATCTAAGGGAGAATATTAGGGTTTTATTAGGTCTTAAGCATTTTATGCTTGTCATGTAGCATTTGTGTTATCATTTCATGTTCTAAGCATTTCATGCTTGTCATGACATTTGTGTTGACATTTTATGTTTTAATATCTCTCTTCCTGAGGCCAATATTTAGCATCATGGACAACAGAAGACAGTTGGGTTATTTGCAGGATTAAATCTAATGTGTCGTATTATTTGATGTTTTGCTGTCTTATGCAAAACAAGTGCCATGTGATTAATTAGGGCTTTTTATTATAATCTTGGTTTAAGCAAAATCCTGAAAACAGAGGAGAGAGGGGTCGGTAACAAAATAGGGAAAGTGGTCGAGGAATAGGGGTTCTTCGACCTTCAGAATTATCAATTGTAGAAATCTCTATAATTAGTTTGTGTTCGAAAAAGTTCGAATGAAGAAATAGGAATTCTAGATCTTGTGTAAATTCCTTGTATATTGAATTGTTCTGTATATTATCTGTATAGAATTGTTTTCATACTTAATTTAGTTTCCTTCCGTCGAGATGCACGATTAAATCCATTCCACTGGTGGATTTATGTGAAATCAGTGGAATGGATTGTGTACATTAGTATTCTGTTGGTTTTCCTTTTTGTTTGATGGGCATGGCAGAATAGAAATTACGGAATCCATTAAAGAGGAAGTTATCGGTGGAAGTTCAAATGTACATTTGAGGTATATACATCAATTGTATGTGGGGCAGTCTGTGAATATATCGCATTTGCATGCGAGCTACCCCCTGTGTATATGCAGTGAAGAATGGTATGTATGAAAGTCTGTTTGGGTCAAGTTTGTGTTGCTTGTTGAATATACAATTCCTGTATATATCACAAATGTATGAAGGTACATTCCCTGTGTATATCACTGTCACATCTGAGTATCACCTTGTGTATATCCTATGATAAAATGCATGTGTAAGAGTCCATTCGGGTTAAGTTCATGATCATTCACTGAATATACAATTTCTGTGTATATCGCTAATGTACTTGAGTACATTCGGCGTGTATCCCGTAATTATTTGTGAAAATCCATTGCCTGTGTATATTGTCAAAGTATATTGGCAGACAATTCCTGTGTCTATTGAAATTGTCTGAAAAGATACATTTGCTGTGTATACATCCATTGTATGTTGTAGGCAGTTTGTGAGTATATCGCTACTACATGTGGGCATTAGATTGTGTGTATACTGTAATTGCATATCTCTGTTGTATGTTGTGAAGATACAATGAAAATATACATTGCATATGATACAAAGGGTGACCGGCCGAGGTGGTACATAGTTTGTATGTTGGAAGGATATTTGTCTATAGATACAAGGAATGACCGGTGATAGTGGGGCAGAGGACCGGTGATAGGAAGTCATAGTTTGTATATTCCATTTTGTATATTTCATTGGTATGTCGAGACATACATTTGTTTTGATACAATTGTTGACCAACAGAAACGGTGGAAGGAACCAACACGGCAGGTCAAGTAATGTATGTGCAGATTCAAATGTATCAAGGGGATGTCAGGAAGACAAGGCAATTCAGAATGACATTTGAAAAGGAAGCCGATGGTATAATGTTTGGCCGATGCATAGGAAGATATCGGTGTGAAGGAAACCATCGGGAAGACAGTAGATAATGAGACCGACAAGGTAAGAGTGCAAGAGGTTTGGTGAGACATTTGAGATCTCTTGCCAATATTGACTGAATTAACATTTTGAGTGTGGGTGTGTGTGTTTTCCGCTGTGTGTCGCTCTACATCACAACCGAGTCATGTTTTTGAGTGTACATATTTTGGTGAACCTGACGTGAAATTATAAATCCTTCAAGGACAAGTGGTTTGCATTTCAACTTCAAAGCTCATTCATCACGTCAACTGCAAAGATCCCACAACCATTCTTTCTTTCACGACCATCTTTGTTGTCTTCGCCGCTTCCATCTTCACTCTTTCCATCCTGACCTTCGCTCGTTCCATTTATTCTGTGGTGTTTATGACACCCTCGAATATGACAACCAAATTTGAACTTAGGGAACATTCTCTCAAGGGAGCCCAAAACTCCGTCTTTCGACAAGTATGTGTCGTCTGATCCAAATGCACCAGTCTCTAACTATTATGACTATGAAGATTCAAATTACAAACAAGACACAAGAGAACCTAGTCATTCTCTATCATTCAACAATCTCGCATGAGAACACAATCATGTAATTCCAAACACGCATCATAAGACAAGAAGAGTACAAATGAGGTTAGAAATCCATCGCATGGAACAACTCTCTACAAGCAATTCAAGCACTCATCTAGATGATGAGGTAAGACAACTCAAGAGAAATTTACAAGAAGCCAAGGATGCTCAAGAGGCCTTGAAGGTTGCTTTATGAGAAGAGCAACACGAGAACGCCATGTGAGAATAAGAGTTAAACCACAACAATACTGGAAATGAGATCCCTAGAAACAAGGAAGTGCCGAGAAGCCCTACACTTGCAGATCTCATCGCAACATTAGTACAAAGGATTAGGACTCTAGAAGCAGAACAACATATCCTAGAGAGAAGGCAAAAGTCATAGGAACATGTTAGAGTTGAACAAGATAGGGGGCATCTCAAAATCCCCATTACCTAAACTACTACTCCCAAAATGGGAGTAACGACACATTCCCAAATGAGAATCCTCTAATACAGAACACTCAAACAATACATAGTGTAGACACCTAAAAATGGTCACAACCAATTTCATCCATTCCAAACCTGCCCATTCACATCACTCTATCCAATCTACACATTAATTAAATAATTTCTAATTATTTAATTAATATTTTCTCCGTCGTTTCCTTCCACCAAAAATTCAAAATTCTTCTACTATAGTTCAAAAATTAAATATTTTGACAACTATAGTTCACATCCTATTCCCAAAAATTAAATAAATACTCATACTTATTTAATTCCCTATTTTATCTATTTTTTATTACTTTAGTAATCATCATTATTTTCTTCTAAAACATGTGCACATGAATTAATTTTAATTAATTCTTAATTACAACTCCCCATGTTTCTAGAAGTCCACTTGTCATTCAATGTACATGACAAGTGGTACTTTGGAAGCATGGACAAATCTTCCAAAAGGTGTACATTTGTCCTATTTCTTCTACCCCACTCCAAGTGTCACTATTCATGCAATTTTAAATTCCATGTGGCACTATTGATGCACTATTCACTCAATTTTAAATTCCACTTGTCCTCCCCCCATAATTTTTAATTCCTCACAAAATCCAATCCATGCCTTTACATAAATGAGGCCTTACATGTCATACACCTACCCAATCCTAGCCATCCATCCATTCAATCCTTCAATCTCATCATTGATCACCCCTTGAATCTTGGAGCATTTCTCTCATCCAACCTCACCATGCAATTTGTCTAATTCTCCTTGCTTGAGGATCCTCAAGCAATCTCAACCCTTGATCCAATCCTAACCCTCCATTTCCATCCCAAAAGTCTATAAATTGAGGCCTTCCCCTCCATTTTCAATAAGCAATTCGTATGCAAGGAAATTCTGCTAGTTTGAGCACTCATAATCAACCAATCAAGCTAATTTCATAGTTTAGAATATCATAGCATATCATCCTTTAGGACATATCACTACTAGTGCATTTACATAGGGTACAAAATAGTTAATTAGTGCATTATTAGTTAGTCCGATCTTGAGGTCCCTTGGACTTGGGATGGACAGTTAATTAGGATAGCTAGCTGACCTTAGTGAATCCCACTTTCATTGTAGACATTTTTGGCACACCTGATGGGACCCCACCCCTTCTAACTATCATTTTGCATTGGATTTTGCATGTTTTTTGTGATTACAAGTTAGATCAGCGCCTGGTTTCAGCAGTTCAGCACCCAACGACTTTGTTTTGGTGCCTAGACCTGAAGATAGTTGCAAGTATGTGCTAACTGGGGTTGTCATCGATGTCAACATGTTTGTGTTGTCATTTGTGTCAACTATATCTTCTGATACTGCTAGATTGAGGAACACTGTCTGAGTATTTTGGTCCACATTTTCTCTGTATTGAAGACCGGAGTATGAGCTTTGAATATGATTTAGAGAAGTGTTTGAAGATGCTAAATCTAGATTTTGGTGGTCCGGATCACTGTGCAAAAAAAATTCTATTCACTAGTTTGAAGATTGTGCCTGGTAATGTTTACAAAGTGACAGGGAGAAAGTGTTTTGCTCTACATTTCTCCGCAAATTCGATTTTGGCTTTGCGGTTCTAGACTTAGCTTATAAGGTCCTTAGTCATCTTTATTTCAAAGGATTTGTCATTTGGTGCTTTGGAAGGCAAGTTAGTGATTAGCAGAGTTTGACAGTGTCTATTGAGAGGCAGTCTCAGATGTATCTTCAAGTGATATCTGTTGTCTTGAAGTGAGATCTATTACGGTTGGATTTGTCAGCTCCCAAGTGACTTTATGTTGTTCATGGATGTCTCCAAAATGTGTTGAAGGCATGTGATTGATCTGCAAGCTACAATGAAGATCTTACAAGCATGTTTCTAATTGATCTTGATATGTACACAAGTTTTGGATGACCTGGTTAGTCACACTTGTTGCAAAGGTGAATCGTGGATTGTAGAAGTGTGTCCAAGTGTGTGAAGATGTATTTGGGTCTGAGCTAAGCCATGATGTGTTCATCCTTCATTCATTTACTCCACAAGTTTGTTTAGGTCTAGTCCTAATTTGATTTATGTATGCTGACCTTGGAGATAGCTCCAATGGTTGTAGAATGTAATGTTGACTTTGATGTACATTCGAAGGTTGATGATAGGTATAAATGTATGTAATGAATTCATGATTGAGAGGCTATGTGGTGAAGATGCGAAGATAAAAAGTGAATTGTAAAAGCGAAGCAGAGCATAGGAGTTGTATTGCGCTTCAATAGAATTAAACTCAGGCATGGTGTAGATGCTAATATATCAGTTCAACCCCGGCAGCGAGCCAACTCTGGGCAGTGAGCCACCCCTTAGCAGTGAGTAATTCTTTTGTGCAGTGAGCCCTTTGGAAATGAGCCACTTTTGATATTTGGTATTTTTACTACATTATATTGTGAGCTAACACTCACCGTAGTTTTTCCCTGTTTAGGGTTTTCCACATAAAAAATTTGGTGTTTATGTGTGCATGCTGGTGATGTGTTCAAGTTTTATTATGTTATTTATGTTTAATGTTCATAATAGAATAAGGAGTTAGATTAAGTGAATGTGAAAGTGATGTTGGTTTGAAGAACTTAAAGTTTTGGGATAGCTGATTCACCCCCCCTCTCAGTTGTCTTGTGCCTTTCAACAAAGATTGCCAAATTTTGGCCTTTTGGTACCTAATTTCAGCATTTCAGCACCCACATCGGGAAGGTATAAATTTGTGGTTTTCTAAGCATTCTTCATCATTTGCAAATCTTACTAAATGGACTTGTGTTTATTTAGATTTCTAACAAATTTTTGGCAACATTAGCTCTTGAATTTACAAAAAATTACATAGGTATAGGGGAGACTCTGCTCGAGTCAGGTCAGCGTCTAGCTTGGGTACATTAGCACCTAGTTTACATAGAGTGGTGCCCACTTCATTAGGAGTTAACTAATCTACATTTCATCATCCTTGGGAGTTCCTTAGTATAATTTTGGTTTGGGTGTTTTCTAACTCCCTTTAACATTGTGTTTGGTTGTTTAGTGTTCTATTTTTTTGCACAAAAACATCAGATTCCAAACCATCACTTTCTCCCTACCAGATCAGTGCTCAAATTTTGCACAGTCATGTTGAAACCATTTGTAGTAGTGCCCAACATCTAAGGTATAATAGTATTTGTTTTAACATCTGGTTTTGGTATTGTAGCGCCTAGTCTGTTTATTTTAGTGCCTAAACTGTCTGAGTCAGTGCTCTATCTATTCAATGCCTGAATTGACTGTTTCAGCACCTAGTTTCTGTAGGTAGAAAAACTTCATGTTTTTGGCATTTTGTTTGTTCTAACCTTGGTCTTGCAACATTTCACATTAGTCCAAGACATCACAATCAAACTACTAATTTGTTTTGTGTACCTCCGTGGTCAAAGACGTCTTTTCATACCAGTTTAGTTGCACATTAAGGTTAAAATAGGGAAATTAACTCTTTGTTTGCCGTGTATTTGTTTGCTCATGGGCATATGCTCTCTCCTCACACCTTAGGGTGATCTTGGGGATCAAAAGTCCACTTGTAAACTCTTTTATTTTATTTTTTGTCCTGAAGGGGTTGCTTTCCATGTATGCTCTCCCCTCACTTTTCATGCGATCTTGGGTGATCAAAAGTGGGGTTAGTTTCTTCTTAGGGGGCTTGCTAGGGGATTTCATCCCCCTAGGGATGACCTCAACTGCATGTTCCAATGCAGGATATAAATATTATGAGAATCGAAAGACTCACTTTAAAGGAAGGACCCCTTCTTGCCAAACAAAAGCCTCGAGATCCTTGGTCTGCCAAGGCTTGATTTGGTTTGTGCAAGGTCAGAAGTTGGGACACCCCCGTTCATAGACTTATCCCCCGTACCTTGTGTATATTGGAATATCCCCTAGAAGCCTTGTGAATCCTAGATAAGACCTTCACCATCATATCTTGTGGTGCACCGCTACAACAGGAGGGGAAGATGCTCACCGTACCACTATACTTGAGATAGGGTCTACTTTGGGCAAGACAAAAGTCTCCAAGGTAAGGAGGTAAGGTTGTACATGACTTTATTTTCCCTATCTATCCAAGCTATGGTACCAAGTTATTAATGGGGGTGGGAATCTCGGTTCACTTTTGAGTTGAGATTGACCCATGACCATTTTGTGAGATCCACAAGATATGTCACTCCCACTTGAATAGTTTCTAGGTTGTATACAAGTGTTTGGCGTGTCTTCAATTGTGTTATACCCATACAAGCCATTTGTAATTAGTGAAGGCTAACAATCTCTCATACTTAATTACAAGTTTGTCCAATCAGGCATTGTGTTTGATGTTTGAAAATCTTGCCAAAAAATCTCCACCAAACACATCCTTAATCAAACCAATCCACATCAACGCCCAATTTTCACAAATCTGTGCCCAACCTCTATCTGTCAATGCTTAAATCATCTGTATCAGTGACTAGATCAGATCTGACTAATCACCCCATTGACACCATATTAGCACCCACCTGTCACATTAGGGCCTAGCCCATCCATATCAGTGCCTATTCGACATGTATCAGTGCCTAATCAGACTTTGTTCTCTGACTATCATCTACCACCATTCAATGCCTAATTAGTCTCTGTCAATGCCCAGCCCATCCATTCAACACCTAGTCATACAAATCCATGCCTATTTTCATATATGTCTACACCTAGTCCATTTTTGCTAGCGCCTAAACTCACTGTTTTAGTGCCTAGATTCTGAAGACCATAAAAATTAGGTATTTACCTTTTTTGATTGTCAAGGTCAATTCACTCATCTTATCCCTCATCATTTTCACCCCATATCCACCCATTTCATCCATTATCCATGTTCTTTTTGGCCCTTAGCTTGTGATCAAACATTAATCAAATCAAATCAAACCAACCATTATCCCCAAATCAAATCAAGCTTTGATTATCCAAATCCAATCAAACCTCATCCAAAATCAATCAACTATCCATCCAAAACCAAATCCAAGTTTCTAAGGTTAGAGTCTAGATCAATCATGTTCTTGTTTATATTAGGCTTAAGAATTTGTCTATCTTAATTTTAGTGTAAACTTGAAATCATAATCCCTTGGATAAATTAGCTTGGGAACTTAGACAACTCCTAAGTTAATGGACTTCAAGAAATCCCATCTTGCTTGGTACGTCTTGTATACCCCAAATAAGATAATCCCATTATCTCTTTTATTTAGGCTCTTTGTCCACCCTAAGTACACAGGGATAATCTTTGATCCTCAACTATATTGATCTAGATCTTAAAATTAGAACAATCCCCATCCCTAACCATTGGGACCTCATCATCCAAATCCAATCAAAGTTCTCCTTTTATGCCTCCCATCACATGATCACAAGCTAAGAGAAATATGGACACCCGCTATCAACCCTTTTCTCAACATGACTCTACCACGAGTAATATGGAAGGGTATGTTAACCAACCTGAAATGGGTGAAGCATCTACAAATCACTGTGTATATTCCCCCTCCTTCATTGATTTCCTTAATGAAAGGGGATTACATGACAAATTTGATTAATTCCTTAACAATCATAAGGATGAATTCCTTGAACGCCTCATCGAACATGGTGCACATCTCCCTTATTCATATGACCACAAAAAACTTAAAGCCATTTTCCATTACAAACCACCATCACCCATTTGTGACCAACCATGGGGTTGTGTCCCTAATCCCAACAACCCTGTCTACAACAATCCATGGGCCAACTACGCCTCAGCTATCAACTCCGTCCATACCATTGGTTAACATGTAGGAGGTAATATCATTTTGCAACCACAAGTGTCAGAACAACCTTATGGCATGCCCTCGCATTTGATGCCCAACACCAACATGCCCCAATCCAAATATCACTATTCCTCAAACCACATCCAATATCCCTCAAAATGTTTCCAATACAATCCCTTCCTCCTTTGAATATTCCTCAAAGGACAGTCATCACACAAACAACATTACCCCCTACCGTGCCTTCACATACCTATCTTCAAACCCAAAATCCATTCGCATCTCAATCACAACATCAACCTCAAAATCCCCTAATAAGCTATTCAAATCCCACACAAACATACCATTCAACTACCCATCAACAACCTCCCCATGGTACTTCCATGCAACATCAGCATACCACACAATATCAACAACTGCCCCTCCAAACACAACATACATACCATGCATCCATCCAAACCATACCACAACAACAAACGTATGGGTCTCATGTTTACTCACAAACTATAGGCCTACCTCTATACATCCAACAACAACACATCATCCCTCAATGACAATAATCATTAACACAACAACCTCCACTTCAAACCACGTCATAACCTCCTCTTTCTAATCCTTTTGATCAAGAATGGCAAGAGATGAAAAACACACTCAAGAAAATCCAACTAGGGACCCAAAAGAAACACTATAAGTTTGAAGACTTATGTCCCTATCCATTTGATAGAAACATGACAACCATACCTTTTCCCCAACACTTTGAAATGCCCAAATTCGACAAGTACAAAGGAAAAGGAGATCCCCATGACCACATCAAGGAATTCTTCATGGCATGCCAAGAAGTAGCCTATGATGATCAATTCCTCCTTCGTCTTTTCCCACAAAGCTTAGGAGGACAAGCTCTCAAATGGTTCATGCACTTGGCTTATGGCTCCATCTCAACTTTTGCTAACCTTTTGAAAAAATTTATTGCCCACTTCTCATAAATGTAGAGCATGAAATCACTATGCTCAATCTTTGCAACACCAAATAAGGGAGTGGAAAAAGTTTTTCCGCATACCTACAAAGATGGAGAGCCCTTGCTAGTAGGCTACCTTGGACAATGCCCGAAAAACAATTCGTCCATATCTTCATCCAAAATTTGAACCAAGAAATGGATTTCCATTTACAAGTGCATTGTGCATCAACCTTTGATGAAATCATAGAAAAGGGTGTCACCATTGAGAAATCCCTTATTACAAAAGGTTTGGTCAAAATTTACAACAAGAATGACAAATAAAAATCATCCAATGACAAACCTAAGTTTTGGGCTAAGAACAAAAACACCATAGGAGATGGCGCTACCGATTCCAAGTACATCCAAATAGCCACCCCTAAACCTAAGGAGACAAATGTGGTGCAAAATGTTTCAAACAATGTCTCGATTCTGTCTGTGCCACCAAACGATATCTCCCTAACAATCCAAAACACAAATACACTCCCTTGGGTGAGCCACTCAAGTTTGTATTCCAAAAACTAGTCCAAGCAAACATGGTTGAGTTTCCCATGACGAAACCATTTTATGAGAACCAACCTAAACCCACATGGTATAAAGAAAATGAGTTTTGTGACTATCATCGCATCAAAAGTCATGCCACAGGTAAATGTATGAAATTGAAGAACTATATCCAAGACCTCGTCGATCACGATGACATAAAAATAGAAGGAAACAACAATGCCTCACCTAACGATGGTCTAGGAGTCTACCAAGACCCTCTTCCCCACCATAACTATCAATCCGCATCCAAACCATCATCCTCCAACACCAATCCCAACAACCAAACAAATAACATCAACTATAACAATGTTTCCCCTCCTTATGACAATGTAGTAGGTCAGATCGATTTCGACTCTACTTGTGTCGCCACCATCAAAATCAAAAGTACCACTCCTGAATGTGCCGTTACTACTTGACGTGGATGTGTAACCATAAAGGGACCATCTCCATCTTTCACCACTACCACTTCCAAGTATAACCTCCTTGACAATCTTAGGAAGACCTCTGCACAAATATCCATCTTGGAACTCGTTAAGACATCCACCATCTACTATGAAATCCTTGATAAGGCTCTCCAAGAGTCCCATGTCCCCACCGACATTCCTCCCGCACAATTCCAAAATCTAGTGGTTCAATTATCCTCATCCTACCATCTAACTTTTAGCCAATTTGACATGCCACCAATCAATCCCACTCATAATAAAGAACTCCATATCGAAGTCTAAACCGCCAATCATAAAATCAAGAGGGTCCTCTTGGATAATGGATCTAGTTTGAATATATGTACATTAAAGTTCATAAAACTCTTGGGGTATTTAGCAGTTGACTTGGAGTCTTTGGTCATTTCTATCAAAACATACAACAACACAGAGAGAGAATCAGAAGGCACCATATGCCTCCCTATCAAGGTGGGCCTGCTCATGCTACCCAACCTATGTCATGTAATTGATCTTGACCTACCATACAATCGCCTTCTAGTTTGTCCATGGTTGCATGCCACTCGCATTCCCTCCACTTATCATCAATGTCTTAAGTTCCCTCATAATGGCGTGGAAGTCACTATCCCCGCTGGTCAACAACCATTTGAATATTGTAAATCTTTAGAGATTGTTTACGACAAACAATTTCATTGCCCAAGCACTTATAGGGAACATCTCAAAGACCCCTCATCCATACTATCCACAACATCATCTACTCTGCACATCTCCATTGATCCATAACATGCTTCCACATCATCCTCCTCTCCGACACTCCAAGTATCCCAGGTCAAGATCATAAATGAAGGGTGTGGTGAATACGAGCTTCACAATGCCTTCCATGTGGGATAATTGCCTATGTCCCCTCACTCCCATGGCCACTGTCTATAGAAGAAGGCTCAAGAACAAAAACATAGAATTGATGATAAAATTCCTTTTGTTCCAGCATAGATCTCTAGAGAAGAAGAAGACAAACAAACAACTTTGAGTGATTGGTTACACCATGATGAAATCCCTTCAACACCAACAAACATTGAATACTTTAAAGAAAAATATCCCGTATCATTTCAAATATGCACCAAGATGCCCTATTGATGCAGAGTAGGGGAAGCATCTTATGCTATTCTTAAAGGTTCTTTGATTGGTCATGATCATAGCTGACTATTTTCTCAACATGCATGATAGGCAAAAAGAGCCATTTCATGGTTTGCATATATACACTACTTGTCAAGCCTTCCAATCACCTTGAGTCACTCTAATTTGACTAGGAGATACTCACAAAACTCACCAATTCCCTTGACTGTTTGGTTTACCTATCATTCCTTCACAATGTGACTTTCTTGCTTCTAGCCCTTGAAATGTGGTTTTTGGGGTATATATCACAGAAACAGCGTCAAACCCATGAACAAATTAGTTTTTCCAACACCCATTAAGCTCCTCCATAACATACTAAACATGCAGTATAGGTTGTTTCAAGACATATGGTTCAAAACTAGACTACTGTTGCTGCTTTAGGCCTAATTAGGTCTCTTCCTACCCCACAAGTATATGAAAACTTAAGTCACAATGTAAAATCTTGTTTCAAGTTGATTGCAATGTGGCATTATGATAGATTTCACTAGTTTTGGGGGTCTCACTACCTCCCAAGCTATTTCTCCTTCAAAAACTAATCCCACCTATACTTGGACTGTCTAATACATATAGATATTAGACTACAAACCCCAAATTTGCCTTTTTGCTCCATTCCCCTACTCTTGCACACAAACCCAATTGAAAGACATGTAAAACTAACCTATTGCACTCATTTTCATCTATGATGCAGAGTTGGAAAGCCACAAATCCATCGATTTGATGAAACCCTCTCAAACCCTCTAAAACCCTAGTTTTCAGACCTACTTACATAAAAATGGTCATAAAATACTTCTCCTATAGTGTTAATTCCTCAAATCAGGCCCAAATGAAGGACAGGTCACTTCTTCACCCAACAATGTGCATTGGAGCCCTTGACAGTACTGTATGGTCAAGTATAGTCGTGTGAACAACAACAAAAGTTTAGGAAATTATAGAGTAGTTTTGGTAAAATCAGTTGAAAATCCTTCAATCTTCATCAAATCTCCTCAAACCTACTTCAAGACATAGATAACATCATACATTTCACCATTTTACAGATTGAGCACTATGACTATGTTGTACGGATCTGGAAAAATGCAAAGAACAGTAATAAAAAATAGGAAATTACAAAAAAATAGGGTAATCACTATATTATTCTTCTTTCACCATACATATCTCTCCTTTCATGCCTTTGCTCGATCATCACAAGGCAATAAAACCTTCTTTTTACATTTATTACCATTTTCCCACTACTCCCATTGTGGAGAAAAAAATAAAACTAAGGCTAAACTTAGCCTCTCAACAACTCTGCTCATAAAACAACTTTAACACAAAATAAGGAAACATTCCAAAATTTGAGGTCCCACTACATGGAAGTGACCCTAGTGGGCTTTATTACATTAATAAATGACATAACTCCCTTTTTGACTCTTAAATCAACCAAAAAAATCAAAATTTAAGACCAAAACACAAACTTGATGACTAAAGTCTAGGTGCCCCTACACCACCTATCATGGAAAAGGGCTTGGCATTGATGAACACGGTACTATAGAACCTATCCCAATTGATCCCACATCTCCAAAATAGTATGCCAAATACTTTGGTTTAGGATACACACTGCCTCCTATGATTATCCATGGACTTGCTAAAAATTTGATAGAGGAGACCAAATCCTCTTCTATTGTTGAAAACATTACTCCAAGTGTCATCATAGCTTCATGCGAAGATCTTGACCTCTCATGAATCTTCCCCAATAACACCATCTTTGTCATTGATCTTCCCCTTGTTCATCTTGAGCTCATTGCCTAAAATTATCAATGACCACTGCCTCTCGACATGTTCCCACACGATGAGGCCCTCTCCGCATTCCTAGAACTTCACAACACCTCACAGTATGACATATGCTTCCACGCAGATGCTTACTTTGGGGAAGAGGAGTTCCTTAGTCCAAAGAAAAAATAAAAAAATAGAAAAAAGTCCCCTAGTGAAAACCTCCCTGAGGCACTTTTAGACACAAAAAAGAAAAATAAAGATGTATCTCCTGATGAAAACCTCTTTGAGGTGTTACGAGATGAGGATCTTCATCTTCCCCCCATACCTTTCTACTTGTAGGAACACTCCAATATCCTGATTGAAGGCACCCAATAAATAAATCTCGGCACACAAGAACAACTCAAGATCACACATATTGCGGAAAGTCTCTCCAACCAAGAAAAATCCAATATCTCAATAGTCCTCCACAAAGCTCTTGATGTCTTTGCTTGGTCATACGCAGACATGCCAGGACTGGATCCCTCCTTGGCAGTTCATCATCTTGTGGTGCATCCAAAAGAATGACCAGTCAAACAAAAACTTCGCAAGATGCATCCTCAAGTTGCCCTGCTTGTCAAAGAAAAATTGCAGAAACTCTTAGAAGTCGACTTCATATGACCTATAGACTACCTTGAATGGGTCTCCAACATTGTTCTAGTTGCGAAGAAACCTAGGGGCATCCAAGTATGCATAGATTTCCATGACCTCAACAAAGCATGTCCAAAAGACGACTTTCCACTTCCAAACATTGATATCATTATGGATCTTACAACTGGACATGAGATGCTCTCCCTCATGGATGGTTTCTCCGGGTACAAGCAAATCAGAATCGCCCCTGAAGATCAACATAAAACAACCTTTACTTGCCTTTGGGGTACCTATTGCTGGCAGGTCATGCCCTTTAGTTTGAAGAATGCTGGAGAAACCTATCAACAAGCCATGACCACTATTTTTCATGACATGCTGCATAAAATTATGGAAGTGTATGTAGATGATCTCCTTGGGAAATTAAAAACAAGAGAAGCACACCCTAAGATTTTACAATAGATATTTGAATGCCTTAGGGAATACAAACTTCGTATCAATCCCAAGACATGTGTCTTTGGTGTTATATCAGGAAAACTCTTGGGATTCAGTGTCTCCCGCAGAGGACTTGAGGTGGACCCCACTAAAATCATTGCTATAATAGAAATGCCACTCCCTAAGACTCTCAAGTAGCTCCGTAGTCTCCAAGGTAAGCTCTAGGCTATCTGCAGATTCATTGCCCAACTTACGGATAAGTGTCAACCCTTTTCTCATTTGCTTTGAAAGGATGTACACTTCAAATGGGACCAAAATTAACAACAAGCATTTGACTGCATTAAGGAATATCTAGCTTCATTGCCAGTCCCGTAAGCACAAAAATCATGCACAACCTCCATGAGGACCCCTATGATGATTTTAGTCCTTTTCACACACATGTAAGTGTGAAATAATTTCCTCTAAGCAGCAAACCTCTTGGTGATGTGTCTTTTCTTTTGCCTTGTGTTGTTTCCTCTCTGTTGTTTTCCCTCTCTCTTTGTTGTCTATGCTTTTCGACACTTTGCGACACATGTCAATTTGCATTTTCTGAGCTTGGGACCCTATTCCTAAGCCTTGTATGCATCTGGTAGGTGAGTTTTCACCTTTCCCAATGTTTTTCATCTTATCCACCCCTAGAAGCCTTTTAGAGGTCCCCTCTAGCCATCTCCAACTTTCAGTTTTCAGTTTCACTCAACCAATCCAAATCTCCCCATATTATTTCCAGATCTCCCACCGTGAGATTCTACTTTGCAAGTGGAGATTTGGATTCTTGCACACAACTGACTTATTTCCAGAGGTAGACCCCCTCCTTTTCATCTCCTTTACCATCTCCCATCATGCATTTTCACCCAGACCCCTTTCTTTTTGGATCTCCCCTCGAGTGACCCATGGGAGACCCTACTGGTGAAAGGGGTGACCCATGGGCAACCCTATCACGTTTCTAGCCGTGGAAAAACTCTAGTTTCTAACTTGAAATAGCTCTATTTTTGCTCATTTTTCTTCTAGTTTGCATGATTTTTGATGCCTAATTTGGAGTTGACTATTTCATGCACCCACACATGCATAATTAGCTCCATTTTATCTAAAATTAACAACTCATTCTCACACATGCATTCTTCTAACTCCATTTCTTCTTGAGTGATAAGCTATTATTTCTTTATCACTCCCTAATTAATTGAATTCATTGGGTAATCAATCCAGTTCACTCGCCAATCAATCCTTGTTAACTCTTCATTCAATTGAGTTAACTTCTCGATCAATTCCACCTCTCATCCCTTCTTCTAACCTATAAATACCCCCTCCCTCAAGCACAAAGGGAGGCAAATTCATTGTGCACACAACTCTTGCTAAGTTTTTGCTCTCCAATCAACATTCTCATGCTCACACAGGACGAAGGTGCCTTTTGTTTGTTCATTGTTCATCAAGCTTTCACATACAGCTCTTCAAGTGTCCTTATGCCGCTTCAATCCAACCATCGTGCTCATAAACAACTCTCAAATTGAGCTCTCTTTGCAAAGCTTCTAAAGCTTCTTTCACTTCTTTGTGTTGTCTTGTCGCCAAGAGGTCTTCCCATTGCTTCAAGAGGATACGAGGTTGCCATCAAGATATCCGAGGGTAGTGGAGGCTCACAAGTCTTCTTTATTTCAGGTTCCTCTAAGCTTTTTGTTAATTGGTAGTAATTAGAAAATTGAAATTGCTTTGGGGATTAGTAATTTATTTCTTTTTCCTTGATCAAATAGTTAGATCTAACATTCTAGAAGCAATTTGCATTCATAGTTTAATTCATTTACTTGCAATTTCCTTTTCTAGATTAAATCATTTCAAAACATTTGAAAACCCCCCTAAAAAACATAGAATAATTGCATTAGGTGAAATTCATTCTAGTTGCATTCATATTTCCTTTCTTAGATTAAAAAGCATCTTTTATTTCAAAAATTACCAAAATAAGAACAAAAACAAGTTTTGCATTTCATATAGTATTGCATTCATAAATATAAAGAAAAGAACAAAAATATTAGGCATTTAGATAAATTGTAAACCCTTGATACCATCACAAGGTCAACCATGGTCAACTATTTGGCCAAACCCTTGATACCATCACAAGGTCAACAAAAGTCAAATGCACAATCAAACCTTAGGTCAACTCAAAATCCTGAGTCAAAACCCAAAGTCTAGTCAAGGTTAGTTCTCATACACTTATCTCTTTTCTCAGCTCATGAATGTGCCTAGGATTAAGAGGTGAGTGGGTGAGGACAATCCTCGGTGAGATTGAGGAGATCCATCCATGACCACAACAAGATTCGCTTGTCCTCCAACAAATAGAAGCACATAGACAATGTTTGGTACAACAAGCATTCATTCGATATTTTAAAAGATAACAAGCTGTCAATGAAAATAACAACTTACCCACACATAGGTGGAATAATAGAAACCCTAACAGAAGAAGAGTAACTAGTGACCCTTTGGGTCATACGGTTATCTCTACAACAACAATCATTGAATGAAATATCTACATTAGTGCACAACAACAAAGGCCCCAGGACGTGCCAACCCCTCTCTTCGAAGTCTAGCTCTCCAACAAGCTAGACCACCCCCTGTGTCTCTTCTCCTCTCAACTGGCTACTTCCATGAGAGCGAGAGTGATGTGGCAGTTTGCCTTGTGGCAAGGAGGAAAGAGTCTAAGTGCGTGCTGAAATCTAACTTGACAACCCCAGGAACTGAGGTCATGATTTTGAGCATACAAGTCCTAATGACACCTATCCTTGGAAAACCCCTATTATTATATATATTAGTGACTTCAGTAGAACTGGGGGCACTACTAGCACAACATGATGACATAGGTCATGAAAGGGCTATATGCTATATCAGTAGGACCCTTGTTGGATATGAGTTTAACTACACATCCATGAAATGTGCATGTCTAGCTATCATTTTTTGTTCTCAAAAGTTGTGACACTACATGCTAAGTCATTCTATCAAGCTCATCTCCAAAGTCGATCCTCTCAAATATCTGCTTTCCAAGACCTTGCTCACAGGTAGAATGGGGAAATGGGAAATCAAAGGACAAGTTGTCACAGATAAATTGGTCGAAGCACCCCTCACAGATCATCAACCACTCTCCATTAATTTTCTGGATGAATCCATCCTGACTATGACAGAATTAGCAAACTAGAAATTATACTTTGATGGATCCTTCACTAATCATGGTTCATGGGCAAGAATACTATTGGTAACTTCTTAGGGCGAGTATATTCCTAAACCATACAAGCTTGCCTTCCCATACACAAACAATGTGGCCAAGTATGAAGCCTTGATCATTGGTCTCAAAATAGCAATTCAGTAGAACATCTAACAACTACAGGTCTATGGTGATTCATAGTTGGTTATCAAACATGTTAATGGTGAATATCTCACTAAAGATGACAAACTAGTACCCTACAAGTAAATGGTTGATGAATACAAATTACTCCTCACCTACATCTAGTTTGAACATGTACCTCGTCTTCACAACAAAGCAGCTAATGCCACGGCCACTATTGGTTCCCTTCTAGATATGCCTCATGATAGTCACCAATGTGAGTTTCTTGTGGAACAACTCTTGATGCCAACATATCGTGTCGCCAAGTTAGAATTCATATGTGAGATTGTTGGTTCTAAAAATCCTTGGTATCACGACATTTACATCTACCTCCAACATCACATTTTCCCACCTAAGTCCACTTGCAAGCAACAAAGGTCACTCATATGCCAAGCCTCCCACTATATTATCCTTGCCGACACTCTCTTTTGTTGAATCTATGATGGTGCTCTTCTTTGATGTTTAAATATGGAAGAAGTTTCCCTCTCTCTACAAGAAGTCCACACAGGTATTTGCGATGATCACACAAGTGGTATTGTCCTAGCCAAGAAGCTCTTGCGTATAGGATATTATTGGCCTACCATGGAGTATGATGCATGTGAGTATGTGAAGAAGTGTAAGCCCTATCAGTACCATGGAGATCTCATCCATGCTCCCTCTTAAGTGTTGCAACCCATCACAACACCATGGCATTTCTCTCAGTGGGGCCTAGATCTCATTGGAAAAATCCATCTGCCCTCCTTCGACGAACATAAACTCATCATCATCACCACAGAATACTTCACTAAGTGGGTTGAAACTATTCCTCTCACTTTCACCACTGGAAACCAAATCACCAAATTCATCCTTTACCATATCATTTGTCATTATTGTATCCCATCTGCTCTTGTCACAGATAATGGTAAACCATTCAAAAACCATGATGTTTGAACCCTTTGTGAACAATTCCACATATAACATCATAGGTCCACCCCATACTATCCCCAAGGAAATGGCCAGGCTGAGGTAACTAATAAAACCTTGCTCAAAATCCTCAAGAAAGTTGTCAATGAAACTGGTCATGATTGGTATCTCCATATCCATCCCACCCTTTGGGCTTATAACACTAGCATCCACACTCCTATAGGAGCCACTCCATACTCCCTTGTCTTTGGAGCCAAAGCTATCTTGCCAATTGAGATCAAATTGTCCTCATTGCACATTTCCTTGCATAATCTCATCATTGATGAAGAATACCATGTTGCACACCTCCAAGACTTAGAGCTATTGGATGAACGACACCTCAATGCCTTGAATCACCTCCAAGCATACCAGAATCAGCTTTGTAGATCCTACAACAAGAAAATCTATGCTAGAGAGTTTGCAGTAGGAGATTTGGTTCTGAAAGAAAATCAAAGGAATCTCTCCGAGCGAGACAAGAAAGGGAAATTCGAGCCTAATTGGTTGGGCCCCTATGTTGTTATAGCTAAGTATGGTTTAGGAGAATATCGCCCCTCTACCCTTGAAGGACAAGAGATTGACAAACCTATGAATTTCATCCACTTGAAGTGGTTTCATAGTTAACTCGCTGGATACCCCAAGTCAAAAATACAAAAAATACAAAAAAATCTAAAAAAATATAAAAAAAATCCAAAAATCAAGAAAAATAAAAAAGTAAAGATAAATAATCCATCCTATAGTGAAAACCACTTCTCATGGTGCCTTGAGAAATTACCATGATGAAAACCTATTTAGAGGTGTCATGTGTTGGTTCAAACCTGGATCCATTACCAAAATCAACCTCTCAACATCATTGCATCCATCCCATCCATTTCATCCACTTCATTAATTATCCACCAATCCCACTATCCCGCTACCTAAGCATCCAATCATGAATTCTGTTATCCATCATTCCTAAAATATCCATCCCTCCCTACATATATTGAACAAGAAACTAGTAACATGAAAGAAGCATTCAAGCCCATTATCCTACCACTATCCTCTACCACAATCAATCCACTACCACCCATCTAGTCATACCCATAGTTGAGCTTTTATCCCTCCCTTACTTCTCTCACTTTTTTAATAGAGTGAGTAATAGAAAAGCATAATTCCCACCTACCATAACACCCATCATACATACACATCCCTTAATCCCTCCATCACCTGGTTCCTTCCATGGTTTTTCTTAGATATCACATCTTTGCATCGCCATATCACCTAGCCAGTTGCCTCATCACCCTTGCCCTTGGTCCCTTTAGTGGTTTCTGTATAAACATCATGTCTTACACCGCCATGTCACCTAGTAGGCTATCCTACCTCGCTTAACCACATGACACCCTTGACCATCCCATCATCTTCTGGATTGTGGTTCTTATAATTTGAACACGGTCTAAGCACTCTATCCCCCCACCATACCATCCCAACCTTTCATCCTATCACCTATCCTCCTCCTTCCACATTTTTATTATGTCCAACAACAAAGTGAGTAATACTTGCCCACTTCCATGACCATATATCTCATCCCCATCACTTCATCCCTACCATGTGGTTTTAATACACGGTACAATCTAAAAAGTGACATTTTCACTCCCTCGACCACTATCACCCATCCATATCATGGTTTTTATACTATGATACGGTCTGAAAACTAACAGTCCCATCCTCTAAACTGAAACTATCCCTCTACATGATCCTATCCCTATCCCCATTTCATCAAGTTAGCCATAACTACATATCATCATCACCCACATCTTGATGTGCTTTGACTCTTGTGGATACAGGGTATGTAGGCAATATGGAATATGAAGGAAGTATCCGATACACAGGTACATAAGATGCACCCATCCAATCCCATTTGGATGGTCACACTTTCTTGAGCTTTTTGATTATTCTTGATCTGCACACAATATACTCGTTAAGCATACTATCAAAGCATAATACTTTCATGAAAAATCATCAGCTATCAAATTGAATTTCCCATAGCTTATGACATGTATCCCCCTACCTATCCTTTAGTTTAATCCTAATCATCCATTGATTCCTATCCTATAGATGCATCCTTCCTACAATGGGTAGAATCACCAATCCTCCATTCATTTTTTTGGCAAGAGATATAATGGCTATATGTTTTGGTCAGTTGGTCTTTTGGTTTTTGATTTTTATCTTGTGTATTATTCTTAAATTATTTCAAAGCTACCTTGATGTCATTATATCATGGTATGTGGTGAATAACCTGGAATGGGGACTACTCTTTGCTTTCGTTTGTTGTGCTTGTGGGAGGTTCTCATTACTCTGCTATAGTATTCATATCTTGTGAATAGTAGGGTTGGTTCTAGCATATTATTCCACTTTTACATTTAAGGTTCCTCATACCTTTTGTGTACCAAGGGCTTATGCTTTGGATCTACCTCATTCATCTAGACAAGGTTGTACTATCGTGAGCATGCATGGGTTCATCCTATTGTTTGTAGTGTCAAGTCCTATGCATAGATGTCTTATCACCTTGGTTCCACATAGTCTAGTGCATAACATCTCATGCTATATCAACATTAGTGCTCAATATTTATTTGCAGAATTTCCTTTAATACATGCTATCATCCTTTTATCCTACATATACATCGCTATCACCATCATCTTATCCCTTATATGTTTCTGCAAGATTCATCAAACCAAACTTATTTATCATCCCAATTCTTCTACCTATCATGACCTCCTATTTCTTCCCCCATGCCGTGACCATTTTCAGGAACTTGGTATCATGATCAACAAAATCAATCACAACACCCCATAGCCATACCATTGCATTAGTCATCTACCATGTGTCATCTTATTGTCCATTCATTAATATATGTTTATTAATTTGAACATATATTATTCATTTCATCATCCATCTCATTGCATGATTCATTAGTCCATTCCTAATATATATTTATTAATCTAAGCATCTTTTACCATCTACACATCATTATCATATTCCTCACATTTTACATACATCTCTTCTCAAATAACATACCTTAACTTCACTATTTTCCTTAGGTGTCCCTGAATTAATTGCTCCCAATAGATACCTACTAGGCATCGCATAGTTCAATGATTGTTTTCCATTTTTGACCCTACCAAAACTCATTCTAAAAAATGATATCAAAAGTAACCTAAAGTGTGCAATCATTTCAAGGCATTTGGTGTCTCCATGCATTGGTTAAAACCCTATTAAAAGAAGAGCAGCTATAGATATCTTCAACATCAAATGCATGGACAAAGAAATAAGGAGGTATGTTTGTTTTGATAACCCATAATATATCCATCATAACATCAAAAACATACTGCATAACATGATCATGTCTATATCATATAATCCATATATCATAACACCTATAAACACAAACCACATATGCCATCCTGCATCACACACATGTCAACCCATAACATCACAAATCATCAACATACAAATCCTGCATCACACACGTGTCAGTCCATAACATCCTAATCATCCACATCATAATACATGTCACCAGCCATAAACACCATATAACATATCAACATCATCATATCATAAACGATATCATATAACCATCACATAAACCCATACACATCAATAAAAATACATAGTCCATCGGTCCAAATGTCCCATCTCATATATACACAAAAATGATCATGATACAAGTAAGGTCCTGAGGACCTGTCAAAAAATTATACATATACAATAAAAAATGTCTACCTGCCCCTAGGTAGAACTGTCTCTAGCTGAGGCCCTTGACTGGGCTGGTCTTGGACCCCTCTGAGGAGGTGACCCCATACCCTACTGACCCACCTGCTACCCTGCCTATCGCTATACTTGTGAGATGGCACCTAGCCTGCCACCGGTGCCTGCACTGGAGGTGGCTACTACACCGACCTCTCTAACCTCCCCATCTGTCTAGACCCAAATGCTACTAATCAACTCTAGTAACTCTCTCTGTTCTATAGGTACCAACCTCTCATATAACATCCTATAGTGTTGGGCCTCCCTGGTGCTCTCAATAAGCTGTTGCTGCATAGTATGGACATCTCCCATACCTAGCCCTAGTGCGTGTCTAGCTTAATCATGCTCCTACTAGTAGCACTACGTTAGTGACTGTGCCTACCCAGCTGCATCTGTAGTTGGACCACCTATGTTTGCAGGGCCACCACATGTGCTTGTAGGGCCACTACTTGTGCATCTCCACCCTACCCCTGTAACTGGGCTATTTGGACCAGCTGTTGCTACACCAAGGCTTGTAATCTAGCTACTCCACTCCTCCATCTCCATCTCCACCACCATCTCCTCCTCCTCTCCCTAATCTACCTCCATCTACTCTATCTCCTCTACCTCCTCCTCCTCATCCTCCTCCTCCTCCTCATCATCATCATCCTTTGCTACCTGTTCAACTACTAGCTAATTTGTAGGAATAGTCAACCTCACCAACCTCTACTGGGCCCACCACTAGTCATACTATGGTGTCATTCCTACGTCTACCAACTACCACCTAGCATGATAGGCTTGACCCTGTAGCCCATCAAACTCAACAATCACAACTTGAGGATTTGGTGGTGGTCCTCATCATGGTGCCTCCACATGAATCCTCATAAATACTACCTCTAATCCTCATAAATACTACCTCCTCCTGAGGCATATCTTGTATTAGCCCAAAATATCTCTGCATCCTATCCTGCATGTACCAGTTAATAATCAACTATGTACGCCCAATCAAATATAGGGGCCGCATCACATAGCTTAGTTGTACATGATCCTTCAACCATGTCTCCACCTCCCTCCAAGGCCTCTAGATGAATACATGTATATCATCTATAACTCTCCTCCAATATTCCAAATCATCTGAGTGGTGATGTACCAACTATCCTCTATAAGCATAGATAAAAGGCCAATGGCTTGGCCTATCCTACACAGTTACAGGCCTGGTCACCACTATGTGCTCCCAAGCCCAAATATGCAGCAGCGTCACACCACATCCCAGACTAGATGATCTCCTGTAAACCACGATGTCCATATCGTGGTAGAGGTGTGCCAACACACACTGTCCCCATGCATATATCACATCGTCCTGAATCATGCACAACATTACCATCCCCTAGCCCATTGGGAATCCTCTTGACCTCCTATCAGGAACCAAGGTCCTTGCTATCACTCTAGCCAAAAATAGGGGCATCTAATATAATCTCCTATCCATCACCTTTCTGTACCGCATCTCTGACCGATGATCACCATAGGGAACCTGGTATGGGGCGAACACCTGATCCACATACTGTGCCCCTTGTTCATTATTGTAAACCACCCTCTCTCCATGAATCAGGATCCTTAGGATCCTCCACATGTCTTCTAATGTAATGATTGCCTCTCCTATGAGCAACAAGAAAGTGTACCTCTCTATTTGCCAATGCTCTACCAGCGCTGTCATCATCGCTCTGTTGGCCTTCATGGCCAGCATCTCAGCAATAATTTGCAACCCCACCATCCTCAAGAAACATTTGTCTATCACATCTAACTGCTCCCATAATACGAAAGTGGGTGGCTGATGCTTCTGAGACTATATTACATCCTCGTCGTTCTACAAAATCACCAACGTACCTTGTTAGCCTTAGTTTTTAAACTGGGTGCTAATTCTTACCCCTTAGGCACTAAACAAATTGGGTGTTAATTCTCGCATTTGAGGTGCTAATCCTTTTGGATAGGTGCTAATCCATAGGTCTAGGCGCTAAATGCCAGACCTGGTACTACCACATAGACTTGGGTGCTAAAATCCTCATTTTAGGCACTAAACCAGAACCCTAGGCGTTAATCGCTAGACTAAGCGCTAAAACTGGGCATTGAAATTCTTATTTTCAATGCTAAATATTTCCCTAGGTGCTAAAATATTCATTTTGGGCGCTAAAACTACCCTAACCCCTAATTTGCCTAGGTACTGATTCATGCTAGCTAGGCACCGATCACCATACTGGGTGCTAATCCCCAATCTGGGTACTACAATTTTCCATCAGGGCACTAAACTAAGCCCCTAGGTGCTGAAATGCCCTTCCTATTGCCTATCTTCTACTCTTTCCTGCCTTGCATTTATTGTGCCTACCCTACCCGAAACCCAAATCAGAAAGGAGGTTTAGAGGCCTACCAGATCTCCATTTTCCGTTGGCCACAAGTACTCTCAAACTCACTTTGTGCAGTGCTCCTTTCGTGGAATTCATGCCATCACTCCTCTCGTAGCTCTTCTCTCCTCTAATCAAAATTTACTAATCACAAGAAGACAAATGAGGATAATGGGCCCCTCCCACATTATATGTAGCCCCCACCACCCCTAATTCCCTCCCCCAAGCCTTAATTTCTTCCCTTGAACCCCATATTTCAACCTGTATCCCATTTTTCCTCCCTTACCCCATCTTAGGTTCCTTGTGTATCCCTTTCTCTTGCTGTCCAGTCTTCCTACCTCTTTCGAGACATCGCCAAAAATTTTATTTTTTCTGTCAATCTCTCGAGGGGGCATCACCTCATCATCCATTCCTCTCCCATCTATGAACTAGGGCATAATTATCAAAAATTATTTGATATCCCATCAACCTTGACAGTAATGACACCATATTAAAGAGGAGCAAAATGTAGATACCTGAAAATAGTCACAACCAATTTCATCCATTCCAAACCCGACCATTCACATTACTCTATCCAATCTACACATTAATTAAATAATTTATAATTATTTAATTAATATTTTCTCCATTTTTTCCCTCTAAAAAATCAAAATTCCTCTACTATAGTTCAAAAATTAAATATTTTGACAACATAAGATTATATCCCCTTCATTGAGCTCTCCTAATGATTAAATATTTAATCCATTTAAAAAAAAAGATTCTTTATTTTGTCAAAAGATGCTTTCATTTTGTCAAAAGATGCTTTCTTTTACATTCTAAAAAATAATTCATTTTAACAACCTTGCAAGTTTATGTAAAAAGTTGAGTTAAATGTGAGTTAAATATTTATTTAAATATAATTAAAATATTTAAATTTTTATAGCAAGTTAGAGTTGGAGAATGAACTTTCTTTTATTTTCTTAAACTTTACTTCAGTTTATTTTTTAATTAATTGATTTATAATAATTATAATAGAAACAAAAAGTAAAAAGTAAAAAAAACAAAAAACAAAAAACAAAAAATAAAAAAACTAAAGTCTAAAATAATAAAAGAAAGTTTATTCTCCAACTTTTGTTTATTATAAAATAAAACAAATAATATATATTAATATATCAATGCATGTGTATATATATTAATATTAAAAAAATTAAAAATAATAATTGCAACTTTTTAATTTTTATTTATGTTTATTATAAAATAATTAAATAAATAAATAATATATATTAATGTATGTGTGTATAAATCAATATAAAAATTTAAAGAAGTAATTACAAAATTTTTATTTTTATTTATGTTTATTATAAAATAAATAAATAAATAAATAATATATATTAATCTATGTGTGTATATATATTAATATAAAAAAATTTGGAGTAATTGCAACTTTTTAATTTTTATTTATTTTTTACGCCTCTCTGACCTAAATTATAAGAAAAAAAATGAAAATACCAAAAAGGAAATAAAAAATAAAATTTAAGAAAATCAAAGAAAAAAAACTAAAAAAGAAATTAGCAACGGTTGAAGAAGAAAAAGCCAAATCACAAAAACTATGGAACCAAAAAAGAAATTGGAAAAAATAAAAAAAATTAAAATTAAAAAAGAAATTGGAAAAAATAAAAAATAAAAACCAAAAAAGAAATTGGAAACTATTGGAAGGAGAAAAAGATGGAGAAAATCACGAAAACTATGGAAACAAAAAAGAAATTGGAAAAATTAAAAAATTAAAAAACAAAAAAGAAATTGCAGGAGAAAATCAAAGAATATACCTCAGCATATTTTAGATATATATTTTTAAATATAAATATACTAGTATATGCAGCAATAACATTTATAAAAAAAATAAAAAATATTTTAATTTATTTTATATGTGGCATTCATATTAGCAATAGTAGCTAATAAAAAACTTATTTTAATTTATTTTTATATGCAGCCACCACGTTAATTTTTATTTATTTATGTGTCAACTTTTTTATTATATATAATACAAAATTTAAAAATTTAAAAATTAAAAAATCATCTTCATTGGAATGTTTGCAAAAAAATTCAATTCAAAATTTAAAAAAATTAGAAACATTTATTTATATAACTCAACTTCAAAAAATCTAATTCAAAATAAAAAATAAAATTTTAGAAACATCTATTCCTATAACTCAACTTCAAAAATCTAGTTTAAAATAAACAATAAATTTTAGAAACATCTCTTTCTATAAATCAACTTCAAAAAACAAAAAGAATATATAGAAACATTTATTTCATATAACTCAACTTTAAAAATAAATTAACTTGGGTTAGCTTTTGAGTATTTTTAATTATTGTCTTTTTTAATTTTTTAGAGAGAACATGTGCATATTTTAATGAAATATATATATTTTTAATTTATTTAAAATCTTAATTTAATTTTTTGAAATAGGAGAGATTTTGGGGGTGGAAAAACCTTATGAACTATAGTTCACATCCTATTCCCAAAAATTAAATAAATACTACTTATTTAATTCCCTATTTTATCCATTTTTGATTTCTTTTAGTAATCATCATTATTTTCTTCTAAAACATGTGCACATGAATTAATTTTAATTAATTATCAATTACAACTTCCTATGTTTCTAGAAGTCCACTTGTCATTCAATGTACATGCATGTACATGACAAGTGGTACTTTGGAAGCATGGACAAATCTTCCAAAAGGTGTACATTTGTCCTATTTCTTCTACCCCACTCCAAGTGTCACTATTCATGCAATTTTAAATTCCATGTGGCACTATTAATGCACTATTCACTCAATTTTATATTCCACTTGTCCTCCCCCCATAAATTTTAATTCCTCACAAAATCCAATCCAAGCCAAGCCTTTACATAAATGAGGCCTTACATGTCATACACCTACCCAATCCTAGCCATCCATCCATTCAATCATTCATTCTCATCCATTGATCACCCCTTGAATCTTGGAGCATTTCTCTCATCCAACCTCACCATGCCATTTGTCCAATTCTCCTTACTTGAGGATCCTCAAACAATCTCAGCCCTTGATCCCTCAATTCAATCCTAATCCTCCATTTCCAACCCCAACAATCTATAAATTAAGGCCTTCCCCTCCATTTTCAATAAGCAATTTGTATGCAAGGAAATTCTGCTAGTTTGAGCACTCACAATTAAGCAATCAAGCTAATTTCATAGTTGAGGATAGCATAGCATATCATCCTTTAGGATATATCACTACTAGTGCATTTAGATAGGGTACAAAATAGTTAATTAGTGCATTATTAGTTAGTTTGATCTTGAGGTCCCTTGGACTTGCAATGGAGGGTTAATTAGGATAGTTATCTCACCTTAGTGAATCCCACTTTCATTGTAGACACATGGAAATCAAGAAAATCAAGTTGTTGTGCTGGGATATCAAAGCCCACCCATGGGGTTAATGTTGACAACTCCACAATCACAAAGTGCCTTTTTGGGCTCATACTTGGAGTATTTCAAATAGTCACTCGACATGGCTATAAGAAGTGTAAGGTTACCATGATCTTTTCCAGATCTCCCAAATTTTAAAGGAGAGGGAGAACCTAATTCACACATCAAAGAATATACAATCGCTATAAGAGAACTCCCCTGGGATGGGGTCATTGCAAAACTCTTCCCAAAAACATTAGAAGGAATAGCTATGGATTGGTATTATCACCTGCCAAAGGCTTCGATACACTCATTCAAACAATTAATAGGAGATTTTTTCATGGATTTTTACATGAATAAACTCATAAAGACAAGAATCCAAGAGTTTCTGACTATGAAGTAATAACCTAATGAGTCAGTGGCCCATTTTGTCACTCGGTGGAAACAAGTTCTCTACTCTTCAATAAGTGCTCTGAATATGGATCACTGCGAGTTATGAGATCTCTTCTTACATGCTTTGAATAGAGATACAATGGAAGAAGTTCAAAATCTACCTTACAAGTCTTATGAAAAGGCTTCGGAAAGTGGTCGAAGGACCTATGGGTCAAATGGGCGGTTGGTAAACAATGATACTAGAAATAATGTGATTGTTATTAAGATCCTCAAGAATAACTAAAACACAACAACAAATAGGGTAACAGATCAACCTCCGATCAAGAAAGTGAGGGACGATTACTGTGGAAGAGATTATTACCCCATGAATGTTAATGTAGTGGATCATCCTTGAAATAATGCATACTATATGAGGGACAACTATCAATCATGGAATCAAAATGGTAATGGAAATGATGGTAGATACAAAAGGCCCCCCTTTGAGTATAATCGATTTTGTTCCTTCCATAAGACTAGGGGGAATAGCACAGTTTTGCAGGGAATATAATAGGTTTATAGCAATGTTGCCGGAAGACCAACAATGACTATTCATAGAAATTCTCTTGATATGTAGGAGGTCATGCTGGAAAACAAAAAAGGACCAAAGCAAACACAAACACCAATAGCTCTGTAAAATGTAGACATGAAAATCTACCAGGATCCATTTTCTATGCACATAAACATAGAAACAACCGGTCAAAACAATGTAGCCCAAAATATTGATATGAATGTCCCTATGCAACTAGGACCAAAGGGAGAAGCTAGGATGTTAGGACTGGTGGAAATATTGCATGAAGAAGAAGAATAAGAAGAGCTCAACAATGAGCACAAAGAAATTCATGAGAGTACAGTCTCGATAGTGGAGCCAATACCAATGCCGATTGGACCCTATGAACTAATTGAGGACTTAATGAAAATGTACACTCACATCTCATTCATCAACCTCCTAAATTACTCCCCTTCACATCACTTGACATTACTAAAAGCAATAGGATTAAAATACTTGGACCAAATCATGCCACCTCCTAGCGAACAAGTCAATCATGTAGATTTCAATGTAAACCCACCAAATTCTGAGTTAAAAGATCCAAGGTTTTTCTTTGACTTGAAGAAAATTCCTTTTGAGGTAGAGTTAACAAAGAAGGGAGATCTTACACTATACTTATAGGTGTGGATTTATGACACTACATCAAAAGAACACTAATCGATGATGGAACAACAATGAATATAGTTATGTTTTCTCTTTTAGAGAGGATGGGTTATGGTCACACCAACATCACTGCATCCTGAGACATGTTAAGCGGATATAACAACTTAAAGGATACAACGATAGGGAAAATCACACTTCTAGTATCTTTAGGATTAGGACCAAAAACTATCCCAAACACATTCTATGTTATTGATAAATATATAGGGTATAATCTACTCCTTGGGAGACCTTAGATACATAGGATAAAAGCTACGCCATCCACCTTATTCCAAGAAGTTTGATTTTTACACCTTGGAAAGGTATATGTTGCAAAAGGGGATCCAAAGCCCTTTAGTATGATGAATTCCAACACAACAAACAAGAAAATAGGTATCCCCATTGACTACGAGCTTCCAACAAACAAGATTTATGTTCCTAGTCTGACACCACAATCAATATGCATCAAGAAGACAAAAATTCTGGCAAAAAGGGTAAACAATGTAGAAATAAAAGCCTTAGAGAATGAGACACCATCAAAACAGAAGGAAGTCATCCATAAGGAAATGACAACAAAAATCATGGAGTGGATAGAAAAGGATGGACCCCTTTAGTTTAATTTGGAAATTCTTATGATTAATGTGGAGCTTGCCTATAAATATTCCCCTGCATAGGAGAAAAACCTCACAGAACCAAAGGACCAGTATTTGAAATAGCTACACTAGACCTAGGAAATGAGGACCCACGTGCTTTCTTAGATCCTAAGGAAGACCTAGTCGAAAGTTACACTCCATTAACACCACCAAGCGAGTCATATGTTCTTGGAACACAAGAAGAGAGTGAATCCTATGAACTGGTCACACCATCAGAGGATTCATACAAACCAATGACAACATTAGGGGATGTAAATTCCATAGATAACAAATCAGCCAATGTCCTAGGAAACCTCCCAAGGATGTTCATAGTTTCACAACCCTAGGCACCATCTACTGCCTCTACTTCAGTGCAATCGAATGAGCTTGATGAATGGGAAGCACTGTGTAGATCAAGATGGTTGAGAGACTCCCAGATGAAGATGAGGAAAGTGAGGGAGCATTCAACAAAGAGTGAAAGATGTGAGTAATAGTAGGGACAAATTATCATGTCATCTTTGAGTTACCAAGAAGTTATGTGGGGTATTCCATGGATTTGAGACCTGATCCCAATGGAGGGACAAGTATAAGCTTTGTTCCTCCTGATGAGCAAAGGGAACCTCAAACCCCCTTTGAGTTATTCCAGTTTCTCCAAAACATTTAGGATTGGCAAGTAGTAAAGATTTACATGCAAGACTAGTTTGATACACTTATGGAGTTATTGAGATGTGACGGAGTCTTGTATTGGACTCCTTTAAACCAACAGACTTTCCAAGATTTAACCCATCTCACTTGACCAAGTGAAGCCTTGGAATTAGGAGCACTAGAACAGAGTAATCTTACGAAACCCTATAGAATAGGAGAGCTTGTATTGAGAAGAGGTAGCATGAAGAACAAGAAATGAAGGCAAAAGAGGAAATTTATAGAGGACTGGAAGGTTCCCTAAAGAAGATGTTGGTAATGATGCCCATCTCTTGTGCACAATGGAAGGTGAGGAATTTGGTGAAATAGTGAATGCCTTTCACCTTAAAAAGTATTATGTCTAAAAACTATTAAAATCATAAAAATAAAAAAAATAAAAGAAATACAAATATTCTAAAAATACAAAAAAATTACAAAATCTCCAAAAAGATAAAAATTTGTTTATTTCATTTTAGAATCATTTTGTCCATCTTGCACTTTAGTGAATGGCTTGCTCTTGTATCATTTTAATTTCAGTAAGGAGTCTAAGGTTTCCTAGGTGTAGAGTGATCCTTTTAGGTTTTGAGATTCCCCTATGTTCACAATCACCATTCTCCCCCTTTATTCCCAGTGATTCTAATCAAAGCCTAGCTCTTAGCTTTACACTAATCTCAATCTTAATGATTCATGTTGTTGAGTATAAGAAAAGTCAATATTCAAACCCATAGTGTTCAAAGGAAGCTTGCAAGTAGACCTTCCCAATTCTTCCCTAGTAAAAAGGAAGTTTGACTGGATTACGAAAAGTTTTGGTGACACTTAGCCCCTTATCTTTCTTGGCCAAAAATGTTACAGGGATCAAAACTCTGAAGGAAGTGATCTAAAATATAAGTGAATAAAAAAATGAGTGATTAAAAAATAAGAGTGATGGGAAAAGTGAGAATAGAGAGATCAAAGTTATTGTATATCCAAAGCTTAAAAGCATTCATTTCCATAAAAGTCAAAAATTCAAAAAAATGAGAAAATCAAGTGAGCCATTCCAGAAAATACAAAAAAGAGAAAAGAAAAGAGAGTTACAAAAAGAAAGAGTGATAGAGAGAAGATTGTTAAGTGTCTGTACCCTTGGGTGGAGATAAATCTAAGCTCAAAGCTTCAAGGGTGACATTCTATCAAGGAAATAAAGAGAAATGTACAAAGCACACATACACACTAGTTGAGCAAAGCCAATAGTCTAGTAGTATTTAGGGCCATTTTCTACTTAGGAACCCTTGTACTTCCCCATTTTTCCTTTACCTCAGGTCTATCTTACTTGTCATCTATGATCTAAGACCAACAAATGCTAATAAAAGTTGTTGCTTGCCTAAGTTGAAAGCTTATCAAAATGTCTTATCTAGATAAGGATCAATGTTTAGCCTTTAGCAAAGCCCAAAAATTAGAAGCACTCCATCTCCTCCCCATTCCTACTTGAGTTCTAAATCCCTATCTCACAAATTTAAATAGGTATCCTACACCAGGATAATCCACAATCCCCTAGATTCAAAATCATACTAAAGAGAAGTCATAGTGTGTGTTCCACAACACATTAATATCAAACTCAAAAAAAGAGATCCAAAGAAATAAAGTCAGTTTCATAACTCATGACATTCCATAGAAATAGAAGAGTATTCCAACATCATTTTATCCTTGCATTTCATATCACCCCTATATATATCCTATTATATATATATCCTAAAAGAGAACTAAAAACATATCAGTGTCATCATGTTTTCATTCTTGAGTTAAGGGTCTAAACAATCAAAAAGTTCTAAAACTTCCAAAGTACACAAGAGATAAGCATTCATATGATATTGGTAATCATGAAGAGATGATTTTATAGTCATATTAAAGGTTCAACATGCTACAAGTAGTCAAGAACTTACAAGAGCTTAAACAAAATGCTCTCTTGAGAAGTAAGGCTCCCCATGCAAGGGGGCACGATAAGGAAACAAATAGAAAAAAGCCTCAAGGATGGTTCCCTCTAACTGAACCATTAGGGCTCCTACTCCTATGCCTCTAAACAAAGCTAGAATCTCCATGAGATCTATGAGAAGAAGGAACCTTGTTGTGAGCTCGAGAATGTGAAGGACCTACTATGCTTGGATCAGGATGCTGAATCCCAAGACAAGCCATCTCTTGAAGAATAGCATTCTCACCCCTAAGAGTATGATTCTTTTCTCTCAAAGTGGCTTTCTCCTTGCAGCCATGGTAGGTAGGAGCCAAGGCCTAGTAGGTACTCTGGGATCAATAAGAATCCACTCTCATGATAGAATAGTAAAAGGACCAACTAAATCAATAGAAGTGTCACAAACAAAGGTCCTCCATTCCTCAACACTAATTGAAAGATAAAAAAAGGAATGTCAGTTCAAGAGTCAACAAGAGGATACAATGCAAAATAAACTTATGAGGTCACCAGACTACCAAGTGGGATCAGTGTGCCTCATGTCATCATTAGAAAGGGGAGGTATAGGACCTAAAGAAGTGGCCCTTGGCACCTCCTCATCATCTAAGTCAAACTTCTGGTCATCTCTGGCTGAACCATTGTCTGACTGATCATCCCTCTCAGGGTCGTAGTCTTTGTTAGTAGAATAAGTATCCTCCAAGATAATGAGTCCTTGGGAAGGAGCTCCTCTCCCTCCCCTCTATCCACCTCTTAGGGTCCTAGAAGATTTGGTAGTCAAAGCCCCAAGGGTCAAAGGAGTCCAAATGATAGGCCTCTAGTCAATCTCACCCATCTCCTGGATAGACTAGTAGCAAGTAGGAATTAGGGGCAAGTGCTCTGGAAAATCACTTCCTAGCTGCTGAAGGACTTGCTCAACATGGTGATCCTCAATAAATCCATTTCGATCAAAAATCTCAGAAACACTGCGACAATAATCTCAAATATGTTTGTCATGAGACCAAGTACCCTCCATATCAACTTAAGGATCAAAGATCATGTTTGCATCAGTAAGAGTGGCCACTACATGCAATGAAGTATCCAAATGACAAACCTGATCCCATCAAGTAGCTCTCGGAAGTCTAGGATCAGGAAGTGGAAGCTCCTTCTGATAGGTCCTGATGTGCTCATAAATCCATGTCACGATCAGAGTGGAGTGGCTGAATGCAAGATCCCCATGGTGAGCAATGTGATAGAAATTATGATAGACCATAGAAAGGATATCAACACCCCATGAATAAACTATACCCTACTCTATGCATTGAATGATGGGTGCCCAACACCATCTGAGATGAGCCAAGGCCTTGTCTCCCGATAACCTCGATGCAATCAAGCCAATAAGAAACTTCCGCAAGAGAGGAATGCAAAGTTGAGGTACTGTGGTGAGATGAACTCTAGAACACTTATCGGAATGGCTCACACCCATGATCAAAGCCCAAGATGCCTTGTCCTTAATGGACTCTCTAGCAGGAAGAACAAGTGGGTGTCCTCTCACAGGGACTCCTAGGATGTGATAGACATTGTACAATGTAATGGTCCACTCCCCTAAGACTTGGGGGAACTTGAAGGTGTTCCTATTGGCATCCCAATAAGCCAAGATATCACAGCAGATGCGAGAGGTGGGATGAACAATAGGAACCTAAAAAATCCTCTCTAAGCCCGCCCTCTTCAGGACAATAAGATCACCAAGAGATAAAGAATGGATTATGGATGGATGCAAGCGATAGTGGATTATGACGTAGATTATAAATGGTAATGATGGAGAATGTGTGGACTTATGTGAAAGCATGCTTCATATGGGTGTGATTGTGTGAGGCCTACTTATCTCACCTCCTATATTTTGCTTACATTGTATTTACATTTTGATGACATATGGACATTGGGACTATTGATCCCGTTTTGCAGACCTTCAGGATTTATTTCTTATGCTATGATTAGATTAGATAGACTATGCTATGATGTTGATTATAGTTCACATGTTAGATTTCATTTGAATTTATAATGTTATGTGCTATTTGATTTTGATGAAATTAAAATGTTAGTGGTTGAGTAATGAATGAATTATTATGCAATCTTGATCTTGAATTGATGATTAGAAATGTAGTAGATAATGAACATTATCAATGATGTTATGTGTTGTTATTGAGGATTAGATGATTATGTGACATGGTGTGTGTGTGCATTCTTTTCGCTTCGACTATGATGAACATGTGTTACTAATTTGTTTTCATAAGTGTGCAAATGATTTTCCATGCCCATGGAAAATTAGAGATCATCCCACACCCTATGTAAAATTTGTGTTAAACTGATCTAGTCCTAGGAGGGACCAAGGTCATATGTGTTATTGCATGATGATTTCGTGATGTCTACTTTTCATGTCCTTCCGATTAAGTCTACCCCTTTTTATTTGATTTAGTTAAGGTGTTGTGAAATGTAATGTTTGATTTGGCACAATTTAGTGCTTTTTATTTTTATGGCCTTTTCATGTGATTTTATGCTACCTAAGGTGTTTATTTTGGGTTAATTTTGACCCTAGGTTATACCCCTAGGGTCTAGGGCCTATTTGAGCATGTTAAACCCTAGGGTAACTTCCATCTAGTCACTTTAACTTCACCTTGAAGTAAAGTGACGAATTTTGAATTTTGGAAGGAGTGGTGGATGGGTCAAGTATTCAACAATGACCCATTCCTCTTTCCAAGACTTTGGTTTCCTTACCTTGAATACTTGGGGAGTCTTCAAGACTCCCAAGTGTGAGAAACCCATCTCTAATGCTCTCACACATGTGTGAGAGCATCTTGGAGTGAATGGGATTTCTTGAAGGATAGGACTATGACAAGTGTCATACCCTTATCCTCTTGGAGTCCACCTTGTGAGATTCCTTTTCTCCACCTTGCTCTCACACATGTGTGAGAGCACATGTGGAGAGAGTGAGGGTTGGTGGGCTGGGAGAGTGACATGTGTCACCTCCACATCCCATAGAGCTTGCAAGTGGTTTGTGAGGAGGAAGGAGAAGGTGAGATGTGTCACCTTCTCATTGCTCAAGGCTCTTGTGTGAAGCCTATATTACTCCCTCTTTGAGAGAGGGAGAGGGTGCTTCTTTTTACTTGCTTTTCTTTTATGATGGCTTTTGGGGAGAGTTAGCTAGATTTGGAGACACTTTGGAGGCAAGAGCTTGGAGAAGGTATTGGAGAGCTCTTCATCAAATTTCTTCCATTATTGGGCTTGAATAGGTAAGTTTCAAGGCTTGAAGCCTTTCTCTTGTATTTTACATTTCATTGTGTGGTTGTTGGTTTTGTGTGTTCGAATCTTGTTGTTATGTGAGTTTTATTGTGGGTGTATGGATGAGGCTCCCATTTTGGAGAGCACATCTTGTATGTGGTGGGAGAGGAGTGAACCTCCTCGAGGTCATCCTCTTTATCTATGTCACATATTGATGGCCATGAGAGTATTTGGAGAAGTATGGAGTTTATTTTTGAGAAGGCATGAGTGCCTTGGAGATGTGATATTATTTTTGAGATGTTTAAGGCTTGAGGCTTTGTATTTGAGAACTATGAGATTTTGGGTTTTAAGAGTGCACCTCTTGAGTAGAGAGCTGTCCACTCTCCTACCCCCTAAATTCATGAAGAATGGATTTCGTTGTGTGTAAAACCTTGGGTGGGTGTTCTTCTTGCTTGTGAGTGTTTTTGTTCAATGTTGTTGTGGTATGAAACTGTGTGTGGGTGATCTCCTAGCTCGGGAGTGACCCTTCTTGGGTCTATGGTAGGGTGGAGAGTATTTTGTGGGCATGTGAGTTTTTTAGTGTTATTGCAGGTTTGGAGTCATGAGCATTTGGAGTTTGGTGGGAGTTATAATCATTGCTGTGATTTTCTTTTAGTTGACTATTTGAAGGCCATGGCCTAAGAGGCCTTGTTGTAGTTTATGGAGAGAATGAGCTCTCTAATGTTATGTTGAACTAGAAAAATACTTTTAAGTTTCAAGTTTTTATCAATGTAAGGTTGTTTTGTTTAGTAATATTGTTCAAATGAAAGGAGATATTATCTCATTATTTTTGTGTTGCAATGGTCTTTGTTTTAAAAGAAAGAAAAGAGAATATTATTTCATTTCCTTGTGGTTGTTTGTAGAAAAAAAAGTATACATATGGTTTCTATTGAAAATAAATCTCTATTATTTCATTTCAAAAAAAGGGGGAATCTCAAGTTAATGTGAAGTCTATCATTTGTTAGAATGCATTAATTTCACTGTGTATTTTGGAAAAGAAAAAAAAACTATCATGAGTATTTAGTTTGCTGATTTGTTACTGTATTATGTTTTTTAAAAAATATACAAAATGATCACTGTGTGCCTTCTATATATATATATAAATATATATATATTTCTGTCTCATAACATTAATTTAAGTTCCTTGGAGCAAGGTTATTTAGATAAAAATGAATTATATATATATATACTTATAGTTTTATCATATACCCTTGTGTTTTTTATATATAATGGTTTTCTTTTCATAAAAAAAAACATACAAAATATATATATATATTTTATAGTTTATATTTTTCACAGTTTTCAAATAGAAAATATATTACAAAATGGGATGGAGTTTTATTAAAAAAACATAGGTAGAAAGAAGTGTAGGGCTTCATAGCCCTAATGGACTGTGTATTAAATAAAACGTAGTCAAACAAAAAAATGGATGGCGGCCAAGCTGCCACCACTGCCCTTGCTATGTAGAGGAGAGGGGGGGGGACGGACCCCCCGTCACATCTTTGAAACCCTTGGTGCTGGGCGCCCCCTTCAAAACTTGGCCACTGTTAATAATGTTACTCGCTGTTCTTTGTTCTGGTCGCCGTCATCCTTAAAACCGGCATCTAATATTTATTGCTTGATATATATTTAGTATATATATATACCCTGTAGTATACACATGTTGCAACAAAAAAATAAAATAAAATATAGAGATCAATACATTCTATAAACTAAAAACAAATAAACATTATCTCTGGGGTTTTCCCAGTTCTTTATGTAGAGAGGTATATATATATATATATATATATATATATATATATATATATATATATATATATATATATATATATATATATATATATAAAGGGAGAATTAAATCAAACCAAATTTATGGGAATAAGTAAACCCCTGTGTATGCTTTTCCTCCATGGCAACCATGAGAACCTATGAGAAGCAAAAAAGAAAACAATGAGAAGTGAAAAAGAGAGAATAGGGTTAGAAAGAAAGAAGAAATGAAAACTTAAAAAATCATAGAGGAAAGAATAGGTTTAGGGTTAGTTGTGAGAGTAGGAAATAATATAAAATGAATTAGGATTAGTGGAGACTAATGGAAAGGAAGAGAAACTAGAATTTTATTTTTTTTCCTTGTGAACGTGAATTTCTTCCCTCTCATCCCTATATTTTAAAATGGGTTGTTTTTTAATGCCTTTTTATTCCTTGGGTTAATTTAGTTGAATGGGGTTAATTGATCTGTGACTTTATTTTAACTAGTGATTTAATATTGTAATGAGGGGATTTTATTGGGGATTTAGGTAATTGCATTTAGAAATAATTTAGGTGTTAGATTATATTATTTTTTATTTAATCTAAGTACTTGTTCGAAAATGTTAATGTGGAAATGATTATTTTAATGGGCGTATTTTAATATTTAATTACATTTATGTGAAAGACGTGGAAGGAGTTATTTTTAATTATTTTCCATGTATGTTAAGAGGCGTTATGCTGCCAAATTTTATCTAGAATATAATGGCTAACTTAGTAATTTATTTCCTATCCATTTAAATTGAATTAATTATCGAGAGATTTAATTATGACCTAGATGTATTTAAATTAAATTTAATTATTCTAGTTCCTAGGGTTGGATTTCGACACATGTCAAAATCACTCCACATCACTTAGGTATCTTAGGGTTAGACCCAAATTGAATCTAACCCTATTGGTGATGCTCCTCGTGTCGCATAACCCCCTTAGTAGACTATCATTTTGTAGGGGATGCGAAAGGACTTCGCATTACCCTAACTTGGATTGAGGTCTTTGCCTTCGTGTGTTTGTCTCCGAGCATGCATGTTGCATTTGAGAGGGTTTTTAGAGTCGGGCGGGAAAAGTTTTTGATGTTTCATGTCATGACCACATGGCAAATGTGGACATGACACATGTGTTGTGACCACATGGGAAATGTGGGCATGACAGATGAGAGAGATATGCGGGATAGGGGGTGTAAGATGGGGTTACGGTTACATGAGGGAATGCCATGGGGTGGAGGGGAACCAAGATCAATGTTTGCACATACTGTGGTGGATTTTAAAGCTTATATTTGTGATAGGGAGTGGGGAGTAATAGGGAATTTTGATTATGGGATCAGGATGGGGGTGTTTGGGATTGCCAATTTAGGGATTTAGGGATTGAAATGGACTTAGGATTCTTAGTATTTTTGATTGAGTGCAAGATTTTTGGGATTTGAGATTTTTGATAGAGTGGGATTTGCATGTTCCATTTGGATTGATTACCTTTTTCTTGGGGACCCACACCATTTTCATTTTTTCTTTTGGACATGTGGGCTTATGTAGCCTTTTGGATTCTTGATTGTGCTTAGATTTTGTGTATCAATGTGCTACGACATGATAGTCCTTAGGATTTTGTGAATTTTTTGCTCTATATGGGGAGGCATCTAGATTTTTGTTTTTGAATCCCCTAGACATTTTGATAGCTTCATGTTTGGACAATGTGTGGGCTTGTTGATCTTGATTAAGGATTTTTTCAAATTTAGAGGTGCAAGATTTATGGATGGGGGTGTTGAGGATAATGGTTTAGGGATTGGAGGATAGGGATATTAGGAGTTGGAAAGATTGAAGGAAGAGTGGATTTAGGGATGGGAGGATGCTTGGATTTATGGATGGAATGAGTTGGGGGGTGTATGATCACATGCTTTGTGGATTTGTATGACAATGGTGGAGGTATGTCGACATATTATTTGGAGGTTTGTTGAGGGGCACCTAGCTTGGGATTGGAAGAAGATGCCTTATGAGGTGTATGGGTGGTACTAACATGTGTGGATTGTTTTCCTAGGTATATAGCCAAGGCCATGAGATTGTGGAGGGATTTTGACAAGGATGGGCTGTAATATTCCTTGTTTGTGTAGGCATAAGCCTTTGCCATAATATTTCATGTTTTGGAGCATGCAATGTACGATGGGATGCTTGTTGTTTTGGAAACTAGATGCAAGTCCATTATTAGATGGGGGAGGTTGGGTCATGGATAAAAGTTGCTCCTCTCCTATGAGAGAATCACCATAGATGAAGGTGTTGGGTCCAAGGAGATAGGATGATGGATTTAGGATAGGGTCAATAGGGTATAGTGAAGGGATGATGAGATATGGATTTGGGATGGGATCAATAGGAGATGGTGTGGGATCGGGAAAGGGATGAGTTTGGATGCTTGGATCTTGATTATAATTATGCTCATTAAGATGTAGTTTGATATGATCCAAGTCATTTGTTTGATTATCTATGTTTTATTGGAGACTAAGTGTCTCATCATAGGATGTTGGTGGATGTTGGATAGGACAAATGGGATGATGGATAAGAGTGATGTGTGTTTCTTGACCATGTATGGTTTTTGGATCATGGATGTGAGGAGTGTTGACCTCTTGATCATGGAAGGTGGTTTCTTGAGTACTTGGATCTTGGGTAGCTTGGGTAATGTGGTCTTGATGAGCTTGGATAGTTTGATCTTGACTTGATTGGGTGCAAGGTTGATCATGCTTTAGATTGAATTCTTGATATATAACTCTTGAATTTGGATAGGAGTGGAAGTTTCTTAGATGGAATTGGTAGGCTCTGGATGGTCAACAATGTGGCTACATGATGGATCTTGACTTGAACTTATGGTAAGAGACTCTTCAATGGGCTTGATAGGAATTGGACTAGAGGATGATATTAGAGAGATAAGCATGGTACTTGAAGGCTCTTTGGTAGGTTCAAGGATAGGCATTGGATTATATGGTGGTGTTTTATTCCTTGCTAATAGTCCTTGGATAACATTTAACTAAAAATATTTGGGTGGATATGAGGAGTTGGTGGAGGGATCCTCAATCAAAATATCACCATGATCAATGAGATCTTGGATGCACTTCTTAAGTCTTATGCAATCAAATGTTTTATGGCATTTTGCCCTATGATATTCAAAATATTCATGTTCCTTAAACCAAGCATGTTTAAATAGTATGTCATTGTGTGGTCTTATCATAGGAAGTTCAATCAAGTTTGCTTGAACCAATTTCTATAAATCCATTTTTATGGGCTCTCTTAATGGAGGGTTGGAGGAATAATGTGATGGAGGGATTAAATATATTGGTGGATTTGAAGGTATGTGGACTAATGTATTATGATTAGGAGGGTTGGAGTGATATTGTGATGGAGGGATTGAAGGGATTGATGGGTTGGAAGGTATGTGTACTAATGGATTATGATTAGGAGGGTTATAGGGATATTGTGATGGAGGGATTGAATGGATTGATGGATTGGAAGGTATGTGTACTAATGGATTACAATTAGGAGGGTTGGAGGGATATTGTGATGGAGGGATTGATGGATTGGAAGGTATGTGGACTAATGAATTATGATTAGGAGGCTTGGAGGGATATTGTTATGGAGGGACTATATGGATTGATGGATTGGAAGGTGGAGGATGTATAGTGATATATTGTGCACATAAGCTTTCGAGTTCAGCTATAAGGCATTTGGTAAGATATTGTTCTAGGCTAGTGTTCCCTTGGTTAAAGGTACCATAATGATGGTTGAGGGATTTTTGACATGAGCCTATAACATGCTCTTGGTTAAAGGAATCTTGATGGCTACAGGCATTCACATTAGTGGCAAATTGAGCCCCCACTAAGAGTGTGACTTTGGATTTGGCATGGACATGATTTTGAGATTGGATGCATTCAAAATAGTCATCATGATCTATAAGGTGCTCATCATCACTGGTAGAAATTGAGGACCTCCTAAGAGTGTGACTTTAGGTTTGGCATGGACTTCATACAAAGGAGGGGAAATAGGCATTCTAGGTTCCATAATGAATTTTTAAAACCAACTCATAATGCTTGTATGTGGATATTGGATTAGGATTAGGCTTAGGCTTATATGGGGATCCTTATTGGATGTAGATGAGGTTTTAGAATATATAGGATGATGAATGATTTGGTGTCAAGACCTTAAAATGATTTGATTTGATTGAATAAGGGATGATTATCTATAGTTAAGATAGACAAAGTTCTTAAGCAAGAGTGGATTGGATTTGATTTCTACTTAAGATAGACAAAGTTATTAAGTAGGAATTGATTGGATTTGATAACTATACTTAAGATAGATTTACATTCTTAAGTAAGATGGGATTATAGATAATGAGATCAACTTAAGGTCTTGATTTTTGATTTGAAGATTGGATTTGAAATGGATGATTGTGGATTAGGGCTAGCACCTTTAGATGAAAGATTTTGATGATGATTTAGATAATTATGATTAGGATTTAGATAAAGGTGTATGGGGTTGAGGGAGGCTAAGTCTTTAAGACAAAATTGATTTTCAAAGGATGATTGTTGATTAAGGATTAAGGATTAGATGCTTGATTGTAATGGATAGATGGATAATGGGTGATTGAATTTGGATGAGGGATAAGTGGATTATATTAGGATTTGGTTGAAATGGGATTATTTAGATAAAGGGATTGGATTAAGATGATGATGAAGGATGTGGATTAAGGATGATAATGGATAGAGGATGATTAGATGAATGAATATATTGGGTTAGGATAGTAGATTATGATGTGGATTATAAATGATAACGGAGGAGGATGATAGGCCAAGGATTGGATTAGGAGGTGATTATAATGATAATAAGTTGGATTAAGCTCAATTATGGGATTATGATTAGGATGGTGATTGTGATTAGGAAGTGGATTGGGTGGATATAATGAATTAGGATTAGGACCTTGATTAGATTAGGATAACTTGATTAAGATGGGGTCCTAAATGATGGCTTAGGGATGGATTGGGGATAGATTGGGATGATGTGTATATGATGATTAGGATAATTGGGATGAGGTGGTTAGTATGATTAGGGATGAGGTGGATCAGATTAAGAGGATTAGAATGATGTTGATAGATTGGAATGATGTGGATAGGGTAATTAGGATGATTATGGATAGTTGGGATGAGGTGGATTAGGATGATTGGGGATGAGGTGGATTGGATTAGGAGGATTAGAATGAAGTTGGATTGGATTGATGTAGATGAAAATGAATGATTAAAAGGTGATTATGGATGGATTGAAGCTTCACCTTGGAAAACTTTGCAAATAATAGATTTAACACATACATGCATAAGTTTGCAATGGATTTCCATTTTGGATTAGAGAAGTGCATGATTTTCAACAAATGAACACATACACCAAACACAATAACACCCTAGATTATTCAAGTAGGTGTGTCAAATCTTGTGGACTCACAATGGTGACATCCATCCCATTAATACCATACACCATGAAATGAATAGCTAGGGATAACCCATGTACATGAGAAGTCCCTTACCTTGGGGGTGAAATATTTTCCCAAAGTTAGCTTTATCTCACCCACAGAGGTACATGTGAGTGTTGAATGCATAAGAAAACTGAGAGGGGGGGTGAATCAGTTGTATCAAAAAATTTAAGCCTTCACAAACACAATCACATCCACATTAATTTACATAAACTCTAATTCTATTATGATGATTAAACATGAAAAGAAGATAACAAAATCTTAATCACATCAACACCATGCATAAGAGAACACCAAATTTACGTGGAAAACCCTAAAATGGAAAAACCACATTGAGGATTAGCTCACAATATATAGTAGTATCAATACTGAATTACAAAGAGGCTCACTGCCTAAAGAGGTGGCTCACTGCTAAGAGAGGTGGCTCACTACCAAAAGAGGTGGCTTACTACCATGAACTGATATGATAGCATCTACCACATGCCTGAGTTCAGTTCCAATAAAGCACAATACATATCACCTTCATTGCCTTACAAAACAAACATTTTTATCTTCACATCTTCACACACTTCTTACAAACACACAAATACTTTTCACTTATTTATTCAATCATCAACCTTGGAATATACATCAAGGTCAGCAATACATTCTACAACCTTTGAAACAGTCTTCAAGGTCGGTAAACATACACAATTTAAATTAGGTTTGGACCTAAACATTCTTGCAAAGCAAAGAAATGAAGGTAGGACATTTAATATCTTAGTTCATACCTAAATACATCTTCACATGCTTCAACACGCTTCCACAATCCACGAAGCACATCCGCAAAGAGTGTAAACAACCAGGTCAGCCAAAACTGGTGTTAACACTAGGATCTTTAGACACACGTTTCCAAGAACATAACCATAACTTGTGGACTAAGCACAATCCTTTAACATGATCTGGAGACATCCACAAAAAACATAAAATCACTTGGGAGCCAACAAATCTAGCTACACCAAGTTTTACTTGAAGACAACAAATCTCACTTGAAGACAACTTACAATCAACAGTGCTAAGCTCTGCTACTCAATAACTTGCTTTCCGGAGCACCAAATCACAAATCCTTTGGAATGAAGATAGCCAAGGATGTTATAAACATATGTCCAAAACCAAGTCACTTGAAACTACTCTACAGAGAAATGCAGAGAAAAATACTTTCTCCCAGACACCTCTGTATAACCCAGAAACTATCAATTATAGTCTTCAAACCGGTGAACATAACTTCTACTGAACAATGATCCAGACCACCAAATTATATATTTAGCATCTTCAAACACTTCTCTTAAACCTATACAAATCTCACACTCTAGTCTTCAACATAGAAGAAATGCAGAGCAAAATCTCAGATAGTATCCTACAAGCCAGAATACTCTGCAACACAATGTTTCCTCTGGAGAACAAATTTTCTCAAAAACACTTCAAAACTCAGCAATAAGAGCACTATACCAACATTGTCAGCACTTCTATAAGGTATTCAAATCATTTTAACATGAAAACACACTTAGGTAACAATCAACAATATCGGAAGACATAGTTGACACCAATGACAACCTAAGCATGTTGACATCAATGACAACACTGGTTAACACATACTTGTTGGCAAGAGACACTATATGGATTCATGGTTGTTGTCATTGATGGCAACAAAGGTCATCCCACATATCCGCAAGTCATGATGTGTCTCTACCGGAAGTCAGAATAAACAATGTTGTGGTCCGGTGAACAAGAACAGAGCATGTGGCAAGGTCCGACAGATTGGTCCGGATCTCTCAGAGGAAGTGTCTTGGTGCAGTGCGGATTTGGGGAAGCCAAGAGGACTACCTTGAGTGGTATATTCCAAGGATTTGGCCTCCGGTGATGGACAAGGAAAAAGATATGAACAGTTGAGTACCGGATTCCTGAGAGACAGTGAAAACAGAGGAAGAACTGACTGACAGAGTATCAGACTACTTTCCGGATGTGTTACTGTTGATGATAGAAGTTGTGAAGGCATGAATCATGTTTGGCCGACATGATTAATGATATCTACAAGTATATGCTTGATCCGCATTGCTTGGTGAGGAAGGATTCAGCCGATAGAACAAAAGTTTGTAAGAAACTAGACTGTTCCGGATGCCGACTAGAAAGGTGATGAAATTACTTGTGCGGATATATATAGAGGATGGATTTAGTTGTGAAGAGTGTGATGGTGTGAAGATATATGCGAATAAGTCTAGAACAAAGCAGAGGTAGCAAAAAGGATCCGGTATGTGAAAGATAGCAGAATAAAGAACAGAGGAAAGATGAAGTGCAGCAGATCAGTGTACTGAGTCTAACCGGAACTAAACTCCAGCATATGCAGATGCTTCCAATCAGTTCAAAACTGTGATTCTTATCACTTTGTAGACAGTGTGTCTTCTTGTAGGCAGTGGGCCTCTTGTGAGCAGTGTGCTCGGGCAGTGAGCCCTAATTGGCAAGTGCCATTTTGTAATTTCCTATTCTTCTAACAGAGAATAATTTTGGGTTAATCACCCCGTGGTTTTCTCCCTTAACAGGGTTTCCACGTCAAAAATACTGTGTCATGTGTTTCTTATTTCATGATTAATGTTTTTGTGTTTGATTCTATGCTGCATCAATTAAAAAGAAAGTTCAATAAGGGAAATAATTAGGATAACTGATTCACCCCCCCCCCCCCCCCTCTCAGTTATCAACAATACTTGCATTAATCTCCCCCTTTGTCATTGATGGCAACATATGATGTGAAAAACCATCATGACACAATTATGCACTAATCTCATTCTCCTCCTTTCTTTTATACATCTTACTCTCTCTTTGTTTTTCACATGAACTCTCTCACCCTATGACATCAATGGCAAAGGGTGACACACCTTCAAATTTTCTCCCCCTAACTATGATACTACACATAGTTGCACTTGTTCTTAACTACTTTGAATACTTCCTTCTGACTGCAACACTCTCCAATGTCACTACCTACTCCCCCTGAGAGGTAGCCTCCATCATCAATCTAGAAAAGAATGACTCTTGAATCACACTAGATTGATGTACTTCCTTATGCATCTAGTTCAACAAGGGAGGGGCAATAACCCCTAACTTCTCTCAGAGATACTCAAATGTGTCCTTAGGAAGATCTTTAGTTAATATGTCAGCAACCTAATCTTTTGTAGGCACATACTCAAGCTTCACTTCTTTCTTTGCAACCTTCTCTCTCAGAAAGTGATATCTGATAGAAATATGCTTTGTCCTTGAATGCATCACTGGGTTCTTTGAAATGTTAATGGCACTGGTGTTATCATAGAAAATAGGAATTGAATCCTCATACTCAACTTTGATATCCTTCAGAGTTTGTCTCATCCATAACACTTGTGTACAACATGATGCTGCTGCAATATACTCTGCCTCAATAGTAGATAAGGCTATTGAATCCTGCTTCTTGATTTGCTATGACACAACTCTGTCTCCAAGAAAGAACATGCCACCACTTGTACTTTTCCTGTCAATATCTACACATCCAGCCCAATTTGCATCTATGTAGGCACTTAGGTTGAAGTCATTATTCTTAGGATACCACAACCCATGATCTAGAGTTCCCTTCAAATACTTGAATATTTTCTTTACTTCCATGACATGTGACTCTCTAGAATCTGCTTGAAATCTTACCTCAAGATAGACTACATGCATGATATCTGGTCTAGTAGCAGTTAGGATAGCAGTCCTCCAATCATTGATCTATATTTTCTTTGATCAACCTTAGGAGGTCCATCATCTTTACTTGGCTTACAACCAGTTGTTGTGGGAGTACAAACTAGTTTAGATTCTTCCATTTCAAACTTCTTCAACAAATCCTTGACATACTTTGATTGTGAAATGAATATGCCCTTATCTGTCTAATTAATTTGCAATCAAAGAAAGAAGTTCATCTCACCACACATTGACATCTCAAATTCTTTTTGCATCTCATCTGCAAAGTTCTTACACATACATTCATTTCCACCAAAGATCATATCATCTACATAGACTTCAATAATTAGAATTTGATCTTTACTTACCTTGATATATAAATTACTATCTACAGACCCTTTACTGAATCTCTGCTGCAATAAATACCTGTCCAATCTGGCATACCAATCTTTAGGAGCTTGCTTCAATCCATACATTGCCTTCTTCAATCTGCATACCATTTCTAGTTTGTTTGATAATTGAAATCCATTCGGTTGCTCTATATATACTTCTTCTAACTCACCATTTAGAAAAGCAGACTTTACATCCATTTGATATACCTTGAAATCTTTAAGTGCTGCATAAGCCAAAAACAACCTAATAGCTTCCAGTCTTGCCATCAGAGAAAAAGTTTCCTCATAGTCTATTCCTTCCACTTGTAGCTTTTGCATACAAGTCTAGCTTTGTTTCTTACCACTTCTCCATTCTCATTCAACTTATTCCTGAAAACCCATTTTGTTCCAATCACATTCTTATTTGCACACCAAGGGACAAGTTCCCAAGTCTTGTTCTTCTCAATTTGCATCAGTTCTTCATTCATTGCCTTGACCCAATGTTCATATTTACATGCTTCAGATACATTCTTAGGTTCAACCTTTGAAATTAAGTAGAGATTTACCTGTTCTTCTACAACTCTTCTTCTTGTTAGAACTCCTTTGTTTTTGTCACCAATGATTTGATCCTCTGAGTGATTCTTTTCCACATACTTGGGGGTTTTAGGAACTCTTTTCAGAGCTTCTTCTTCATCAATCTAAACTTCCTTATCTTTGTCTTCCTCAACTATTTCTTTATCAGCAGACTCATTTGACTCATATCCATCAGGCTCTAAGACTTTCTAAATATCTTCATCTACCTTTACATTTGCACTTTCAATGATCTTCCTAAACCTTTTGTTATAACACTGGTAAGCTTTTCTTTTAGTAGATTACCCAAGAAATATGCCTTCATCACATCTAGCATCAAACTTTCCCAACTCTTCATCTCTTCTAATATAGCATTTGCTTCCAAAAACTTTGAAATACATGACAGTAGGATTTCTTCCATACCACAGCTCATAAGGTGTCTTTGTTCCATTTGCTTTGACTTGCACTCTATTATGAATGTAGACAATAGTATGAATATAGCTTCTTTCCAATAGACTTCCGGAAGGTCAGCTTCTTTGATCATTGTTTTAGCAACTTACTAAGCTGTTCTATTCTTCCTTTCAACTACTCCATTTTGCTGAGGAGTTCTAGGGGTAGACAATTGTCTCTTATCACATGTTCTTAAAAAAAAAAGCATTAAATTCATTTGAAGTAAACTCACCACATCTGTCAGACCTCAGACACTTGATCCTCAAATCCATTTCATTTTCAACCATTGCTTTAAATGCCTTGAACTTGTCTAGGGCTTCTAATTTTTCTTTAAGAAAAGTAACCCGAGTCATTTTTGACTAATCATCAATGAGTAGCATGAAATACCTGTCACCTTGTAGACTTCTTATTCTTGTAGGACCACATAAGTCTGTATGTACCAACACCAACATGCCGGTAGAAGTTTGTTCTTTGCTCTTGGAACTTGTCTTTATTTGCTTCCCAAATTGACATTCTTTGCAAATGGCATTTGCAGGCCTTACAATCTTCTAAGGCAAGTCTCTCACAACTTGAACTGAGCTTATTCTTACCATATTATCAAAGTTAATATGACACATTCTCGTATGCCATAACCAGTTTTCATTTGCCCAAGCCAACAAACAACAATTGTCAGTACCTTCCAAATGATAAACATTACCATGAGTCTTCTTACTAGCAACAATTATTATTTTGGAGCTTTTCCTTATCTCACATCCATTGTCCTTAAACATCAGATTGTATCCTTTGTTACACATCTGTCCAACACTTAAAAGATTATGCTTTAATCCTTTCACATAAAGAACATCATCTGTATTATGCTTGCCATCAAAAGTAATTGACCCTTTTCCACAAATCTTACCAGTTGCATCATCACCAAATCTAACTAGTCCTCCATCATACTTTTCTAATTTAACAAACTTATTCTTATCTCCTATCATATGATTTGAACATCTACTGTTAATGACCCATTCATCCTTTTCCTTTCTAGCATGAGATGCAGACATCTCTTTCTCTTCTTCTGGACTTCCTTCCTTCACACAGCTTGCAAGGTTAGCAGAAACAGGTTCTTCTTTTATAGCAATAAACAAGCATTCACTAGCATTACCATCTTCAAAATTAGATTCATCATCAATTACAATTTCATCATCTTTAACATAGTAACTTTTCCTTACCATCTTACCTCTACCTTCTCTGTTATTGATCTTCAAAGTTCTATTAGGACATCTTGAAGCATAATGGACAATCTTACCACAATTGAAACATTTGAAAGTGTAACATCGAAAAATGTCTCCTTGGGGGCTTTTCCCTCATAAGGTTTAACTCTTGAGTCTTTAGAGTGCATTTAGGACATTTTAGTTCATATTTTAGCATCCCGATGGAATGAGACCTAAGTCCCATGGAAAATAGGACCTAGGTAGACCCCTTGAGTTGTACCTTGCCTAAAATAGGGGGAGGTCTTGGTCCGCCGTGCCCTAGTCCTGCCCTATTTTAGGATAGCCCCAATTTTCAGGTGTCGGTTTATGACCATTAGTTGGTTCTTTTGCCGACACAGTAAAGTTTGATTTTTAAAAGCTTGGTGGGAATGCTTGTAGGTGCATATATAAGCATGCTTAGGCATTCATTTGTAAACTAGATGATTACTAGTAAGCTATTGTGTTCCCAAGGTGATTCAAGGCTTTCTATTGTGTTGCAAGAGTAGACTTGTATGTTTTATGTGTTGATATTTGCATATTTGAGCATCAATCTTCTCATGGCATGAGAAGCATCTTCCTCCACGAGAGCTTCACTACAAGGTGACATATCATGGTGTTTTTATCATTGATTCCTTTGGTTTTTGCCTCTGCCTGACAAGGGCATGCACTCTTTGTCTGACAACGGTGTTTAGAGACTTAAGTTGCCTTCGGGGTTTGATTGAGGCAAAACTCTAAACACCACAACCCACAAACCAAGTCTTGTGATTGCAGGTTACAGGTGTCACATCTGGAAAAAGTGGAGTTGCAGGAAGGCTGGGAAGACCTCAGGGATTCAGGATCTAAAGGAAAGACGGACAAAGGAGCACTTCTAGGACTAGGGCACTCGCTCCAGTGTCCTCCGCAGATAGATTCCAGAAAATAGAAGTTATAGGGCTGATCAGTGTCTGAAGAAGGTCTAGATTCCCCAAAAAAGTAGGTACCTTGGACTTGGGCGCCCGCTCCACTGTCCCCGACTGTTCCGCTTCGGAACCTCAAAAACAGGTACTCTATAATTTGGCATTTTACTCCCATCTGCAAGAGCTTTTTCCATAATTCATTAATTTGTTGTTGTATTTGCATAATTAGGGTTTTAATGGTTAATTGAGCTTAGGAGAAGGAAAAATTGACAATTAATTCCCTAATCCAAGCTTCCCCTCATTTGCAAGTGACCTAGGGTATGATAGTGCTCACCACTTGACCCCAGATCCTTCAATGTTAGGGTGAAAGGAGGATTTTAACATCTAAACCACAAAAGATCAACAAATCCAATTTTACCCTAAACAGAAAGGTAGCTTACCTCTGAACTTTCCAGTTCCCCTTTTCATTCTATTTACAATGTTTGCCTTAATCTCATCAAAGTCTTCCTCATCTGATTCCACAAGATACTTATCTGATCTAATAGCCTTTTTTGATTCAGCTTTAAAAGCAATCTCAATTTTCATAGGAGCATCAATAGTACCAAATTCTCCCATCTGAAAAGCGATCTACTTACCCAGTAATTGATCTTTTGAAAGTTTGCTTATATCTAGCAATTATTCAATGCCAAATACTTTATGACTATAAGATTTGGGAAGTGTTCTAAGTACCTTATTCACAACTTCTTCATCAGTCAGAATTCCACCAAGACCTTTGATTCCATTGAAAATTTCATCAACCTTCTACATATAGCTTGTTATGTTCTCATCTTCAGACATCCACATAGTTTCATATCTTGAATTCAAGTTCTGCATCTTGGCTTTCTTAATAGATTTATCACCTTCATAGATACTCTTCAATTTTTCCCAGATCTCATGAGTAGTTTCTAAATCCAGAACTTTCACCATTTTAGTGTTAGATAGAGCATTCAGTAAGGCATTTCTAGCTTTGCCATTTGTCTCATAATCCCTTATCTCACCTGTAGTCTTTGGATCATCTTAAGGCATAGTGTATTTATTTTCAACAGTTTTCCATACATGATAACCAAGAGAAATAAGATAACTTTGCATTCGTACCTTCTAGAAGACATAGTCAGTTCTATCAAACTAAGGAATGTCTTTCTTGTGCGCCATCACAAATCTACCTTAAGTTGTAAGGCTTTCTTCCAAGGAACCATCACTCTGATACCAATTTTTGAATGCACAAGGCAACTGAGAGGGTGTGAATCAGTTGTATCAAAAAATTTAAGCTTTCACAGACATAATCACATCCACATCAATTCACATAAACCCTAATTTTGTTATGATGATTAAACATGAAAAGCAAATAATAGAAACTTAATCACATCAACACCATGTGGAAGAGAACACTAGATTTACATGGAAAACACTGAAAGGGAAAACCACGGTGAGGATTAGCTCACAATATATAGTAGTATCAATACCAAATTACAAAGAGGCTCACTACAAAAGGGGCTCACTGCCAAAGGGGTTCACTACCCAAAGAGGTGGCTCACTACCAAGAGAGGTGGCTCACTACCAAAAGAGTTGGCTCACTACCAAAAGAGGTGGGTCACTGCCATGAACTGATATGATAGCATCTACCACATGCTTGAGTTCAGTTCCATTGAAGCACAATACATATCATCTTCACTTCCTTACAACACAAACATCTTTATCTTCACATCTTTGCACACTTCGCACAAACACATGAATCCTTTTCACTTATTTATATCAACCATCAACCTTGGAATATACATCAAGGTCAGTAATACATTCTACAACCTTTGGAATAGTCTTCAAGGTTAGAAAACATACACAATTCAAATTAGGTCTGGACCTAAACATTCTTGAAAAGCAAAGGAATGAAGGTAGTGTTGAAATACACAAGACAACTGAGAGGGGGAGTGAATCAATTGTCACAAAAACTTAACTTCATATGAATATCAAACCATCAACTACTTAATTACTGATAATCAAATTTAACCATGAAAGCATGAAACCATAGACTTAATCACAATCACACATTCAACATAGTAGACACCATATTTTTATGTGGAAAACCTTAAAAGGGAAAAACCACGGTGGGTGTTAGCCCATAGAAATATATGAGTTACAACAATACCAAAAAATATAGGCTCACTGCCTACAGGACTCATTGTCCAAATTGCTCACTACAAAGAATGACTCACTGCCAAAGGGTGGCTCACTGCCAAGGGGTGGTTCACTACCAAAAGATGGTGGACTGATTTGGTAGCATCTAATCCATGCCTGGGTTCAGTTCCATTGAAGCACATTATAACTTTTCTGTTCTTCTCTTCTACACCTTCACACTTATCTCTTAATTTCCACACACTCATTATTATTTTTTTAATTACATTACAAGTTTTTATACAAGTCATCAACCTTGGAATGTACATCAAAGTCAAAAATACATTCATCAACTATTGGAACAATCTACAAGGTCGGCATTACAAAAACATACATAGAAATAGGTCTAGACCTAATACAAAAATTTGCTAAGGGAAAGATGTAATGATGTATGCTGATCATGCCACACCTTAGCTGGGACTCAAATACAATTCTTCATGCCATGACACGCTTCCACAATCTTCAAGGTGTCTCCGCAATTAGTGAAATCAACCAAATCAGGCAAGACTGGTGATAACACTAGGTCTTCTAAGAACATTCTTCATTCACGATCCAAATTTCTCTTTACAGACCAATCCAAGGGTAGGTACACGATCAAAAGACATCCACAAGCACATTGAAATTATTAGGAAACTAGCACAACTTCTAACCACTCTGTCAAAAAGATTCTTCAAACCGGAGCACATAAACAACACAGCCAACTGCTTTCATAAGGAAAAGATTGCTTGCGGACCACCAAATCACAAATCAGTGAAGTTGAAGGCACTTAACATCATCTTAGACTTGACTCTAGAACTGCAGACAGAAATAATTCAATGTGGAGGAATGCAGAGCATAACAGTTTCTCCCTGTCACCATCAAACATGCAGGAAAATTAGTTTTCACTCTGGTGAACATAAATCACTCAAATCTTCATACTAGAGGCTCAAACTTGGAATATAACATCTTCAGACAGACTTCTAAATAACTTCCAATCCACAGACAAAGATATTCATCCTACAGGAAATATGGAGCAATCTTCTAGACTATTCTTATGTATGCAATACACTATTTCCACTGCAACTCACTATTTCTATTGGAGGAGCTAATTTTCTCAATATCCTCAACATCAAGATCACAAGAAAGCAACAAAATGAGATCACAGTTGACACCAATGACAACATTGATTAGGCACATACTTGCAACAATCTCCTCCTTTGTCATTGATGGCAACATATGATGTGAAAAATTGTAAAGACCATCGAGACAAGATTCTCCCCCTTTCTCTTTACACATTTGCACTCTTTCTCCCCCTGAGTTTTTCACATGATTTCTCTCCCCCTTTGACATCAATGGCAAAGGGCACATACTTCTACTGTTCTTAACTATTCTAAATAATCCCTCTTAGGAGTGTACTTCTTTCTTCAGAGAACCTTAGGATTTACACTAATGCTTCTACAGTAACATATCTTGTCTTATCAAAGCTTCAGACTAGATTTGGAACAAATCAAGGTATGACATTCAATCACATCTTTTATCGATCTTCATGTCAGCTTATGAAAATAATGCATATTTTGATAGTATATCAATGACAACATATAGAGCTAATATTTTCTTTGGATCAGTATTCATTTGTGGCTCTTCCTATCAATGGTTACTACTACTAGCTTCTGAGAGGTATCTATTATTGGTCTGGGTGAAACAAAGCATTCTTATCTGCAAATATAGGGACATATTCCCAAGTCTAGTTTTTTGTTCTTCTACACAGTAGGCTTCTTGCATTTGTACAAGCTCTTCTTTTATCCTTGACTTAGACCTTTGTTGCAAATCCTTGATCTTGTCTTTTTGTGCTGAGGTATTAGCATCAATCCTGTGGCAGGGGAAAAAGATTTTCAATACTACTCCCCCTGAGCCAAAGCTTTAGTCTCAGTTTCTGGAGTAAACATCTACACAAGATACTTGTGTAGATACATCCTTAATCTTTGACAAATCCTTCTTTACCCAAATCTTATCTATCTCCTTTCTAATGTTTGCTAGATTAATCTTTTCCACTGGCTTCTTTGACTTTGCTTGATTCTCCTTCATGTTCTTGTTTATGCAAGATTTAGCAACATGTCCAGGTCTGTTACAATTGAAGCACACAATATTCCTCTATCCATTGTTCCTTTCATTCATTCTGGATATGCATTGGTTGGCTCTATGTCCAAATCCATTACATGTATGACAGTACCCATTGAAGGAGTTTACCATTTTGTTCCTGCACTCATTTGTTCTATGACCAAAGCTTTTGCACGCAAAGCACTTTTCATTGAGAGATTGAGTTTTTCTTATATTGTTGAAGCCATTCCTTGTCATACTCCTACATTCACTTGCTATGTGATTAATTCTTTTGCAGTTAAAACATTCACCAGAGAAAGATGGAACATCTTGATTCATTCTACTTCTACATTGAGTAGCCCTATGGCCAAATTTACTACATGAATGACAGTAACCATTGAAAGATGGATACCTTTATGCATTTGGTTATCTAACTAGAGGTCTTCTTGATTTGTTCCTTTGGTCCTAAATCTATTTTCCTTTGTCCTCCTTGACCTTAGAATTATTTTTTTGATTTGTTCTAGAACTTTCATCTTTCTCATGTCTTATATTGTATATGTCCTCAGGATTTTTTTGACTTGCTTTAGCCATTAGTCTATCAAATCTGGCTACACTTACACTAAATTTGTCTTGCTGAACCCATGCATTTTTCAGATCCACAACTTCTATTTCAAACTTTATGCAATCATTTTTTTTTTTCAAGCATTCTTAAATTTTTGCTTTTTCTTCATTTGCTAACTTCAAATCTTCACTATTTTCCTCAAGTCTTTACTTAAGCTCCTTGATTTTCCTTTTTAACTCTTTGATGTATTCATTTTCTTCTATTATATTTACTTTTAGGTCCATGTTTTCTTCTTCAGATTTCTCAAGATTTTCAAGAGCAATTTTGGATTCTTCATTGTCAAAGGACAGATATTCATCTTGAGAGGAATTTATATTGTTATAGGCTTCAATCACTGATTTAGATTTAGCATTGTCAATCAAACACCAATTCATTTGTCCTTTTACTTCATACTGATGATCTTTCTTCATTTTCTTCTCTTCAGTATCATCTTCTTCTTTGGAAAATAAATTTTCCCCTTTTGTATTATAAGGAAGCCTATTTGAATTTGATGCTTGATTATTAATTTCTGAATACTTTTGTATGTCTTCATCAACCCTGACATTTGCACTTTCAATGATCTTTTTAAATATTTTATTGTAACACTGGTAGGCCTTACTCTCAGTAGAGTATCCAAGGAAAGTTCCTTCATCATACTTAGCATCAAACTTGCTTAGCTCTTCTTCTCTTTTGATATAACATTTACTTCCAAAAACTTTGAAATATTTTACCGATGGTATTCTTCCATACCACAATTTGTAAGGAGTTTTAGTGTCGTTACCTTTGACTTGAACTCTGTTTTGAATGTAGACAATAGTATGTATAGCTTCTTTCCAATATGCTTCCGGTAGGTCAGCTTCCTCTATCATTGTCTTTGTAACTTCTTGAACAGACCTGCTCATTTTTTCCATTACTCTATTTTCTCTAGATAACTATCTTTTTATTCCATGAATCTCACAGAACATATTGAATTTATTAGAGGTAAACTCTTCTCCTTTGTCAGACTTTAGACATTTGATTTTCACATTTAATTCATCTTCAACCATTGTTTTGAAGGCTTTACATGCATCTGGAGCTTCTGATCTTTCTTTGAGAAAACTAACCCAAGTCATTCTAGAATAATCATCAACAAAGAACATAAAGTACCTATCATCTTTGATACTTTTCACTCTTGTAGGTTGACAAAGTTTTGTATGAACTAATTACATCAGTCCAGTTGAGGATCTTTCTTCATCCTGTAAGCTTCCACTTGCTTTCTTCTCAACTTGACACTTCTTGTAGGTGATGTTGCTAAAATGTATTCTCTCTGGTAGATCTTTCACAACTTGAGCTGAGGTTATCTTTGCTAGAACATTAGAATTGATGTGACATAATTTCCTATGCCAAAGCCAGTTTCATGATTCTGAGTTATAGAGAAGATAATGTTGCCTTCTCTAAGATGATAAAGATTTCCCTCTGTCCTTTTTCCACCAGCTATTATAGCTCCAAATTTATCTTTGATTTCAAAGGTATCATTCTGAAATATGAAGCTATATTCTTCTCTGCACAATTATCCAACGCTCTGGAGATTTTGTCTTAGGCTTTCAACATAGAGAACATCCTCTGCATGTTATTTTCCATCAAAACTGATTGAACCTTTTCCACATATTTTAGCAGTACGATCATCTCCAAATCTAACTAACCCTTCTTCATCTTTACAAGATTAACAAACTTACCTTTATCACCAGTCATATGATTTGAGTAGCTAATATCAATAACCCAATAGTTCCTTATACCTTCACTGTCAATACTTACCTATGGATCAAAATTTTCATTATCATGCTTGGAATGAAAGTAATAGTCATCATCTTCATCGTCTTTAGCATCATAAAATGTTTTCTTGGTCTTTCTACTTTTACCCTTTTCATCATAATAATTTTTTAATTTTCTTTTTGAACATCTGGATACATAATGACTAGCTTCACCAAAATTGGAACAATTTGAAGATAGTTCATCCTTGTGTGACATCCCGAATCAACCTCAAGTTGTTAGGCTTTCTTTCGAGGAACCCTCACTCTGATACCAATTGTTGAAATACATAGGACAACTGAGGGGGGGTGAATCAGTTGTGACAAAAACTTAACTTCATATGAATATCAAACCATCGAAACTACTTAATTATTGATAATCAGATTTAACCATGAAAGTATGAAACCATAGACGTAATCACAATCACACATTCAACACAGTAGACACCAAATTTTTACGTGGAAAACCCTAAAAGGGAAAAACCATGGTGGCTGTTAGCCCATAGAAATATATGAGTTACAACAATACTGAAAAATAGAGGCTCACTGCCTACAGGGCTCACTACCCAAATTGCTCACTTTAACTCACTGCCAAAAGATGGTGAACTGATTTGGTAGCATCTAATCCATGCTTGGGTTTAGTTCCATTGAAGCACAATATAACTTTTCTGCTCTGCTCTTCTACACCTTCACACTTATCTCTTAATTTCAACACACTCATCATCATTTTTGCAATTACATTACAAGTTTTTATACAAGTCATCAACCTTAGAATGTACATCAAGGTCAACAATATATTCATCAACTGTTGGAACAATCTCCAAGGTCGGCATTACAAAAACATACATAGAAATAGGTCTGGACCTAATACAAAAATTTGCTAAGGGAAAGATGTAAAGATGTATGCTGATCACACCACGCCTTAGCTAAGACTCAAACACAATTCTTCATGCCACGACATGCTTCCACAATCTTCAAGGCATCTCTGCAATTAGTGAAATCAAACAAGTCAGCCAAGACTGGTGAGAACACTAGGTCTTCTAAGAACATTCTTCATTCACAATCCAAATTTCTCTTTGCGGACCAATCCAAGGGTAGGTACATGATTAGGAGACATCCAAAAGCACATTGAAATCATCAGAAAACAATTGCACAACTTCTAACCACTCTGTCAAGAAGATTCTTCAAACTGGAGCACATAAACAACACATCCAACTACTGTCATAAGGAAAAGATCACTTGTGGACCAAATCATGAACCATTGAAGTTGAAGGCACTTAACATCATCTTAGACTTGACTCTAGAACCATAGACATAAGTACTTCAATGTGGAGGAATGCAGAGTATAACACTTTCTCCCTGTCACCACCAAACATGCAAGAAAAGCAGTTTTCACTCTGGTGAACATAACTCACTCAAATCTTCATGCTGGAGGCTCAAACTTGGAATATAACATCTTCAGATAGACTTCTAAATAAATTCCAATCCATAGAAAAAGATATTCATCCTACAGGAAATACAGAGCAATCTTCTAGACTATTCTTCTATATGCAATACACTGTTTCTATTGGAGGAGCTAATTTTCTCAATATCCTCAACATCAAGATCACAAGCAAGCAACAAAATAAGAGCATAATTGACACCAATGACAACACCAAATAGGCACATACTTGTGACAGGTAGAACATTTCATAGCTTAGTTCATACCTAAATACATCTTCACATGCTTCAACATGCTTCCACAATCCATGAAGCACATCTGCAAAGAGTGTAAACAACCAGGTCGACCAAAACTGGTGTTAACAATGGGATCTTTAGGCACACACTTCCAAGAACATAACCATAACTCGTAGACTAAGCACAAGCCTTTTACACAATCTAGAGACATCCACAAACAACATAAAATCACCTAGGAGCCAACAAATCTAGCTGCAACAAGTTTCACTTGAAGACAACAAGTTTCACTTGAAGACAACAAATCTTACTTGAAGACAACTTACAATCAACACTACTATGCTCTGCTACTCCATAACTTGCTTTCTGGAGTACCAAATCACAAATCCTTTGGATTAAAGATAGCTAAGGACCTTATAAACATATGTCTAGAACCACATCACTTGAAACCACTCTGCAGAGAAATGCAGAGAAAAATACTTTCTCTCAAACACCTTTACACAACCTAGAAACTCTATCAATTATAGTCTTCAAACTAGTGAACATAACCTCTATTGCACAATGATCCAGACCATAAAATTGTAGATTTAGCATCTTCAAACATTTCTCTAAATCCTATCCAAATCTCACACTCTGATCTTCAACATAGAAGAAATGTGGAGCAAAAGCTCATAAAGTATCCTGCAAGCTAGAATACTCTGCAACACATTGTTTCCTCTGGAGAGAAAATTTTCTCAAAAACACTTGGAAACTCAGCAATAAGAGCACTATACCAACATCATCAGCACTTCTATAAGGAATTCAAATCACTTTAACATGACAACTCACTCAAGTAACAATCAACAATATCAGAAGACATAGTTGGCATGAATAACAACACTAGTTAACACATACTTGCAATAGTGAGAACTTCTCCTCCCCAGCAATGATGAACCACAAGATATGATGGCCAAAAGGTCTTAAATTGGGATGAAAAATCTCTCTAAGTGTGTCCCCATATACTCAAGGTAGTTGGGTCCAATCAATGAACACTAGTCCATATACAAGCATGAAACCGAAGAAAAGGCTTGTACAATCTCTTCGCCTTGTGTCTTGAATCACCAGGGGCCCCAAGGCTATGCTAGACATGATGATGAATAGATTGAGGTATAAATTTTATTCTTTCCCTTTAATATACAATGCCAAAACATGTGGTTGAGGTTGTCCCTTGGGGTGTTGAAATATCCAAGCATGCCTCCTAATGGGAAAGGTTAATGTTAGGTGTTTTTTTATCTCCAACTTTGTACAAAGTGTAAGGAGAGGGAATACACACACTAACACACCTTAGGTGACAAAATTGAACCAAGAGGTTTTTTTGATCCCCAAGATCACCTTACGGTGTGAGAGGAGAGCATATACACACACACACTTGATCCACACAAACAAGATTAATTGACCTTAGAAAGCAATGTGTGCTGTGAAAATGAATGTGTTTAAAGGGTGCTTTTGATTCCCAAGATCATTATTTAGCATGAGGGAAGAGAATACACACACCTCAAGTCACAATCAAGCTCACCAAGAAAATAAAACACAAAGTAGTTTAGTGATAAGCCTTTGACAAATGAACCTGTAGCAAACTTGTTAGTAGTTTGAGAGAATTTGACCTTTGAAAAGCATGAAGCTACAAAACAAGTGTTAGCTCAAAATGATTAAATTTGCAAACAATAGATGATTCCACCAGATTCTTCATGATTTTCTATATAATTTCAAAAAAAAATTATCAAATTTTGATTTGAATTGCAAAATATATGAGCGATTAAAGTTTTCAAGAAAATAAGTTCAAATGATTATTCCTGATTATTCTGACTAGATCTGATGAAGAGACATACACCACTATGAATTTCATCAAATCATCTTTCTAATGCCTATAATTTTGTCAAAATTTGATACAATTTATCTAAGTTATGAGAAAATGAAAAAAATAGGTAGTTTAGGAGCTTTGGGAGATGGGGTCTACCCCTGGCAATCAGGTCTAATTGCTAGCAATTAGGATGTATCTAGTTACAAGGTGCAGTTAAGCACAAAGTGGCTAAGTTTATTGTCAGGGTTAAAGCTGGTGGCTTGATGGAAACTAGTCACAAAGGCAGTTAACTTCGATGGTTAAAGAAACATTTAATGTTGGCAACTACAGTAGGCGGTCACTGACTGGGCCTTGGTTGCCCATATGAGCATGTCTAAAGGAGGAGAACCCCAATGACTAGTGACGATGATCTAGAAGCAGGCATGAATCAGGGGCTAATATGCCCATAGGACCATGGACTATGGGGAAGGATCAACTCCATTAGTTGTTTCCTGTAACCAATTTATAACCCAGGTAGTTAAAATCTTAAGTTTAACGCTAAATGCCACCTTGTACATTCACTAGGAAGTTTAAGACTATCACGGTTTGTGAAAAAAGATCTAGGTCCTTAGAAGCTTTGGACAACATATAACTTTGTCAACCTTCGTTTAAAACAAAAGCCTCAAATCTCAAAAAAAACAAAGGTGTTGGGAAATTAGTGGCAGTTAAGTTCATTGTTAGGATATAGGGTTGGCACAATAGTTTAGAAAAAAGTAGATGGTGGTTACATGAAACTATTAGCATTTTAAAGGAAACCCCTAGTCACTCATGTGTCTAGGGTTAGAGGCAAAATAGGGGCTCAACTCTTAATAGGGCCTTGCTCACAGATGTGACCAAAGGGAGAAGGGTTGAGGGCTCAATTTTTAATAGTGGGCAATGTGATTGCTGCTAGTCACCAATATGACTGCACTCTAGGAATTGGGTAGTCAAGAGTTTTAAATGGGTGGTAAGATCTAGGTCACAAATTTGACCACAAAATATGGGAAGGGTACCAAGAGTGAATGACAACAGTTTATGCTACTGATTAGCACTATGGATGGACCAAAAGACCTATGCACAAAATGAAAAATGTATGGACAACCCTGTATTGTCCAACAGTTAAGAGGAGAGAGACCACAATAAAAAACAAAACTATTAAAATAACTGTTAGCAGTTAACAGTGTGAGAACACAAATCGTGAGGGATTAATGGATAGAAGCCACTATGAGACCTCTAAAATATATCATGCCATATATGGATCTTAGGGATTTTGGGCCCCCTAGACTCAACCGTGATTTTTGGTTTTCCATAGGATACTTCCTGTGATAGGTCACTCTAAAGATTTATTGAAAAAGAGCCTAAACCTACAATAAAAATCTCACAAAAGCTACAAAAACAAGCTAGATCAAGGGACAAGGGTCCCATCAGGCATGCCAAAATGAAGACAACAAAATATTAAAGGTTTTATAGCATAGAAGATAAAGCAATACAAAAATAATACCTTCACCTAAAACCCTTCTTTCTCCTTGATAGAGTGGAATGAAGTGAACCCAAGCACCAATGGCTATGCTCTTGATAATGATTGATATGTTGATTGCTCACACCAGCAACATAACTTTACTTTATTGTGTGATATGAAAATGGATTGATTGATGTTTTATTTATAGATCCTGTTGGAATTAGGGCTGACAACTGAGAGGGGGGGTGAATTAGTTGTCATAAAACTTTAAAGCTTGCTATATTTAATTTCTTCTTTACAACTTCTTAACAGATTAATGATATAATCATGAAAGGAAAGAATCAATAACTCATGAGCAGAAACACAAATAACACACTTGACACCAAGATTTTTAACATGGAAACCCGGTTAAGGGAAAAACTACAGTGGGGGTTAACCCACAAGGATTATACTCTGTTAAAAGTATCACAAAAGGGGAAGGCACATGCCTTCAGGCTCACTACTCAAGAGAGGCTCATTGTCTACAATAATGATTACAAAAGAATTACAGATTGTTTGAACTAATGAATTGCATTTGCCAATCCAAGAATTTAGTTCTGGTTAAGCACAAAATACTAATCTTACACACTTCATCTTTATTCTACCCTGTTTACTGCTCTGCCATAATCTGGACCTCAAATATCTTCTCTTTCGCACCTTAATATTCATTTTCACATTTACTCCATCATCGCACACCACATGCATACCAGTACACTCGAATCCATCGCCTATATATATCCGCCTCAAGAAATTTAATCACCTTTTTGTCGACCTTAAGAAGAACTTGACAAACAATACAAGTACTCTGTTCTATCGACTGAATCCATACATCAATATTGATGCGTACCAAAAATAACACTTGTAGATCACCATTCATGTCAGCCACTAACATCATATCCCATGTGCAACTCACCAAAACACTTCTACTAGATCCGCACAAGGATTTAACACAAGTCAGCTTGTTCTTCACTAAACTGTTCTTGTCATATTAGGACCCGGTACTCAGATGCTCATAACTTTTAGTCCCTTTGTCTTCAGAGGCTAAAATATTGGATTTAGATTTTCCTAACACTCCTCTACACTCCCTTAGATTCAAAACACACAATGATTAATTGGAGAGATCCACTGACCAAAATACTGAACTCTGCCATATACCCTATTCCTGTCTATCCAGACTAGATAAATCTTGGAAGTTCTGGCTTCCAGTATGATTTGATACTGTACTATGGATGTGTGGAATGGACTTAGTTTCCATCAATGAAAACACATGACATGCCTTATAGTGTCTCTTACCAACAATCTCCCCCTTCAAAGGCATTGATGGCAACACTTAGTGAAAAATGATTAAGTGTCATGATTGACTCCCCCTATTGTGTACACTTATATATTCTTCCACTGCTCCCCCTTTGATGGATTCTTCATTTTCTTTCATTTTTCACTATCTCTCACTCCCCCTTTGACATCAATGGAAAAGGGTGGGATCCACAAACCAAAATTTTCACAAGAAATCTGTATATCAGGTCGCATATGTACAAATAATCCATGCATTATATTTACATGAACTTGAGGATATCTGCAAAACTATTTTTCAACTGCACAAGTTTAGAGGCCCAACTACTTTTCATGCAATACAAAATTAAGATGTGTTCATTTAGTAGGAATGCCTATGTTTCTGCTTTCTTCAGATCAGCTGGATCACTTGTCCGGACTGCAACTTGAGCTTCTGATAAAGCAGTAAACATTGATTCTAACTTGGGGGCAATCAATCTCTAGAGCTCACACATTCTATCCACAATATTGCTCTTTTCTTTTACAAGTTTCTTTATTTCATCAGTCAAGCTAATTGCTTGACACTCCTGACATACGGGAGAAGCTGTTAGAGGATCAAAATTTTGAGATAGATTCAACAATTTTTGTTCCTGCTCCTTTATCTTTTTCTCAATATCCTTAACAACTTTGGGCCAAGATAGACAAAATTTGTATACATCACTTCCATCATTAAGAGCATTTTGAATACTTTTTATATTGATATCAAGTACCTTTCTATCATTCCCTATTAGGCCCTTTAGCTTACTAAATTTCTTATCCAAATATTCAATCCAGACTTTGATTTCTGCAGACTTCTCAAAAGACTCAAAGTGCGTACTTACAGAGTTTACAAGGCTCTTCAGATTTCCAGAGGGAGAATTAGATGGATTCTTCTGGAAGGTTGGCATTATCTTCTCTAATATACCAGATGCAAGGCCTAACAGCTCACTATCCTCTATGTGAGATTTCAATATCTTTTCTCTTGCCTTGGCATGCGTGAAAGAAGCTATCTTCATCATTTGGACCGGAGAGAGAGTATCTAGGTTGATTGGTCCTTGAATAAGTTCTGGTTCATCAAACTCTAGTATCTCTTTGCTTAGGAAGCTCTTCACTACATCTACAGTGTCTCTTGCCATATTTCTAGACCGCCTTCCTTTCCTTGAGTTTTCTTAGTATCAGGATTATTTTGTTTGGGTGCATCAATATTTGCACCATCTTCTTCTGCTTTATCTTCCTTACCTTTGACTTCTTCTTTCTCTGCTTCACCTTTCTCTGTGTTATCTATAGGGGGATTCTTTTCTTTTTCCTCACCATCTACAATCTATTCTAGAGGATCTTGTGTAGCAGCAGTATTCTCAACATTGTCTTCATTACCGGATTGATTAGGAAGAGTTAGAGTATCTCCTGCATCATTAGTTTTGTCCACCATCTCTGTATCTTCCTTCTTTATTTGCTCCACTTCCAAAACTAAGGAGTCATCAACCTTGTTTTGTTGCTCATCAGTTTTCATTTCTTCAATATCTGGGATTGATGAATCAATCCCATCGTCAGTCTCCTCTTCAACAAATGGAAGATTGTGTCTCTTCAATGTACTTAGAAGTATTTCTTGTGTTTCTTTAACTATTTTGTCTAATTCTCCAAGCATCAGTTTGTTCATTCTCTTCTTGCTCCTGAATTCATCCTTCACTTCTTTGAATATCATATTCATTTGAACTTGAGTGATATGAGGGCATAGTTTTATCAATATATGTTCTCTAAGCTCTATATCCTTGCTTTTTGCATTTTCTTTCCTCAACTCCAAAATTTCTGCAAGACTTTGAGGAATCTTAGAAGTTATTTCAATCAGGGCCTTATTATAGATATTCAGATATCTAACAGTTGCTTCCTCTAACACCCTCTTATCTGTATCACTGTATTCATCATAGAATTCAGTCATGGGTTTCAAGTTTCCACCCACAGTGACTGATTTTATTACATCTTCCACAGAAAGTGTGTGCTTCTCAACATATGTATCTGTCTTCTACCTTTTGCTTTCCCTTTTGCTTCTGAAGGGCTTCTCCTTAGTCACCTTGGGAGCTTTTGTTCCAGAGGCTTTCGACTCCTTTATCTCAGCATCTAAATCTATTTCTTCTTCATCAACTTTTGTGCTCTTGTAGGTTCTTGTGGCCTTTGTTTTTACTCTTTTTCCTTCTTTTCCTGATGATTTTCCTTCTGGTTTCTCAAGATTGGTAGGTTTTTGGGAAACAGTAGTAGCAGAGCTTCTAGTAGTCCTTGATGTGGAGGAGGATCCTACCAGAGCACTTCCTTGTTTCTTATCATGCTTCTCCTTCTCTACCTTCAGTTCTTTCCCTGAATTGCCTCATAGCTTCCTTTGTGAGACCTAGATTCTTGGCTAACTGCTCAACTTCTTTTCTTACTTTTCTTTTGGTTTTAGGTTCTCTAAGCTTAATGTATAGTTTTAAACTTAGCTCCTCATATGTCCCAAATATTTCAACTGTTGTGTCTTTTGGCTTGCTAAGAAGGTGTTGAGCATACATATTCAAGATTTTTCCATCTACCTCATACCCGATGGGCATGATCCAAATAGTTCTGGGTTCCACTGCTTCCATTAAGCACTGATCAGTGTCAACCATAAAACATATTTCATTCTTGTATTTCTCAACAATTGATTTAGGGATTCTTTCCCTTGAATGCATCATACTCTGGAAATTCTTGAAGTATCCCTAGATTGCAGTTTTCTGAGCTTTATAGTCACCAATGTTGTGTAGATGATCTTTGATCTGAATAGAAACTGGCTCATCATTAGTCCAGTGTTACACCCTTTACTCTAGGAACCTCATTCATAAAGTAGAAAAACAAACATAGAACCAAGGTTCCATATTTAAAGGTGTTTTTCTTATCTTTCTTGATTTTGTTCAAGTTCTTAATTAATTGGTTTTGCAATAATTCGCACAAGTCATAATCTACATTTTCTTTTAACATTTTGTATGCAGCATATATGGTCATTCCGGAGATAGAGTTCTTCCTGCTGGAGTGGTAAATCTTGTATCCAATCACCATAGAGGCAAACTTAACATTTGGTGCTATAATATCATTGATGGTAATTAGCCTTTTGTCAAACTTGGCACCGGTTGCATTAGTTACAGTTTGGTTCTTCATGGATTTTATCATGGGCAAGCCACCGGTTGAATTCAACCTAGTCACAATCCTGATAGCATCCTTTGTAATTTTAAATGGTTTCATCAGCCACAAAAACTCATCATGCATTCGGCTTTAAACATACTGAACCCATTCATCTTCATCGAATGTTGGAAACCCCATAATCTGAATGAAATGTTTATCTTGTAGTGCCTTATACTCGGGTTTAAGATAGTGATTTTCATCCCTTAGATGATTATCAACAAATCTACATACCTTGAGTCCCCAAACTCATCTATGTTTGCATAAATATAGACCCTAATATCTTCAACATGTAGTACACCATACGGAACACTTGAAAATGCACCTAATGGGTTGATTTCTACTAATTTGTGTGGATGCTTTTTAAATTTGGGTCAAGCCTTTTAGTAATATCAAAAACCAAAGGTGTAGCCATTGCAAAGATTAAAAGTTTAAAGCTTCGAAGATAAATACCTTTTCCATGAAATTAGGGTTGGCGGACAAATTTGCCGGTCGCACTTCAAATCCTTGGAATCTCAGCTCAGACGCTATTCTTCTTGCTCTCTTCGAATGTAAAGTGATTCAAATGAAGAGTGAACGACCCTTTTAAGCTCCGTAAAACCTAATTTGCCTTTGTAATAAATGCTCTACCCTAACACATCTGGTTACACTATTTCTGCATATAGTCAACCTTCAATTGCTCCACAAATTGCCAAATCCACTTATTTTCTTTTAGAAATCCTTTCAAATGACCTGTAATAACCCAAATTATCCTGTCTCATCATGCCAGATTTAGGCACCTACTTACTGGCTGGGAGAATTTGATTTTTAATGCTTCTCCCCCTGAGCTAGAGCTCCTAATTTAATTTTTGGAGGAACTGTTAGCATTGGATTCACGTGCGGACCCATTACTAATGTTCATAACATTTTTCTTGACCCATGTCTTGCTCATTTCATTCTATATTTCATTCACATCAATTTTTCCCTTGCCTTTGTCATGTCTTTGCTCATCTAGTTTTCTGTTTGCCAGACCTCTTCTTTCATTCTTCCTACTTTTGTAGAATCTTGCAATATGACCAGATCTATTGTAATTAAAGAACACATCATTTCTTGGCTTATATACTTGATTTTCTCTTGATCTACACTGATTAGCCATGTGTCCAAATCTATTGCAAACAAAACAATAGCCATTGAAAGAGTTGCCATTTCCTCTATTGTTAGAGTTATTCATTATCATACTTCAGCATTCATTTGATCTATGACCATACCTCTTACACTTGAAGCATTGATTGGAGAAGGATGGACCATTTTGATTTACTCTGCTTTTGCACTGAGTAGCTTTATGACCAAATTTATTGCAATTGAAACAATTGCCATTGAAGGATGGATATCTTTGAGCATTAGGCTGTCTTACCGGAGGTCTTCTAGATTTGTTTCTCTCATTCTTTGGTTGAAAATTTCTTTGTCTAGATCTGGAGCTTTCACCTTTTTCATATCCAAGACCATGCTTGTCATCAACCTTTTTCTAACTTTCAAGCAGTGCTTCAAGTTTAGCTGAGCTTATCTTGAACTTCTCCTTGTATTCATTTGCAACTTCTAGGTCATGTCTGAGAATGAAAATTTACCTCTCAAGTTCTCTCTCATTGTCTCTGCTTTCTTGTAGATTAGACTCTAAGAGGCCAGCTATACCATTCAATCTGCAACATTCTTCAGTTCTTTCTTTTAGATTTTGATTCAGGTCTTCTTCAACTTTCTTCCTATCTTCAATTTCTTTGGTTAGCCTCATCACCCCAAATTCCATCTCGTGTTTTGGGACAACAACTTCTTTAGATAACTTCTCACATTCCTTTGTCTTCTCCTTTAGGTCCTTATCCTTGTTGTTGTCTTCATAATGATTTCCCAATTGAAGAGGTTTCTCCTTCCTCTTTTCATTAGATTTGTTCAATTTTTCTTTTAGAGTCTCAATGAAGTCTTCAGCATTTTTAAGGTTCTCTTGCACCTCTTTGACTTCTACTCTGGACTGATCAAGATCTTCTAAAGTGAGGTTAAGTTGTCCTTAGAGGTTGTATTCATCCATTTTACTACCTCCCCAGATCTTCCTCAAGACGTTAAACTTTTTCAAAGGAACCTTGCTCTGATTCCAATTGTTGGAATTAGGGCTGACATCTGAGAGGGGGGGTGGGTGAATTAGTTGTCATAAAAATTTAAAGCTTGCTGTATTTAATTTCTTCTTTACAACTTCTTAACAGATTAATGATATAATCATGAAAAGAAAGAATCAATAACTCATGAGCAGAAACACAAATAACACACTTGACACCAAGATTTTTAACGTGGAAACCCAGTTAAGGGAAAAACCACGGTGGAGGTTAACCCACAAGGATTATACTCTATTAAAAGTATTACAAAAAGGGAAGTCACATGCCTTTGGGCTCACTTCCTAGAGCTCACTGCCTACAAGAATGATTACAAAAGAATTATAGATTGTTTGAACTGATGAATAGCATCTGCCAATCCAAGAATTCAGTTCCGGTTAAGCACAGAATACTAATCTTACACACTTTATGTTTATTGTACCTTGTTTACTACTCTGCCATAATCTGGACCTCAAATCTCTTCTCTTTCACACATTAATCTGCCTTTTTGCACTTACTCCATCATTGCACACCACATGCATACCAATACACTCGAATCCATCGGCTATATATATCTGCCTCAAGAAATTTAATCACCTTTTTGTTGGCCTTATGAAGAACTTGACAAATAATATAAGTACTCTATTCTATCAGCTGAATCCATACATCAATATTGATGCGTACCAAAAATAACACTTGTAGATCACCATACATGTTAGCCACTAACATTATATCTCATACACAACTCACCAAAACACTTCTACTAGATCCACACAAGGATCTAACACAAGTCGGCCTATTCTTCACTGAACTGTTCTTGTCATATTAGGACTCGGTACTCAGATGCTCATAACTTTTAATCGCTTTGTTTGTGGAGGCTGAAATCTTGGATTTAGATTTTCCTAACACTCCTCTACACTCCCTCAGATTTGCAACACATAATGATTAACTGGAGAGATCTGCTAACCAAAATACTGAACTCTGCCATATACCCTGTTCTTGTCTATCCAGACTGGATAAATCTTAGAAGTTCTGACTTCTGGTATGATCTGATATTGTACATGGATGGACTTAGTTGCCATCAATGACAACACATGACATGGCTTGCAGTGTCTCTTGCCAACAGATCCTTGGATGATAGGATGAATGGTTAGGATTAAGAGGTGTAATGGATGGTTGAGATGTGATGAGACAACATTAGGGCAAGGATGGAGGCTTCTAGGGCATATCCTTATGTGAATGGTTGAGAATTGGAGTTGTATTTTGAAATGAGTGGCTAGGATGTAAATCTAGTTTATCTTTTGTGCAAGTGTCTAGGTTCAATGAATCTGGCTAACTAACCTTAGCTAGACATGTGACTCAATAATTAATCAAATAATAATAAAATTATGTAATTATTTATTGGAGAAGGGTGATGATGTGGGAAATTTGAATTAATTAAATAAATAAAATTTATTTAATTAATTTGGCTAAAGGGGAAAATGGATCAAATTAATTAAATAAATATAATTTATTTAATTAATTTGGGTGATGGAGGAAAATGATTTAAATTAATTAAATAAAGATAATTTATTTAGTTAATTTGGAAAATGGGATAATCCTAATTAATTAAATAAATATAACTTATTTAATTAACTAGATGATGGAAGGGGACATGAAGAAGTCCTAGGATGAATAATGTCAAAAGGTGTTGAAAGTGGGGTTAGGATGTGTCGTAAGATGGATATCTAGGTAATGTAAGGATATGGTCAGTTTCAAGTGTCTACATTATTATATATGAATGCATTAGTGACTATTTATTTGTGCTACTATTTTTAGAATTATGTTTTATTAGTGGTTATATTGGCATTAAAAAATTGTATTGAAGTGTATTCTTGTATAAATTATTTATGGGTTTTGTATATGTCTATCTATCTTTCCAACACATTTTTAAATTCATAAAAAAGTTGTGTTCAGAAAGTTATGTCCTTTTTAGTGAAATCTATTTTGGTGCAATTTAGATAGAAATTTCTAGCATGAATGTCATGTTTGGTCTTTGTGATCTCCCAACATAGTTTGGTGAGTATGGATTTGTAGTGTGAATGTTAAAATATTTTTTAGATAATATTAATGTAGGTGTAAGTATGAGTTAGAACTTATTAGACTATGCTACCCATACACCTAAGTATAGTGATCTTATATGAGAGTCCTTTAGTGGATTTGTGTATGACAATTTTGATGTCATGTTTGGAATATTTAAATTTCATTGTTACTTTATTTAATTCCCCAACTTAGTTTGGATGGAGATAATTTCTTTATCTAGATAGTGTTATTATGTTGTACAATAATTATATTGATGTAAGTCCAACATGGGTTGGTGATGTATTGTCTTCTTATGGAGCTGATTCTATTTATTTATGAAATTTATTGTGTCATGGGCAATTCTATTTATTTGTGACATCTATTGTGTCATGATGGATTATATCTATATGTGACATCCTTTGTGTCATGGTTCTACTCATGGGAGTAGGGTTATATCCAAAAGGATAGGGTGCATGAGAGGTCTATCTCATGGGTTTGATTTGAAAGAATGGAATGGTTATTGCAAAGTATGTGTGTCTACTCATGAGAGTGGGGAGGTGGTCATATGAGTAAGGTTTTATGGAATTTATCCTAGAGCTTCTCAACACTTGATTATCTTAAGGGCTAGGATGGTTGATGTCTTGACTTATGTTGGAGGCTCAACATGTGATTGAGAAGGAAAGGTTGGATGCCATTGTCATGGGTGGATACATCTTGGCATCGTATTCTATACTTTGGTCCCAACACATTAAGAAACCATCCCTTTAAAAAAATTAGTTGAGTAATGAGTTTATCTTTCTAACTATAGGCACCACATTATTTGAAGCTCTAGTGCTTTTGATGGTAGAATGTCCATAGGATTTTTATGCATTATTTTTGGAATCCATCACTAGTAGCTAGGAGATCCTTGAGGATAAGACATGTGACCTATTTATTAGTGTGCATGTTCTATTACCCTAGGGGTGGGGTAGGGTGCTTTATGGTGGTCTAGTTAACCTTCTTGTCTTATGTGAGGTAGTGGTACTTAGGTACATTACATAGTTTGGAGATGCCCTTTTGATGGGTTCTAGGGTCTAGGTGTGTGTGTCATGTTTTTGGAGTCTTTGTGTGCTTTTATTTTATATGAGTGTCATTATTGTTACGATCTTATAATGTATGATGTGTTTGTATTCTATGCTTGTCCTATGTACTTTCTTTATGTGTGTGGCTTGTGTATTTGAGTTATGAATGTTTGGATTACATATTGTTGTATGGTATTACTTTTGTGTGTATTTATATTTTAATTATTATATGTTTGTTTGGTTACTTATGTTGTGCTAAAGTTAGGATGCATGTAGTCCTACCTTGGGAATGTGTATTCTTAGTAAGACATATAAAATCATGTGAAGAGACATTTCATAGCATGAGATGTGAGTAGCAATTCATGTGGATGTTGTATATGGTCTTGGATGTGTTGTACTAATTCAAACCTTGTAGGGTTGAAATGACTTGTGGTTTTTATTGATGGTAATATTTTTCTTGTTCATGTCCTTGCATTCATATATGTAATTAATGCTAGAAAGAATGTGTTGATGTGTGTTGTAAATGCATTCTAAGTAATTGAGATGCTTTTGATATGTGGTCTCATACATGTATGATTATATGTCAATAAAGGAACAAACTAAATAAGATAAGCATAGTTAGTAGTGTATTGTACCACACCTTTGGATTATAGATGGTGATTCTTTGCCTTGATTGATGGATGGGGATGAAAGGGACATCCTCATGGTGGGTTCAACCCCTTCCCTAATTAGTAGAAGGATCATGGGAGCTTGGAGGATTAAATTAAAAAGTTGAGCTTGGAGTTCTTCAGAGATTGTTCCTCATGTACATTGTATATGACCATTTGTATATGTGTGGTTGGTTTCATAGCCTTTTTTATTCATTATCATTGATGAGGGTTGTAGTATTTGACCCCTTGTATATCTTGGTTATGTAATGATTTTATCTTCATTTATGAGTAATAAATATGTACTTTTGAGGCTTTTAAATTACTAAGATGTACTTATTGTTACAGTACTTAATTATTATATTTAATGAGTGGAAGTTATATGTTGTGTGGATGTTATTGGATATCACTTACACTTTTTTCATATTTTTGTAATATATTTTTTTTTGATTGGTAAGTGAGGGATTTTTAGGTTGGTCCACTCTAGCAAAGGTCACAAGGGGGACCTCCTCCCTGTAGAACTGCCACCACCAGTACAGGGCAGATCACTAGTGGTGCGGCCCTGCTAAGTCTATAATCATGCTGCTTGTGGCGCAGTTCACCACTGGTGGATTCGTCATTGTACACCATTGCTACCACGACTTGTCAAGCTGCAAAGACTAGAGTACACCAGAATTAGAACACACTCCACTTTAAGGACCTCAGAGTGCTAAGAGTCACCTACATAGAGCCACAATGATTTAGAAGCCAAGATGTCTTTGGGGGGATTTGAACCTTAGTCTCCACAATAATGACCAAGTGGTCTTAACCACTAGACTACACCCACTCGACTCATATTTTTGTAATATGGTATCATGGAAGTTACTGGAGTTGTTGGAAGTTTATCTTGTTCCCTTTTGTTGACATTGGTTGCTTGTTTTGGTTAATGCTTAAGAAATTTTAAGGTTGTGTTTTGGAGGTTGTTATATGTGGGTTAACCTAAAATGTCACCTACATAATCTTGTATGATGTGCATTATGTCATGAAAGATTAGATTCATATCCGTTCGATCAGTGGCACTAGTATTCTTTGATACAAAAGGCATGAAAACATAACACAATGTACCCCAAGGAGTGGTGAAAGTGATCTTATGTTGGTCTTGGGGATTAAAGAGAATTTAATTATATATGGAGGTCTAAAAATCCACCCATGAAGTATAATATCTAATGTTAAACAATATCTATAACTTTTTTAATATTAGGTAATAGAAAGTCATCCTTAGGTGATTCTTTATTTAAATCTCTAAAATTAGTACATATGTAAACATGCCCATTAGTTACAGGTACGATATTGTAAATACAGGAGGAATAATCAATAGGTTTAATGAAAATATTTTTTCAATGTGTTCTCAAGTTATCTTTTGTTACATCCCCAACTTATGATTTAGCTTAATCTTTCTTTGGTGTGGTAATTAGGATGATTAATCATAGTTTAATGATTTGATATTGGTGGAAAATATCAAATAGAATCATTGAATATATGAATATTGCTAATGTTAGTTAGACATGAGATTACATGTTGATACGATTATTTAATTATAATGATTTGTGAATCAAATGATGATACACTAATCATGGTTATATGGTTGTGAGTTTGATAAAAAAATAATCTTCCTTCAAGGACAAAAGGAGAGTATCATCTGGGAGGAGGAGATAGATGTTGGGAAAAGGTCAGATAGCCATCTAAGTATCAAAATTAGTCCCTGTGAATCCATGCAAGGTAGAGTGAGTTTGCTTCTTTCCCTTGTTAGTTTTTTTCATTTTTGTGGTGGCATGGCAATTTGACTTGTCTCGACGTCATCTACATCAATTTGGCTAAACAATGTTCATAAAATGTCAACTTAAGTCGATTGATAATCTCGTCAGGTTGTCGAGTATTTCCTTGTTTCCTTATTAGGGTCTTGTGATTATTATTTCTTTTTATATATTACTTATGGTTAATATGAAAAATAAAGGGGGAGTGGTACTCGACTCCAAAGTCTAATTTTGTTGTTGTGCCACCCTATCGATGATGTTATAAATAGGTGACATCTTGGATTATTTTGTTTACCCTTAAACATCATTGAGATGCAAGGGAAACTTTGTGTGATATAATTATTCTAGCCCTTGTGATCGGACACCTTTAATATTATTAATGTATATGACTTATGATAAGTAGGCCGACCACTACCCACAATGAGTGGAGTGACTGGAGGCCGATTTGAACCTATCTTAATATCTATCTTCACTGCCCATTCCATAATGGAGATAATGGATTGTTGGAAATATGAAAACCTGTGGGGTGGTAGAGGTTAGAAATAAGTTTTCACCACTATGTTGAGAAAAAGGTAGCAGATCTTGTTGCATGGGTTGCATGAAAGAGTATCAAAGGTAACTTTGTTTTGAGTTATGTTTTGAGTATGCATATGTCAAGAAAGAATAGGTTGGAATTGGTAGATTTTGTAAGAAAAGAATGCTACAGAAGTAGCGACGTGGTAGGTGCAAGCAAGCTCGGGTTAGAGCCATTGTAAAGCACACAGGAGTTATTCCTTGATAGGTTGAACTCCATTGTGTATTCCATTAACAGGTATGAAGTTCTGCTTTGAAATGAACTTAAATTTGGCATGGCAAGTAAGATAATCTTTACTGCATTCTTTATGATGTCGACTGTGTCGACTTATGATAGCAAATGAACTGTTGTGTTATCATTAAAGAGCTTCGAGGCCGTAAATATTTGCTGTGATAAAAATATGATAGTGGATATACTATTGAGCTGTCTTTAAAGGCCTTCGAGGCCGTAAATGCTTCCTCTATTTTAAAGCTCATAAACATTGTTTAGTATTTATCTTGGCCGAGGCCATAAGGCTAAGCCCAGTGCATAGCTGTTGCATGAAAGAAACCTTGAAAGATGATATGTCAAGGGTTGTAAACTATGTCATATATTTCTTGATGGTCTCATTGATATGATTTGAGCCAACTATGCTCAAGATTGAGAGTATATTGAACCATAATGACTATTGTAAGTGTGTCATGAAGTTGGTAATAGAGTAGGCCGAGAGCCTTACTCAAGCCATGATAACATTATTATTAATCTTAAACCTTCGACCGTGCCTAAGGCACTTAATATATTGGTCTCAAGGACTACAAATAATAGTGCTTGACTATTTATAATAGATATTATGATAACTATGGTGCATCCTATGTATTTAGAAGGATAGATTGACTCCTCATTAAAGAAAGGGAATTTGGTAAGAGGTAAATAATATTATTATCTAGGCAGTATTAAGTGTATTCCATGTTTATTGGAGAAGATAATCCTCCTTGATAATTATTTTCTTATGAGAATGAACACTATGTCCAGTATGAAACTCTTGTGTTTAAATGTATATGAATGCCATCTCTTTTTGAATGGCAATACTTCACGAATGAAGTATAAGATATCAAGAACTCATGTAGATTCTTTGAGTTAGGGTATTTTTAATAAGACTGACTTTTTAGACTATTATAATATAAGTCTTAGATGATATGAATTTGAATGTAAACCTTGTGATAAGGTAAACATGAAATCCTCAGCCTAGAAAGGTCATGAGTTGGAAAACATGATTGGGCAATTGTCATTTTGAAAGGATGGGAATAGAGTGATGTGGAGTTACAAGTTCCCCTTTGCCAGAGCAACATAACATTAGTGAATGTACTCCCAAGATAGGAGTTGATTGTCCTAGAATTGGACTAAGACTGAATTGAACTTACCTTCCCTAGACCTAGAGAGGTTGAACTATGATTATTGTAGGATGAGATAACTTCTAAGTTGAGTCAAAGTGGTGGACATATGACTACGTTAATTGCAAAACATATATGTATGTAAATCTTTGGCCAAAGTAATGCATCCATCTCTGCATGCATTAGTCAGTCCACTGTGATCTAGATGGCGTAATGTTTCCAGTAGTGTCATACATAGTTAGAGTGGATCTATAGTTGTATGACCGAGAGTCATCATGAAGGACACAACACCAAATACTCAGATGGAAAACCTAATGGTTCCTTATATCGATACCCTCCATGAAGGGTAGGGTCGCTTCTATGTAGGAAGTTGTGTAGGGGATTGCCAGTCTGTGGTTGAAGGAAAAGCACTTGGGTGATGCTCTCCTTCCCAAGTACAAGACAAGTTGAGACTTATGAAGACAAATGTCAAAGTTCCAGATAGAGTGCATTCTTTGTATGACTTAACAATCAGTTATTATGTATAATCTTTTCAATGATGCCATGGGCATAGATTTGTACTTGTATAGTGAAAGTTATTCACTAGTGAGTTATCTTTGGATTGTTGTAATGTAAACTTTTAAAATATCCTGAAAAGAAGAGCATGTTTAATTTCATGATGATATTGATTCATTTCTTGTTAAATTGTAATTATGATAATCATGATGTATACCTAACCTTAAATAAGATGGTTGATTATGGTTAGTTTTGGGTAATGTGAGTTGATATGTTACATATAGTATTAGAGATACTGAGTTCAATACATGGACCTATGGGCTCACTACATAATGTTTTTCTTTATCCAACATTAACGATTGCTAATGTTTGGATGTTCTTATGCTAGAATGGTAAGACTAAGAATGACACCCGAAAAGAAGGTAACGAGAAATGGACATTACCTTAAGGCCTTGAGGGAGCGAGCCTCAAGAATGAAACGCCTTAAACAAACTGGTTGTTTGGTATGGTTGGCTGATGATGAAACCTTCACTAATGCTGTTAAATGCATCAAGTAGGAGATGAGGAAAGTAGTTAGGATTACTACTCCTATCTCTGAAAATGAATCAGTGGAACCCTCTGCACCTAAGGAACTAGTCATGGAAAGTGTCCCTAAGGATCCTAATGTTACTAAGGAGGTTATGGATGAGTACTTGTGAGTACATCCACCTCCTAAAATTGATTTGATAAATCTCAAGGATGAGAAATGAATATGTGAAGGTATCCCAATCTGATAATGACTTGTAGTAGTAAGATGTAAACAAACTTTTGTAACTATGGAAGGATTATATGTAATCCATGGAAAACTATAATGCATTTTGAATTTTGGCAAATATTTCCTTTCTTGTTAAAGATTACATGAATGAGAATGGATTTACATTTATGAATGGATTCAATGGTATGAAAAATTAATTGAATGATTAATCTACAAACTTTAGGAGAAATAGATTGCAACCTAGTTCAGATAAGAACCAATATGGGAGATAGCTAGGAAGGACAATCTTCAGGCCACTCCGAATCTAAACTCAACCAGATCCTTTCTATGGTCCAAGAGACGAGAGCAAGAATTGGGACTCTCAAGCAGGAGGTTAGGGGTCAACATAGACCCAGGCGGGAAGCCTATTATGGGGGTGATGACGAGGCATGTCATGATGACACCACCCAAAGTGAACGTGGAGAGAATAAATCCAAGGCCAGATAAGAGGGGGATAGAAGAAGCCACTTGGATTTGGAATTATCCCTAGATATGAAAAAGGTTATGCCTCCCAAGTTCGATGGGTTTGTAAGCAGAGATGCCACGGAGGCATGGCTTACGGAGATGGAAAATACTTTGAAATAATAAATTATACTGAAATCACCAAAGTGGTAAGGGGAGCATACTAGTTGGTGGGTGAAGCATCCACATGGTGGCTGAATAATAAAATGGAGTTAGGCTTGAGGTCTACGAGTTTAACCTAGGATAGGTTTGTGGAAATTTTTAGGAAAAGATGGTTGCCTCAGTTGTTTTATGACCAAAGCTTATAGACTTTCAGAATATGAAACAAGGTGATTCAATTATGAATGAATACTGGGAAAAGTTCACTCACCAACTCAAGTATGTTTCACAATATCAATAGGATGAGAGATTTCACATCTGAAAATTTATTATGGGTTTGAACACCTAGATTGGGGGAGAAGTTGATGTGCATGGTCCTACCTCAATGGATGAGGTTTATGATAAAGCTATTAAACAGGAATAGAAATTGAAAACTATGTCTGCTTACAGGGAAAGGAATCACCAAAGGTATAATTGGTCCCAATCCTCTCAATCTTTTAAGAAAAAGGGCAAAAGTAGGATTTTATTGAGAACAATTATAAAGGGTCCAAGAATAAATAAAATGAATCCAAGGGGGAAAAGAAACACAATAATAACTCCAAGAAAAATGGAGATAATTTTGGGAAGCCTTAGGAGAGGCAAGGACCCATGTGAGGGTGTCATACATGTGGTGGTGATCATTATGCCAACCAATGTCCTAATAAGATGCAGGGAACTCATCCACGAGGAAATCCATTACCCTCACAATAGACAGCTTCCAACAACGCATACATGCAGTCCTAGCTAATAGGCAAGATAAATACAAAATCACTCCCATTGAAACTACATGTATTTTATCTGGTTGATAGATACTGGTGCAACAAAACATTTAGTTTCCCCAAAAGTTGTAAATAAAATTCCTAGAAGATGTTAGATACATGGCAAACACTTGGTCAGTTGAATACACAAATCAAACCAAAGCTTAGGTAGAGCAATGCTTGTTTGAGGCTAAGGTTGAACTTTCAAGTTTCTCCATTGAGGTGACCCTTTACATAGCCCCATTAGGCTCATATGATGTTATCCTTGGGATAAACTGGTTATGGAAACACTGGGCCAAGGTGGACTGTTAGACCAAAACAATAGAATGTCTAGATGACCTAGGGAACAAAGTCTTTTTGCAAGGGAACCCTAGAGAAGTCAAACTAAGACAAATTTTTGCCCTACAAATGGAAAGAGCTCAAAGAAAGGGATGCCAACTTTTTGTTCTCAAAATGGAAAAACTAAATGGTTATGAGGAAACCACTTTCCAAGATGATTTAATGTTTTATGAATCTCAGAAACTCAAAAGAGGTTAGAAGAGAGAGTCCATAGATTAGGAAAGATCAAATATGGATAGGTACCCTTTTCTTAGAGATTTTGAGGACATATTTCTGGATGAGCTACCATGATTGCCTCCTAAAAGAGATTTTGATTTCTCTATAGATATAATTCTAGGATCAAAACCTATATCTAAAGCTCCATACATAATGACCACAACTAAGTTAATGGAGCTAAACACTCAATTACATGAATTGTTGGATAAAGGACTGATAAGACCCAGTGTGTCACCCTGGGGAGAACCAATAATATTTGTGAAAAAGAAAGATGGTACATTGCAGTTATGCATAGATTACCACATGCTAAATAAGGCAACAATTAAGAATAAATACCCATTGCCCCACATTGATGATCTTTTCGATCAAATGAGAGGAGCAACTATATTTTCTAAGATCGATCTTCGATTTGGGTACCATCAATTAAGGTTAAAGGATGAGGATATCCACAAAACAAATTTCAAAACAAGGTATGGGAATTATGATTTTACTGTCCTACCTTTTGGATTAACAAACGCACTTGCAATGTTTATGAACTTAATGAACAGTGTGTTCAAAGACTGTTTGGACAAGTTTGTCCTAGTTTTTATTGTTGACATCCTCATATACTCTAATAATGAGGAAGAACAACTTCAACATTTAAGGATTGTTCTTTAAAGGTTGAGAGAGCATAAACTATATGGCAAGCTCTCCAAGTGTATTTTCTTTCAAAAGGAAGTGCAATATTTGGGCCATATAATTTCAGCTAAGGGAATAACTGTGGACCCAGCCAAGATTAAAGCCATATTGGAATGGCCGGTACCAAGGAATGTACATGAGCTCCGAAGTTCCATGGACCTTGCAAGATACTACAGGAAATTTGTGAAGAACTTTAAAAAAATTGCATATCCTATAACTTCTTTGCAGAGAAAAGGCAAGAGATTTAAGTGGTCAGACAAGTGCCATGAGGCATTTGACCATCTGAGGGAAAGTTTAACTTCAACACCTATATTGAAAGTGCGTGACCCCAAAGGTCATTTTGTAGTCATTACCGATGCCTCAGGGGAAGGCTTAGGTGGTGTACTAGTCCAAGATGGACAAGTCATTGCATATAAATCTAGGAAATTGAAAACTTATGAACAAAACTATGCCCCTCATGATTTGGAATTGGCAGTAGTAATACATGCTCTACAAATGTGCAGACATTACTTACTTGGAAAACCCTTTGAACTAAAGACAGACCACCAAGGCCTTAAATATATGTTCACTCAACCGCATCTAAATGCTTGCCAAAGAAGATGGTTGGAGTTTATCTCAGATTATGATTTTGAGATTAAACATATTAAAAGTAAGGAAAACCAAGTGGCAGATGCCTTAAGTAGGAGAAGACATATCTCCTCAATGATCTCCATGCATTTTGATTTTAAGAATTAGGGTCTACAAAAGTCTAAGGGAGATGAGTTTTATGAGTAGGTAAAATAGGCCCTTTTGGAGAATCCCCAGAATATGAAATATGATGAATTTAACCTTGAACTAGATGGGTTATTAAGATATAAAGGAAGGATGTATGCACTAAACTCTAAGGAGTTAAGGAATATGGTGTGGAAGGAGGTTCATTCTGCACCTTATTCAAGACATCCTGGAGTAACAAAGTTACTAGCTGATGTGAAACCCTTATGTTTCTAGAAGGGAATGAAGAGGGATGTTGCAAGGTTTGTAGCTACATGTATAGAATGCCAAAGGGTGAAAATAGAACACCATCACTTGGCAAGAATTTTATACCCTCATGAAATTCCAGAATGGAAATGGCAAATCATAAGCATGGACTTTATGCAAGGACTTCCTATGTCAAGGAACATGCACAATGCTATTTTGGTTGTGGTGGATAGACTCACCAAAGTGACACATTTTATACTTGGGAACTTGATAGATGGGGCACTAGTCATAGCCCACAAATTTGTACAATAAAATTTTAGATTGCATGGTATTCCTGAAAAGATTATCTTAGATAGGGATGCTTGAATGACATCAAGGTTTGGCAAACCTTGTTTTCTTCACTTGGAACCCAGTTGAATATAAGATCTGCTTATCATCTCGAGACGGATGGCCAAACCGAAAGGGTAAACCAAGTACTGGAAGATTTTTTGAGAATGTATTACATGGATCAACAATACAAATGGGAAGATTATCTCCCTATGGTGGAATTTGCCTATAATAATTCCTATCATTCTGCGATTAAGATGGTTCCATTTGAAGCATTATATGGAAGATAGTGCTGAACCCCTATAAGCTGGGATAAGCTAGAAGATAGGGTTAGCCTTGGTCCAGAAATGTTGTTAGAAATGGAAGAACAAGTCCATCTAATTAATAAAAGGCTAGCAGAAGCCAATGATAGGCAAAAAAGTTTTGCAGATGCTAAATGCATCACAAGGCATTTCTCAATGGGAGAAAACATCCTTCTAAGGGTAAAACCTCAAAAGAGCTCCATTAAGTTTGGAAAGACATCTAAACTGGCTTCTAGATATGTGGGTCCCTTTGATGTTCTCAAAGAGGTCAACCCAGTCACATATAGAATTGCTCTACCACCAACTCTTGCCATGATGCATAATGCTTTCCATGTTTCTTAATTGAAAAAGTTTAATCTAGGAGATAATCATATCCCTATTCTTGATTAGAATGCTATACAGGTGAAGGACCTAGGGGTGGTAGTGATCGAGCCCATCAAGGTGCTCGAAACGTGTAAGCTACGCTTACGTAGTAAAGAGATAACTCAATGCAAGGTCTAGTGGGACCAGTATGCAGAGGAAAATGCCACTTGAGAAAACTATGAGGATATTTATGCGAGATTTCCCCATCTCTTTTGAAAAATGTTTTACTATGCTCACACAACACTTTTCTTATTATGTTGGTTTGATTTTGAAGACATTTAATCATCAGAGACGATGATTCTTATGGGAGAGATATGTTACATCCCCAACTTATTATTTAGCTTAATCTTGCTTTGGTGTGGTAATTGGGATGATTAATCATAGTTTAATGATTTGATGTTGGTGGAAAATATCAAATAGAATAATTGATTATATGAATATTGAATAATGTTAGTTAGACATGAGATTACATGTTGATACGATTATTTAATTATAATGATTTGTGAATCAAATGATGATACACTAATCATGGTCATATGGTTGTGAGTATGATTAGGAAAAGAATCTTCCTTCAAGGATGGAAGGAGAGTATCATCCGGGAGGAGGAGATAGATGTTGGGAAAAGGTTAGATTGCCATCTGAGTATCAAATTTAGTCCTTGTGAACCCATGCGAGGTAGAGTGAGTTTGTGTCTTTCCCTTGTTAGGACCATTTCCATTTCTATGGCGGCATGACGATTTCAGTTATCTCGACGTCATCTATGTCAGTTTGGCTAAATTATGGTCATAAAATGTCAACTTAAGTCGACTAATAATTTCTTTAGGTTGTCAAGTATTTCCTTGTTTCCTTATTTATTTCCTTATTAGGTTTTTGTGATTATTATTTCTTTTTATATATTACTTATGGTTAATATGGCAAAGAAGGGGGAGTGGTACTCGACCCAAAAGTTGCATTTTGTTGTTGTACCACCCTATCGATGATGTTATCAATAGGTGACATCTTGGATTATTTTGTTTACACTTAAATGTCATTTAGATGCAAGGGAAACTTTGTGTGATATAATTATTCTAGCCCTTGTGATCGGGCACCTTTAATATTATTAATGTATATGAAATATGTTAAGTAGGCCAACCACTACTCACGATGAGTGGAGTGAGTGGAGGCCAATTTGAACCTATGTTAATCTCTATCTTCATTGCCCACTCCATAATGGAGATAATGGACTATTGGAAACCCAAAGGCCCGCAAGGTGGCGGAGGTTAGAAAATAGTTTTCACCACTATGTTGAGAAAAAGGTGGCAGATCTTGTTGTATGGGATGCATGGAAGAGTATCGAAGGTGCCTTTGTTTTGGGTTATATTTTGAGTATGCATATGCCAAGCAAGAATAGCTTGGAATCGGAGGTTTTGTAAGAAAATAATGCAATAGAAGTAGCAAGGTGGTGGGTGCAAGCAAGCTCGTCTTAGAGCCATTGTAAAGGACACAAGAGTTATTCCTTGACAAGCCAAACTCCACTATGTATTCCTTTAACAGGTATGAAGTTATACTTTGAAATGAACTTAAATTTGGCATGGAAAGTAAGATAATCTTTACTGTATTTTTTATGATGTCAACTGTGTTGACTTATGGTAGGAAATGAACTGTTGTGTTATCATTAAAGACCTTCGAGGCCATAAACATTCACTGTGATAAAACTATGATAGTGGATATACTATCGAGCTGTCTTTAAAGGCCTTCGAAGCTATAAATGCTTCCTTTGTTTTAAAGCTTGTAAACATTGTTTAGTATTTATCTTGGCTAAAGCCATAAGGCCGAGCCCAATGCATAGCTATTGCATGAAAGAAACCTTGAAAGACAATATGGAAAGGGTTGTAAACTATGTCATATATTTCTTGATGCTCTCATTGATATGATTTGAGTCAACTGTGCTCAAGACTGAGAGTGTATTGAACCATAATGACTATTGTAAGTGTGTCATGAAGTTGATAATGGAGTAGGCTGAGAGCCTTACTCAAGCCATGATAACATTATTATTAATCTTAAACCGTCAACCGTGCTTAAGGAACTTAATATATTAGCCTTGAGGACTGTAAATAACAGTGCTTGACTATTTATAATAGATATTATGATAACTATGGTGCATCCTATGTATTTAAAAGGATAGATTGACTCCTCATTGAAGGAAAATTTGGTAAGAGGTAAATAATATTATTATCTAGGCAACATTAAGTGCATTCCATGCTTATTGGAGAAGATAATCCTCCTTGATAAATATTTTCTTATGAGAATGAATACTATGTCCAGTATGAAGCTCTTGTGTTTAAATGTATCTTTTCGAATGGCAATACTTCATGAACAAAGTATAAGATATCAAGAACTCATGTAGATTCTTTGAGTTAGGGTCTTTTTAATAAGACCGACTTATTAGAATATTATAATATAAGTCTTAGATGATATGAATTTGAATGTAAACCTTGTGATAAGGTAAACATGAAATCTTGAGCCTATAAAGGTCATGAGTTAGAAAACATGATTGGGCAATTATCATTTTGAAAGGATGAGAATAGAGTGACATGGAGTCACAGGTTCCCCATTACCAAAGCAATGTAACATTAATGAATGTACTCCCAAGATAGGAGTCAATTGTCATAGAATTGGACTAAGAATGAATTAAACTTACCTTCCATAGACCTAGAGAGGTCAAACTATGATTACTATAGGATGAGACATCTTCTAAGTTGAGGTTGTGGACATATGACTACGTTCATTGTGAAATGTATATGTATGTAAATATTTGGCCAAAGTAATACATTCATCTCTACATGTATTAGTCGGTCCATTGTGATCTAGATGGCATAATGTTTCCAGTAGTGTCATACATAGTTAGAGTGGATCTATAGTTGTATGACCAAGAGACATTATGAAGGACACAACACTAGATACATAGATGGCAAACCTAACAGTTCCTTATATCTATACCCTTTGTGAAGGGTAGGGTGACTTCCATGTAGGAAGTTGTGCAGGGGACCTCTAGTTTGTGGTTGGAGGAAAAGAACTCAGGTGATGCTCTCCTTCCCAAGCAAAAGATAAGATGAGACTTATGAAGATAGATGTCAAAGTTCTAGATACAATGCATTCTTTGTATGACTTAACAATTAGTTATTATGTACAATCTTTTCAATGATGCCATGGGCATAGCTTTGTACTTGTATAGTGAAAGTTATTCACTAGCGAGTTAGCTTTGGATTGTTGTAATCTAAACTTATGACATATCCTGAAAAGAAAAACATGTTTAATTTCATGATTCAATATTGATTCATTTCTTGTTAAATTGTAATTATGATAATCATGATGTATACCTAACCTTAAATAAGATGGTTAATTATGATTAATTTTGGGTAATGTGAGTTGACATGTTACATCTTTAACCATTAATTATACTTTTGGATGCATCTATCTATTTCTGTTTCATAGGTTTAGCATCAGGGTGAAGAACAATGCTATGTATGACTATATCCTTAGATATATTTAGCATGTCTTCGTAATTCCATGCAAATAATCACCAAAGTCATCAAGTAGTGTAGACGTATTAAACTTTTAGAAATCATTCAAATATTCTCCAATTTTCAATACTTCAAATCATTATTTGTTTTATCAATTCCCTCATCAAAGGTACCTCCAATAGGTAATGTGTTTCTATCATCAATAAAGGGTTTTCTAGATAAAACATTAGATGGATTGAGAGGATCACCTAGAAAAGGAGAAGCTTATTTGAAATAATAACAAGTATTAATGATAAATAAGAAATTGCTATTGACAAGGGTCACTGTACCTTGGCATTTAATCATGTTTTTCATGTGCCAAGTCCAGGGCCGTGTCTTAGACTGTCTATAACAAGGAACTTTATAGCCAATAATCCTCTAACTAATCCTATTGATTTGACTATCTTAAGGGATTACTATTGTTAATTATCTACTATGAAATGAAATTCTGAAAACACCAAAATAATGCTAAAGTAGGAGATTGCTGAAAATAATCTATTCTAGTTCACATAAAGATAGAAATCTACATTTATCAGAAAACAACTACTTAAACAATAATTGACCTATCTTATGGAAGCAAAAAAATTTTACTTCTATTGAAAATTGCAAACGAGACAATGAAGCAAAGCTACTAGCCTCCTGTCAGTTGGCGGGAGTGGGCCCTTGCTCCACACCTTCAAAACCAAAGGCTAAACAAGAAACTCAAAATAGAAATGCAATAACACAATCTTCCTTTAATATAATTCCATCAAAGTACATTGTATTCAAAAGTATATGCTCTGTTCTAAAAATGAAATTACAATAATACTAATAGCAAAAATCTCTATATCTTTCTGCCATTCCTATCAAAATATATATTAGTCCAAGCGATAAGATATATTTTGGAACTAACTATTCTATCTATCAGTTCATCTTTGAGATATAACCAATCTCTTATTCTAACTAAGACATATAACTGTCCAACTCAAAAGTATAGTCATGCAAACTTGAAAAGGCTTTAGTGGCACTGAATTTCCACTAAATCCAAAGTTTTTAACTTAAACAATAATGGGCAATGAGGCCTTAAAATATAGGTCTTAAACAAGTCTTTGAAACTCATGCAAAATCAAATAAAAAGGGGCTCAAATCCATGGTAGACAACTAGAGTCTTCACGAGAACACTTTGGTGTTGGATGAGTAGAATCCGTAGCACTGCAATCACCTCTGGAGATGTAGGTTGTCAGTAGCGCCAGACTCTGTTTTGTCGCCAACAGCTCTGGAGACTGTGTGCTATTACTAGCAGCTCTGAAGATGCATCTATGAATTCACTGAGGTTTGAATTTGGAGATCACCACCTCTTTTGCTCTCTTATTCCTTCTTTAGAAATCCTCCAACAATTTGGAAAATTTTGGAGTCTAATGTAGTGTTCACCATATTTGGCTTCGGAGATAATTAGGACCACCTCCAGAGATCTTCAAAATTGCTTTTCGCTTGTTTAGCTATACCTGTGAACCCAAAAAGATATTGTTCTATACTATTTCATTAATTTACTGCAACATAAGTCCTTTCATCAAAATTAATAATCTTTTGTAATTCATCTCTCATTAGTGTAATTAAAATAAGACTTTGTAGTTTCTATAGTGATAATACTAGGACAGGCAGAATGGACAGATGGAAAAAGGGAGTAAAATGTTATGTTTATCTGAGTGCTACCTAGCACTCATCATCCCCCTAGACTTAAGGTTTTGTAGGTCCTCCTGCACTTAATAGCTTGGACTTGTTGAGGTGGTAGAGTCTGTCAGTGAGATTGTACTCTTTCTCAAAAGTTGACCAAGTTGTGCAGTTTGTATTACCATTCCCTTTGAACTACCTGACTTGTTTCAACCATTCTTGAAATTTAGCATCCTCCATCTACTCAGCCCATATGGGCAATGGCTCAATGATCAGGGGTGACCTAAAGTACCCACCTATCCAATTCTATTTATATTTGTCCATCAACCTAGACACTGCCCTTGCCTTTCTCATAAACCACTTGAGATTGGCTAGGGACACTACTTCTTTCATCTTTTGCTTTGGAGTGAGAGTGTTTCATCTTTTCTTCCCAATGGTGATCATCTGATTGGATGATTTATGCATGAATAGACCAAATTCAATGGTACACTCCTACAAGTGTTGTTGATATAGGGGCAGAATTTTTGTTCTACATGCTGGGGAGTAAATTGCTACTCTGAAATGAACTTCAAAGCCTAGGGATTTGGACAATCCCTCCTAAGGAATAGGCTTTTATCTGCATCCTTCTTGGTGTAAGCTTCTATTCATTCATTCTAGATCTGATGATTTCTCATCAGTGACATAAATGCTCTAAGTTGACAGTCACCCACAAACAAGTTGATGAAGAAAGTGTTCTCTTTTATGAAGAAATTATGTAGGTATAGTTCACATAAAATTTTTGTCTTCATTAGAACTCTTCATGTACACCTCAAGGAAGTATTTTCCCTCCTATATATTCTCAGTTGAATTAGAAAGAACTAGTGATATTTTCCTTTGGAGGATCCTCTCTTGTAAAAACAAAGGATAATTACCACTGGGGGTTTGCAGGCTATGATTTCAACAGAGAGGGTGGCTATAGTGGTGACCTTCTCTTCTAAAGATTTTACCTTTTTTGGCATGGTTGTTACTACCCTCTATAGTTGTAACATCACCTTTGACCCCTCTAACTCCCTGCATCTCCTTTCCCAATGGAAAAGGGCCTTAGGAATGTCTATTGGGAGTATCCCCAGATATGCATCTGTTTGAGTACCTTGTTCAACAATAGCAGTTGGATTGGTTAGTTCCTGAAGCAACTCTGCTTGATAATCTATCTTATTGTTGGCCTTTGTGAGATCCCAGGCCTGGCTCTGCATTTTCTCAATCATGGCTTAAATCAATGTGATACAATTATCCTTGGATTTGATGATACTAGAAGTATTCTGTATTGCATCTTCATCCCTTTTCTTGATTTCAACCTCTTTATTCTCAATGATTTCTTGTTTCTCCTCTATTTCCTTTTTTAGCTCCTTAATTTTCTAATTTTGAGCTATCTCTTTTTCTTTCATGACCTTTTTGAGGTCAGTGATAATCAAGTTCTTTCCCCACAACATTCTCTTTAGATTCTCAATCTCCTCCATTAGTTGTTGTTGCCTTGGAATCTCAATTTCTTCTTGATCAGAAGGGTGTGAGTAACTCCCTGTTCTCCTCCTTATGTCCTCTCTTCATCAAGGTTTTCCATGTCTTCCTGCTCTCTATTGTCATCATGATTTCCTTGTTCACCTACCTCCTCTTGCTAAGCCTCTTCTTGTTGAGCCTCTTCTTGGTCTTCTACAAAGGCTGAGACAGATGAGGGTCCAACCTACTCTTGGGGAGGATTCATGAAGGTTCTGAATCCCATGAGAACCTTAGCCAAGAGGGTAGTATCCTTCTTTGCTTGAGTGGGTTGCCTCTTTCTTTTACTTCTTCATAGCACTAGTTGGGACTATGCCTCTAGAGCTGGAATATCTCCATCAAAATCTGAGGAGATAGTTAGGGTTTCTCCCCATGCTACCTCTAGAGCTTGGGCATATACTGACTCAAGAGTCTCTAGGGTCTGAGCAATTGGAGGGGTAGTGGACTCTGGAGCACTCCACTCAACTATTTTCCTTCTTGTGCTCCTCTTAATCAAGGGGATTTCATCTAACTCCTCAGATTCCTCCTCTGCCCTTTTATATTTGTTGGGCATAGGGGTTTTTGGAGGCCTTTTTGTTGTTTCTCTCTACCCTACTCCTTCTCTGTGCTTTTTGGGCCTAGAAATTTTGGCAAATTATATCCCTACCTCCTCTGTTGACTTTTTCCCAGACTAGATGCTTATTCCCAGATTTCCCTACAAGGTAGCCATCAGTGATCAACAGGATCTCTGGGCCAGGGGGTCAACAGTATAGGAGATAGACTCTATATTTTATCTCCTCTTCTTCTTCAGGCTCTGCAAGACCTAGGGGGGTATTCCCTACTCAACATCCATGAGGATATGCATGCAAGGCTGGGATGTTGACAGAAAGCAGATAGTCCTCCTGTAAGTAGACCAAAACTGAAAGATAAGGGCAAAGGGGCTAGCTTTGGGCCTATTTGCAGTTGTAGACAGAGGACTGAGGTTCCTAAAATTAACTCTAATGTCCTAATGTTGGTTTTAGATTTTGCTTTGGAGTTTAAGTGTGGATGCAAAGCTGGATATGGTTATAACACAAAACAAAGCATGATTGGTGCCTATCCAGGGCCTGGAGTCAATAGACATACACCTGTGAATGATCAGCATAAACAACTAAAACTAGATTTCAAGGGGATCTATGTGATACCTGCCTTACAGGCATCTCCCAATACAAAGTGTTAGGTTATCTCTACTTATGGTATCCCTACTGCAGTATATCCCTCCCAATGTTCAACCTGAAAACAGTTTAATCTACCCCTTGAATAGAAGTTAAAAGATCAGACATTCAACACAGGAATTCTATGCTCTAGAATCTAAACATTACCAAACGTCCAGATTCAGAAGAAGGATACATGCAATACTGGAGACAGAATTAACACAACACATGCCAAACAGCATTTCTCATATAAGTTTAATCATGAAATCAGTGGGTTCATGCCAAAAACAAACAACAAGAGATACATAAACTCACAGGTAAGCTATACAGAGCAACCAGATCAGCTTGTCATGCATTACAGAGCCAAAATCATCAACTTTCAACAACCCTTCAAACGAGCAACACAACCTGCTTATAACAGCCAGGTAGGTGCTCAGCAATTAATTACAATGTTGACCAAAATTTTGCCAGATACACAGTATCATGAAAATGGCGCTCAAACACAACCGGATTGGCGCCCAAACTTGAATGCAGCAGGTAGGGGAGGAGACAGGAAGATTTCTCGAGCCCTGCGCCATCATCCGCTGATTGACACCTTCAGTCGGGTACCAGATCGACCCACGCCATCGCCCACACCTCTGCAACAATCGCCATTAATGGCGCACCAACCCGCGACCTCGGGAAGAACATCATACAGACTATCGCAAGCATTTCCCGCAGAGATTCATCATCATGATATTTGAAAATGCAGGATAACAATATCCCACATGCACCCCGCGATGACCTCAATAACACTTTATATACTAGGTCATGAGCATATATCACGTCGGTGCTTTTGCTCCTGACGACACTAGTATATAACCTCATCATCATCATCCCTCAGCAGCATGATATCCTGTTGTTCGAAATATCACCCTGACGTCATCATGATATTTGAAATATAACCTGCATGATAATCGGCACAACCTGATCCATCGGAGGAACATCCTCCTGCTGAGCTTATACCAAAAGTCTGGCCGATGAACATCCTGATGACGTCATCATCATATCCTGCTGACATCATCATCATATCTGCCTACTGCGCACCTCCTCATATCCGGATGACGTCATCATCATGTTTGTAAATATCAGGAGGTCTCTTCAAGATGATCAGTGTTAGAAATATGACCCCCGCGGACCTTGATGACGTCATCATCATATTTACATCATCATGATATTCGGAAGACAACCGGATATTTGGAAATATCCTCCTGATGTTCGAATATCAGGTTGCACTGTAGCTCCTCTGTAAGATCGGGGCGAAAACTGAACATGATGATGCTGCTTGAAAAGATCACCCTCAATAGATAACACGCGAAACCAGCAGGCGGATATCTCCTTGATATCAACATCATCATGATGTTCGAACAAACATATATCCGGGTGATATGAAAATATCACCCCCTCCTTCGCGAATATCATGATGCAGATAGGCAGAAAGAAAAATATCACCCTGATATACGGATGACGTCAGCATCATCAGGATGAGAAACAAAGAACAATAAGTGATACAACATCATCAGGATGATATTGACTAAGATCATCCTGACGTTCCAAAATATGATGACCCTAGTGAATATCGGGTCGCAATTACAACTCTTCAGCAACATCATCAGGATGATCATAACCAAGATCACCCGATGATAGAAATATCACCCCGGCGAAATATCATGAAGGCATAAAATATGATGACCTCCGCAAGCAGCAGGATGATAACTGGAAATATGATGATGATGAACACGACCCTTAGGAAAAAACAAGTTAGGTCGAGCAATTCAAAGAATAAGCAACATCATCATCATGCTCGCGCAAGGTGATAAATGGAAGATCACCGGAGACTTTGAAACATCACCCTCGCAAGCAGATGAGGGCGCACTGTAGCTCGGCAGCATCATCATGATAAAAACCAAACATCACCCGACAGTTGAAATATGATGATGACGTTGAAAAACAAGTCGACGAGGAACATGATGATGCAGATCATCATCGAAGACAAGATGATGATGATGACCTCCTCCTCAGGAAAACATGATGCTGCAGTTGAAAAATGCTGAGGAGGTCCAACACTTAGAAAAAATGGGCAAGAAGATAAAGGCTTCAAATGAAGAAACCTCCTGATCATGACAAATCAACCCCTGGTCAAAATGAGTGTCAACAGTGGCTCCGAATGGGGACGTGCAGGTGAAAACCTGCAGCGAGAACCAGATCTCCGGGCAGACCTGACAAAAAGCCAAAAAACGCGAGCTGTACAAGGCATTTACACTACATACATATTTTACAAATGTGCACAGCAACCAGTCATTATGCAAAATAGAACTTAAGGAATTGGCCATGCACAGGCAATTCCAGAATTTCACCATCTAGGGCCTGGAGGAAATAAGAATCCTCCCCATGAGTATTGCAAACCTGATATGGGCCCATCCATAAGGGTTGAAACTTACCATGTTTACCCTTTTCCTGATCTTTAGCATTCCAAATGAGCACCAGATCATTTACTTGAAACTTCCTTTTTGTAGCTCTCCTGTCAAACTGATATTTCACCCCTTGTTGTCTTTTGAGATTGATCTGGTGGGCTCTCCTTCTGTCTTCATCCAATGCAACCAGCTGATTCACTCTTTCTGTCATGGGATCTTCAATCTCATCATCATATTCTTGAATGAGTCTGTAAACTGGTAGGAGATTGTTTATGGGCAGTCTAGCTGATGCACCATATACTAACTCAAAAGGTGACTTCCCAATAGCCCTTTTCTCAGTCACTCTGTCAGCCCATACTGCTAAATTCAACTTTGAATCCCAAGCCCTCTTGTTCTTGTCCAGTATCCTCTTGACAATTTTCATGATGCTCCTATTGCTTGATTCTGCTTGACCATTTCCTTGTGGGTGATATGGTGATGTATATGACAGGCTTATCCCATACCTGTTGCAAAAATCAACAAACTCACCTGATCTGAAGCACATAGCATTATCAGTGATTATTTTAGATGGTACTCCAAACCTGATGATGATGTGTGCTAGTATGAAGTCTGTCACCACCTTACTTGTAGCTATTTTAGTTGGAATGGCCTCAATCCATTTGGTAAAGTAGTCAGTTGCCACCAAAATCCAACTGTGTCCCCCACTTGATTTGTCTGCAATTTCCCCTATAAAATCAATTCCCCATTGCTGGAATGGAGCATCCACAGGTGCAGTTCTGAGGGGTAAAGCACCATGATATTTCAGCTTTCCTGAGAATCTCTGGCAAGGGTCACATTTTCTTACTAACCTCTGTGCATCTGAAAAGAGAGTGGGCCACCAATATCCTGCCCTGAGAATTTTATGAGTTGTTGTTTGGGCAGTATAATGGCCACCACACAATCCTTTATTCATGTCAATCAAAATATTGTTAGCCATATTCTTATCCACACATCTCAGCAGCACACCATCAGGATTTTTCCAGTACAGCTCACCTTGAACAATGACATACCTGATTGCATGTAGCTTTAGAGTCCTCTTTTGACAGTCACTGAAATGGGAAGGACAATTCAGATTTTGCAAGTAATAGATAATATCCTTGTACCATTCAGATCCTGATGCACTTACATTCTCATCTTGGACTGCATTAACTTGGCATGCTTCCAAGTTTGACTGTGCCATCATCTTGGCTAGTCCTTGTCCCCTTATCAATTTAGTAACTCGTATGTCTATGTTGAATTCCTGCAGTTTGTTTATCCATCTGCACCTTCTTCCAGTCACCTCCTGCTAAGTGAATATGTCTTTGACTGCAGCATGAGGTACATATGCAATTATATGTGACCCTACCAAGTATGGTCTGAAACTTTTGATGGCTCTAACTAGTGCATATGCCTGCTTCTCCATAATGTCATATTTCAACTCAGAGGCCTGCAGGGACATACTAAAGAAGGCGATGGGCTGTTCAAAACCATCTTCATTTTTCTGTAACAAACATGCAGCTACAGTATGAAAGGAAGCAAATGAGAACACCTGGAATGGCCTAGAAAAATCAGGAGATTTAAGAACAGGGGCCATCTTTATTGCCTCTTTGATATTCTGAAATGATTCTGTTGCTTCCCTTTCCCAGTTGACAGTTGCATCCTTCTTCATCATCTTGGAAATGTTCCTTGTGATCTCTGCAAAGTTGGGAACAAATCTTTTGACAAAGTTTACCTGTCCAAAGAAGGACTGAACTCCTTTCACGGTTTTTGGCATTTGGATCCTGTCTATGGCTGCCACTCTGTCTGGATCTATCCTGACTCCATCCTTGGAAACAATATGTCCCAGAAGTTTTCCTTCAACTACTCCAAAGGCACACTTCTTTGGGTTTAAAGAAATACCATATTCTAGTGCTCTTATGAAGATCTGCTCCAGATGCAAACAGTGCTGCTCTTCTTTCTTTGAGTAGGCAGTCAGGTCATCCTGATATACTGCCAGGATTGAATCAATTAGCCCTGCAAAAGCAACATCCATTGCTCTTTGAAATGTAGCACCTGCATTTGTTAATCCAAATGGCATTCTAACATACACATATGTTCCCCATGGAGTGGTAAAGGCAGTCTTATACTGTTCTGATTCTTTTACCTTCACCTGGTTATATCCTGAGAATCCATCCATCATGGATAGGAGTTCACAACCAGTCACTCTCTGCAACATAGCCTCCATATTAGGCAATGGATAGTTATCCTTCAAAGAGGATACATTCAAGTTCCTGAAATCAACACACAACCTAATATCACCATTCTTTTTCCTGACTGGGACAAGGTTAGACACCCAAGTTGAATGTCTGATGGGCACAATTATTCCAGCATCCCTGAGCCTTTTGAGTTCTTCCTACATCTTGGGAGCTAAGGTAGGATTTATAGGCCTTTGCCTCTGTCTAAATGGCTTAGCTTCAGGCTTCAGTGGGATCTCATGCTGGAATAAGTCTTCTCTATAAGCTTTCAGGTCCTCATATGACCAAGCAAAAACATGTTTATACCTTTTTAGCAATGCAATCAGCATACTTCTTATGTGTGGTTTGAGCTGTTTGCCAATATATACCTTCTGAGGGGCCTGAGATGTCCCCAAATTTATTTCTTCTAAATCCTCCTTATTTGTGGGGGATGTCTTTGTGACCATTTTGTCTCTACTGTCAAAGGCTCTTTCCAAAGCCACTAACCCTCTAGGGATCTTGTTAGTCTTCAACTGGATGATCTCTTTTCCCACAAGGGTCTCTTTTCCATTTACAGTCTCTACAAAAGCTTGGAAATCAATCTGTTGATTCTCATACTCATCTATGCAGTGCAAAAATTTCAGCAAATCCCTATCATCATTAAAAACTTGCCAACTGCATATGTTTTCTGGTATGGCAGGCCTAATTTTAACTTCTACATCTGTGACACCTGACAGAGTGATGTCATCTGGCCTTATTGCAATATTAGCTAAGAAATCAGCCATAACATTTTTTGACCTTTCTACCCAGCCAATTGAAAATGCATCAAAAAGTTCAATAGTATCCCAAACAGCATGCTTGTATTGCTTCAGTCTTTTATTCTTTGCAGCATACTTATTTCTGATTTGGGATACAATCAGCTCAGAGTCTCCAAATACTCTTAACATCTTAATTCCATGTTTGAGAGCAATATTCAGGCCTAAAAGTAAAGCCTCATATTCTGCAATATTATTGGTGCAATCAAACCTCAGCAAGAAAGAGGATTTGAGGAGCTTACCAGTTGGAGACAGGAAGACAACTCCAGCTCCAGAACCTTCTTTTGCACAAGCTCCATCAAAAAACATGGTCCACAATCCTTGCTGATCCAGCTCTTCAGTGCAGACATTTTTCTTTTCATCTTCTGTATCATCTGAGACAACCCTGAAGTTATCACAGTCAGTGTCCACAAAGCATACTTGTTCATTTGCTTCTTGGTCTTCCACTGTCTCTGATGATCTCTGCTCTCTGATTAACTTGACATCCCTGCCATTCATTGGAATCATGGCATATGACAGGTCCAGCTGCATACTTCCACCTATTAGTGCTGCCCATCTTCTTGACAGCAGCATACCATACTGTGGCTTGATGTCAACCACTGTTATATTCATTTTGTATCTTTTTTCAGGAAATGCTGCCAGCTTGAAATCTACATCCTTCATGATTCCAATAACTGGTACCTCTCTGGCATCCATTGCATAGCATTTTCCACATGCCTTGTCAATTTTTAATCCTGTTTGTTGCATGATAGCCAAAGGCATGACATTTGTGGATGCTCCAGAGTCAAGCATACAATTTCTAATTATTTTACCATTTATAACCAGGGAAACATAAAATGGTTCCACCTGTGAAGGACACTTTGTCATGGTCATTCCTAAATAGACTTCAGGAGTCTCATCTTCTTCATTACACATGACCTGTTTCTCACCCTGGGTCTGATCATTTTGCTTAACTTGAAAAGGTGCCCCTGAGATTAGGGATATTGTTCTATTCTTGATCTCTTCCACTTTCATGAGTTCCATAAGTGGAACAGAGACCTTTACCTGAGTGAGGATCTGGGCTATATCAAATGGAGCACAGTTTTGTACAGCAGTTGTAGCTTGCTCCACAATCTTGCTTTTATCCTGAGCTGACTTAGCTTTCATTTTCATAGTTCCCTGATCATCATTCCTGTCTTGGGAACCTCTACTTTGATCTTCAGCCTGAGGGGTTTTGTTTTCTGGTCCTTGGAAATCATGACCTGTTCTGTATCTAAAGTTCTGCTTGTTATTTACCCACTGCCTTTTTTGTGGTTCAGTTCCTTTATGACCATGCATCTGCTGACCTGCAGAAATATCTTCTGGCTGATGTGGGCTGCCAACCTAATTTTTACCTCTGAGATTGTAGTTGCTCTTGACCTGAGCAACTGCTGCAGCTGTGAAGGCTCTGATTTCCTCATCAGAAGGTTGGTGTAAGCTACTCATAAAATTGTGTGAGCTCTGAGCATACACATAATTATCCTCATGATCTTCATCATATGGGGACTGTTGGCAGGCCTGAACTTGATGATCTGTATTGTCATCAGCATCATAAAGAGTATATCCGTTACCTATGGACATCATGTTAACATCATCATCCTGCACATGATGTGGCTCATTGCACTCATTACAAGATGTAGCATTATCATACAAAGATTGGGCAATCATGCACTGTGACTGTGAATGTGGCATCTGACAGATTATACACCACGGAGCATCATCAACAATATTTATAGTTTTCTTCAGGGGATCAGGAGTTTCCTTGGCATGTTGAGCCCTCTGACTTGTGTTGTTACGTGGATATACAGGCTTACCATCATGCCAATTGGTGTTATAAGGCATATCATGTAATGATGGCCTCTTTTCCTGTCTTTGATAGACTTGCCTATCAGGACCCATCCCTTTTTCACTTCTAGCTAATCTGTAGCTTAGGTCCTTAACAACATTTGCCAGTTTGTCTATCTTATCTTCAGGAGCAGATGTACTACCTTGAGTGTTCTGAGGCTTGTTTGGATTCTGCAGAATTTTTACATCATCCCTTCTATTGGTCTTGCCTGATGCTTTCCTATTGTTTTCAATATTTACTGCAATTCTGAAAGCATCCCTGAGAGTGGCAGGACCTTTATCTCTCAGTCCATATGCAGTCTTTGCATCAAAGGCATTGATGTACAAAATTATGCACATTGGTTCATTTGGCCTCATATGATGTGGCAATTTGTTCAACACTTTAGTAAATCTTGCATTAAAGTCTGCAACCTGTTCATTTGACCCTTTGGTGATGCTGGTGAACTCATTTACAAAGAAGCTAGGGTCAGTTTTATCACCATATTTCTCCTTGAACATCCTCTTAAAATCATCCCATGATGATATGCTCCGGTCAGGCAGATTCCTGTACCATTCTCTTGCCTCATCTATTAAGGATTGCATGAATGACTTCATGAAAACATCCTCATGCTCAACCTCAAAATTGTCCATGACATTTTGGAAGGCCTTTAGATGATCTTCTCCTGACACTGTATTGTTTCCTGAAAACTTAGGCACTTGCAGCCTCAGATGCTTGTCAATAGGGTTAGGATACCCAGGAATACCATCAAACACCAGCTGCCTGAATCTATCTAGCTGCATAGGCTGTCTGTTTGGCTGATTAACATTAACATTTCTATTTGCATTTTGGTTTCCTGCATTGTTTAGTGGTATCCTGGCATCATTCACATATTGTCTGTCATCATGATGCTGATGTTGCATTTCATATCTTTGCTGATGTCTTTGCATATTTGCATTTTCTAAGGTAGGAACTGAATTATTTTGGGCAGTTCTCAAGGCTTGCACTTTCTGCTGTATATCATCTCTAATTTTCATGGCTTGTAGGTATTCTAGTTCTGCTCTTAGGCTTTTGATTTCTTCAGCTAGCTGTTCATCCTTAGGTCTGGAGGTAGATGGTCTCATGCCATTCTGGTCATCATCCTCATCATCCCTCAGAGACTCTGCCTCTTCAAACCTCTCACTTGGGTCTAGAAAGGGGCGTTCTTGGAACACCTCTGACCTCATTCTCATACTACCACCCTGTTGCCTCTCATATGCACCTTGGATATCTGCTTCTGCACTTGAAAAATAAGGAGCATGCTGTCCTGATGGCCTAGGGTTATCTTGTACATCATCACTTTTTCTGGGGGAGCTCTCATGACTAGCTGAGACAGTTCCCTTTCTTCTATACATCATTCTTTTTGTTAATGGTAACTCTTCAAATAGAGGATTTTGTTGGGATCTTCTCCCCTGCATATAATTTTACTTTGACCGGTTGGGAGATTACTTCGGAGTCGCCACCTATTGCTAGGAATTGTTTTCTTCTGAAAACCAGGGTTCTTTCACAAGGTTCCCCAGGGTGTTTTCTTCTGTTGCTGACTCAGATGGGTCACATATATATCACTGGAGATGATTAGATAGCACTTTTACTTCTCACTCCCCAGCGGAGTCGCCAATTTCTGTTGACTTTTTCCCAGACTGGATGCTTATTCCCAGATTTCCCTATAAGGTAGCCATCAGTGATCAACAGGATCTCTGGGCCAGGGGGTCAACAGTATAGGAGATAGACTCTATATTTTATCTCCTCTTCTTCTTCAGGCTCTGCAAGACCTAGGGGGTATTCCCTACTCAACATCCATGAGGATATGCATGCAAGGCTGGGATGTTGACAGAAAGCAGATAGTCCTCCTGTAAGTAGACCAAAACTGAAAGATAAGGGCAAAGGGGCTAGCTTTGGGCCTATTTGCAGTTGTAGACAGAGGACTGAGGTTCCTAAAATTAACTCTAATGTCCTAATGTTGGTTTTAGATTTTTCTTTGGAGTTTAAGTGTGGATGCAAAGCTGGATATGGTTATAACACAAAACAAAGCATGATTGGTGCCTATCCAGGGCCTGGAGTCAATAGACATACACCTGTGAATGATCAGCATAAACAACTAAAACTGGATTTCAAGGGGATCTATGTGATACCTGCCTTACAGGCATCTCCCAATACAAAGTGTTAGGTTATCTCTACTTATGGTATCCCTACTGCAGTATATCCCTCCCAATGTTCAACCTGAAAACAGTTTAATCTACCCCTTGAATAGAAGTTAAAAGATCAGACATTCAACACAGGAATTCTATGCTCTAGAATCTAAACATTACCAAATGTCCAGATTCAGAAGAAGGATACATGCAATACTGGAGACAGAATTAACACAACACATGCCAAACAGCATTTCTCATATAAGTTTAATCATGAAATCAGTGGGTTCATGCCAAAAACAAACAACAAGAGATACATAAACTCACAGGTAAGCTGTACAGAGCAACCAGATCAGCTTGTCATGCATTACAGAGCCAAAATCATCAACTTTCAACAACCCTTCAAACGAGCAACACAACCTGCTTATAACAGCCAGGTAGGTGCTCAGCAATTAATTACAACGTTGACCAAAATTTCGCCAGATACACAGTATCATGAAAATGGCGCTCAAACACAACCGGATTGGCGCCCAAACTTGAATGCAACAGGTAGGGGAGGAGACAGGAAGATTTCTCGATCCCTGCGCCATCATCCGCTGATTGACACCTTCAGTCGGGTACCAGATCGACCCACGCCATCGCCCACACCTCTGCAACAATTGCCATTAATGGCGCACCAACCCGCGGCCTCGGGAAGAACATCATACAGACTATCACAAGCATTTCCCGCCGAGATTCATCATCATGATATTTGAAAATGCAGGATAACAATATCCCACATGCACCCCGCGATGACCTCAATAACACTTTATATACTAGGTCATGAGCATATATCACGTCGGTGCTTTTGCTCCTGACGACACTAGTATATAACCTCATCATCATCATCCCTCAGCAGCATGATATCCTGTTGTTCGAAATATCACCCTGACGTCATCATGATATTTGAAATATAACCTGCATGATAATCGGCACAACCTGATCCATCGGAGGAACATCCTCCTGCTGAGCTTATACCAAAAGTCTGGCCGATGAACATCCTGATGACGTCATCATCATATCCTGCTGACATCATCATCATATCTGCCTACTGCGCACCTCCTCATATCCGGATGACGTCATCATCATGTTTGTAAATATCAGGAGGTCTCTTCAAGATGATCAGTGTTAGAAATATGACCCCCGCGGACCTTGATGACGTCATCATCATATTTACATCATCATGATATTCGGAAGACAACCGGATATTTGGAAATATCCTCCTGATGTTCGAATATCAGGTTGCACTGTAGCTCCTCTGTAAGATCGGGGCGAAAACTGAACATGATGATGCTGCTTGAAAAGATCACCCTCAATAGATAACACGCGAAACCAGCAGGCGGATATCTCCTTGATATCAACATCATCATGATGTTCGAACAAACATATATCCGGGTGATATGAAAATATCACCCCCTCCTTCGCGAATATCATGATGCAGATAGGCAGAAAGAAAAATATCACCCTGATATACGGATGACGTCAGCATCATCAGGATGAGAAACAAAGAACAATAAGTGATACAACATCATCAGGATGATATTGACTAAGATCATCCTGACGTTCCAAAATATGATGACCCTAGTGAATATCGGGTCGCAATTACAACTCTTCAGCAACATCATCAGGATGATCATAACCAAGATCACCCGATGATAGAAATATCACCCCGGCGAAATATCATGAAGGCATAAAATATGATGACCTCCGCAAGCAGCAGGATGATAACTGGAAATATGATGATGATGAACACGACCCTTAGGAAAAAACAAGTTAGGTCGAGCAATTCAAAGAATAAGCAACATCATCATCATGCTCGCGCAAGGTGATAAATGGAAGATCACCGGAGACTTTGAAACATCACCCTCGCAAGCAGATGAGGGCGCACTGTAGCTCGGCAGCATCATCATGATAAAAACCAAACATCACCCGACAGTTGAAATATGATGATGACGTTGAAAAACAAGTCGACGAGGAACATGATGATGCAGATCATCATCGAAGACAAGATGATGATGATGACCTCCTCCTCAGGAAAACATGATGCTGCAGTTGAAAAATGCTGAGGAGGTCCAACACTTAGAAAAAATGGGCAAGAAGATAAAGGCTTCAAATGAAGAAACCTCCTGATCATGACAAATCAACCCCTGGTCAAAATGAGTGTCAACACTCCTCTTCCACAATTACAACACCCCTCATCTATTCAGTTGGGGTGGAATCCTTAGCTAGAGTTAATTTTTGTTTTGCTGAGTGAGTTATCCTAGAGGGCTATTCTATAATTGTTTCTTCCAGCTGCTCAACTACAGTTGAGGGATCTGCCCTAGCTTCCTTGCCCTTCCTCCTCTTCTCAGTACCTATGGTAGGTGTTGGGCTTTTTTTCCCTATTTGTGGGATGGAAGTTGGTGTCTCCTCCACTGTCTTCTCCTTTCCTTTACTTCTACTAGTAGCTGGGGGTGAAGTAGAGGGTATTGCCTCCTCAACCTTCTGAGTGGAGGAAGTTGCTTCTATAGTGGTTTTCCTGGTCTATTTCTTGGCTTGTTGTGTGTCATTTAAGAATGACTGCCAGAAAGCCTCCCCTTCACTCTGAGATAGAAAATGATGTTTGATAATCAAGTAAATGAGTCCATGGTGCTTCATAGGACCCTTCCCCTATTGGTATTTATCTGCTAAAGCCACAATTGTAAAGTACATAAAATTTTGAAGGTTGATCCTGTATTCTGGGTGGGCATGTCCATGCCTTAAGAAAATCAACATCTTCATAATGGGTGCTAGGACTATGGAGAATTGTAAATCACAAGTAAAGTATTTCATGAGCCACATGGCTAGGGACTGCCATGGATGAGAGAGTGAGGTTCTAATAATTCCTTTAACTTCACCATTACTTAAGTGTAATTGTACTTCAGGATCATTATCTACTAAGAAATTTTTAATTAAATTAGAGTGGAGGGTTTTAAGATGATAAAACCTCTCACTTTGTTCTGGTAGACCTGAGATGTGGCTGATGATGGTGACTGAGACATTGATTGTAACTCCTTGCACTTTTTTTTGGTTGTTCTTCGGATTAGATAGGAATTCATCAACCATGTCTTCATGAAACCCTTCAAAATTTTCCAAGAACTCTAACCACTGTGCATTTCTTAATACATCTGCTGAGGCATGATCCTGGAGTAGTTCCTCTAGAGTTTTAGGGTTAGACTTCTTTTTGACCCCCATGCTGCCTGTATCCTTCCCTCTCTTTCTGTGTGTATTTGATTATGAACCCCTTTCTATTAATCCTTTCCTTAAGTCCCCTCTGAAGCTCTCTCTCTGTGGCTACTCTAGAGCTCCCCTATTTCTACAGAAAGACCCTACTGCAATGGCTGCTATACTATCTCTAGAGTTTGAAAAGCTCTGCAATCTCTAGAGTGTGGGAGCTCTTATTTTGATATTAATTAATAGTGATTGCATGATTCTAGGAGGGTTTGGTTACTCAAATGATTCAAATTGTAGGGTTAAGTCATAATTACAGGGAACGATTTGACACTCCAGAGTAGAGGTGTCAGCTTGGTAGTTATGGTGACATGCATAGGCTTAAAGAGGAATAATTGTAGGGGGCATGTGTCCAAGTATTTTGCACAGAAATAGAAATGAAAAGACTCATAATAATTAACTAAATTGAGTGAAATACCTAGATTAAGATTTGTAATGAATAGCCAATGTGCTTGGGTTGCTACGCCACTGCTTTGATAAGGAGTGATGTGACTTTGCCTTTGTGCAAGTTTCCATTAATTGACATGATGTCAGCATCACACGATCTGGTACTTTCTCCTACAGATGGATTTGAATGCGACGTGCTAGCAGGTGACATCATTGGATGACATGTAAATGATGTCCATTGGCAGATACAAAGTGATCATCCTACGTGGGTTTCCCTTTATGAAAGTGGAGGGTGAGTCATGCTGACCTCATCATTTAGTGCCCCCACTTTGATGTCTGGAAAGGTGGGTCTCGATCATTTGAACTGCTGCCAATTCAGTGAAGCACTGGAGGTGCTCCTAGTTGGCTCTAGAGATGCATGTGGGTGACTCTAGAGGAGCACCTAGTTAGCTCCAGAGAGCTTCTACTGGAATCTTGCATGAAGAAGGGAATCGCCATTTGCTAGTTTTCAGTCCCCCAGGCCAGAAAGACAGTCATTTACTAGTTTTCAATCTTCCCCTTATTTTTTTCTTTTTTTTTCTAAGAAGGGCTGGCATTTGTTGGTTTTCAACCCCTCTTTTTTTCTCTTTTTTTTGAGAAGAGTCACAATTTGCTAGTTTTCAACCCCTCTTTTTTTTAATTTGTTGTCCTTTGAATTTCTTCAACTTGTGGCAGAGGTTGTGACACCTATCACCAAGCACAAGTCCCTGGTAAACTCCTCCTTTGTAGCTAGTCTTGTATAGAACCAAATTCTATGACCATTTACTAAGAATGTGTTTTCTCCTCCATTGATGGGTGCTAGCAAAACTGTTGCATTCTCATAGACTTCTTTGATTTGGTAGGGTCCCATGTAATGAGTTGGTAATTTTCCATTGAGATTAGAATCATACAAGAGAACCTAGTCCCCTTGTTGAAATGTCCTCTTTTTGATGTGTTGATCATGCCATTATTTCCTTTGGTGCTGAATAAGTTCTGTATGTTGTATGGCCTTTGTCCTAATTTCATCCAACTCATTGAGTTGAAGAATCCTATCTTGCTATGCTATAGATAATAGCAGCCCAATGTCCAATGAGTTATTTAGTGTTTGCAATTTGAATTCTATGGATATTATGGGTTTCTTTCCATAAACTAGTTCATAGGGTGAAAACTTGGTTGTTGATTTCCATGTGGTGTTGTAAGCCCAAATTGATTTAGGTAACTTGCTGGACCAATCTTTCCTATTCATGGCCATTATTCTTGTCAGGATGTTTTCCAGCTCTCTATTTGTTACCTCTACCTACCCATTGGCTTGGGGGTGGTAAGGTGAATACTTCCTGTTCTTAATCTGGTATAGATCTATGAAAGCTTGAATTGTACTTGAGAAGTGAACTCTAGTCCTTTGTTTGAAACTATTGATCTTGGGGCTCCAAACCTCAAGAAGATTTTGTTATAAAGAAAAGCAACAACTCTTTCTTCCATTTTAACCACAATGCCTAAACTTCTACCCATTTGGTTAAATAGTCGGTACAGACTAGAATATATTCTTTGCTTCAAGAAGGTGGAGAAATTAGAACTACAAAGTCCAGACCCCATTTTTCAAATGGTTCCAATACCACTTGAGGGTGTAGTGACATTTCCTAGGTGAAGGTTGTCTGCCCCATCCTTTGGCACTGATCACACTACTGCACATACCTCTTGGTATCCTTATGGAGAGATGGCCAGTAATAACTAGCTCCCATAATTTTGTGGATTATTATTTGTGAGGAATAATGTCCACTTAAGAGTTTATCATGACATGCCCTTAATACATCAAAGATTTCATCAGCTCTTAAAAACCCGCATAAGATAAAGTCAGGACCACATTTAAATAGCAAACCATTCAACCATTTGTAAGATAAACTTTCCTTTACCAATTGCTTCTTTTGTTTAGAGGTGAAATGAGATGGAAACAAGACTGTAGCTAAGAAATTAGCTATGTCAGCAAACCAAGGTGTAGTAAAAGAAACAACAAAGAGATGTTCATCTGGAAACTTATCTTCCACTGATTGGTTTTCTCCACCTGTATGTAGTTATGACAGAAAGTCAACAACCAAATTGAATTTTCCTAGATTGTCTATGATAGTAATGTCAAATTCTTGCAATAGTAATGATCATCTAATTATCCTTGCACCTATTATAGGTTTGTTCATTAAGTATTTAATGGCTGCATGATCAGTATGCACAAATATTTTATATCTTGTGATGTAATGCCTAAATTTGTTAATAGCATAGATGACTACCAGAAATTCCTTTTTAGTTGTTGTGTAGTTTTTTTTTCTGTAGGGGTAAGGTTCTTACTGATGTAGTAGATTGCATGCATACCTTCCCCTTCCTCCTTTTGTCCTAAGACTGCCCCAATTGATTCATTAGAAGCATCAGTTTGCATGTGAAAGGGCAAAGTCCAATTAGGTCCCCTCAAAATAGGTGTGACTGTAAGTTTCTCTTTAATGGTTTCAAATGCTAATTAGTAGTCCTTTGTCCATAGAAAGTCAACATCCTTGGCTATCAAAGAAAACATAGGAGTAGTTATCCTGCTGAAATTTTCTACAAATCTCCTATAGTATCCTACATGACCTTGGAAGATTCTAACATCCATTTGGTCCTTAGGTGAGGGTAGCTACTTTATCACTTCTATTTTGTCCTGGTCTACTTTGATTCCTTTGGATGATATGTGATGTCTAAGGACAATCCCTTACTCTACCATCATGAAGAATTTCTCATGGCTTAAAGACAATTGATTTTTATCACAACATTGCAACACTTTATCTAAGTTCTTGAGAGCTTCTTCAAAGCTGTCTCCATACGCAGTAAAGTCATCCATATAGACCTCCATACACTTATTAGCTAATTCAGCAAAAATGGCTAAAACAACCCTCTGAAAGGTAGTTGGAGCATTACATAGGCCAAATGGAAGGACTCTATATGCAAAAGTTCCCCATGAACATGTAAAGGTAGTTTTATCTTGGTCCTCCAGTGCTACTTGAATTTGGTTATATCCACTAAGTCCATCTAGGAATGAGAAGTACTTTTTCCCTGCTAGGTTGTCTAGCACTTGGTCAATGAGGAAAATAATCCTTCTTTGTGGCTTTGTTTAGATCTCTATAGTCAATACATACCCTCCATTTTCCATTATTCTTAGGCACTATAACTAAGGGTGAAACCCACTTGTAATGTCAGAAAATGTCCCCTTGGGGGATTTTCCCTCAAAAGGTTTAGCTCGTGGGTCTTTAGTGTGCATTAAGGACATATTACATCATATTTCAATACCCTAATGAGAAAACCCCTAAGTGTCTTGACAAATAGGACCGGGGGGACCATTTGAGATAACCCCTACCCAAAATAGGGGGGAGGACTTGGGCGCTCATGCCCTAGTCTTGCCCTATTTTGGGACAGTCCCAAATTTTGGGTGTCGACTTGTGACCGTTATTTGGTTCCTATGCCGACACAGTAATTTTGAATTATGAAATTCCTGGCGGGAGTGTTTGTAGTTGCATATAAAAGTAGGTTTAGGCATTCATTTGAAAACTAGATGGCTATTGTAAATTTTATGCATCCTAAAGGTGATTCAAGGCTTTCATTGTGTTGCAAGAGAAGATTTGTGCTGTCTATGTGTTTGTGTTTGCAGATTTGAGCATCCATCTCCTCATGGAATGAAGCGCTTCTTCCTCCCATGAGATCTTCACTACAAGGTGACATCTATAGTGATTATTAAGCATTTATCATTTGGTTTTTGCCTCTACCTCCCTAGGCATGCACTCTCTATCTGACAACGGTGCTCAAAAGGCTTGAATGTCTCTCTGGGGCTTGACTGAGGCAAGCCTCTAAACACTACAACCCCCTCCCAATGTTTTCATGATTGCAGGTTACAGGTTGGAGTTGCAGACAGTGAAGTTGCAGGAGGGTACAATAGAGTATCATAATTGTAGATCAGTGAAAGAAATAGCTCCCTGGACTAGGGCACCCGCTCATTAGTGCTCAAAGTTCCGCAACAGGAAAATCTCTGATACAACAGATACAGGTTGCAGACCTTGTTTCTGGATCTCAACAAAAGTAGGGCCTTGGACTTGGGTGCCCACTCTTTAGTCCCTGACTTTTCCACCTCGGAACCCCAAAATAGGTACATAGTTATTTGTTATTTTAGATCTTTCTGCAGAAGCATTTTCCGTAATTCATCCATTTACTGTCATATTTGCATAATTAGGGTTTTAAGGTACAATTGAGCATGACAGAAGGAAATTGTGAATCTAATCATAAAAATCCAAGTTTCCCTACATCTCAATAGTGAGCTAGGGTATGATAGTACATTGCAACTCGACCCTAGGTCCTTGAATGTAAGGGTGAAAGGAGGATACACACAAAAACCACCAAAACTCAACTATCCAAATTTTACCCTTTACATTTTGGTGAACCTATGTTATTAAACTTGTTTGCACCTTGCTGAGTGTTTTGCTTTAGATTTACAATGATTTCATTCATTCATATAGTCATTCATTTTATTGCATTGGAAACCTTACAAAAAAATTGAAAATTTAGAAAATTGAAAAAAATTGCATGCTAGGGTTTCATCAATTAATTTGAATTTCAATTTTTTTTTAATTTTTGCATTAAATATGAATTAAATTGTAGAAAATTACAAAAATTCATTAGTTGGCATTGCATTTTCATCATAAAATTGCTAGGGTTTTGTTGAAAATTGTGAATTTTGTATATAACCTAGTAATTCCAAAATATAGAGTTTGTAGGTAAAATCTTGTTTTAGATTTTTCTACTAATTTTAGAGACTCATTCAAATTTGTATTTAGATTTTAAAAATTTGCATTTTTGCATAGAAAAAGTCAACAAAAAATAGCATTTTCATTGATCTTTCTTTAGATTTGCACTTGCATTTTGCATGTTAGAGTTTGGAAATAATTTTCAGATCTGAGTGTATTTCATTTTTATCATAAATCACATTTCAAAACATTTATATGGCATTTTGTGTCTAGATCTCAAACCTAGGGCTTCAAAAACATTGATTTTCACTAGATTTGGCCTTATCAACTCTCTAAATTTGCACCATAGGCATGTTGTGAAGGATATTTTTGCACTAATTGGTTGTTATTAGGGTAATTATTTGCTTCCCCTCTTAAAAATATTCACAACACCTTTTTATCGGGCTCTTGTATTGAAAATTTGGTGAAAAACTACACATTTTTGCTATTTTTGCCCTAGGGTTTGGCCTAGTTTGCACTCCAAGTGTGTTGTGACAAATTTTATGGATTGAGGTGACTGATATCATTGCTATTATTTTTTGCACCTCCTAAAATTCTTTACAACACCCCTTTTGCTAGGTCTTGGAGTTGAAAAACCGTGAAAAATTACCTATTTTTGCTTTATTTTCACTAGGGGATGACCTTGAGTGGCACTAAAAGCATGTTGTGATGGATATTTTGGAATTAAGAGACTATTATTACTGATATAATCTTATTTCCATCATCATTTTCCTCACAACACCCTTTATCATGCTCTTTTGCATTGAGATTTGGTGAAAAATTGCATGTTTTAGTGTATTTTCACTATATTTTGACTTGTCGTCATCCTAAATTTGCACGAGTCTAATAACTCTCTGCCCTAAGAGAAACATTCCTGTAAGAAGAAGCATAAGCCACATGGGATCTAGTACTCTTGATTAAGTTGGTACATTGAACACCTTCTTTACAAAAGGAGAGACACAAATGTTACAAGACATTACACCTATCACAAGTACAATGGAAGAGCAAACTTTTCATGATGTTGATGATACTATTGAGATGATAGGATATGTATTTGATGAGAAAATAAATAAACTTGACAAAGACTTAGTTGAATTCCAAGACTATGTGCAAACTGAGAGGACAGTTGAAGAAGCTGTACCTGTGATTCACCATGTAAGAGAATTGATAAAAGAAGGACAAGATGGTGTTAATGTAATCCATGGTTTAGCACATATTGTACAAACTAATATTATGTTAGTGACTGAATGTGTAAAAGTAATAAATAACACTTTGTCACCGTCTCATACACAAGTATCAGCACCTATACTGACTACGGGAATATCCACGTTTACATCAACAATCTTAACAACTGATGTGAATGCTTATAGTAATGCTACCACTGGTATTGGAGTATCTAATGGCACTAATTACAAAGATGTGGGATTTGATTATCATAATTTGGTTTCTAAGGGGACCTCTTCTATGCATAATTGTTCTCAACCACCTATTATCTACTCGCAACCATCTTCCACCTACCATTATGTCCAACCACCATTGACATATTCTCATCCTCTGCCTATCATATCTCAAGATCATTCACCTCCTCACTTTGGTTCCAACTCCTCGTAGCAAACCACATCTCCCAATGATGCCATCCTAAACCAACTTTTGTAGGGCATGACCGCTTTACAACAAAAGGTAAGAAACTTGACAAACTCTTTGCAACCTAATATACCAACATATCACGCTCATAATCCCCTTTCCTATGCAATTTTAAGAACTCCTATGTCTGAGAGGTTTGAGACTCCTCGCTTTGAAAAATATGATGGAAAAGGTGATCCTAATACTCATGTGGCAGCATTCACAGCTATGTGTAGTGATTTCTATTTTGAAGAGGATTTGTTAGCAAAACTTTTCCTGTGATCTCTCAAAGATACAACTTTAGAATGGTTTTGCTCTTTACGTCCAAATTCAATACACTCCTTTTTGCAGTTGATTGATCAATTTCTACAACATTTTTGAGCAAATAGTGGACCTAAAATCTCTTTGAGTGATTTATTTCATTGCAAGAAAGGTCTAAAAGAGAAGTCAACTGAGTTTATTAGTCAGTATCAAGCTTTGTATACACAAATTCAATATTAGATGAAAGATGAGGATGTTCAGAAGGTGTTTATCACTAATCTACAACCTAATAACCGTGATAAGATCCTATTGATGAAGTATAACTCTTTCAACATTTATGCACCGCCCTTCGTGATTACCAACATTCATCTAGTCAACATGAAAATCAAAACTCATCGGCTCAAGTTAGTCAATCCATGGGTGGATCATCACAAAACAACTTTAAGAGAAACAATAACAATAGGAGTTTCATCAAGATTAATGGACCGAATACAAACAACTTTTCTAACATGTCTGCTATCACAAATTTGAAGAAGACATCATATCAACCAAGAAAGTTTACTTCGATATTTGAGTCTTATCATTCTATCATGAATCAAGCTATGAGTAATAACATTCTGAAGCTTCCCCCGATTAAGCTTGTCGATCCTAGTAAAGCACAAGGACCTTACTTTGATGCTAATGCCTTTTGCCATTTTCATCGGACACAAGGACATGACATTGAACGATGTATGCATCTTAAACATGAAATACAAGACCTCATTGATTTGAATATCATCCAGGTATCGGGTATGAATGATAATGGAAACAAATCAGTTGCCTTGCCGAATTAGAATTTACAAATCTTTACTAATCCATTCCCTAAACATACTGATACCAATATGATGGAACAAGGTTTAGTGGAAATAGATGACGATGATTATTTAGACTATGATAATATCGTGGGTATGATCGAAGTGGATAAGAAGCAAGTGGATAATCCACCTCGTCCACAAAGACAAGGAATTTATGCTGAGGTTCCTCCACAATTATCCTTATATGGATCGGGAGATAATCAAAATGCACCAGAAAAACAACTAGAACAACTGATATAGACAAGTGAGAAGGTACAGGATAATTCCTGTTACTATGTTAGAAAGATTCAACAACAAAAACTTGCCAAAAATTGAAAAAGAGTTAGACGACTATCAGCAGTTGGAAATAATAGTGGTTCTCCCCCTCATAAGCAACAAAAAGTCTCACTTCAACAAGGAATTACAAAACAAGCATCATATGATAATAAACAAGACTTTCATAAGAACCACTCAAATTTCACACTCAACATGATTGAGTACCTTTCCAAGAGGTTTGTAAGTTCCAAAATCTGATACGAAAATCCTACCAGGTAAGTATCTTTAACCCTTTATCCCTCTCATGATGTGCTTCCCCCGTGATGTGTTATGTGTTGTTTAGGCCTCCTAGGATGACCCCTGATTCTCTTGTAAGGTCTGGGATACCAGAAGACCACCTCTATTGTGACCTTCTTCTATTTGTATCATCATTCTTCTATATTGCCTCTCTCTTTGATTTCATTGTTGTGTGTTGTGTCTTGCGGACATACCGTTGCGGTTGGTGACCTAGGGGCACTCTCCTACGTGATTGTCCCTAAGACACTTGTTTCTCCTCTCTTATTTATTGTTTCCCTTCCCCTAGTGTTTCTATCTAGCAGGCGGATGATGAAAAACATTTATACTGATGCGGACCTAGTGTCCCTTTCGTGAGAAATAAAAAATTGGACCTAGTTCCTAATATGACAATGGGGTTGTATATCTTATTCAACACTTGGCTAGTGGAAGCACTCATGCTTTCTGTGTAGTGATTTTGATTGTGTTCTATCTCATTTACAAATCATAACAATACTACTGCTCCGTGCTCTTTGTCTACCCTGAATCTTGCATACGTCAGATTTCATATGCATTAATGTTGTTGTTTTTATGTGGACACTAACACGTTTCTTGCAGAGATGTGTTTGTGGGAACGTTTGGCGATTGTAAAGTACATGTCACCTATGGGGGCATGGGCTTGCGAAGGTCTATGTTCCCTTGTGTGTTTTCTTCCTACCTTAACCTGTTTAATATCAATACCTGATATCAACCACCTTAAGGTGGGGGCATATATAAGGTAAGCTATCTATTATAGATGTTAGCAATGTGTTTGTCCTCAGGTGCAGTTTAAAGACTTGTATGATGAGTACATCCTGCACTCTGAGTTTGTTTGCAATCAATCAATCAATCAATCATTTAAGCCTTGTACGGACATGGAATATCACGTATATCCTTTTTATTTTAAGCCCTCTATGGAGGCGGGAGTGGTGTATTTCTCAGAGCAAATTGCACCATCTTGTCATTTTCAAAAGTCCTTTGCAAAGGTGGGGAATGGTTTTGTGACTAACTCAACCCTTAAGCGTGTCTTTGACAATTGTTGTGGTGAAGCCCAATCATTGGTGTGTGCCTGTAATGTGCCTGAGATGGTGTTGGACCTAGAAATAGGAACACTCCATTGCTTGTCTGCCATGTTTTCTCCGTGTCTTCAAAGTGTGTGTTTTGCCGTGCTTGCTTTGTTTGGTGTGTCTGTTGCCCCATATGCAGTTTAAAGACCTGTGCAATGAGTACATCTTGCATTTTGGGAGGTTTTGCATGTCTTCCATGTGTATTGCCCCATATGAAGTTTAAAGACCTGTGCGATGAGTACATCCTAAATTATGGGAGGTTTGTTTACTTTCATGTACTTGCATATGCATTTCATATATATGAGAAAAAGAAAAGAAAAGAAATCATTCCTGTCTTCTATGCATTAATGTGTCTTCTATGCATTCAATGTATTCTTCATGTTTTACATGACTGTGACTGTCTTCTTTGTGTTTTGCATGCCTGTCATTGTCTTCAATGTGTCTGGCGTGTTTTCTCTATGCTTGGTGTGTTTGCTGTGTTTGTTGATCGTACTTTAATGCATGTATTGGCCTCACATTTATACATACATTAAACTGGGGCCTAAATGTAATGTCAAAAAATGTCCCCTTGGGGGCTTTTCCCTCAAAAGGTTTAGCTTCTAGGTCTTTAGTGTGCATTTAGGACATATTATATCATATTTCAACACCCAGATGAGAAAACCCCTAAGTGTCTTCACAAATAGGACCTAGGGGGACCATTGAAATAACCCTTGCCCAAAATAGGGGGGGAGGACTTGGGTGCCCATGCCCTAGTCCTATCCTATTTTGGGACAGTCCCAATTTTTGGGTATCAGCTTGTGACCGCTATTTGGGTCCTATGCCGACACGGTAAGTTTGAATTATGAAATTCTTGGCGGGAGTGTTTGTAGCTGCTTATAAAAGCATGTTTAGGCATTCATTTGAAAACTAGATAGCTATTTTGAACTTTATGCATCCTAAAGGTGATTCAACGCTTTCATTGTGTTGCAAGAGTAGATTTGTGTTGTCTATGTGTTTGTGTTTGCAGATTTGAGCATCCATCTCCTCATGGAATGAAGAACTTCTTCCTCCCATGAGATATTCACTACAAGGTGACATCTATTGTGATTATTGAGTATTTATCATTTAGTTTTTTCCTTTGCCTCCATAGGTACGCACTCTCTATCTGACAATGGTGTTTGAAATGCTTGAATGTATCTCTGGGGCTTGACTGAGGCAAGCCTTTAAAAACCACAATCCCCTCTAAAGTTTTCATGATTGCAGGTTACAAGTTGGAGTTGTAGACAAAGTGAAGTTGCAGGAGGGTACAACAGAGTGTCAGAATTGTAGATCAATGAAATAAATAGCTCCCTGGACTAGGGCACCCACTCATTAGTCCTCAAAGTTTCGCAACGGGAAAATCTTTGATACAATAGATACAGGTTGTAGACCTTGTTTCTGGATCTCATCAAAATGTAGGGCCTTGGACTTGGGTGCCCGCTCTTTAGTCCCTGACTTTTCCACCTTGGAACCCTAAAAGTAGGTGCATAGTTATTTGTTATTTTACATCTTTCTGCAGAAGCATTTTCTGTGATTCATTCATTTACTGTCGTATTTGCATAATTAGGGTTTTAATGTACAATTGAGGATAAGAGAAGAAAATTGTCAATCTAATCATAAAAGTCCAAGTTTCCCTACATCTCAATAGTGACCTAGGGTATGATAGTACATTACAACTCGACCCTAGGTCCTTGAATGTAAGGGTGAAGGAGGATATAGACAAAAACCACCAAAACTCAACTATCCAAATTTTACCCTTTACACCACTGACTGTCTAAAATATGATAGATGAATCCTGCTTGTAGCAATTTCTCTATTTAAGTTTTAACAATATCCTCCAGTGCAAGGTTTAGTCTCCTCTGGGGTTGTCTAACATGTTTGACATCTTTGGTGTATATATGATGGGTACAGATCTCAAGAGGGATGCCTTTCATATCTTGATATTTCCAAGAAAAATCTACTGAATGGGAGACAAAGAGATTAAGAAGTGCTTCTTCTTATTTTCCTCTTAGTTGAGTGTTGATGTTCAATGTTTTCCTAGGTAAGACCATGAATTGTTTTGTAATTTGGTCCATACCTCATATTCTGGAGTCATAGTGTTAAGAGGATAGGAATGTGGGAGCAGCATATGAAATGTGGCCAAGTCTCTATAGAAGGTTTCTCCACAATGAATGATATTTGCAAGGGTACAATGGGTAGCAATTAGAAATTTGCTTTTCATGTCCTGGGATAATTCCATTATTTCTCTCCTAATGAGAACGTGATTTATATCTTCAGGTGTCTCATAGTTTATTCCTTCTTCTAACTCACCCAAATGTTCCTTGATGGTAACCATAGCTACTGAGGCACTATTTGTTAGAATCTGAAAAGATTATTAACCCAGAAAACTAGTGCAAAGAATAGATATCTAAACTATGAATGCAACTGATACGAAATCAAAATAGCAACACAGAGTTAGTCTCCAAGAGAGTAATGCAAATGCTAGAAGCAAAATAGCATTAAGAGGATGCAAAAGAAAGAGATACCAAATAGAAGCTAGGTAGCATGCTTATATAGACTAGGAAGAGGGAGGAGGTGGCAACACCAACCAATCAAGAGCAACCATCTATCAGACTAAAGATAGTAAAGTATCTTCCCAAGAAAGCTAATGGATGTTCACATGTAGGAAGGTGAGACCTCGCAACCGCTCACCTAATAAGACATGCTTTATTAACCTAAGAGAGATTAAACGAAGTGTAGGAAAGACCTGGGAATATAGGAAAAATTAAATAACCCAACTAGGAAATAAAAACCTACACTAACACCCCCCATAAGCAAAGCTTAGGTGGATGTAGAAATGGGTCCCGACAAATCAAGCCTGATGAGGTACCCATGTACATAAAATTCCTCCCCAAAGAGAGAGAAAACCCTCCCCCCCAAAATAGAGAGAGAAGAGACCCCCCCAAAATAGAGAGAGAAGAGACCCCCCCAAAAGTAGAGAGAGTCAGGACTCCGAGTGAGAGGAAGAATTCCCCCAGAAGATGAAGCATCTCACACCCCCAGCAAAGCTCACAAATGAAGGAACTTTCTCTCAATGAAGGGTTTGGTGAAGATAACAGCAACCTGGTCAGAAGTCAGATAGTAGAGAAGGTCGATGAAGTGGCCATGGATGAGCTTCCAGATGTAGTGCATGTCGACCTCTATGTGTTTGGTCTGCTGATGATGGACCAGATTCTATGAGATCTGAATGACACTCTGGTTGTCACAAAATATGACTGATGGCCGTCTAATCTGGATACCAAACTTAGTGAGAAGATTTTGAAGCCAAATGGCCTTAGTGGTGGCATTCACAGCCCCCTGATAATCAGTGTCAGTAAAAGATAGAGTAAGAGCAGACTGCTTCTTGCTCGACCAACAAATAGGACCTGAACCAAGTGAGAAGCTGTAACTTGAAGTAGACTTGCGATCCTGAGAATCACCCGCCCAATCTGAATCTGTGTATCCCACTAAGTCAAGCTCAATGCTCGCTGCGTAGTGAATCCCAAAACTGTGAGTACCCTGAATATAGTGAAGGATCTGCTTGGCTGCTTTCCAGTGTAGCTCATGAGGCTCCTACATGAATCGAGAGACCATGCCTACAGTATATGAAATGTTGGGTCTTGTATGAGTCAGATAAATGAGACTCCCAACAAGCTGTTGGTACAAAGTGCCATCAACAAGTGGAGAAGAACACTGAGCCTCAAGTTTGACTCCAGAAAGAAAGGGAGTCGAAGCAGGCTTATAGTCAGCCATATGAAACCTCGAGAGCAAATCTAGAGCATACTTGGATTGTGTGATGGTGATCCCAGAAGTAGACTGGTAGATATCAATCCCTAGAAAGTAATGCAACAAGCCCAAGTCAGTCATCAAAAACCTATCATGAAGGGTAGTTTTGATAGCCCCAATGGTGGATGAAGAACTCCCTATGATTACCAAGTCATCAACATATAGAACTAGAAATAGGAGTGAATCATCCTGCTATAGAATGTAGACATTGGGATCAGAATGGCACCGAGTGAACCCAACTGATAAAAGGAATGAGTCCATCTTGGCATACTAGGCCCAAGGAGCCTATTTGAGGCCATAGAGATGTTGATAACTGAGAGGGGGGGTGAATCAATTATCCTAATTATTTCTTCTTTTGAACTTTCTTATTAATAATGCAGCATTGAATCAAACAAACAAACATTACCATGAAATGAGAAACACATGACACAGTATTTTTGACGTGGAAACCCTGTTAAGGGAGAAAACCACGGGGTGATTAACCCAAAGATTATTCTCTATTAGAAGAATAAGGAATTACAAAATGGCACTTGCCAATTAGGGCTCACTGCCCGAGCACACTGCTCACAAAGAGGCACACTACCTACAAGGAGACACACTGTCTACAAAAGAAAGTTATACAATACTTGAACTGATTGGAAGCATCCACATATGCTGGAGTTCAGTTTTGGTTAGGCTCAGTAGACTGATCTGCTGCACTTCATCTTTCCTCTTCTCTTTATTCTATTTTTCTTTCACATACTGGATCTTTCTTACTGCTTCTACTCTGCTCTACTCTTATTCGCATATATCACAATACTACTACTACTCTCACAACTAAATCCATCGTGCATATATATCTGCACAAGTAATTTCATCACCTTTCTAGTTGGTATCCGGAACAGTCTATCTTCTCACAAACTCTGTTCTGTCAGCTGAATCCTTGCACATCAAGTAATGCGGATCAAGCATATACTTGTAGATATCATTAATCATGTCAGCCAAACATGATTCATGCCTACACAACCTTTACCATCAACAGTAACACATCTGGAAAATAGTCTGATGTTCTGTCAGTTAGTTCTTCCTTTGTTCACACTGTCACTCAAGAATCCAGTACTCAACTATTCATATCTTTTTCCTTGTCCATCACCGAAGGCTAAATCCTTGGAATATACTACTCAAGGTAGTCCTCTTGACTTCCCCAGATCCACACTGCACCAAGATACTTCCTCTAAGAGATCCGGACCTGTTTGTCAGACCTTGCCACATGCTCTGTTCTTGTTCACCGGACCACAATAATCTTCATTCTGACTTCCGGTAGAGACAATCCATGACTTGCGGATATGTGGGATGACCTTTGTTGCCATCAATGACAACAACCATGAATCCATATAGTGTCTCTTGCCAACAAGAGAGACTTCTGAAGATGGCACACAAGTGAAGAATCTTGAATGAACCCCTATGGCTACTCCATGTAGATCTCCTCCTGAAGGTCACCGTGAAGAAATGTACTCTTCACATCCATCTGGTGTACTTCCCAATGATTGGCTACAACAATGGCAAGAACAAGTTGGATGGAATTCATTCTGGCAACTGGTACAAAAGTCTTAGAGTAGTCAATCCCAGGAACCTAGGAGAATCCTTTGGCGACCAAGTGAGCCTTATGCTTGTCAACCGACCCATCTACTACAAATTTTGTTTGATAGATCCACTTACATTGAACAAGTTTTCTTCCCTTAGGAAGAGGGACAAGATTCCAAGTGTGGTTCCTCATCAAGGAACCATACTCCTCCTGCATAGCTGTATCCCACTCAGGAATACCAGAAGCCTCATGAAAAGACTGTGGATCTAAGGTAGTAGCAATGAAGACATGTAGAACATCATGGAACTGTGAATGAGTCTGCCTGGTGTCTGATGGATCCCCAACCCAATCACCTGCAGACTGCAAGGTCTGTCTAGCTCAAAGTGGACCAGAAGATGGAGAATCTGGAGGAGAATCATCAACCTTTGAATGATGACTAGGAGAGGAAGGAGGTGAGTCCTCTAAATCACTCTCTACATCGGAAGTGGAGGAAGAAGACAACTCAGATGAATCTGACTCATTAGAAGATCTGTCATGTATCCCAAGTGACTCCAATGTTAATGTAGAAGGAGAAGGAGAAGTGATAGAAAGTGAGCTTGAAGAGCCCTCCTCAAACTAAACACTCCTCTCAATAAACAACTCATGTGTAGTAGGGTGGAGCAACTGATAACCCTTCACACCATCAGGATAACCTACAAATATGCAAGGTCTACTCTGTGGATCCAAGACCTTGCATTTCTTTGCAGGAATGTGGGCCCATGCAGGAGAACCAAAAACTCAAAAATGCTTAACTGATGGTTTCTAACTGCTCCAAGATTCAAAAGGAGTGACTCCCTTTAAGGGTCAATGAGGAACACAGTTCTGGATATAACAAGCACAGTTAATGGCCTCTACCCAATACTGTGGTGCAAGAGATTTGGAGTGAATCATGCAGTTTACCATTTCCTTCAAGGACCTATTCTTCCGTTCTGCAACACTGTTCTGCTCAGGATTGTATGGAACTGAATGTTGCAAATCAATCCCCTCTGAAGTGCAAAACCTCTCAAATTGATGGTTGACATACTCACCACCATTGTCAGTGTGCAAAACTTTGATGGCTTTCCCAAATTGCTTCTTACAAAAGTTTTGATGTCTTGAAAATGATCAAATACCTTTGACTTCTGTTTGAGAAAATACACCCAAGTATATCGAGAAAAGTCATCAATGAATTTGAGGACATAATGGGCCTTGCTAAAAGAAGGATACTGAAATGGACCATCCAAATCACTGTGAACTAACTCCAGTATCTGTGAAGCTTTCCATGCCTTACCTTTGTCAAATTTTTCCTTAGGATGCTTACCAAGAATGCAACCTTAGCAAACACCACCTGAAAACTGAACTGAAGGCAACCCTGTGACCATGCTCTGCTAGTTGAGCTGTTGCAAGTAGCGGAAGTTAAGATGGCCAAACTGCTCATGCCATAATCTACTCACATCATTAGAATGAGTGAGCAAAATAGTTGAAGGAGGATCAGGAACAAAGTGAGAAAATAGATAGAGCCGTGACTGATGATCTACTCTCCCAATTGCAACTGTAGAACCACTGTGCAACTCACGAATCTCCACTGAATTAGGAGTAAACTCAACCCACTTGCCTGAACCTGTGTGAGTGATCTGGTATACCGATAGGAGATTAGTTGATAATGAGGGCACACAAAGAACATCATGGAATATGCCATCCCCCACATCAACAAACCCTCTCCCACACACCTCAATAGGAGTGTCATCATCCATCAAAATAGAAGGCATAGTACACGACTCCAAAGATGTAAGTTCTTCCTTAGATGAAGCCATGTGGTGTGAAGCACCCAAATCAAGAACCCAAGTGGATGGTGAAGAAGCAACTGCAACAAGGGCCTTGCCCTTTCCTTTCCCCTTGCTATTTTCTTTTGCCTTGTTAGACCCCTCATTAGAATTGTGTTTGATAGACTCAGGAACACTAATATTATTCTTCTCAAGAATGTGTGTCAAGTGATCAATTTGTTTCCTCATACATTTATGTTCATCATGACTGGGTCTTTTACAATAGGCACATTGGACCTTCTCTTTCTTAGGCTTGTCACCCTTGGAAGATTGGGTCTCATTAGTTGCTTTTGAAGCAACTGATATCTGATCCTTCTTCTCCTTGCTATTCTTCTGTTTCTTATCCTTACTATTGTTATTACTACTCTGTCCTTTCTATTCTTTTGTGCCTTGGTTGGCAACCAAGGAATGTGACTTAGAGGACTTAAGAGTGCCCATCTGAATTAGCTTGTGCTGTTCCCAAGTGAGATTGACAGCAAAATCATCTAAAGATGGAATGGTGAATTGAGTACCAAGTGCACCCTTAGTAGCATAGAAGGTAGAAACAAACACATAATATTCTAAACTTAGCTTAGAGAGAATACTAAGAATCAGTTGTTCATCTTTCTTTTTAATTCCACATTGTTTTAACTACAGCCTTAGTGATTTCAATTTAGTGAAGAAATCCTGGATTGTGTTGAAATTGCCTAGACTTAAACTAATTAGTTCATTTTCCAACATATGACCCCTCATTGAATCTTGTGTGCCAAATAGTGTTTCTAGCTTTGTCCATATTTCATTTGGTGTATTCAAAGACTCAATGTGAAAGAGCAAATCAGGAGAAACAGACAAACACAATGTTCCATATGCCTCATCACATTTGTTAAACCACTTAGGCTTATCTTTATCTTTAGTAGGTTCAGTTTCAAGTCCCATAGTTATCCTATTTAATCCAGCTTTTGTTAAGTGAATTGTCATGCATGATTTCCACTCAAAGCAATTGTATGGAGTTAGGATGGGCACATTGGTTTGATCCATGATGAAGAAATGTAGAGAAGAAATGCTGAAAAGAAGAGAATCCAACCAAGACAACCCCCCCTTTTCACTAATTCAAAGAACCCCCCAAGAAAATATGATTTGGCACTTTATATTAGTGCGTTTACAACTTCCACTAGCAAGAAATACTAAGTGGTCTTGATTTCAATGCATTATAAAACCCTCACAAAGAGCATATGCTGAAAATACAACTTTGGCACAATACCTAGAGAAATAAATAGTACCACTGTGAACTACTAAAAAAAGCATGCACTTTCAAAAAAATAATTGCCTTGATACGAGGTCATATGTGAAAGTTATGATCCTCCGAAGTTCCCAAAATGAGAATTGTGCCGTGTCATGATTGAGAATCTGCAATTTCTAAAAAATCTCTATTTCAAAATAAAAAAATGTCTATACTAGTGCATAGAGCATAAAAAAATAGCCAAAATAAAAAAAACTTCATGGGAAACGGAGTCCGTATGAGCAAGACTGGAGGATTTAAAAACTGCCTTCAAAACTGCAACTACCAATGAAGAGGGGTACTGCTGTAGCTTTCTGAGTTCAATTCTACAAAAGATACAGACTGTATGCAAAAAATAAAGGATACCTAGATGGTTTTTCTATTTTAAGATAAGCAATGGCATGCTGGAACCTACAATATTGATTGAAAACACCAAATATGCAAGCTAGTTGTCAGATTTGAGCTTGAAACCCCAGTTCCGCAACTGTGTATGACGATCTTTGATTTCAGTGAAATGAAAGCTAAATATGACTTTCTCAAGCCTCTTGGATGTGTTGGAATAGCCAGAAATGCTGCCAGTATAACCAAAAATGCTGCAATCACCCATATTTCATAAAACACATGTGCAAACCCTAGAGATTAAAAAAGTTTCCGTCAAACTTTTCTGATTCTCAAGATCATCCGAAGATGCAAGAGAAGAGCATACTGAGTTTTTTGAAAAACTCTAATAAGATTTATTATCCCCCCCCGAATCTCTCAAATATGGAAACTAAAAATCTACTCTTGCACATAGAACAACTTTGATACCATGTTAGAATATGAAAAGATTATTAACCCAGAAAACTAGTGCAAAGAATAGATATCTAAACTATGAATGCAAATGATATGAAATCAAAATAGCAACACAGAGTTAGTCTCCAAGAGAGTAATGCAAATGCTAGAAGCAAAATAGCATTGAGAGGATGCAAAAGCAAGAGATACCAAATACAAGCAAGGTAGCATGCTTATATAGACTGGGAAGAGGGAGGAGGTGGCAACACCAACCAATCAAGAGCAACCATCTATCAGACTAAAGATAGAAAATTATCTTCCCAAGATAGCTAATGGATGCTCACATGTAGGAAGGTGACACCTCGCAACCACTCACATAATAAGACATGCTTTATTAACCTATGCAAGATTAAAAGAAGTGTAAGAAAAACCTAAGAATATAGGGAAAAATAAATAACCCAACTAGGAAATAAAAACCTACACTAACACTATTTTCCATGTTATTAGGCTCATCTACCCACACTTTTGTTGAATAGTGTATGGATGGTTTAGCTGGAGGATATAAGGAGATTTTCTTCAAGTCTATCCCATTTGAAATGACCATGTCCCCAGTTCTACAATCAATAGATGCTATTGTTGTAGCCAACCACGTCCTTCCTAGGATCAAGGGATAAGCATTTGTTTGGTTTCTAGGCTCTAATATCAAAAAGTCTACTAGAAGTTCCCATGATTCTATAACAACTGGAACATCAGTTATTACCCCTTTTGGGATAGCCATTGATTGATTAGCCAATTGGAGGATTGTGGATGTGGCCTAGATACTAGTGTGGGCCAATTATCCATGGCATGAATTGTCATTATGTTTATTGCTACCCCTAGATCAACCAAAACATTAGATATTTCTACCATAGTTGGAAAACTCGGCTCAGAAAAAAAATTGGCAAGACAAATTTTGGAGAGTAAAAAAAACTTAGAGAAATCTCAGTAAAAACTCGGCAAAAAACTTGAGAACTTAAAAAATTGCTAAAATTTCATTAGAAATGCATTTTTTTTGCAAAATTCAATGAAAAGATGAATCCAATGAGTCCATAAATGAGTACAAAAGGGTTTTCTATTAAATTTGATTGACTTCAATGCAAATTGATTACAAAATCACATTCTCATGCAGAATCCTAATGGCTGAAGGCCTGATAGTCTGATACAAATTATAATATATAGCTGAAAATGAAAATAGTAAAACCAGAAGTAAATACTAAAAGTAAATACAACATATTACACCTTCCTCTTCCCTAATTTAGCCATAGCTAGGGAAGAGGCAGATGCTCTAGTCTTGTGAGTCTATGATGCCGATGGCTCCTTGGTTCTCATGGAAGGCTGTAGCTGAGGCTCGACCACCATCCTGGAACTATCTGGCTCTGGCTCTAGCAATGACTCCTCATGCTCATGAATGTCCTCCAACCCTACATCTCCTGTTGCACCTAGATCCTCCATTACCTGTCTCTCGAAATCAAGAATCTCATCTGCAGTAAACAATGGAGGCTGCTCATCCTGCCTTGTCCAATCACTGTAAGGATCTATCTCATTGAAATCAATAGGATCCAGTGATTTGTCCTCTACCCTTTTTGTGAGCAACTGAAGGTTGTATTGCACAAAGACAAGGTCATTGAGGTGCTTTTGGGCTAGTTTGTTCCTCTTCTTCGTGTGAATGGCCTCAAACAAGCTCCAATTCCGCTCACAACTGGATGCACTATAAGGCCTTCAAAATCTATAAAAAATGGCATTTGAATTTGATCTTCTCGACGCCACAACATTGCAAATGGACTATTTTTACTTGGGGGGGTGTTTACTATGCAGAGCTCAAAAAAGTTAATTTTTGTTTGTGTTTTCATTTTTCTGGCTATAGAGCCCTCTTATTCTGATGCCCGTTAGTTTTTTGTAGGGACTCAACGAGTCTTTGGCAAGTACTCACCAAAGACTCGCCAAGTTTTTAGCTATGACTCAGCAAAAAAAAACTCTGTGAAATAAAGTCAAAAAAACTTGTTTTTGAAAAAAACTCGTGAGTTTTGTGTGACTTGGCGAAATTTCGGCGAGTTTTCCATCTATGATTTCTACCCTTGAAATGTGGACAATTATGATAGGGTTCCCAGGATCTCCATATTTTGGGAGAAGCATCTCCCCCACAAGAAGGTCTACTACTTTTCCTTCCACTTGAATAGTGGTAACGAAGTTTTTATTTCTGTCCCGAGTTTTAACACAATGTTATTTGATAAATTGGTTCAGTTCATGTACATCCCTGATTGCTGGCAGGAGTGGAATTTCAATATTTAGCTGTCTAATTTCCTACAGGATTTTTGATTCAATGGTAGGTGGGACTTATTTTTGTAGTATGGTTTTCTGAGGGACATGTTGTTTGAGTTGTTCTAGATAAGGTGCTTGCTTTTCTATCTTCAGAGTAGCTTCAGAGTTCTTCTCAGAAGTAGTTCCAGAGGTGATCTCTAGAGCTTTTCCTTTAGGAGGAACTCTGGAGTTACCTAAGGGCTATTCTTTTAGCACAATTTCAATAGTAATCTTCTATTGAGTTTGAGTGGATGGGTTTTCAGGTTCCATGTCATTAATTACTTCAACTATAAGTGGAGGAGATGGTCTTGGTAGTGCTTTTCCAGAATGTAGCTAGAGGTTGTGTAGATAAATAGAATTTACACCAACCATGTTTTCTTTCTTTGTCATGTAAACAACTGCTCCCTATTTATTTCTTGGAGTTGCCATAGGTTGAGCTAGTAAGGGTGGCTAACTAACTAGCTCATTTTTTGGTTGTCCCTGTGTGTTGGGTGGTCTAGTTAGTAATGCTTGTTGTTGAGGTTGAAAACATCTAGGTTGTCCTTGGTATTGTTGATTGTAATTCTATTGAGGGACCCACTGAGGCTACATGTTTTATGATCCATATTGTTGTGGAAATTGTTGTGGCTATTGTTGGTGTTATCAAAAAATTGGAATGATTATCAATAATATCAAAGTAATCCAATAAACTCAATGAAATAAGAAACAAAGAAGATTTAAACAAACAAAGAACTCAAACCTTACAAACCTCTTTACTTCATGGATTCCATTGAATATGGCCCTCAGAAGGTACACTTCCTTGCTATTTTCCAATATGTCAAGTGGGAATGGTTGTGATAGATTTGCAATGAAGAGATTCTTCAACACAATTGCAATGATAAAAGAGTGGTCGCAAGCAATGGAGGAATTTGGTGCCAAAGGCGCGCTGTGATTCCTACAGAGTAACTTTACTAAAATCTTGGATGATTGAAATGGAGGAAAAGGGTTGCATTTATAGACTCGTGAGAGAGAAGATCAATGGTATGGAAAGAATAAGAATATCAATGGTAGAGGATACTTGAGAGAATGTGCGTGAATAGGAAGAAGACAAGTGTCTTGCTCTATTTTGCATGAGAGGAATTAATAAAATAGAAGAATGAGTTAACTAAAGAGATTGATCAATTAACATAATAGATAGAAGAGTTAACTGGTTATAACTAGAGAATGGAAATTGCATGAGGATGAGAAGATATTTTAGCTCAATTAAATATTTGGAATATTTAATTGGGGTAAGTGCAAAAAGATGGGGGGCCAAAAAGTGGCCAAATTGTTTTCAAAAAAATTTAATGCATAATGCGAGCACGTTATAACGTGCTTGCATTATAACGCTATAACCCGAGCGCGTTATGACTTATTATAAATAAAAAAAAAGCTTATCATCTCATTTCATTTCTTTTTTCTCCTCTATACCTGTGACCTGCAAACCCTAGGAAGCACACTCGCATTTTAGAAAAGTCAATTCAACACCAAAATCTTACCGATTCGTCGTCAAAATGCTGCCACAACGTCGAGCATGCCAAAGGAGTGAGTTTTATTTGTTTTTTGTTTGAATTTGTTTCTAAATAGGTAGGTTTGAGTTGATTTTTAATGTATATTTCATTAATTGTCAGGAAATGTTAATGCACCTCCTCCTCCTCCTCAAAATCCATAAAATCCTGAGGAGGAAATACCTGCAGAACAACAACCTCCTCCATTCATTCCTCGACATGCCCCTGGAACGCAAGAAAATATAATGGGGCAAATTGAAAACAACAAAAAAGAAATTGAAGATATAATTGCAAGGTTGAAAGATCCTTCCACTTCAACCTTGCATAGGTCCACGCTTGCTGAATCTCTTGAATCTATGTTATCAAATGTAGATTTAATTAGCAAGCAAATATCTAGTTGGACAGATAAGAGGAGAGAGTTTAGAGACTATTATGCAGACAAGCTGTCATACCAAGATGTGAAAAAATTACAAATTACAAAATTAGATTTGTGTTCAATTTTTACAAACCCACAAACAAATCAACCTCCACCCATTACATGTAAGAAGTTCCCTATCCATTGGTGCAACAACCAAGTGATAAGGGACAATTTTGGGCAGAGGTGGTGGATGGTTTTTGACTATCCTCCATACAAAAATAATGAGGTCCCGCAATACTTTTTGAGGAAACTCTACTACGAGTTTGTCCTTAATAAAGTGCCAAACTATTTTGATATGTGGGACTTCCAGGGTAGAGGTGGGGGGTCAGCACAAGATAGACCAGGGGCACGTGTTGACCCACAATGGGCAGTGAGATGAGTAATCAGAAGACTAGCCTATGAGCATGTTTCTATCCCTTCCATTGTGAAGGAGAGTGTTGAGGTCGATACACTTTAGTCCATTAGTGCCTTGACCCAGAGCATCATAGAGCATGCCAGTCCTGCAGAATAGAGTGGGTTGGGAGATAGTGCAAGGAGTAGGGTCCCACCCCATGCTTGTTAGACTTGCAGGTTAGCCTGTGGTTATGACCCCATGGATAGTCAGGATGCAAGTACACAAGCTACATTTGCAGCTGAGTAGATGGTGATGACAGATACCCTCCTGAGTGAGACTTTCGGCCTTGATACTCAGGTAAATATTAGCAAGTTTAGTGAATTTAATTTATTAAAGTTTATCTTTGAAATACAAGATTAACTAATTTAGTTTGATGATTTTAATGAAATTTCAGGGTCATAGCGTTGATACAGTTTTCAGTGGTTCTCCACCTACATATTACACTAGATCATCTACTATCGGGGTATGTAACTAGTAAACAATTATAAATATTACATGTGAATAGCATCATTATGTGAATGGTATTCTAATATCTGATTTTAGATGTTGAATAGGTTAATATTGAAGATTTCACGACAACACCTACCAGCGGTGGTGGACTTCAAAGCTTAACGGAGGTAATAAAATAAATAGTTTAATGAATGAATTGTACTTACTAGATTTTTTTTATGTGACTTGTGTGCTTTATTGTTTGTACTTCCATGTTTAGATGAACGTGTGTGTATGTTAGGAGCCATGATTTGCATCACTATTATAGTTTTTGTAATTGAATAATGTTGTTTCATTTCTAGATGATGTAGGCTGCGGAGACACCAGCTGATGTTCATAGGGCAATGGAGCATGGTGTGCCCTCTACAATTCATAGCTCCATGGCATTGATAGGGGTATGAGGCAGATTAGTAAATTTCAATTTACATTCATTATTATAGTTGTTTATTTTTAAAAAATCAAAAGATTATTGATTTGAAGTTTAATTTCTATCTGGATGGTTTCTATAGGACATGACATCACCACAGTCTATTCCTGCTACTAAGGCAAGTGAGGAGACATATTATATGGTAGCGGTAAGTGATTATTTTGTTAAATGTTTCATTTTTTTAACATGTAATTTCTATATATTAATGTCTATACTTTTTATTGTAACAACTAAAGATGTAGGAAGAACTAAATAGGAGCAGCCCTCGGGTTCATAGTAGACCACCCACATACACGTCTCCATCCCCTAGAAGATTAAAGGCTGCCCGTGATCTATTCTCTTCACCAGCCAGAGGGGAATGACTTTTTATTGTGTTCCTTTGTTGTATGCCTATATGGCATTTGTGGACATATATTTTGTATTGCATATAGTTGACATTGTATGCCTATATGGCATTCTTGTAAGCCTATATGGCTATTTTGTATATATGTTATACTTATATCGATAGATATTGATGTATGCCTATATGGATATTTGGTTAATACAAATCTTTTTTATTGGTGGCGTCCATACTTGCATTATAAATCCACGTTTGAATGGATATTTGTAGATGGCTACTTCAAATATTTAAAGTCCAATTATATTACATAGGATATTTGTTGATCCAATAAGCTAGCTATTGTTATTCAAGTATCACCTAAACCTCATTTTGGAGCTAAAAGATAAAAGTTGTATTTAAAAAAAAAATCATCATGTTGAACAGAAAATATTAATATTCTTTATGAGTTGCTCAATTAAAAATATTCAAATGAGTATGTTGATCCATATTCTTTATGAGTTGGTCAATTGAAAATATTTCTTAATTTCTTGTTATTATACCATATTGGGATGCAAAGAGTATGTTTGTTGTTTTGAATAAGATAGTCAAAATCATATGCTTATGAGCACCTAATGACCATTGTGGTTATTAAATGTAATTCCTCTTGCATATAAGGCGAGGTTATGAGATTACATTGAGTATTACCTAATTTTAGTATGCAACATAACATTGGGGCTATAGGCTTCCATAAGTCATACCTTAGGGATTTTTAGTTTGAGGCACAAATTTACTTTAAGACCTTAGGCACATTTCTCTACTTGTATAACCTCAAAACTCTGCCTAGAACTCAAGGCGCCTTTCATCATCCAAACAACCTCAAAATTATGCCTTGATATTGAAAGGATGTTTCAAAGTATAATGGAGGGTGCCTTAAGGGAGGCAATTCATCTTGATTATCAAAGTTGATCAAACACATCAAACTGAGCGTCATACCTCTAGGTGCATTTTTGCCTCTCTCTAAACTATCTATTTTGGTGCCTTGATGTAAAGTGAAGTCTAAACTTAGTGAAGATTGCGCCTAGAAAGATATCACCTTGGATATGCGCCTAGAGTCATCCTAGATCATCTATTTGCACCTAAGGGTCAATATAACATAATATAACTTAGGACGACTTTGAAAATTGTCAAAAGAAGCCTAGGCACCTTTTCTTGTCTCCACCATCCATTTTGGGTGCCTAGAGGAAAATTAATTTCAAATCACTTCCAATTGTAGCGCCTAGTGTTAGAACCTTCAAAATGACTAAATCTTACCAAAGGAAGTCTAGGCACCTATTGTCACTTGGATCATCATGAATGAGCGCCTAAGTGGAAGGAGAATAAACATCTTGTATGGAGGTGTACTTTTGTGTGTAAATAACGTCATTTTGGCGCCTTGAAGGAAGATGTTCTAAATCTTAAGATCTAGTGCCTAAGTGTAAAATGGTCTCCTATAGGTTTGAACAAGTGATCGGAGCCATCAAATTGCCAAGAAATGAGCTAAGTATACTAAGGCACCTTTTCTTGTCTAAACTATCCATTTTGGCACCTACGAGGAAGGAGATTCAACATCATGAATCAAGGCACCCTTTGCCATCAAAATAACGTCACATTGGTACCTTGGAGGAAATCAACTTAAAACTACAAGTCTTGGAGTTTTTTCATGTTTTGATGATGTCTTTTGATAACAATTATAATGATTGAAGGATGAGGTGGGTAAAAAGTCTTCATCTAGCTTAGTCACCCATTCAATATTTAGTTTTTTGACATACCTTAATCTGTGCCTTGACTTGGAGGAGTTAGTTTATGCTTTAAAATGATTTCTATGTGTTTATATGATTCAATATTTGTCAATAATTTAATATGCCGGTACAATGTAGCTCAGACTATTTCGACATGTTTGGGTGCAAAATAGGACCATGCCTAGCCTAAATGTACCCATCCAAATGTGTTGGAATTGTCAGTTTGGCCACATGAGGAGAAGAACAAAAGTCACACCCCTTTGCAACTTTACATTGCCTCCTTCTGATGATTTTTAGGGCAGTAGAAAACCTTTCACCATGGGCAAATGCCTCAGAGATATAAAAAATTGAGAGAGGTTATTGTAGAGGCACTCTACGTGATCACGTTGCTTTAGACATAATGTTTCTAAGTGACACAGTTTTCAAGTAACATCTCATCAAAGATTGCTACCTTTTTACACTTTGGACTCTTCAGGGATATCATCGGTACAATGTAGCTCAGACTGTTTCGACATGTTTGAGTGAAAACTTGGACCATACTTAGTGTAAATGTACCCATTTGGATGCGTTGGAATAGTCAGTTTGGTTACATCAGGAGCAGGATGAAAGTTACACCCCTTTGCAACTTTACACTACCTCCTTCTGACGATTTTTGGGGTAGCAAAAAACCTTTCACCATAGGCAAATGCCTTAGAGATATCAAAAACTGAGAGAGGTTATTGTAGAGACACTCTACATGATCATGTTTCCTCAGATAGAATGTTTCTAAGTAACACAGTTTTCAAGTACCATCTCATCAAAGATTGCTACCTTTTTGCGCTTTGGACTCTTTAGGGATATCGTTGGTACAATGTAGCTCAAACTATTTTGACATGTTTGGGTGAAAAACAGGACCATACCTAGTGTAAATGTACCCATCTGGACACATTGAAAAAGTTAGTTTGGTCGCATCAAGAGCAGGATGAAAGTTACACCCCTTTACAACTTTACACTGCCTCCTTCTGATGATTTTTGGGGCAGCAGAAAACTTTTCACCATGGGCAAATACCTCAAAGATATAAAAAATTGAGAGAGGTTATTGTAGAGACACTCTACATGATCATGTTGCCTTAGATAGAATGTTTCTAAGTGATATGGTTTTTGAGTAACATCTCGTCAAAGATTGCTGCCTTTTTGCACTTTGGAGTCTTTAAGGATATCATCGGTACAATGTAGGTTGGACTATTTCGACATGTTTGGGTGAAAAATTTGACCATGCCTAGCGTAAATGTAACCATCCAAATGTGTTGGAATAGTCAGTTTGGTCGCATCAGGAGCAGGATGAAAGTTACACCCCTTTGCAACTTTACACTGCCTCCTAACAATTTTTGGGGCAGGAGAAAACCTTTCACCACAGGAAAATGAATCAGAGATATAAAAAATTGAGAGATGTTATTGTAGAGGCACTCTACATGGTCATGTTGCCTTAGACGGAATGTTTCTAAGTGACACAGTTTTTGAGTAATATCTCGTCAAAGATTGCTGCCTTTTTACACTTTGGACTCTTCAGGGATATCGTCGGTACAATGTAGCTCGGACTATTTCGACATGTTTGGGTGAAAAATAGAACCATGCCTAGCCTAAACATACCCATCTGGATGCATTGGAACTGTCAGTTTGGTCGTATCAGAAGTAGGACACCAAAAATACAAAAGTTGCTTTGTGCAACTTGACAACATAGACACTTTTTTGCAACAGGACTCAAAGACTCAAACTGACCCCAAATGACTCAAAGTGATTTAAAAAGAAATGAAATGGTCTTAGAAGACCTTATTACATATAGTTGACTCAATCAAAATAAAATTTTATTTTTTGACCCCTCTTGGAGGCATGACAACCTAGGTGTCGCTGCACCATTAGTGCAACTAAAGGACTATGGTGGTGGCATGAAACTAGAGTGATTTGACATTCATTTGCATCTAGTTTGACATCTTGAAACAATTCTAGAGTAGAGTAAGACTCATTTTCTTGAAAATAGTTTAAGAAACCCTTATCTAGGGTTTTGGTAAGAATCATGCATTTTTTGGCCATTCCACTAATTTGATTCACTTTTGATCAGTGGAATGGGTTGTAGTAGGTCTATTCTAGTATGCTATGATGAGTTTTTGGTAGGAAATCTAAGGAGAAGAAGTTTTCTTTGAGGAAACCTAACAAAACCATGTGTTAGGTGATGTTTAGAGACATAGAGAAGGAACCATAGAGGCATTTTTGGGAACAACAGATTGTAGGAGGACATAACCCACAAAATTCATAGTTTTGGCATGAATACTAAGTGCTGAAGTCATTGGTTGAGTTCTGTGTGTGAATTTAAGGGGGGTCTCTTTGCATTTTAGGCCTAATTGGGGATCTAGGTTATTGAGAGGAGTTATAGGTTAGGGTATATCATCTAAAACAACCTATACCCAGTTTTGGATATGATAGGGAGTCCAAATGGGTATCTACTAATTGTCCAAGTTATGTGTTTGAAGATCTGTATCAAAAGTTATTAGGATTGTTCTCCTTTTTTAGGGCTACAAGCATTTCTTAGGTTTGTGAAGGAAGTGTTAATCCTGAGTTTGGTCTGCCTTTGGCAATGATTGGAATGGGTCCCATAGCATCTGAAATTACCTTTTCCATGAAGAATTTAGAGTCTCTAACTGTTGTTCCTACTTTTCTATAATGATCATGAAATTTGGGCTTTAGAGCATAAGGAAACCTTGTCTAGTTTGCCATCCGCCAATCCCATTGCCTCTACATCATAATTAGAGACACCTATTATCTAGTTAGAAACCAAGACACCTAGAGAAACCTATATTTTATACATTACCTAGATTTTATACATTATTCTCAGGATCAACTTCATCCATCACTTAGGTCTAACCCCATGAAGCATAACATGATGATGTAAAAATGTGTATATGAGTAAAAGTGTAGCAAGAAATAAAAAAAGACAAACCTTACAAATTAATATGCATACTTACAACTCAATGTGACATGACTTTACAAAATCAATGTGAATAATTACAAATTAATCCAATGAACCATTTGGGTATGCTCTACTCTTTATTGTGTCAAGTATTGCTTCATGGTCAGACTCACACACCTTCCACAAGATTAGATGAAATTAGTCAACATTACAAAAACACTACAAAGTAAGATGACATTAGGAATTTCAAAAACTATGCAAATAGATATATTACTTGGTTGAACTAGATCTGATATGTGGTCAAAGTCAACTGATGATTCCATATGTGTTAGTTCCAGTGCCGTCAGGGGTCGATACGTGTCAAGTGGGCTAAGATAACTTAACTGCCATTCATCAACCCACTCCTTTGACTCGCACTCATCCCAGGCTTGAATTGTATAGGAAGAACAAAAGCATGACATCTTTCGCATATGGATACTCCATGAACCTGCAATTGAGCTTCTGAAAGAGTGCATCTCATTTGATCCTGTCAGTGTACAACAATCCTCATATGGTGCAATGTTAGTATCATCTATCAACCAAAAAAATCTACAAACTGAAGACTTACCTTCATTACCTGGACCCATGGAAGCATTACACCACTCAACAATCAATTTTGCATCTGTCAACTTTGCATTGTCTTTATACTTTAACTCTTCTCATGCTATGGCTCTTTTAATACATGCTTCAGCACCATTATGCTCCCCCTTTCCATGCCCGGCCTCACAAAAGTTCCACATATGCTGAATACCTATAAAATTATGCCTTCTACTCAGCCAATAGAAATTTTGTGAGTTCTTGAATTGTGACGCACAGTTATCTGACCATATGATATGCTGACTGAACGATATGCCCCTTCTAGCCAAATCATTATAGAACACCTGAAAGCAACCTTGCATGAACTCCATAGAATGCATGCGATCATCACTAATATAGAAATTATACTCCCTTATGATCTTTCTATCATCCTCTGTACTATCATTCACATGGATGAATGCGATGTGCACAAATATAGAAACCTGTGTGGAGTTGTAATATTGTGATTGCACCTCACGCTGTGGCTGTAGACTATAGTTCTCTACAAAGTCAATGACTGAAACAATGCTACCAACTGGAAATGTGTCCTTGCATAACTTGAATTACAAGTCCAACTATCGAGCTCTATGGGCATGTCTTGCATACTCATACACTATGCTGTCATGAAATATAGGCATAAACTGATACACTGGAATCTTTTCAATAACCAATTCACACCTCTTTGCTTCTTTACCATCTTTTGTATTATATGCCACTGCTTTATAGCTACCAAACTCTACTAGTTCATTTCCAACCGCATGTTTTCTTTCCATATGTTCACATATTGGCAAATGTTGCAAGCCACCGCAATGATGACATGTGCCATCCAAGCATAATTTCTTGTAGAATATTTGACCTTCCTCTCTTTCACATAAAATTCTTGATATGAAGTCTCTTGAAGATGTTGGTGGGGTATGTATGGCACAACCCTACAAAACATTGTTAGTATGCATATCTAAACATATAGACCTATAAATATCAAAATGGTTAGAAAATTCAATATGTAATCTACAACAAGTAGTGCATGTGTGATTTATCTTGACATAGAAAGGTTTTAGTATTTCAAAATATCTTTGACAAATTTTAATTTGAGGATACTTCTCTAGAAATTTACCATAAAGCTATGTTTGAGTCTCATCTAAAAAATGCTTTGGATGTGGCTCATGGTTCTGAATACTGATTCTCCTTCTTACCACATCCCTTTGATTCAGAGATACCCTTGTGTAATTCTTCCAAAAGTCTTAAATTAGTGATCTCAATGCTTCAACAATTGGTTTATCTTTTCGTGGTAGTCTCCCTGAGAATGCCCATAATTCATTGGCATTAGTGTCCTCAATTATTTGGTGTCTTCCAATGGCTCTTGATAAAGTTTTCCTATTAATTCTCAATTCTTGACTCGTCTTTCTAATGAGACGATCTTTCCTCATTTGACTACTTACTATAGTCGATGTAATCACATGCCATGTTGCATTACTATCTTTTGTGCGTGAGGTGTTACCCACACTCTCATATGCACTCATTAGATTCTTGACAATAGATTTTTCACTTGAAGCCTCTGATGTTCTCAACCCAAGAATTTTCATGATGGACCTCTACTTTATACTTCGCATCATTTCAAGGAATAGTTGACATCTTGTAGTCTCATTTAACTTTTCAAAGAACAATCTTCAAATCTTATGAGCATATCTTCTACAAGTGCATTTTGAAATCTTACCTTCCATTGGCTGCAAAATATTCTCATCATTATCAATCAAATACTTTGGCTTTCTATGCAAAATTCTAGGTGGTGTTAAGTTAGATAAATTCATCTCAACATTAGGAATTTCATCAATATTTAAATGAGATGGGCTACATGGCATACCTTTGATCGAAGATGGAATAGATGACATACCTAGAAGTTGAGGTGGGAACGATGGCGTATCTCCTTCATCACATGTGAGTGATGATGTACTCTCAACTTGAGATGTGGTAGATGGTGTCCCTACATGTTGACTTGTGGTAGAGGATGTGTCTCCAACTATGGTATTCAAATCTCTCATAGCACAAAGTTTTTGCATTTATTCTCTTTGTGCCACCAATACCATATCTCTTTGTGATGGTTGTGGTTCCTCTTCAATTGGCATTTCTTCATTTATCGTGTCCAATTTCCTCTTCTCATGAAGTTCCCTCATAGCCACTACTTTCTTTACATTCTTAGCTTCTATCTCTTCCTGTGTTGGTTTAATTCTTGATCGATTCCTCGGCATGACGGAGAATTTGTTTGTAGCATGATAAAGAGACCAATATTAGTTTTGAAGAAATGAATCCATACAAATAACTAAAATATATGTCATTCAACCCTTCATAGTAAATGTACATACAATCATTATGTAAAAGAGTAAATGTCACTCAACCAAAATAGGTACAAAGCATACAAAGCAAATTATTGCAGCCATGAAAAGAGTACATGGGACTTCATGCTTGAAAAGGTTGAGGCAGACCCAATTTGACATGTTTGTTGTTACTAGGGCTACTAGGATTTGGAATTGAGAAGGTGTTTTGTTGGTACTAGGGTTAGTAGGATTTGGGTGGCTTGTGAAGGAATAGACAACAATTATTGTGTCATGTGCATGTACAAATCATCATGAATAGGTGCATAAGGAATGTCCTAGCCCAAGTTATGTGCATACAAATCATCATGTCATGTGCATACTTGTATGATCTTGGCACCTATCCATTTGTATTTTAACTTGTTAATATGAAAAGATAATAGTGGGATTATATTTTTATTATGTTGTAAGGATTTATTATTGTATAGTTTGACATCATGGTATGTTAAGGTCTATTTATTACACATAATTATTAAAGAGCCCAAGTGTAGAAAATATACATGGCATCATGTGAGATTGTAGGCTATTTTCTTGATTGGGAATGTGTCTATTTTAATCATGTATGACAAAGCATGATAAAGTAATTAAAATAGAACTAAGGAAAATGTAAAGAACATGCATGTAAAGACTTGACATACCTAAAAAATGAAGATTTGAATGGAGAGAGTACCCAATTATGTAGTGTTTTTTCCTTCTTGCATGAAACTCCTCAACAGTTTGAGTTTTTCACCACTTACTTCCTTTTCAATGTTAAATTGAATAACACTCAAATATAATTACTAACAACAATACTATTAACCAATCTATAATGTTAAATTCCTAAAATTGAATCACAATTAACATTGCAACACTACAAAAATTGAAACTTGAATAGATATATATCAAACTTGTTGTGAAAACTATGTTATTTCCTCCTTCTCAAGTTGGCAAAGCAGAAAAGGTGGTGGAAAGATCATGCAAAGGTGGTAGAATGTGTAAAATGTGCATGTGAACTTCCCAACAACATGAAAGCACTTCTTTTTTGTCGGAGCACATGCATAATCAGCATGAAAATAGAGCATGTGGGCCTAGATCATGGGGGTCAACACTTTTTTACCATTTCTATAGCAGGACATTATGTGAGCACGTTATAGTGCTGCTATAGATTGATCCATAAATATTTGTGCATATCTCACCTTTACAATATCTCACCTCTAGTTCCATCATCTCATGTTCTATATCTCACTTATATCTCCCCCTCACCTCTTTACTTCTCTACCTCTCTACCTCTCCCCTCTCTATGTCTCTCAGTCGCTCCTTGTCTACCTCAACCCTAAACCTTATCCCTAAACCCTAATCCCTCAACCCTCAAGTCTAATCCCTCATCCCTAAACCCTAAACACTATCCCTATTCCTAAACCCTCAACGAGCTCGATACTATACCTTAAACCCTAATCCCTTATCCGTAAACCCTCCAACCCTATCCCTAATCCTTATACCCTCGACACTCTACTTTAACCCTAATCCCTCGACCCTCAACCGTATCTCAAAACCCTCAACCCTCGAACCTCAATGTACTCAACCCTCAATGTCAAACCCTAATCCCTCAACCCTTAACTTTGATCCCTCGACCCTCAACCCTATCCTTAAACCCTAAACCCTAAAGCCTCAACTCTCAACCCTTAATGTCAAATCCTAATCCCTCAACCCTTAACTCTAATCCCTCAACCCTAAACCCTATCCCTAAACCCTAAACACTATCCCTATTCCTAAACCCTCAATGGGCTTGATACTATACCTTAAACCCTAATCCCTTATCCCTAAACCCTCCAACCCTATCCCTAATCCTTATACCCTCGACACTCTACTTTAATCATAATCCCTTGACCCTCAACCTATCCCTAAACCCTCAACCCTCGAACCTCAACCCTCAACCCTCAACATCAAACCCTAATCCTTCAACCCTTAACTCTAATCCCTTGACCCTCAACCTTATCCCTAAATCCTAAATCCTTAACCCTCAACCCTCAACCCTCAACATCAAATCCTAATCCCTCAACCCTTCACTCTAATCCCTCAACCCTAAACCCTATCCCTAAACCTTCAACACTATACCTTAAACCCTAATCCCTCAATCCTCAACCCTAAACCTTATCCCTAAACCCTAATCCCTCAACCCTCAACCCTAATCCGTCATCTCTCAACTTTAATCCCTCATCCCTAAACCCTAAATGTTATCCCTATTCCTAAACCCTCAACGGGTTCGATACTATACCTTAAACCCTAATCACTTATCCCTAAACCCTCCAACCCTATCCCTAATCCTTATACCCTCGACACTCTACTTTAATCCTAATCCCTCGACCCTTAACCCTATCTCGAAACCCTCAACCCTCAAACCTCAATGTACTCAACCCTCAACGTCAAACCCTAATCCCTGAACCCTTAACTCTGATCCCTCGACCCTCAACCCTATCCCTAAACCCTAAACTCTAAACCCCAAAGCCTCAACCCTCAACCCTCAACATCAAATCCTAATCCCTCAACCCTTAACTCTAATCCCTCAACCCTAAACCCTATCCCTAAACCCTAAACACTATCCCTATTCCTAAACCCTCAACGGGTTTGATACTATACCTTAAACCCTAATCCCTTATCCCTAAACCCTCCAACCCTATCCCTAATCCTTATACCCTCGACACTCTACTTTAACCTAAATCCCTTGACCCTCAACCCTATCCCTAAACCCTTGACCCTCGAACCTCAACCCTCAACCCTCAACGTCAAACCCTAATCCCTCAACCCTTAACTCTAATCCCTTGACCCTTAACCCCATCCCTAAAACCTAAACCCTAAAGCCGCAACCCTCAACCATCAACATCAAATCCTAATCCCTCAACCCTTCACTCTAATCCCTCAACCCTAAACCCTATCCCTAAATCCTTAACACTATACCGTAAACCCTAATCCCTCAACCCTAAACCTTATCCCTAAACACTAATCCCTCAACCCTCAACCCTAATCCATCATCCCTCAACTCTAATCCCTCATCCCTAAACCCTAAATGCTATCCCTATTCCTAAACCCTTAATGGGCTCGATACTATACCTTAAACCCTAATCCCTTATCCCTAAACCCTCCAACCCTATCCCTAATCCTTATACCCTCCACACTCTACTTTAACCCTAATCCCTCGACCCTCAACCCTCAAACCTCAATGTACTCAACCCTTAACTCTAATCCCTTGACCCTTAACCCTTAAAAATTGAACGCTAAAACCTATCCCTACACACTCGACACTCGGCACTATATCTTAAACCCTAATCCCTTAACCCTCATCCCTCAAGCCTCAACCCTAAATACTAAACCTTCAACCCTAAACCCTATCCGTAATCCCTCTACCCTCGACACTCTTCTTTAACCCTAATCCCTTGACCATCAACCCTATCCCTAAACCCTCAACCCTCAACCCTCAACTCTCAACATTAAACCCTAATTCATCAACCCTAAACCCTAATCCCTCAAACATAAACCATAAACCATCAACCCTCAACACTATACCTTAAACCCTAATCCCTATCCCTCAACCCTTAACCCTTAAAACTTAAACCCTATCCCTACACCCTCAACACTTGACACTATATCTTAAGCCTTAAACCCTCATCCCTAAAGCCTCAACCCTCAATCCTTAAACCTTCAACCCTAAACCCTATCCCTAATCCCTCTACCCTCGACACTCTAACTTTAACCTTGACATTAAATGCTAATCCATCAACCCTAAACCCTAATCCGTCAACCCTAAACCCTATCCCTAAATCCTCAACCATCAACACTATACCTTAAACCCTAATCCATCAACCCTAAAACCTAATCCCTTAACCCTCAACCCTGAACAATATCAATAAACCCTCAACCCTCGACACTATACCTTAAACCCTAATCCGTCAACCCTCAGCCCTAATCCCTCAATCCTCAACCCTAATCCCTAATCCCTAAACCCTAAACGTTATCCCTATTCCTAAACCCTCAACCCTCGACACTATACCTTAAACCCTAATCCCTTATCCCTAAACCCTAAACCCTATCCCTCAACCCTTAACCCTTAAAAATTAAACCCTAAAACCTATCCATAAACCTTCGACGCTCAACACTATATTTTAAACCCTAATCCCTTAACCCTTAGCCCTAAAGCCTCAACCCTCAATTGTTAAACCTTCAACCCTAAACCCTATCCCTAATCCCTCTACCCTCAACACTCTACTTTAACCTTAATCCCTTGACCATCAACCCTATTCCTAAACCCTCAACTCTCAACATTAAACCCTAATCCATCAACCCTAAACCCTAATTCCTCAACCCTAAACCCTATCCCTAAACCCTCAACACTATACCTTAAACCATAATCCCTCAACCCTAAACCCTAAACCCTATCCCTAAACCCAAAAAAATTGCTTTGCCTTATGTTAGGTTGCTAAACCCATCATTTTTGACACTCTTCTCTTAAAGATATCTGAGTTGTAAGAATATGTCAGAAAAATGGCTATGAACTTTTTTAATGTTAGTAATGTTATATGGCATGTTTTTCTGGCCTATCTGGGGTTCATTATGTTAATAGGTGTACACACTATGAGAAAAGCTTTGCGTATGGTACATCCATAGTGAGTAATTAACAGTTGAAATCAGAAGGATGATCATTATGAGAAAAGCTTTCCATTGGGGTACATCTATGTTTCTTGCTGTCCACCCTGCACTTAGGGGAGGTATATTGTTATGAAACAGGCAAATAATCTCCCATTGTTTATTGGCTCTATCCACAAGAACTACTAAACATTTTTCTCTTGGTAATTGTAGAGGACATTCACCTATTTTTGGCAACTCCTGTATTCCCAAACCATTACAAAAACTAAGTTATTTTAACCCAATAAATAGCTGATTGCATTGATTTAATACTCTACTATATTAAAGCTTAGCATTCACACAAATGCAGATGTTCATATTATAGAAGACTGCATTATATTAGACTATTAGAGATCCCTCAGTAAAATGTAATAGCAAAACTACTTTGCCTTATGTTAGCTTACAATTAAACCCATTCTTTTTGACACTCTTCTCTTAATAAAGTAAGAGTAATAAGAATAGAAGGCAAATAATTTGATCTTACTAGTATGCATGGTCGGTTTACATTCCGTGACTTCATTTTCAGTGAATAAAAAGGTAAATATCTGATTTGAAAGGTGGGGCAGAGTTCACTCTCATGTGCTTTTCTAGATGATAGGGTCCATAATGTCCAGGGTTCTTCAAAGAAAGGCTTGTAACATAATTAAGTTTTTGTTATTCCAATCCTCTAGGTAAAGCTACAATTCAAATGCCTGCTTTGAAAGTTGAAATAAATTAAATTAGACTTACAATTTTGATTTTCTTCCATTGCTTCAACAACATCATTGTTTTCTTCATCAGAAACCAATTCAAGATCAGCAACTTGCTGCCCATTAGTTGACTTGAATTGCATCCTCTATTAGAAGAAGGGCATTTTTTATATGTATCAATGTTGGTATTCATAAGCTGAAGAGCATTGATATTTTTAACACACCCTGTTCTTTGAAATATATTAACCTTAAACTATGACTTGGATATGTACTTGAACACAACAAAATCTCCAATCTCCAACCCATGATGATTCACAAAATTTTCCCAACCCTGCCTAAATTCTAGTTTATTTATGGTACCCCTTAATTGTACATCCCACTCTTGCTCACCTGGGCCTTGAAGAAGGAGGCACGCCCAGTAAACCAACTCATTTGACAACTTGCTGCCCATAGGTTGACTTGAACTGCATACTCTGTTAGAAGAAGGGCATCTTTTATCTGTGTCAATGTTGGTATTCATAAGCTGAAGAGCATTGATGTTTTTCACACACCCTATTCTTTGAAATATCTTAACCTTCAATTATGACTTGGATATGTACTTGAACACAGCAAAATCTCTAATCTGCAGCCCATGATGATTCACAAAATTTTCCCAACCCTTCCTAAATTCCAGTTTATTTATGGTACCCCTTAATTGTACATCCCTAAACCTTAAACCCTAATCCCTTAACCCTAAACCCTAATCCCTAGTCCCTAAACCATAAACCCTAATCCCTAATTATAATTTATGGTACCCTAATCCCTAATCTCTAAACCCTAATCCCTTATCCCTAAACCATAAACCCTATCCCTAAATCCTCAACCCTCAACACTTAAACCTTAAATCCCAAACCTTATCCCTAAACCCTCAACCCTCAAAACTATACCTTAAACCCTAATCCCTCAACCCTAAACTTTCAACCCTAAACCCTATCCCTAATCCCTCTACCCTCAACACTCTACCTTAACCCTAATCCCTCAACCCTCAACCCTAAACGCTATCCCTAAAGCCTCAACCCTAAACCCTAATTCCTCAAGGTCCTAAACTCTAATCCCTTATCCCTAAACTCTAAATCCTATACCTAAACCCTCAACCCTCAACCTTAAACCTTAATCACTCAATCCTTATCCACCCCTCTCCTCTCTTATCTGGCTCACCCCCATCTCTACCCTCCTCTACCCTCGACACTATACATACATACATACATATAGGCATACATAGATACATACATACATATAGGCATACATAGATACATACATACATATAGGAATACATACATACATACATACTTACATACATGATTAATAACCTTGAACATAAAAAAATTCAAGGGAGATATAATGCGAGCGTGTTATAACGCACTCACGTTATTGCAAACATGACAAACAGTCCACAAACTTCTGTGGAAAAGGAAACATGCAAAGTTGAACATAATGCAAGCGCATTATAACGCGCTCACGTTATGTTTTACTTTGGGAATCCAAAGCCTTGGGCTTGGGATTTGCTTTAGATTTTCAACCCAAAGGCTTGGAGTGTCTTCCCAATGTCTAGAGATGTGTTTTTCCATATTCTACAAGATTTCACATAATTTTGTTCATGCTAACCCTCAAATTTGCACGTGTTTCAAGGTCGAACAAATCAAACACCTGGGTAATGTTAGGCTTTCTCTTAGCTATTTGACAATGTGATTTTTTTTACATTTTGACAATGTTAAGCCTTTCATCTTTAATTTCTTTTATTTGTGTGTCTATTTTTGGGAAAAAACCACTGTTTGGTCTTTTTTTCATTGTAAATTAACTATTCATTGAAATTTCAAAAAAATTACATATTTAGAAACTAGACTCCATTCTACACATATTAAAAAAAGAAAAAATGATTTTCAATTAGTTTTCAAAATTTATAGGGGTGGCACGGCCAAAATTATGTTTTTTAGGATGTGTCCACTTTGAAAATTAGTAAAAAATCAAATATTCATAAAAAAATTATTAGAAAAATTGGGCATAAACTACATGCTATTAGCTAATTTTTGACTAAAGCAATTTTAAAAATACCAAAAAAAAGTTGACCTTTTGAGGGAGCCACAAAACATGCTATGTTTTTTTTTTTGACAGAAACAACACCAATTTCTATGGCTCCCTCTTTTGAACCCCTTAATCTATGCCATTTTAAAAAAAAATAGTAGTTTAGAAAGTAGACTTGGAGCACTACGAACATTGTTTTGGTTGCATCTCCAAATTTTGAGTGTAACTATGCTCAATTTCTCATCCAAGGCCAGCATTTCCTGATTTTAGAAAAAAAGTGGCCACTTAGGACCCCTTTTTGGCCCCCCATCTTCTTGCACTTACCCATTGCATGTGCACATTTGATTGAATTATATTTAGAGATAACTCAATTTTTAGAAGAAATAGACAACTTAAATAAATATTTGATTTATTTAAATTTAGAGAAGATATTATTGGAAGAAACAATTAAATAATTGGTTTTATTTAATTTAGAATGATTTTGGAAGAACTAATTAAATAATTGGTATTATTTAATTTGTTGGAGGATATTAGAAGAATTTAATTAAATAAAGGATTTTATTTAATTTTGACTTTAGAAGAGGTAATTAAATAATTTGATATTTAATTAATTTAGAGGAATATGAATCAAATAAATAAATTTATTTATTTATTTATTGATAGAGGAATTAGACTTAAATAAATATTAAGAATATTTATTTAGATAGAGTTGTGTCATTTTTAGGCGTATACATTTTGCCCCTCTTTGATGCAATGTGTTTTATCATGTTGTCTCAAAGAATAGATTTAGTGATAATGATACATGCCCTAGTTTGTTCCTGGTATAGGTTTAACGACGATAGGATGCCCCCTCGGGAGATTGGACAGGAAGAAGGTAGAAGGATGTGAGACGGACAATCTCATGATGAAGAAGGTGAAAAAATAGTTTAGGATGAAGAAAATAAGTCACGGTTCAGAGAAATGGGAGAAAACAGGCTTGGGAAGTAGTCACAGTCACAACACAACTAGTTAGGGTTCATTTACTATATATAGGAGTTGGGTCCACAATACTAGTCATTTGCACACTTGGCTTTTGTTGATAGGTCCACAATACTAGTCAGTATAGATATGGATATTCCATGCGAGGAGCACTACTTTGAGCACATTTGACTATTCGATCGGCTAGCTGAGGTAGGACCATCGGTATGTAGTTTGACAAAACTTGCCTAGGGTCATTTATTTGGCTAATAAATGCTCAAGAAAAGTTGATAGGATAGATGCATTGAATCACGTTTCAGCACATATGAGCCTCGAAACCACGCATGTGTAGGAATTGGGCACGTATCCTGAATGTAGCTGCACATGCGAGCAAACTGCACATTTGACATGGGAATTGGTGCATCTGCTATAGAATTATGCATATGTTATGGGAAGCTACACATATGCCAAAATGGCGCATGTGTTATATGTTTAGGCACATTCATTTTGAAGTTGCACTTTTGATATGGAACTGCACTTTTACTGAATGCCGCGGTGCATATGCCAGAAGTGGCACATTTATTGTGAAATGGCACATTGACCTTTTGGTATGGTGCATGTGTTTTAGATAGTCAGTTTACTTAGCGAAATTGACTTGATTGGCATCTTGCTCGATGCGTTAATCGATAAGCTATCTTTGAGATTGTAGGAATCTAGTCAAGAGATGTTTATGTTGTTTTGATCAATTTGATATGTTAAGTAAGTGATAGGATAGTTTGATAGGTTGAGCAGATTTGCAATTTTTTGGTTGACGCATTGCTTTGCCTGGTTGCAGGAGGATATCCGTGATGTACTCATGTCACGGGAGTAGTTTCCCTTGCCATTGTTGTAATGGTATATGCTTACAGAGATGGATCGAGAGGCACTTGGTGCAATGGGCTTGTATTACGTGTGTTTCATGTCTAAGGTTTGCACGAACCTCAGTTTGCTAACTGCTGCTGTGGAGCACTTCCACAACAAGGATGGGACCTTTCACTTGTCTACTAGTGAGATGACCATTACTCTTGAGGACATCTATAGGATCTTGCACTTACCAATCCAGGGCAAGCTCATGGAGTACGAGTTTTAGTGTGATGCTGGACTAGCAGAGTGCAGGCGTGTTTTTGATGATTCGGAGCTAGAGGGTCAGGTGATCTCATGGCAAGATATACATGACTACTATGACTACTTCCCACAGATAGTGGCAAGATTGATCAATGGTGTGGTCTGCCCCTATAGGAGGTCACATGGGTTCCCCATTAGTTGGGGTAGGACTATGGAGAGGATGATTATAGAGGGCACCCGTTTTGCATGGGGTGTCTAGGTTTTGGCTCACTTGTATCACGACATGCATCAGGAGATCTATCATAGAGGAGCTAGTTTTTCAGCAGGTGTTTCACTTCTACAATTTTGGTTATGGGAGGACATAGCCATCACTCGGCCCATTTGCATGTTTTCTAGGCAGCAAGGGGAGCCGTACTCATATGGTTATGTAGGCGTTATTTCCCAGCACAAGCTGGGAAAGCTTGAGTATTGGAGACATGCATTGGATAATGTGGATAGAGTTTTCTGGCATCCATCCATAGACTGCGAGCCCTGGGATGATGAGGATGATGAGCTTCCATATTGTTTTCAGACTCAGTGGTTGATTGGGTGGACACGTCACATTCTGGAGAGGCAAATTGTGAGCCAGGTACATAGACAGTTTGGTAGGGTACATGGTCGACCACAGGGGTAGGCACTGTTTGCCAGGACACATGCAGAGTGGTTGAGATGGGGCCTAGTTGCATCCTACAATGAGGCTTTAGTAGACTTTCAGCAGATTTCCTACGTGGCTTGGCCGATGAGGAGGGAGGTGGTAGATGTAGGGATGACTCCTGACTATGAGGAGTGGTTTGCGGCCCACCCATTCCTGAGGTACTCAGGACCCAGAGAGTTGGTTCCTTACCTAGAGGAGGTAGATTCAGATGATGAGGATGGTGGAGGTAGGAGGAGGAGATAGAGGAGGGGGAGTGGAGGATGAGGAGATGGAGATGATGGAGGAGATGGAGGCAGAGGAGGGGATGGTGGAGATGGAGGTAGACAGAGACAGAGGAGGAGAGCTGGGGAGGCACCCTCTTAGTAGCAGGCAGCACAACAGTAGGCTACACAGTAGATACAAATGTTGGCACAACAACAAGTGCCCCAGTAGATACAGGTGCCAGCAGCACAGCAGGTATAGGTCCCACAAGTTGCAGTTGCACCACAGGTGCCCCAGGCTTCGGGTTAGATTGACATACAGTAGCAGGCATAGGATGGGGTCATTGCTATGTGATGAGGCCAGTTGAGGCAGTTTAGAACACTGTTGAGAGCTGTAGAGTCTCGGAGGGAGTTAGATGCAAGAGTGATATCTGGTCTTACTATGGAGTGAGACGCAACACTAGCGAGGTTATGGGCCTTGACAATGGAGAGAGACGCGACCGTAGCTGCCTTGGCTACTGATGGGGCTACAAGATTTTTGGTGGTGTAGGTCACATAGGCTCAGGCTCAGGTGCACCAGCTACAGACTTAGATGGCACAGGTTCAGGGTGAGCTTGCTAGAGCGTAGGCCCAGACTTAGTATTACAAGGGATTATATCACAGGGTAGTGCTGGCAGACCAGCATGCACCTAGCTACAGGAGTCAGTCAGTGGCTTCATAGAGGGTAGGTGGATCACGGTCAGGAGCATCAGTGATGGGCCCACAACAGTCTGGGTCAGGCTGTGGTGGAGGAGGAGAGGGCAGTGCTGGGAGTAGTGTCCCATGGTAGCAGGGCTAGCCTCTACAATTATACTAATTTTTGCTTATGTACACACTTTTGATGGCTCATGGATAGCCCGATATGTATGTACTTATATCATTTTGTGCGGATACCGAGACATGTATCATTATTTTTGTGATGTATACACTTTATATGATTCTGACTCATGGATGACAGACACTTGATATTGTACACTTGGACATATTTATGTTATATTTATATATGATGATGTAGCTATTGATGGTCTACATGTAGTTTGATTATGTGATTCTATTATGGATGCATTTTATCTTATGATTCGCATGTGATGCACACGTTTATTATGTCTATATGATGCTATGTGATGTCGTTATGGATGCACTATATGATTCGATACTATGATGCTTGATGATGATCTAATGCAGACTTAGATGATTTCAGATGATCTAATATGCAAATGTTCTCTATATGATTATGTAGTTTATGTGATGATCTACATTTACTTGTCTATGTTTTTGATTTTTCTATTTGACACTATGTTATGTTGATGCAAATGGATATGGATGATCTAATGCACCTATTATGTATGTAAATGATTTTATCATGTTTAATGACTATCTCATGTGATATGATATGCAACTTATGCTATGTTTTTGCTATGTCCAAGTGTACGCAATCGACACAGAAATGACACAATGATAGATAGAAGACTTACTAATAGAAGAAAGTCGAATGAAAGGATCACAAGCTTTTATTTGTAAACATTGATACTCTGCACTAGAAATTTCATTGCATGGGATATGGATGCTTTGTGGATGCTTTCTGGATGTGAATGGTTTTGCCATCTTGATATTACAAGTATTTTGAAGTGCCTATTTCATCATTGGGCTTTTTTGGTATTTTTGTGTTTTTTAAATGTTTGTAAGAAAATACAAGCATCTAGGTATAATTGAACTGAGATGACCTAAGTATTTCTTGTGTATCAACAGACAAGGATTATACTTATTTCATGTTAGTCCTTTGATGTCCTCGATGATCATTTGAGTTGATCATGTCCTTAGACAAGGCTTCACATTACTAAAGATAAACCCACAAGCAGCAAACAATGAAAATAATTGTGCCCCCATCATAGCATCTCTAGCTTTTGGCATCCTTGAGTAGCATAGAAACACATGATAACAAAAATCAAGATGACATAACCTAACCCGATCACAAAACACAAAACATTCTTGCATTTAGATGTGTTTTCTTGCCATAATTTAGATAGAATCATTTAGAGTGCTTTAGGTACTTGTTTGCTTTTCTTTGGATAAGGTTAATGTCTTGCGTCAAAACTTCTATTGGAAAGTGGGTTTTTTCCTGCGCTTGCAAGCTTGGTGAAAGTTATTCACAATCCTTATTGGTATCCTTGGTGAACAATGTGGCGGTGAAGGATCCCACTCCTTAACTAGGTCGAGGACCTGCCCCCAGTCAAGTAGAGGTATCTGGCTTATTATGGGTGAACTGACAATGGATACAAGGAAATGGACCCTAAGGGATTGACCTAGTGCCTCAGGGGCTCATTGCTAAATGGCCTTGCCTACATGACGACGCAGAGGCAACATAGTTCAGGGTGAACCCTGATGGATTTAAGACCTAGGCGATAGAAAATAGTGTGAACTTAGATATATAGAAGGATAGATGACACATGATGGAATGAATGAGAAGTGGAGCCTCGGGGACACATTGATAATGGCCTTGCCTACGTGACAACGCAGAGGCAACGTAGTTCATGAAGAACCCTGATATTGACGATGGATGCTAGATAGATGGATAAGATACTAGATAAGACCTTAGTTGATAAGGCAACAAAAGAGATAGAGTATCAAGCCATGATAGGTCATCGTTTTGTTATGCAAGGTGTTTATTGTGCAACTGACATGATTGGACAATGGATAACTGGTAGGAAGAATGGACACAAGGTGATTGGTTTCCCAAAGATGGAGGAAGCGGTTCGCATCACAGAGAGCGCCTGTTTGCCATGTTTTCACTACTTTGCCTTTATTGCACAGAAGCCAAAATACACATGATGCTTGTTTGCCAGGTTTTCATCATGGTGTCTATCCAAGGCACCTATTTACCAGGTTTTCACCAGAGGATGACTTTTTTGTTATTTTTCCATTTTTTTGATTTGTTTGCCATTTTTTTTGATTTTTTTGATTTTTTATGTTTTTATGCCCCCCCTTACATTGGGGTTATCTTAGGTATAGAAATGGCGAAGATGCATACTATTGATTGGTTCATCGAACAACTCACCCTTTGATGTTGCTAACTGATATGCTTCTAATCCATAGGCAACAATGATTACATAAGGACCAAGCCAGTTGGGTTCAAACTTACCTTTCTTTTCCCGATCCTACTGATTGCAGGGATTTTCCTTAAGTACTAGACCACCAACATTGAATACCCTGGGATAGACTCTGTGGTTGTAGCTTTGTGACATCCTTTGCTGGTATGCCTTGAGATGGTTGAAAGCATTCTGCCATTTCTCCTCCAACAGTTCTAACTCTTGCAATTTGGAAACTCTGTAGTCTTCACTGGTAATAAGACCTTTTAACGACACCCTTAGAGATGGTAACTCAACCTCGATGGGAAAAATGGCTTCTAATCCATAGACAAGGGTGTAAGGGGTAGAACTTGTGGGAGTGCGTATACTGGTTTGATAGGCCCACAAAGCGGGATCCAGTTATATGTGCCAATCACGATCGGCATCGTTGACAACTTTCTTGAGGATTTTCAAGATTGTTTGTTAAATGCCTCTACCTGACCATTGCCTTGTGGATAGTGAGGGGTGGAGAAATAGTGTTGGATTTTGAATTTGTCACAAAGCTCTTGGATATCCTGATTCTTGAAAGGTCTTCCTTTATCTGTGACTATGGATGAGGGAATTCCGTATCTGTAAATGAGGTAATTTAGGATGAAGGATGAAATCTATTTGCCTGTGACATTTGTGAGTGGAATGACTTCAATCCACTTGGTAAAATATTTAGTGGCAGTTATTGTGAACTTGTGGCCGTTGGATGATGGAGGGTGAATTTTACCCACAAGGTTGAGTCCCCATTGACAAAAGGGTCAAGGTGTTGTTAAAGGTCATATGTCTTGAGCTAGCACATGGATGAGGTTACCATGTATCTGGCACTACTTGCATTTCTTCACAAACTGATATGAATTGGTTTCCATGTTTGGCCAATAGTATCCCAAACACATGAGTTTCTTAGCTAAAGAAGGACCACTAGAGTGTGTTCCACAAATTCCTTCGTGTACATCTTGTAAGGCAGTTTGATATTCTTCATGTTCTAAACATCAGAGCAAAGTACCATCCAGACCTCGTTAGTATAGGGTGTTGGCGATAATGGTGTAATGGGAGGTTTGGCGAATGAAGGTTCGGCATTGGTTGGTAGACAAGTCAAGTGGTAGGGTGTTATCCTTGAGGTAAGTGTAAATCTTACTGTACAAGGGTGAATCAGATCGGACTAAGAGGCAAATGGAGTGCATTTCAGGGATATCATAAGCTAGTTGCATAACTAACTCCACCAAGAACTCATACCGTGACTCATTCTCTGGGATCTCGAGGAGCGAGGCAATGTTTGCCATGGCATCTAATGCTTTGTTTTCAATGCGAGGTATCTGGTCAAAGGCAATGATAACAAAGTACTCTTTAAAGTCATCTACCATATGCTTGTATGGTATTAACTTGTCATCTTTGGTCTGATAGTCATCATTGACTTGATTGATTACCAGTTGGGAGTCACCATAGACATGTAGCTCCTTTATTTTCCATTTTGCTGCCATTTTGAGACCAATGACCTAGGCCTCATACTCCACCATATTGTTTGTACATGGGAATAGCAGACGATAAGACTTAGGTATGGTGTCATCATGAGGAGTGACCAACAAGATTCCTGCCCCCGATCCATGGTTTGTTTAGGATCCATCAAAGTAGAGTTTCCATGAGTGTTGTGTGATACTGAATATTGATTCATCTAGAAACTTGAATGTCATTGGTGTGGTATTCTGCAATGGTGCTTCTGCTAATTGATTGCCAATGATTTGACCTTTGATAGCCTTCCTTTGTACATACTCGATGTCATATTCGCTTAACAGTATTACTCACTTGGCTAAGCGGCCTGTTAGAGCTGTTTTGCTTAATAGGTATTTTAGTGGATCTATCTTTGCAATAAGCTTGACTGAATGTGCTAGCATGTAATTTCATAGTTTTTGGGAAGCAAAAACCACAACAAGACATGATCTTTCTATTTGGGAATATTGCAGTTCATAGCCTACCAAAGTGTGACTAATGTAGTAGATAGCCCTTTCTTTGCCTTCATAATCCTATTGTACTAATAGGGCTCTGAGAGTTGTTGGCATAGAAAATACATATAGATAAAAAGGCTTACCTTGGATAGGTGGCATTAGAATAGGTGGATTCGTGAGGTATTCCCTTAGCTTGTGAAATCCTTCCTCACACTTTTCATCCCACCAAAATGCTATGTTTTTGTGTAACAGGTGAGTAAAAGGTTCACACTTGTCTACCAGTTGTGAGATGAACCAACGAATTGCCTATAACTTGCCTTGTAGAGACCACAATTGAGTGATGTTCTTTGGCAGTGGCATTTCCATTACAGCTTTGACTTTGGCATGATCTACTTCCATCCCATTTGCTGATACAATGAAGCCTAAGAGCTTACCGGAGGTGACTCCAAACCCACATTTCTTCGGGTTCAACCTAACTTTGAAGTGTTCTAGTCTCTGAAAGACTTTCTCTAGTACATCTAGGTGGGATTCTCTTGTTAGTGATTTTGCAAGGATGTCATCTACATAGTCCTCCATTGTGATGTGCATCATATCATGGAAGATAGTGGTCATAGGACGTTAATATGTTGCCCCTGCATTCTTTAACCCAAATGGCATGACGTTCCAGCAAAAGGTGCCCCATGGATAAGTGAAAGCTATTTTATGTTGGTGTTCTGGTGCTATCCTAATTTGATTATATCCAGAGAAGCCATCCATAAGAAATAACATGGTATGTCCTGCTGTCAAGTCAACTATGATATCAATATTAGGTAACGGAAAGTCATCCTTGCGGCAAGCCTTTTTTAGATCTTTGAAAGCATTGCACAATCTAACTCTGCCATCAGATTTGGATATTGGCACTATGTTGTATACCCACTCTAGATAGTCCATTGCCCTGATGAACCCTACATCTAGCAGTTTCTTGAGTTCCTCTTTTACTAGTAATGCAATGTGTGGATGCATCTTCCTGAGCTTCTGCTTGACTGGTTTGACTCCTGGATCTAGTGGAAGATGATGTAGAATCAAATTTGGATCTAAACTGGGCATATCTGTGTATGACCAAGCAAAGTTGACTTACGTTTTCTTGAAGAATGCTACAAATTTGGTGTGTTCTGGTGGAGACAGGGACTTTGCAAGGTGAATGATCTTAGGATTATCCTCTATTTCGATGTTGACAGGTTCTGTACATTCCATAACAATCTGAGACTTCTCCTGGTACATGCTATTGGGGAGAGTGTCAAGCTTTCCATCATCTTGTGCCTCAGAGAGGTTTTCACCATCTGATACATCCTTTCTTTTTACTATTTTGGGATCTGACACTGCCACAGAGCGGTTTTCACCATCAGATCCTGTTTTTATTTTTATTTTTTTGTGACTGGAAGGCTTGGTACCCTCTCCAAAATAAGCCATGGTGTTAAGTTCAATGGAGAAGCTAGCTTTATGATCTCTTGTAGGTAGGTGGTCCCTAAGTTCCATGTAGTCAATATAGGCATCATCATTTTGGAACATGTCTAGATGTGGGGTTCCTCGTAAATCCCAGTCGATAAGTTCATGATGCACAAGGAGGAGGGGATCAGATCGTAGATCTAATTCATTGGATGTGATATTTTGGAAGGATACATAAGTAGGGTTTGGATTGATAGGGATATGATTTGGAATGGTACTTTCCTCAAGATTGTTTATCGCATTGGAACTCTGACCTTCCTCAAAATTTGTACTCTCAGGAGTTGGCAAATCACACTCTAATGGTCTATGCATTAGCATTTGTCCCTTATGGTAGGGGCTATAGGTTTGAATGATGTCAACTCCTTTATCCTCATAGGAGTTCTTTGTGAGTTCCTCCCACTCATACTCGTTGGAGTCTATGTCACTGTCTTGTTGTAGGTTATAGATTTGTTCCACAAAAGAAGCATTTGCCTTAGCTTTACCTTTGTCCTTGCATCCTAGTCCTCTTGTATTTCTTGCCAATGAGTATGAGGAGGGTTGTGTTGGTGCCTGCATGAATAGTCAAGTTTCAAGCATTTAAATCTACAGGCACCCTCCCAAAAAATCCAAAAAATTCAAAGTCTTTGGGCCCCCTCAGCATGTTTCAGCCTGATCTGATATTCTTGGGGGGGGTCATCATATTTTCAAATATCAGCCTGATATTTCCGCAGGGTCATCATGTTTCTAACATCAATCATCTTAGTTATGATCACCCAGATGCTATTGTAGAGTTTCAATATGACTCGACATTCTGAGGGAGGGGGTCATGTTTCAAATGTCGGGTGATCTTAGTTATGATCACCCCTATGTTGTTTTATCACCTCATGTTTGCAAGATCACCCCGAGATGCGGACGTCAATTTTACAGTGAGGGATGATATCTACCTGTCAGTCTGACTTCATATTTCTTGCAGGGGTGATATCACAAATATTAGTTATCTTCCAAAGATCACCTCGATGTTGCGTCGAAGTTTTACACAGCCCAATATTCTTGCGGAGGGTCATATTCTCAAGCATCAGTCATCTTATGAATATCACCCCTGCCATGGAATATCATCCTTTGCAATATGATGATGACATCATCAGGATCTGGTGGGGTGCATCATGTGGTCTTCGGCATGATATTATCAACATATATGATGGGGGTCCCATTGATTGCCGATGAGGACATGAGCAAGTACAGGTGGATCATTGGTGAAGCGTTTGGTATGAATATGATGAGGAGGATTTTTCTCTGATGCATCAGGTTGCACTGATGAGGTTGGTCATCAGGGTGATATTTCTGATAAGGGTGATATTTCATATCAGGGTGATGTGAAATATCGGGGTGATATTTCATATCAGGATATCATGCAGGAGGTTTGTCGATGGCATGGGTCATGATGATGGGGTCTTGGTGGATGGTTTGTTGGTCACGCAAGGTAAAATTGTGCGACATCATATGTGCTCATGAGCTAGTTTATAAAGTGTTGAGGAGGTCGTTGCGGGATGAATGTGGGATATATAGTTCCCACATGATTTGAAAAAGTTTGGTCATGATTCTTGGTGGGAAAGTTTCAAAGCACACAGTTTACTGCATTTCCCAAGGCCGTGGGTTGGTATGCCTTTAATGGAAGATGTTATAGGGTATAGGCGAAGGCATGGATGGATCAAGTAACCAATTGAAGATGTGAATCCCTAGGCGGTGGCGCAAGGCTCGAGTTCAACCACCCTGTCTCCTCTCCCACCTGCTGCATTTAATGTTGAGCACCATTTTTCTCATGACGTACTGTATCTGGCAAATTTTGGATTGCCATGTGATTAATGCTGAGTATACCTTCTTGATGTATATAGCAGATGGTGTTACTCATTTGTTTTTGTTGAAGACCTAGGCATTCTGGTGTGAATAACAGAAAATAGGGCATTTCCTTGCTGTTCTATCTAGTTTTAGAGTTTATGAGTTGTATCATGAATGTATATTGCAGACATCCTCAGTTTCATTGTTGTTTAATATGAAAAATGCATTGTGCATGTGTTTAGCTACTTGTCTCCATGTGTTGCATGCTTTTCCTTCTTTTGAATCTGGCTACTAAGGGTTTCTCAGGTTCTAGGGTATGGATTTCTGTATCACATGCTTCATCTCTAACTTCTATTCAAGGAGTGGATTACATTGTTTTAGGTGAAGTATGGAGAAGGTTGTATGTCAGCTGGGATGTATGTAAGTAGAGGCAGCTAAATACCTATTCTTGGGTGATGTTTGTAAGGCAAGCATCAATCTAACCTCTTGAAACTTGAATCCAAATGGCAATCCATTCTCTTGTATATGTCTAGTTGACTCCTTGCCCTGAGATAGGCACCAGTCTGCTCCTGGGTTAGTAGTTATGACCCAATACCCCCTGTCTTGCATCCAAATCATAAAATCTATCTTTTCATAACCTCCATCCTATTAGTTTGTAGGAGTAGGATTAGGACCCCTGCATACTCTCATCCTGAACCAGTCAGATATGTCCAAGAAGGTTGCCTAACTTGTGGTGTATTATGCACATCTTGGTCCACACATGAGAGTATTCTGCCTGTTATTGAAAAGATAAATCCTTTTGTCATTGGGCTAGTCAATGTTACATATTTAGCTATAGGGATACCCCCTTGGTGCGACAGAACTAGAAGTGAAGGGGAGGTAGCTCACGCAACCTCCCGTATCTGTTGGCTGAATCTGTCTGTACATTGGAGCTAGCAAACCCTTTGCCGATTTAGAAACCAACAGAAATGGCGACTCTGCTGGGGAGATTAATGTCATATCCATAAAGTATGAGTCTAAAAGTTTGAAGAATTAGGCCTGGAGGTGCCTTGTTGCAGTAAATTTAAAGTTTTATGTGTGGCTCTGCTGTTGAAGAACCCAGAAAGAAAAGAAATGAATTTTTAGCTTCATGCCATATGAAGCTCATTCCTCTACCAAGGATGTGGTGACTCTATTGAATGAACCTATAAGCAGCTGCAACATATCTGGGTATTTGTATAAATTGTGAAAAAGATTCCCTATTTGGTGAAATAGCACTGGTTAGGAGGGAAATGTTGGTGAAACTTGCATGCTTTTGTATTTGCTGAGAATATCATTTATATTTTCAAGTGAAGCGTGCAATATTGTTGAAAAGACTCATTTAGAGGACATTACAAAAGCTGAAATAGCAGTTTGTATTTTTTAAGGGCCTAAAGTCATTGTTGATTGAAAATCTGAGTTGAGAAGAGGGTTGCAAAAAACACAAAAAGATGTATTATCAGCCCATGCACCCTTCTGGAGTGTCAAATGCAATGATGTGTAGTAATCAGTCCCAACCATGTAATAAAAGGAGTTTCAACACTGACAGATATAAGCCCATAAACTTTAATGGCATTGGTGGTTATCCTAATGCTTTTCCACCTAAAATCAGAAAGTATTTGCCCAAATTCAATGGTGTGAAGGATGAATCAGCTGAGAGACACTTGCAGCAATTTATAAATGTGATAGATGATTTTGAGATTGACCATGAAGATGTAGTTATGAGATTATTTGTTCAATCTCTAGATGAAGATGCAAGGGACTGGTTTTCCTACCTTCCAGCTTACTCTATCACTTCTTGGCAAGATTTCAAATCTGCATTTCTAGAACAATATGGTGAAAGAATATCTGAATATGCAGTCATTAGTGATTTTATGTATATCCATATTGAAGAAGATGAGTTGATCCCAACCTTTAACCTTAGATTTATGAAGGCATTGAATAGAATACTAGAATGTATGAGACCTAATGATGCATTGTGCCTAGTTTTCTATTTGGGAGCATTTGATAAGAAAATGAGCTATAGATTGAGAGATAAGGAGCCCAGTACATTGCATCAGGCACATCAGTTTGCAATAGATATTGAAAACAATTGGAGGTGTGGAATTCAAAAAGGTTATTTCTTTAAAAATTTTTGCTGTCCTACAGCCCCCAATGTTGATGAAAGATATAATCTAAGTGTTGGAGATGAATGTCAAGGGACTCACACCCCTGCTATCCCTATTTGTGCATCATTCCAAGGTAGTGATGACTCTGCCATGAAGGAGGATGTCCTGATTTGCCCAACAAATGAAGTTGACAATAATGAGTTTTCAAGTAATATTTATATGCCAGTTCTGAGTAAAGAGCACTCATGTTTAAATGATCCAGTTATTCCTAGTTGTGATTATGTGGATCAACAGTCAATATCAGTTTCATCAGGAAGCATTAGAGGGCTGGAAAATGATATAGATAGTTCAAATTCAGAGTACATTGAAGCAATAGAAATCTTGTATGTGGGCCAATCAAGTGATAGTAATGATATCCATGATCAGTTCATGGATCAGGTTTGTTATTCTTATGACTCTATATTTGATAATACTGAAGAAGAATTGGATTGTCATGAAGAAGAAGCAAAGACCTTTACAGTGAGTATGAATCCCCTTTATGATGGGTCATTGGATGCATTGAAATTGTGAGTCCTAACCTTCATTGGTGCATAATTAATCCTCTTTTTGAGGATGATGATGAATATGAAGAAGCTACTTGCATAGGTGTTGCATTAGTTTGTGAAGAGATGACATATGAGTCAGAATCAGATATCTTCAGCTCTTGTGAAGATAGTATGGATTTGCAAACTGGTGATGATGTATGTTCATCATCATGTGGTTCAGACATATGCAACTATGGGTGTGTGGATCAGGATTTGTTTTCAATGTCAATCAGTGATATAAATGATAGTGGGGGTCTCATATATTCTGAATGTTTTCAGTTTCTGGATTAGCTAATTGAGTGCCTGGCAATATACAACAGCCATATAGACAGTGAAGAGTGCCAAGAGCAATATGATGTGCTGTCTGAGGAATATAACATACATATGTTGCCTAACACTAAAAGATATTCTAGTATGTATGGTTATGTGTCTGATTGTGAGGTACAGAGTGACAGAGGCAATAATGATAGTGGCAAGTTTTAAAAAATGGTGAACCATGCAATTGATAGGATTAGCATATGGGCAAACTATTTTGGTGTTTTCAGTCATGGTTGGGATCATTCAGATTGGAATCAGGCATTTGACAGGAAAAAGTTATGGTTTTTCATTTTTGGCTGCCCAGGGCCGCCAAAATAATGTTTGAAAGATGTGTTTGTGATGCAGGTTGGTGCAGGTTTGACTATGTGCCCAATGGATAGGGGATCGGTTTCCATCCCAGAGATCTATAGTTCTCGCCATGCCTGCAAGAGGCATGCATCCCCAGACAGAGTCACTGTTGGTGCCTGCATGAATAGTCAAGTTTCAAGCATTTAAATCTGCAGGTACCCTCCCAAAAAATCCAAAAAATTCTAAGTCTTTGGGCCCCCTCAACATGTTTTAGCTTGACCTAATATTCTTAGGGGGGGTCATCATATTTTCAAATATCAGCCTGATATTTTTGTAGGGTCATCATGTTTCTAACATCAGTCATCTTAGCTACGATCACCCCAATGCTGCTGCAGAGTTTCAATATGACCTGATATTTTGAAGGGGGGGTCATGTTTCAAATGTTAGGTGATCTTAGTTATGATCACCCCTATGTTGTTTTATCACCTCATGTTCACAAGATCACCCCGAGGTGCAGACGTCAATTTTACAGTGAGGGATGATATCTACCTGTCAGTCCGACTTCATATTTCTTGCAGGGGGTGATATCACAAATATTAGTTATCTTCCAAAGATCACCCCGATGTTGCGTCGAAGTTTTACACAACCTGATATTCTTGCGGAGGGTCATATTCTCAAGCATCAGTCATCTTACGAATATCACCCCTGCCGTGGAATATCACCCTTTGCAATATGATGATGACATCATCAGGATCCGGTGGGGTGCATCATGTGGTCTTCGGCATGATATTATCAGCAGATATGATGGGGGTCCTGCCGATCACCGATGAGGACATGAACAAGTACAGGTGGATCATTTGTGAAGCATTTGGTATGAATATGATGAGGAGGATTTTTCTCCGATGCATCAGGTTGCACCGATGAGGTTGGTCATTGGGGTGATATTTCTTATCGGGGTGATATTTTCGATAAGGGTGATATTTCATATCAGGGTGATGTGAAATATCAGGGTGATATTTCATGTAAGGATATCATGCAGGAGGTTCGTCGATGGCGCGGGCCATGATGATGGGGTCTTGGCAGATGGTTTTTTGGTCACGCAAGGTAAAATTGCACGACATCATATGTGCTCATGACCTAGTTTATAAAGTGTTGAGGAGGTCGCTGCGCGATGAATGTGGGATATTTAGTTCCCACATGATTTGAAAAAGTCTAGTCATGATTCTTGGCGGGAAAGTTTCAAAGCGCACAGTTTACTGCATTTCCCAAGGCTGCGGGTTGGTATGCCTTTAATGGTAGATGTTACAGGGTATGGGCGAGGGTATGGATGGATCAAGTACCTAATTGAAGATGTGAATCCCCAGGCGGCGGCGCAAGGCTCAAGTTCAACCACCCTGTCTCCTCTCCCACCTACTGCATTCAATGTTGAGTGCCATTTTTCTCATGATGCACTATATCTGGCAAATTTTGGCTTGCCATGTGATTAATGCTGAGTATACCTTCTTGCTGTATATAGCAGATGGTGTTAATCATTTGTTGTTGTTGAAGACCTGGGTATTTTGGTGTGAATAATGAAAAATAGGGCATTTCCTTGTTGTTCTATCTCGTTTTGGAGTTTATGAGTTGCATCATGAATGTATATTGCAAACATCCTCAGTTTCATTGTTGTTTAATACGAAAAATGGATTGTGCATGTGTTTAGTTGCTTGTCTCCATGTGTTGCATGCTTTTCCTTCTTTTGAATCTGGCTGCTAAGGGTTTCTCAGGTTCTAGGGTATGGATTTCTGTATCACATGCTTCACCTCTAACTTCCATTCAAGGATTGGATTAAATTGTTTTAGGTGAAGTATGGAGAAGGTTGTATGTCAGCTGGGATGTATGTAAGTAGAGGCAGCTAAATACCTATTCTTGGGTGATGTTTTTAAGGCAAGCATCAATCTAACCTCTTGAAACTTGAATCCAAATTGCAATCCATTCTCTTGTGTATGTCTATTTGACTCCTTGCCCTGAGATAGGCACCGGTCTACTCTTGGGTTAGTAGTTATGACCCAAAACTCCCTATCTTGCATCTAAAGCATAAAATCCATCTTTTCATAACCTCCATCCTGTTAGTTTGTAGGAGGAGGATTAGGACCCCTGCATACTCTCATCCTCAACCAGTTAGATATGTCCAAGAAGGTTGCCTAACTTGTGGTGTATCATGCACATCTTGGTCCACACATGAGAGTATTCTGCCTGTTATTGAAAAGCTAAATCCTTCTATCATTGGGCTAGTCAATGTTACATGTTTAGCTATAGGGATACCCCCCTTGGTGCGGCAAAACCAGAAGTGAAGGGGAGGCAGCTTACGCAACCTCCCGTATCTGTTGGCTGAATCTGCTTGTGCATTGGAGTTGGCAAACCCTTTGTCGATTCGAAAACCAACAGGTTGGATGGGTTTTTTAATTCCTTCTTTTCTTAGGCCAATGGGACCTTGTCCCTCATAACCCATTCTGTGTAAGATAGACTCACCATGCCCATAGATTTCTATTGGAAGCTTAGGTGGTTCTTGTTGTGTGTTATCTTCCTATGTGTAGAGCCATTGCAAGATGTCTCTTTCCTCAGTTTCATCTAATATGGTTCCCCATTTTACAAAGGGAGTTGTGGGAGGTTTGGGAGGAGCAGATGGCTTTGGAAAAGGTGTAGGTCATCCAAAGGATCTTGGAGATAGAGGCATTTTGGCTAAGTTGAGGTTGTGCTCGATGGAGTATTCCCTTACCCCTATTTCTTTGATTGTGATTTTCTACTCTTTGGGCTTGGATGAGGAAGCTTCAGAGGTAGAATCATGCTATGAGATGGGGGATGTGGAAGCTCTATTATTGGGAATGATGTAATCAGGCTTTGAGTGGATAGAGTAACAATGCTGAAAAGGATCCAGATCACCTTGGATGGTGATCTATTTGCCGTTATGGGGAAATTTGATGCATTGGTGGTAGGTAGAAGGCACATCTTTCATGGCATGAATCCATGGTCTACCTAGGAGGATGTTATAGGCTAGCTCCCTATCGAGGACTTGGAAAATAATGTCCTTTATTACTGGTCCAATTTGTATCAGTAACACCACTATTCCTTTAGTAGTTCTTTCTTCTTCATCATAGGCCTTAATAGTGATCTTTTCCTAGGATTCACTGTAGTTTCTGAGAACCCCAATGTAAGGACTAGCTTGAGTGTGCAAATGTTTAAACCAACTCCTCCATCAATGAGAATTCTTTTGATACAGTGTTTATGAATGAAGGTGACAATATGCAAGGGTGTGTTATGAGGCTAGGATACTGATAGGTCATCCTGTTCAGTGAATGATATGGTGCTAGAGGAGGTTAGATTTCCTACCATGGCTTGAAACTTCTCTTGGGCCAGGTTTGTGGGCACAGTTGTTTCCACTAGGGCTTTATCAAGAATTTCCTTGTGGGAGGGAGACAGATGCAACAATTCTAAGATAGATATGTGGGCAATAGTTTTCCAAAGTTGGTGTATGACATTTTACTTATGGGAGTTAGACGAAGAAGGTGACGACCTTGGAGGAAGTGTGTTTAATGTGACCTTACCACTATGGGTGATGATGCTACAATCAATTTTGTTGGGTCTTGACTGTTGGTTGAATATGATCGCATTCACTTGTGGGATGTGCTCCGATATGCAGTTGACGGTATAATCGAATGGTACATTTGCATAGTTAGCATTGTTGTGTCTGTTGTTTTGATTCTGCCTGTTGTGGTTGTTATTGTTGTTTTTTTTTTGTTGTTGTTGTTGTATGACCTGTCATGGTTGAGGAGTGGATCCTTGTATGCCACATGCATCTTGTTAGAAGTATGTTCTTTAGTACCTACCTGATTTTGGTCAAGTATGTCTCGAATGCCATGTTTCAGATAGATACAGTCGTTAGTCTTATGGCCTCTTCCTCTATGATATTCATAGAAATTAGTATCTTTCGAATAATGAGGTTTTACTTGAGGTTCATAGTCGCTAGTGGTGGGAAGAGTGATCTCATTGTTGGCTAATAGCTTTCAAAATGTAGACTCTTGCGACTCCCCTAGTGATGTGAATTTTTGTCTAGGAGCAGAGGTGAACCATTGTTTTTTCTCGCGAGGGAAGGTTTTGTTTGGTGTAGCATTGCTTACTTCTCCTTTGAGAGTGAAGATTGGTTTCTATTTGGGAGCCACTACTTTAGCATCAACTACTCCATTATTGATGATATTTTTGTTCTTTGTCCAAAACTTTGACTTGTCTGTGGTGTAGTTAGAGTTAGGGGTGTCCTTGTACAACTTTATTTGGCCCTTGGCGATCATAGCTTTCTTGATAAATAATCCCATCTCAATGAATTTCGTAAATGAGGTAGGGCATTGAATTTGGATTTGGTAACTTAGGTCAGGGTTAAGGTTGTGGACAAACATCTCTGTCATTTGCTTCTTAGGCACATGATATGAGCATTTTCTCACGAGTTGTCTCCACCTTTGTAAGAAAGCGGTGAAGGATTCACCACTCTTTTTCTTTGTATTGCATAGGTCAAGCATGGAAACTTCGTGTTTAATGTTATATGAGAAGTGTGTGACGAACTTGTTTATTAAGTCATCAAAAGTTTTGATACTCGGGGAAAGTTGTGAGAACCATTCCTTGGCTTGTCCACCTAGAGATCTAGGTAATGGTCTCATTAGGAAGGTGTCATTGTGAGCTACTTCTAGGCACGCAACACTAAATTCCCTAATGTGATCTCTTGGGTTTCCTTTTCCTTTATACTTGTCAAATTTTGGTACTTCAAATCTAAAGGGGAAGGGGATCATTTTTAAGCTCTTGTCAAAGGGATACGGTGAGATGTCTTCCAAGGAATAATGTTTGGTGGGTGGCCCCATTTGGAGATCTGCCAATTTTTGCGTTAGGCTCTCAACTTGTTTCGTTAATGCGTCTAGAGGTGCATTTGGGTCTGTGACTTTCTTTCCTTTATCTAGGCTAATGGTTTTATCTTCACTTGTGTGGTCCTCATGAGTTTCTTCCACTATGGTTTCTCTTAATTTGTTGAGATTGAAGTCTGGGAGGAGTTTAAGTCCTTGGGCTGCAATAAGTAGAAAGTACTTTTGAGGGTCTTCATTAAGCACTTTATCCATCATGCATTGAAATTTCCAGTGTTGGAGGGCTCCTTGGAAGTCCTCATGGGATATTTCCTCATCGCTATCATGAGGGGATACAATTCTGTCAGATGTTCCAGCCATTCCAAGTTGTTTTTGTGTTTGGGATCTAGTTAAGACCATGCAAGGCAACGTGGAAAGGTGTGGGGTGAAACTAGAGATTTTGGTAAGGTGTTGGTGGAGATTGTTGAGAAGGGGATACTTGTGATGAGATTCAAACAAGGGACTCTTTTGATCAATGATTCCAAGTAAGTTGGTCAATACAAGACGATAGCCACAAGTAAGGATAGTCGATACCCATTTACTATGTAGAGACTAGTCTTGCATCAAGACCACTAGTGAAGTTCTGAGAGAAAAGGATGATGATCCTTGATAGTGGAGACTTACTAGGGTTACTTGAATCTAAAATGATCTGAAAAGGTCTTGCACTAATCTGATATAGGTACTTTGACTTGTTTATGGGAATACGCAGTAAAAAGGTGGATGGGACGATTGACGAAAAGAGGGTAAGCTATGGAAACGAATGGGAGAAGCAACTGCACGGTAAATCTGATCTTAGAAATTGGAACAAGGATGAAATGGGTACCCATAAATATTGAAAATTGTCTCTCAAAAGATGCGGAAAAGCTCACTGTCTTGGATGCGCAGCTATAGATGCACTGAAATAGATGATAAAAGCACAACAAGTTGAAGTAAATGCGCAGCTCTGGTAGATTTAAAAGCATAGTAATAGGTCACAAATGCATAGGAAGTCGATGTAAATGCACAGTAGGTCGACACAGATGCGCAACTCTGTGGGATAAATGTGCAACTCTTTTTTTTTTACTATTTTTACAATTTTCTTGGCATGTTTTTCAGTGTTTTTGGTTTCTTGGCTGCAAGTTGGTCTTTTTGATCTGATTTCTCAATTATTGCAAGTAAGACACAGCAAACACAAAGAATATTTTCATGGTTTTTATTTTTTTTTGTAAATTTTGGACTCTTTTTAACCAACAAGTACAAATCCTAGGCTGGCTGGGACAATATAAATTGAATTTTCACTATTTCTAGTTGAGGCATCTTCAAGAGGTGATAATCGCCCTTCCCTGCACTGGTTTATAGGGGTTCTTGGCTACTAAAAACAAAGGATGATTAATAAGTGCAACCGTTTGAGTGGTTATACATGCAATAGCGCTACTGTTCATTATGGAGTCTCCCAGCCTGCAAGGGTTATGCCTTAGAGGGTTTTGGGGGAGGTTGGCTATTGGTATAACTTAACAACACTCATTATTTGAAGCTTTCACTCTGAACACAATTTATTTATAGTGGCTAGGCAGAGCTTGGCTTTAGCTTGTTACCACTTAAGGTCGTTCCCACTTGGATGGAAGGATATCCAAGGGTAGGCCTCTCTAAAGGTTATACATGCAAAATGATAGGTTTGGCATTTTGGTCACCTAAAAGAGGGGAGAGCATAGGCCTACTATCATTCTAAAAACAAGAAAGATAATGGTTCTTTTCCCCTAATTAAAATGAAAAAGACTAAATGAGTTAGCTACTTGGGCACACGCAATTTGTTAACTTTGAAAGCAAGATAACAATGGTTCAATTTTATATCTTTCTAGTAGGGACTATGTTTTGAGTTGTTTGATGCAACAAGATCAAATTACAATCCTCCTAGTTAGAGCTAAATAAGATTTGCATGAACATCCCTTTACTTTCCTTTGGCTAATTAAATCTAAAGATGAGTTAACAAATGCAGCTATATGACTAAACCATCCCCTAACCTACAAGTAGATTAGAGAATATTCCTGTGAAAAGTGTTAGCATTAGCAAAATCACAAGGAACAACCCTAAAAATACTATTAGAACAAATGTGCAACTATAGAGCTTATATGCGTAGTTATAGAGTACAAATGCACATAATTACAAAAGTGCTGAGACAGAGGTCAAAAGTGCAGAAACACATAATATATGCGCAGAAGTATAAGATGCACCGATTCAAAGGTCAAATGCATTGAAATAGAGCATGGATGCGCTGATCTATCAGATGCGTGGAAATAGAGCTCAGATGCATGTTAGAAATGATTAGATGTGCATAATCTCCTAGTGTTCAGAACCTAAGCATAAAAACTCAGTTTTTGCGTTAAATTGGGGCAAGGCCCCACGGTGGGTGCCAAAACTATTACCAGAAAATTGGAATGATTATCTATAATATCAAAGTAATCCAATAAACTCAATGAAATAAGAAACAAAGAAGATTTAAACAAACAAAGAACTCAAACCTTGCAAACCTCTTTACTTCGTGGCTTCCATTGATGGCCTATCTCAAATGATCTTTTATATGAATATGGCCCTCAGAAGGTACACTTCCTTGCTATTTTCAAAGATGTCAAGTGGGAATGGCTGTGATAGATTTGCAATGAAGAGATTCTTTAACACAATTGCAATGATTAAAGGGTGGTCACAAGCAATGGAGGAATTTGGCACCAAAGGTGTGTTGTGATTCCTGCAGAGTAATTTTACTACAAGCTTGGATGATTGAAATAAAGGAAAAGGGTTACATTTATAGACTCGTGAGAGAGAAGATCAATGATATGGAAAGAATAAGAAGAACAATGGTAGAGGATACTTGAGAGAATGCACATGAATAGGAAGAAGACAAGTGTCTTGCTCTATTTTGCATGAGAGGAATTAATAAAATAGAAGAATGAGTTAATTGAAGAGATTGATCAATTAACATAATAGATAGAAGAGTTAACTGGTTATAACTAGAGAATGGAAATTGCATGAGGATGACAAGATATTTTATCTCAATTAAATATTTGGAATATTCAATTGCATGTGCAAATTTGATTGAATTATATTTAGAGATAACTCAATTTTTAGAAGAAATGGACAACTTAAATAAATATTTGATTTATTTAAATTTAGAGAAGATATTATTAGAAGAAACAATTAAATAATTGGTTTTATTTAATTTAGAATGATTTTAGAAGAACTAATTAAATAATTGGTATTATTTAATTTGTTGGAGGATATTAGAAGAATTTAATTAAATAAAGGATTTTATTTAATTTTGACTTTAGAAGAGGTAATTAAATAATTTGATATTTAATTAATTTAGAGGAATATGAATCAAATAAATAAATTTGTTTATTTATTTATTGATAGAGGAATTAGACTTAAATAAATATTAAGAATATTTATTTAGACGGAGTCATGTCATTTTTAGGCGTATATAGTTGGTTTCCCCAAGGTTGGTTTTGCCATTGCTAGTTTGACTAGTCTTGTGGTACCCAAGGAGGAATGTTTTGAGGTCCCTACCAAGTTGGATTCCATTGGTTGCTTCCCCAGTTTGATGGACCCCTGTAGGAAGCCTAATTTGGGTACTGATTGAATGGGAAGTGGCCAATTTATTTTTACGCCACATAATTCAACTCTTCTATTATGGCATTCTTTTTAGTCAACCTTTTTAAGGCCGGGAGCTAATCACAATGACTAGTAGGGTGTTCTTTGTCATAGATCTGACAGATTTCCAACTTGTCCAATGGACATTCTCTCAAAAGATGTTTGTTCCTACACCTAGGACAATATATGGAAAGGGGTTTAGTTGTTCTATTATTTCCCTAAATTCCATCTAACATGGTATTCAGATGGACCAGGATATCTATTTTCAGGTTTGCAAATTCCTCCATTAATTGTCCTATGTCATTCTTGCCTTTTAAAGACCTTGATGTTCTCACTCCATCCTAGGTTCTAGAGTAGTTCCAACAGATTTCCTCTATAGCAGATATATCCATTTTGTTAATATTTCCTCTCCCCATTAGATCTAGTGCATGTTTTGATTCTCTATCCAATCCTTTTACAAATAGAGTTCTGGCCAAGGTGTGAGCCACATGATTGCCAAATCTCCTCAAGGAAAATTTGAACCTATCTAGATAGTCTTCTAAACTTTTATTAGGTCCTTCTTTTTAGTTCTGAACAACTTTTCCTTTTTATCACTGACCTTGTAGTAGTCCTGGTACTTGTCCAGGAACTTAGTTTCCATTTGATCCCATGAGTGAATGGAGTGTGGGGCTAAACCCATGAACCACCTCATGGTAGAATCTTTCAGGGTAGAAGGGAAAAGTTTAAGTTTTTGATTATCTAATCCATAGTCATATGTCTAGCATAAAACCTTAAACTCAAACAAAAACTGATCAGGATCCTCAGAAGCAAGACCCCTTAATGTTGGTAGATTTGCATGTGAAATGTTCTTCATAGGGGCATTGTCTCCGGAAGCAAGAACAATGGGATATGAGAAGGCTATGATTTTCTCATGTAGAGCATCTACCTCATTATTGTGATTATCCCCCATGTCTGATGCTTCTTCTTCCGAAGACTCAATGTGAGGTTTTGAAGAAATGGATTCTCTTAATAGATCTACCTGGTGTTTTTCCTGTAGTTCTTGAATATACTTAGAGAGTGGAAGATTTTAAGGACTTGTGGGAGTGTCAATTTGGGGTGTAGTTTCCAAGGTAGGTTCTAAGTGTTCCTCTTCAACAAGATCTTGTACCACCCTACTACTTTTACCTATAGTTTTCTACTAGGGTGTTTGTTTTATGTATCTACCTCTTGAATCCCTAGGCCCAACCATACAGATTCAATTTAATCTAAAAAAGCACTGCTAACTAGGGTTTCTTATTAACACAGTCATCCCTCACAAAGACACCAAAAATGACAAGGGTCATTGTACCTTGTCATTTAATCATGTTTTTCATGTGTCAAGTCCAGGGCTATGTCCTAGGCTGTCTACAATAAGGTTCACTTTATAGCCAATAGTCCTCTAACAAATCCTACGGATTTGACTATCCTAAAGGATTATTGCTATTAATTATCTACTGTGAAATGAAATTTTGAAAACACAAAAATAATCCTAAAGTAGGAGATTCTGAAAATAATCTATTCTAGTTCACACAAAGATGGAAATCCGCATTTATCAGAAAAAAACTACTTAAACAGTAATTGACCTATCTTATGGAAGCAAGAACATTGTACCTCTAATCAAAACTACAAATGATACAATGAAGCAAAGATACTAGCCTCCTATCTGTTGGTGGGAGTTGGTGTTGGAGTACATGACCACTAAGAGGGGGGGTGAATCAGTGGTCTATAATCTCTAAAACTTTTTAATCCTTTAATTCACTTAGACATAAAATGAAAGAGACTTGAGGAATTCATCAAACACATATACACATGTATAATGATAAGCATAACATCTAAGACCTTGATCAAATATAAGACATGAGGGCACAAGCATAGAGACAATCAACATGAACCATAACACATGATTTATGAGTGGAAAAACCTCATAGGGATAAAAAACCACTCTTGAATCCTTCCACTTTATTATGCCTCACTAGAAAATCAAAACCTTACTAGTTACATTCAAGCCTCACTAGCTACAAACATGTCTCATTGACCAAGCAAGCCTCACTGGCTACGAATAGGTCTCATTGACCAAGCAAGCCTCACTAGCAAAATATGACCATAAGAAAGAAAAAATCAATTCAAGGAGTTACCATGATTCTCTACAATACACCAAATGACTTAAACCTCTTCATCACACATCAAATCTTCCTGAGAATACATTGCATGCTTTCTATATCAAAAGGTAGAACTTCTCTACAATTTAAAAACCTTCTCTACAATTATCTGCATATTGTCTTCATCCTGTGCCTAATTCACCTCTGCAAAAACATCTTATTCATCTCTCTCAAGCACCTAAATCACCTGAATAATATCATACAAAAACCCATATGCAATATACATTCAAATTCTCATTCATGATTCTCAGTCAAGGAATGTATTCTCCTGTATATTTTAGTCTCACACATTTTTTTTTCACATCCATTTATCCTCATCAAAGCACCTACAATAACATGTCTTACACTTCACAATACTTAGACAAAAATATTCTCTCTACAACTCTCTTAAATCACATCTCTTAAAAAAATTCTTCAATGTTACATATATATAAGTCCTCAATGAACCTGCAATGTCATTAAAAATAAAAATGACCTTTCATTTTCCTCTTCTTTGCATATATCTTCTTCCATTAAAAAATATAAAAGACTTCCATCACATAGCCTTAAAAATCTTCAATCAAAATTTATATTCAATCTGCCTTGTCAAGAAAAATAAAAAGACTCTTCCCATCTTCGAACCCACTTGTTCAAAAACCTTCTGCATGAAGACCAAAAAAGAGAAATAATAAAATCATCTTAACACCACTCTAAAAAAATAAAGTTTCCAAAGTAATAAACTCCTCTCCTTTTTATCTTCAATGCACAAGAGGGAGATCAAGAATAGAAAAAATCTCCTTAAAATAATGCTTTTAAAATCACCAAGGAAACTGCCTTTTTGAATGGCTAAAAATAGCCTTAAAAAGCCACATTTCAAGCTGTCACAAAGAAATGACATTCCAGAGGCTATCAATATTGAAGCTATGAGAGGAGAGGTCAAAATTTAAATAATAGTCTTTGATTTGAAAATACCGCTCACCTCATATTTAAATTTGAGCCTTATATTTTCTATTGGAGCCCATGCGCTCAAAGGTAGACCGCGAGTATTGGTTATACCAAATGGAGGGGCTGGTTGCCATGATGTGTTAATACCCGTCCAATGGGTTACTTAAGTGATATGACCTGTATTCACAGGTCAACTGCTAAATAAGACAAAAAAGTGCATTTTACATAAGATGGGCAGAGAAGGGACTAAATGTCATGAATAAAGATTTTAAAGACATAGTCTAGGTTTTTAGGGATAGTCTTAGGAATTTTGATAATGTGGATTTGAGATCTAAAATCAAACAAAAAAACTCTAGATTAAATCATAACTCACTGTTGATCAACCTACTATACATCCCTTTGAAAAAAATCAATGTGAGTGGTGTTATCCTTGTAACAACTAGCTTACCAAACTTATCATGATTTATGAACTCATGAAGCATATGAACTTATCTATGATCTCTTATCTGTTTGTGATATCTTCATTCTCTTTGATTGCAACAACTTCACTTGTGATCATGAACACACTATCAACATGAAGAGGTCCTAAAGACTAATTGAGGCATGATGATGAGCACACTCAAGCATGGCATGAAGCAACATATCAACTTTGAGTATCATGCCAACTCTCTTCAAGTCAAGAATCATGAGCATCATAAAGCAACAACTCCTGAAGATGACAAATCAAACTTCTTCAAATCAAGAACATGAATATCATCATAACGCAACTTGTGACATGAAGCATGACAACCATGACATGAAACACCAAACCATCAATGGAAAACTAATGATGATCCTCTTGATAACCATCACATATGAAGCATGAACACTATGCAACTCCTGAACACTTGAGACTAATGAAGGCATCCTCAACACCCTGGTTCTTTGACACTTTGACATCAATGACAAACAATCTATAGTTGGCCCTTGCTCCCCACCTTCAGAATTGAAGGCTAAATAGGAAACTCAGAATAGAAATACAATAACACAATCTTCCTTTAATCCAATTCCATCAAAGTATGTTGTATTCAAAAGTATATGCTATGTTCTGAAAATGAAATTACAATAATAATAATAACAAAAAATTGTATATCATTCTGTTGTTCCTATCAAAATATATATTAGTCCAAGCGATAAGATATCTTTTGGAACTAACAATTCTATCTATCAGTTCATCTTTAAGATATAACCAATCTCTTATTCTAACTAAGACATACAACTGTCCAACTAAAAAATATAGTCATGAAAAATTGAAAAGGCTTTAGTGGCACTGAAGTTCCACTAAATATGGAGTTTGTAACTTAAACAATAATGGGTAGCAAGGCCCTAAAATATGGGTCTTAAACAAGTCTTTGAAACTCATGCAAAATCAAATAAAAAGGGGATCAGATCCCTAGTAGACAACTAGAGTCTTCACGGGAACACTTTGGTGGTGGATGGACAAACTCCATAGCACTATAGTCACCTCTAAAGATGTAGGTTGTCAGCAGCACCAGAGACTCTGTACTGTCGCCAACAACTTTGGAGACTGTGTGCTATTGCCAACAACTCTAGAGATGTATCCATGAATCCACTAAGGTATGGCTCCAGAGATCACCACCTCCTTTTATCTCCCACTCCTTTAGAAATCCTCCAACACTTTGGAAAACATTGGAGTCCAATGTAGTGTTCACCATATCTGGCCCCAGAGATAATAAGGACTACCTCCGGAGATAATAAGGACTACCTCTAGAGATCTTCAAAATTGCTTTTTGCCTATTTAGCTATACCTGTGAACCCAAAAAGATATTGTTCTACACAATTTCAATAATTTATTGCAACATAAGTCCTTTCATCAAAAATAATAATCTTCAGTAATTCATCTGTCATTAGTGTAATTAAAACAAGACTTTATAGTTTCTATAGTGCAGGATACTAAGATAGGAAGAATGGAAAGATGAAAAAATGGAGTAAAAATTTATGTTTATCTAAGTGCTAACTGGTACTCATCATCCATCATGATCAAAATTAAGTAAATCCTCATAAACTCCCCAAAAAATTCCCTAGGTCCTCATGATTAGAAAAAGTGTCTAGGGGGAAGTTGTACCCAAAAAATTTTCATCTAGAATAACTTAGGATGTACCCACACTAGAATTATGTTGAGTAACTACATAAGGTGATTAGAATTTTGTTTATGATGGTCCTTATGTATTCTTATATTTGGTAGGAGAATATCCTCTACCAATAGTGTCTTATTTTTGTAATGGTTGAATGGATTCTAATATGCCTTGTCTTGAACCTAAAACTTTTTTGTTATATCTAAACTTTTTTAAAATGAAAAATCATATACCATATTTGCTAGAAGTTAAACTACTAGCATTGGATCCATGAGTATGGACACCTTCACTTGGAACAATATCTTCATGAAAAGATGAAGGTGGCCAACTATATGTAGCAATAAGAAATGAGGGATGTTAATGTACTCCTTATTATCCACTTTATGTTCCTCATCACATGATGGTGTGAAGGCAAGAGCTTCCTAATCATCCTTAGGGGAAGAAGATGAAGTTTCTTATGATCATGTAGGTGCAATTAGTTGATTAGGAGATACTAGGATGTTATTTCTCCACAACTTCAAAAAATTGGTCAAGATCATCATCAATTGTAACAATATATCTTCTATTATTATGAATAAACTTCAAATTCTAATAAGGTGTAAAGGAAACAAAACCTATAGCTCATTTAACCAAGGATGCCCTAAGAGTGTGTTATATAGTGAGGTACAAGGAATCACATTGAATGTGGTATGATGTTTAATAGGTACCAAATTATTAGGGTTATAAACCTAAGATATAATTCATGGACCACACTATCATTTTTTTGATTGTAGTAAATTTTAGCAAATTTATAGAATTAAGGTATATGACATCTAGGATGTTCTTGCTATAAATATTTAAATTTGATCCATTATCTATAAATGATCTTGATTCAATAGATATCCCCATATCTAACTATAATGTATAATGGTTGATGTTCTTGAATGATGTGGTGAGGAGGTTACATGTGAGGTGAAAAAAATTCTTTGTTTTATCTTGATGAAGCAATTTTAGAATAGTAACAACCTCAATGGGAGTTACATTAGATAGAATAGCTATCTTAGTTAAGGTTTGTTTCAAAACAACTCTATAGGTTTTTGATGAAAGGGTCCCAAAGAGATATCTTGAAAGAAGTATTCTTAAGTTGATCTAACATATCATATCTCTTAAGCACATCCTTATGTGTCCAATCATGTGAGATCTTTGTGGCATATTCAAAGCATGATAAGTAGGGATGTTATGATTAGGTCTAGTGTGGATGGTGTGACATAGAGATTTATAGACCATATGAATGATATCATCATGACATGTAGAATAATTTGCATCACATGCCATACAATGTCAATTACAACTAACCACAAAACATAAATTATTATTTATAAGTGAATCACTGAGGGATGATGGTATATCATAAGTACACGTCATGAAAGATGCAATGTGAGTCAAAACATATGATGGAAAAGTGCTCAAAGGGAAAGTATCATTATGCTTAAGCACATCATTAACACCATCCATAGAGGAAGTACAAACTTTTTTAAGCTTGTGAATGAGTATTTAGTGAGAGTATCTAAGAAGAAAAGTAATGACTAGGTAGCTAAAAAAGAAGAAAGTACATACATGATGAAATAATGTCTCCATTAAAAATTTAATCTCATCCTTAAAATAAAAAGTGATGAGTGCATCAAAGATAATGTGATCAAATGTTATAAATCACATGAACATATTAGAATCTATAAGAAAAGCATGAATCAAGATCAAATACAATCGGTGATGGGAATCCATGATAAAAGATGTAATGAAGATCAATCCAAGGGTGGGTGGGTATCTATCAAAGAGATTATAAAATAAAGGCCAAAATCCTAATTAGAACCGAGATAAAGGATAATTAGTTAGAAAAAATAGATTTGAAACACTAATTTAGAAGGAAAAACTAAGCTATGGGTTGAAGATCAAGTAAATTTAGGTGAAAGCCTATAAGAAGTAGAGCAATGAATGATCGCATAAGGGCACAATCAAACCTTAGGAAAATTTGATATGAAAGATAAGAAATTAAAAATATAGATCTAAAACCCTAATGAGGGACAATATATGCTAAGGGGAAACCCTAGGCCATGTCAAAATATGGAAAGTTCACCAATAAAATGTAAGGGGGAAAATCACCTCTACATGCATTTATCTAGTCTAATTAAATAAATGCAATCAATAGGCACACAATTAACCTAGATATATAAGAGATGGACCAATTGATAATTAAATTGAAATAAATGTGATAATTAAATAAAGGAATAGGTCTACTTAGCTCTAGGATCCATGATAGAAGAATGAAGTTGACGTCATTTTGAATCAATTTTCCACTGTCATGAAATTAAGTACCTTGGTCTAATAATGTATCAAGGTTTGAACTATCACAAAAATGGTGTAGATTAATCTCAAGCCCATAAGTTCAATCTTGGCTCTTGTAAACTTCCTTTGATGCATGGAATTAATCTATGCAACATGGAAATGAATTGATAGAATGCATGCTTGAAAAGTTATTTTCCTTCACCTTCTAGATGTCTAAATCTATCAAAATGGTGTCTAGAGATAATGTTTATGAATTTGCCAACTCGATAGGTGAATGGGTTGTCCTAGGTTAAACCCCCTAGTGAACTAAATTAATGACAACCAGAAAGATAGAAAACAACATTCACAAACATGTAGGTGGCCTATATGATGATGTAGATTTGATCCATTTAATTCCCTTGAACTCAAAAGTAAATGCTTTATTAATTATACAAATTTTCTCCATAATGTTATTAGTGTGCAATGGATTTATTTAAAACCATGATATAATAACATGTCATATGAAACATGTGCTAGGTTAGCCCATACTAGAGGGGTGGGAAAGTTTAAATTCAAATTTGGAGTCTTGGGATTCAAGGATCATTCTTGTGCTTGTTGGGATTGACTTGGGTCAATCTTGAGTGATGCAAAAATGATCTACATAGATAAGGTGATGATCATGGGGTAGGAAATAGATGCATGGAAATAAGTGTAAATGTAGATAAAATAATGATGGAGAGGAACCAACTTAACACAAGAGTATACTACTTGTCAATATATTATTGCATTAAGATGTTCCCATCAAGATGGACATGTGAAGTTAAATAGGAAGGGGCTTTCATATGATACTTTTACTGTTACAATCTTTTATATATCAAAACTAAAATAACCTCACATGCCAAGTAACCCTTTAGTAATAAAATTGAATGATTAAATAAATAAATAAATAAAACTAAAACTAAAACTAAAAAAAATCAAATCATTATTAAATATGAGTAAAGAAAGGACCCCGTATACTTTTAAACAACATCATTTAATTTAAATAAGAGTTTGAACATGCACCGAGCTTTGTGCAATTTTTATAATATTGTTAATAATTCAGCCTTTTCACCATCTTTACTCATACCTCACAAAAATGATTTAAAAAAAATTACCATGATAGGACATTACCTTCCTCCATATCAGCAATAAATATGCTGTGTCACGCTAAACTCCCACACTTCTTAAATTAAAATTGCCCACAAACGCTACATCCTAATAGATCACCCAATCAGCAATAGTTCTCTCCCACACAACGGAAAGATAGAAGCGTCTCGAAGAAAACATCAAACCTCTCTGCCTTTAATGCCAACAATAAAACAATGTTGGTATTCATAGTAATCGTTTGTCCATGCCTTAAACTATAAATGTAACTCACTTTTCATTACTATCCATACCATGTCAGGAATCTGATTTGCTTCTAAATATGATAGCATATGCAGATCCTTCCAGGCCACTAAAAACAAGCTTACTCTACAACTTGTTCAGATACTGCCGAATTCTTCCAGTCTCATACCGCCCAAGTGTCTATCGCTTTAAGTTGGTGAAAATTGCTCGGCAGCACATTCATTCCTTTGGTGGTTGTCCCTACGTGGCTTTTCTTTCATTTGTATATATAGAAGAGCTTTGAATTGAGAAAATCTCAAAGCTTCTTGAGTATTACTTCTCCCCCAACAACACTTGCACTCTTTCTTCATGTCAAAGCTGTCATGACCACTGACTTTATATCACATCAAACTGTAGTTTCAGAATTCAAATCAAGATTGCAACACTGGAAGCATCGTCTACCATACGACTATCTCAAAGAGATACACCAGTTTTTACCACCTCGTAAAATCTCCGCCTATATCTCTGTCCTTATCCGTCAGAAGAACAAGAGGGGCAGAGATTGAGAGATCTTATCCGTTTTTGACTCAAGCAAATAATATCTTACAAAGGAAAAACCCAAAAACACGAGATTAAATCATTAATGCATTGTGGTCAACACTGGATCCAAATTCCTACGTAAACACATACGTTGAGTTTATGGTAAATGCCCAAAAACAACCAAATGAATTTGAGTATCAACTCTACTGTAGATGCCACTATCAAAATTACAATTAATGTTTTTATAAATAATTAAATAAAACATTTAGAAGTGTTATCCAATGGTTGATAGGTACATATAAGTAAGGTTGAACTTAACCAGTGGGTGCATTGTAAACCACTGGCTGGTCGAAAATCATACGGCGTGCAGCTGGTGGTCGACTTAGCATCGACGGGTTGTACGGAGGCAATGGTCGATGTCGACTGTGTCAGTCTGTTCACTAGTAATCGTCCACTGTGTCAGTCGTCCACCCAGCCGTACATCCGGTGAGTTACAACTCACCGGCTGTTTACGTGAAGGTTAAGCATTGCATATTTATATTTTTTTGTCATTTTGTGCATTGCTTGAGGGACAAGACTATTTATATGTACCTATTTGCAATCTAATAACACCTCTAAGTGCTTTTACTAGTGTAAAATTTAAATTTCTTAATTTTCTATAAAGAACATATCTTTCTAGTACCATTACAATTATTGGAAATTAATGGATGCATTATGTAAAGAGTCACATAAAATAATGCATTCATTTTTAAAACTAAGAAAAAAAATATACTTGTCTATTTCTTATCCTATAGACATTGCTAGATACATCACCACTTCTTCAACACAATTGAATATTTAATGCTTATTGATTATCACAATTCATTTGTTTGATTTGCTAAAACTTATAATAGCCAACTATTGGAGTATTGGCCATTAAGTAAAACTTGGTAAGGAGGAAACACATCTCTTTAACTAAAAGGGACATCAATTTATATTTCTTACAAACTCTATTGTACTCAACTTGCTAAAAAGAAAATTTAAAGCATCATAACATAAATTGAATATAATTCATATATAATCAAACACTTTGACTAACTTATTTTTTTTTTATAAATTATAGACATGTAACATGTTTGGAAATTAAACAAAGTGTAAATATCATATAAGTGGAAAGCTTAACCAAAATGTTAAATAATGTTTCATAACCATTGAAATTAATCACAATATTTGTAAAATAATGATTGAGGAAATATTAATCATCCTTCACAAAGAATCTTATGCTAATTGCACTTTATTTTTATTTAGCATAATTTTTAGCCTTCTATTGATAGGAATAATATGGTATGATCTCTCAAGCACTTATAGAAAAATAGAAATCACAAAAAGTGTGGTGGTAAACCTAAAAAATCATTTGTAATGTAACTCCAAATTTTATGATAGTGTCTATAGATTTTATAGTGGGCATCTATTGTATTATGCACCACATATTATTTTCATCTCTTTTGTTGTGGATTGTGTATCTAAAATCAAAAAGTTAAGAAAATATTCTAAAATTTAATTTCTTTGTAATGAGGTTTTGTAACCTAAGAACTTTGTTACATCTAGAATCATCAAAATCTCTTGAATTATGGATGTCATCTTTTTAAAGGTGGATTGTTTGTAGGACTAAAGTTGAAGATGGACCTAGTCACTAGCTAGGATGTATCACATAAATTGACAATGATCTTAAATATTGACCATAATCCTAAATATGAATTATTATTATATATACACTGAACTAAAAGGAAAAATCTGCATTTTATTCAATTGGAGTTAATTAATTTTTTATTTTGAGGGTGGATTACTTGTAGGGTTGAAGCTAGCTATATACCTAGTAAGTAGTTAAGGAATAAATAAATTAAGATATTTTAAGTTAGATATGCTAAAGGACTAAGTGGTGAAATGACAAAATCTAGATAAGCTTATTGAAGTAGAAGATTTGGACCATGTTGTGATGAACTTAGGCAACTATAAGGAGAAATATAGACAAAATCTACTATTAGGACTACAATGCACCTAGGATGCCATCAATGTGACTGTGCTCATGTCTTATACTATAAAAATTTAAAAATGTGACAATACAATTAACAAAAATTCTATACACTATAAAAAGCCAAAAATGGATAGAAATGTAATATCAAACTAAAGTTAATCAAAACAACCTCTTATAAGTGAATGTTAAAGCTGAAATAAGTAAGGTAAGAAGGAGCAAACTACCAAGTCTTCAAACGAGGATTCTTGTTGAAGTCTAAATGATGGTTTAGGTAGAAATCTTGTGAGCTAGAAAATATTTAAGATTGCATGGGATTTTCCAAGGTGGTTAAACCCCCAATTTATCCTTTCAGCTCAATGATAGTCAAAAGAAAATGTGCTCACACTTCACTTAGGTTTGTGAAGTTACGATTTGGGAATAAAAATATTATGTAGCTATGCACTATACTAAATGCTTATGGAAATATAGAAAATGAGTAGAAGAAGAAGAGAATATGCCACCTTCTACAAATGTGGTAAGTAGGGACATTATGTAAATCAATGTTGGATAGATAATAAAAACAATGTAGATTCTATGGAAACCCATAACATGATATTTTACATGTGAGAGAGCACATCAATACTTTAAAAATGCTCCATCACATTCAAAAAGTGATGAGCTATCTAGATCTAATGCAACTACAGATGTGAAAATAATGCTAAAAGTCCCATAAAACCCATCGCAAGGGGCATACTTTAGAATTTTACGAGGGAATACATTATGTTGTCCACCAAGATTCTTTGTAAAGTACAATATGAAATATGAGGTTTATTTGCCTAATCCAATCGAATATTTGGAGGTAAAATACTAGATGAATAATTATTCTCATAAGGCCTTTCTGTAGGCCTACTTGAATATTAAAAAACTAAAAATAACAAACAAGGCCTTCATTTATGTGTACCTATGATGTTTTAGAACAACACCCAAGCGCTAAGTGGATGAGTTGACCTCCGAAACAACACACAAGGGATCAAGAACCCTTGTAAAGGAAAATCCTCTAGTCACTCCTACTCCGATGGTTGTATCTAATGAAGCAAAGGTGACACAAAAGGGGTTGTTTGAATTCATGGTCCTTGTTCGTTGTGGTCGCATTTGTTATCAAAGCATCCTTGTCACCCTCATTACAATCATTGTCAAGTATGTTTCTTGTTCTTGTTCTTCTTCCTCCTTTTGTTGTTGTTGTCCATTTAGTTCATGTAGTTCAAGAGTGTAACTTTCTCTAAGACAATCCAGCTTGTTTGTGGCATAGAGTTATAAAACCTCAAGTCTTCTTCATTCTAGCTCAAGGATTTGCTCAAGGATTCTATTCTCTCAATTTCTATGTTCTTCTAAACATGTTCTTTCATTTTTCAAGTGGATTTTCCTAAGGATGGTTTGTTTTTCTTGGATTTGTTCTTCAAGTGATTACTCATGTTCTTAATTTTCTATGTTCTTAGAAACTTGTGTTTTAGGGAGATTCTCTCTAATATCATCTAATTCTTGTTCTATCTAATTCTACCTCACACTTAGGCACATTGAATGCTTTGCAGAGAGAATATGGATGTAAAAAAATTTGTTGTTTTGCAATGTAGTTTTAAATGCCTCATGATGAGAAAAAGGCCTTGAATTTTCCTGTATTTTGTTTTTTTTAGTTGTTTACCTCTTGATGGAAATGAGGGCTTGAGTGCTTTGAGATGAAATTTATACATGGTTTGCTATGAGGTTTTTAAATGCAATCTAACTATATGCATGCATGTGATTCTTTTTGTGTTCTTTTTTCAAATTTTTGATATCATCTAATTACTATGAAAAGGAAACTTATATACACGCTAAATTATTCTTTTCCTAAATGTTGTTTAACTATGTTTTTTTTTTCGATTTTAATATCACAATAACTAAAAAGCAATCTGATATGCAATCTTTCCCTATACTAATGCATGTTTCAATGCTAGTCTACTTTTCATTTAATATATGAATGTAAAGGGAAGAAACAATCTTTTCTAAAACTTTCTTTTGCAACACAAATATACTTTTCCACATGCAAATTGATTAATGAATGCAAGAAGTAATCTTTTTTTGAAACTTTCTTTTACAATGAAAATTTACTTCCCTAAATGAATGCAAGAAGGAAAATTAAGGAAAAATAACTTTTTATTATATTCTATAAACTTTCTTTCTCAAAGATTCTTAATTAAATTACAATCAATTTTCTAAATGCAAAATAATCTAAGAAGTATGAAATGTAAGTAATCTAGAAATGACTTTTCTTCTATATTAAGAAATCCTTTTTTAATTTCAAATTATCTAATTTCCTATATGCAAGATATTCTCTAAGTGCCTCTAAGAGGCAAAAATAAAAGGAATCTATATACAAATTGTGCCAATTCTTGAAAAATTATACTTAGAGGTCTAGCTAGTATTTGTATGTCCTCTTCCATAGCAAGAAGAAGAAAAGGATGCAAATAAATTGAATTATCAAGAAGCTTTGTGGGTTGTGGGAAAAGAAAAATGAAGAAAGCTTTGGGGTTGTAAGGCTAAAAGGAAATAAAAGGCTTGAGGCCTATAAGAGAAGCTCAGATAGGCTAAATATTCTAGAGATATCTATGCTAGAAGATATCTCAAACTAAAAATAAATAAACAAAAGACTCTAATCCTATGCAAAAACTTGCAAGAAGCTCAAAAGCACAAAGAAGATGTGAAGGAGTCAAGAGCAATTGAGATCATGTTTCAATAATGAGATGAATGATTGCATTTATAAGTAAAAATGGGAGGGAAGGGAAGAGAAGAGATAAGATAAAAAGAAAGAGTTAACTAAAGAAAAAGAATCCATAAATAGGAAAAGAGATAAATGACAAATCAAGGAGATAAATAAAGAGATAATTAAATCAAGATCTAAAAGGATAAGACTTAGTCATAAGTTCAAAATGGAAAGAAAGAAAGGAAATGAGTGAGTTGGCACCAAAAATGTGAGTTAAAATGGGCTAAAGATCAAGTTATAAAGCCAAAAGGATAAAATTTCATGTGGATGAAAAATGAGAGGTTTGCCTATTTTTCTAGTTAGGGTCACCCAAGAGATCTTGGGTCACTAGGATTGACCTTGGATCATGAGGGGTGACCCTAAAGTGACCATGGGTGACCCTGGACAAGAAAATTAGGGGGGTTAACTAGGTAATGAAAAAGGCATGAGAGGTGGAAAGAAAGGCAAAACAACAGGGGGAAAAGATTACAAAATGAAGAACAAAGTCATTAAGGCATGAAACTAGAGGGAAGAGGAAAAATCATGCCTTTAAGGGTTGTGAGATGTGATCTCCATCTCATCATAGGATTGCCACATTGGTATGACATAACTGGTGTACAATGCTTCCTTTTAGAGGGGTGTGTGAACGCTCTTTATATGTGAGTAGATTGCAAGAAAATTCACATAATTAAAAAAATCATAAGGCCAAAAAAAATTATCAGAATAATGAAAAATTACATAGTAGGTCTATTATTCTTAAAAAGATTCATGGAACACGAATTCAAGAAAATTAAGAAAATTTATATGGACTAAAAATAGATAATCAACAAGAGAGGAGGAAACATCCAAACCCCATAGATAAGAAAAATTATTTGTCCTCCTAAAGATTGTTTACCCACACCTAACTTTCTTTTCTAAAGCCTAACTCTCCATCACATAGCTTCGCTAAACCCTTCTGTGCACATAGACACAACTTGTTCCAAAGTGTGATTCATTATCCTAACATGACATACACATATGTAAATATATCAACGAAACAAAGGTGGCAACATAAGGTTCAAGTTGCTCTTCCATTCTAATTTAATAAGTAACTAGAGTATTACACACAACATGATTTTATTCCTCAAAAATCTTAGCATGGTTGAAATAACATGCAATATACCACCTTTTACCATCAACTCAATGAGGTATCTTACTTTAACCAAACACAAATCATTGCAAAATAAAGCTTAGGATCCTTATACAACATTCTTAAAACACTAGACCCAATTATGCAACAAGGAGTTTATCTTACATGGCACAACAGGTGTCACAAATTTTGTAACAAGGAAGTGGTTCATGGAACCACTACTGTCCTTCTACTACACTTAGGATGATACATAAGAAGCTACCCATAAAAGGCCATGTTCACACTACTAACTCCTATTATGCCACTAAACCCTTAAGACAAAGGTAATACAAACACATACAAAAAGGGAATAAATCACCATTCTCTTCTTTTCACTCATCAAGTGACAATAGTCCATCATGGTAACTTAACCCTATGACATAAGTTAAAGGTGACCTATAGTTCTACAACATCTTAGCACCTCAATCATGAGTCCATTAAATTAGATAGAAATTACCCCCATAATGCATAGGTTATCTAATCCGTAACAAGGTGAGGGGTAAATGTAATAGGGTACATAGCTCTTCATTCAAGGTTGGTGTACCACTATAATGCAATTCTTCCTCCTATATAGTAGGACCTATACAATTTAACACTCACATTCAAGTGAGTCTTACAAAACATGAAAGCGCTCAAACTTGCAATGTGCCACTCAAACATTCATGAAAGCAAGTCCTTGAAGGTTTCTATAAGATAACCCTTGCCAAAACAACCCCTTTCCAAGGGTACGATACAAAAGGTTGTCAGCAATCTCTATCAAAAGATCAAATATATGTCATTTTACTAGGTATAGGAGCAAGGCTTCACTAAAATATATCACCCAACAATTCTTATCCAAATAATCTCTTTCTAGGATTATATTAGCCCAAAAGTTATCTAAACTCATGAAATTAGAGCTTGCAAGGTCCCTTAATCATATTATTCATCGTAATTGTACTCCCTAAGTACCTACGACATTAAGTTGTATATGGGGGTTTAGAGGAAAGAAAATCAAGGGAAACTAGCCATTCTCACGCAAGGTGTCTTATGAACTCATCACTAACCAAGCTAGTGTTAGACACATGACTTACATATGTAGGACAACCCAGTGGCCAAACACAAACACTTGTACACACCTAGAGTTCCTAGTGTTTGAAACTCAGACATCGATACCAAATGTCACGCCTACGTTTTAAACATGGACATGAAAACTGAACTTAAAAAAAAATCTATAACCTGACACTAAAACCCCCTCACACGCTACATGTGTGCTTGGTGTCATGTACACTCAATGTTGTTTTATGTGCAAACAATGTTAAGCACACTGAAATTAAGTGAGACAGATAAACATGAGCTAAGGGAAGTGCAAAACTCCTTTTGTACCCCTTAGCTTTGAGGGTTAACCTAATAGGTTTAGGCATCACAACACACATCACCACAAGGGGAAGTCTCATTCAAGGGACAGTCCCTAGGGTTCCTAGATGCAGTGATAAGGTCGTTTTTCCCTAAGGTCAAGACACTAATCCTAGCCATTAAAATTCAATAAATGATTAAAGTAACTATATTGCAAAAACAAAATATTAAATATAATCTAACATCAACTAAGGTTTCATTAACACAATTTATAATCAAATTAATCTTGCAACAAATTCAATGTAAAGGCATAGCCTAACAAAATTAATTTAATAAATGGCCTTAGGACATTAATTAAAAGCACCGGAATTAAATACGATAAGGAATTGAATTCAAAATTAAATAAACATTCACACTTTTCCATTAACATAAAACTTCAAATTTAATTAAATAGTCTCAAGAAAATTTGGCATTATAACCTTACAATTTTCCCCTCTAGGGTCAAAAAGGTTAAATCACTCAATAAATTAAATCTCCTACTATGGAACCTTACCAAATAGCTTAATATCTCCCTAAGTGAGTTTAATAGTTGAAAATGGGTTTAGGGTCCCTAAACATTAGGGAAACCCTCTCAACCCTAATCTAAGTTTATAAAAGAACTCTAAGTCTTTGTTTCACACACATTGTTTGGTTTGATTTTTAGGTTGAAGGGAGGAGCTCAAGGAAATCTCTTCCTTATGGAAAGATTATTTCCCAACAAGATTTGTTGACCTAAAATCCATGTGTTTCAAATCTATATTTTGTTTCCATGTTTTCTTTTGTGATCTAACTAGTTTCATTTTTTATTTACAAGTTCTCTATAATTTCCCATCATTGTTTTCAATAGTTTTAAAAGATCAAATGTTTTCCCTCCATAAGTGGATTTCAAATAGAGTATGGGGTTTTTTCAAAAATATATTTATATTTAAATATATATTTTTCCATATATATTTTAGATATAAATATAAAAGACTACATAAACTATATATATATATTAAATGTATATATATTTATTATTAAAAGCCATGATCAATTAAAACATATGTTAAAGTGTATATACACATAATTGTGTATACTATAGTATACATACTTAGATATATATTTTTAAACCTCAGAGTGTGAAAATAGAGGAAGGTCAAACTGAAATATACAATGCAGGATTAAAAGGGATGGAGGGCCACATGGAGGGGGAGGTGCCATCCTACGGACATAGGTTTGTAGACCTATGTAGTCTGTAGGCCCTGGCATGTGGCCTACATAGGCCCACAGGGGGTGGCAGAGCACCCACCACCACAGAGCTCATGGGCTTTGTGGTGATAGGGCCTTTGGCCCCTCCCACAATGCCTGCGAATGGGGGGCGCAGCTAGGGCTTCAACCCTGCCCGCCTTCCCTAAAATAAAAGCTTACATTTTTATTTATTTATTTAGAATCTTACCTTTTATATATATATACATATATACATATATATATACATATATACATATATACATATATATACATATATATATTGTGTGTGTATGTATGTATGTATGTATGTATATATATATACACATAATTGTGTATACTACAGTATACATACTTATATATTTTTAAACCTTAGAGTGTGAAAATAGAGGAAGGTCAAACTGAAATATACAATGCAAGATTAAAAGGGATGGAGGGCCAAATGGAGGGGGAGGCGCCATCCTACGGACATAGGTTTGTAGACCTATGTAGTCTATAGGCCCTGGTGTGTGGCCTACATAGGCCCACAGGGGGTGGCAGAGCCCCCACCACCACAGAGCTCATGGGCTCTGTGGTGACAGGGCCTTTGGCCCCTCCCACAATGCCTGCGAATGGGGGGCGCAGCTAGGGCTTCAACCCTGCCCGCCTTCCCTAAAATAAAAGCTTACATTTTTATTTATTTATTTAGAATCTTACCTTTTATATATATGTGTGTATATGTATATATGTATATATGTATATATATATATATGTATATATACATATATACATATATATATATATATAGTGTGTGTGTGTGTATGTATGTATGTATGTATATATATATATAAGATCAAACTTTTCTCTCTATTTTTTAATAAAAAATAGAGAACAAAAAAGAACAGATAGTTAATCAAATACTATTTCTCTTTATATATATATATATATATATCATATTTTTTTAAATACAAACAATGTCTACTTATTTATTTATTTTTATTATTTTATTTTTCTTAAGCTAAAAGAAGGGAATATTTCATAAAGCATTAAGTAAGCTTTTTTCTCTCCTTTCAATTGTAACAAGCTCTTACTATTAAAATTAATGTTTCCTTTGACCCACAATGTACTTACTCCAATAAAGATCTAATAAAAAAAGGAAATATATTTTTATTTTAAACACTAAAACCATTCTTTTTACTTCCAAAACTATAAGGACATTTTATTTTCTTTTCTTGCCAAATAGATAGGAGAGAGAATAAGATATTTAAAACTAATTCCATTTTTTGTCTTTTAACATAGACATCTATTTTATTTCCCCACACATTTCCATATTGTAAAATAACAATTAAAATAGAGAAGTTTTCCTTCAATTTATTTTTGTAAAGCAATAAATCATTACAAGGGTAGAATAAACATACATATGAAACTAAAAAGGGTGTTTTACACCCACACACTAACTCATCCCATTTACAAATCTCAATGGCTTAGGATTTTACATAGCATTAACAAACCAACTCTAACTAAACAACTACCTTCACAAGGAGACTCTTCTACTTTTCTTTCCTCAAGTCATGGATCCTGCAATTAGACAAAATAAACTCTACCAAGTCCAAATGGAGGGCTCACCACCCAACCTTTGGTTTGCTTGCAAGCCACCCTCAAGCTAGGAGGCCTATATGTAAGATGAATTCATTCTCAACAGAAAGGATAAACATAGCACACACATCAAGCACACCAATTCCCATCCCATGGAGATTTAACAAATCTATATCCATTTCTTGGATTCAAAAAGACAGAGAAATTAGACATCACTCCTCAAGGGGAAAGACACAATGATAAAGTCATAATACATAATCTCACAACTCAAGAAATACATAGCCTCTTGCTATCTCAAATCACTTATAACTCCAATGTATACAAGGTACTCTTTCCTACCAAATGATAATCAAAATATCAAGGTAACAAGGCACTCTTGCCTATCACAACTTACACAAAATCCACCAAGAACAAGGCTAATGCCTTCCAACTCCTAACAAGGAGAGGCCTTTCCCCAAGGAGGTTTACTCCTCTCTCTAAAACCTCATACAAGGTAAGCTCCCACACATGGAGAACTCATGGGCCAAACAACACATACCCAAATACACAGAAACATAATAAATCAACATGTCCATACATAAACATACATGAAAATAAGAAATACAAAACTATCAAAAGAGCCTTGAAGCCTTGAGAGCCTACATCTCAAGCTTCAAGTGTTGAATATGGTTGAAGTAGCCTCACAAGAGATCTCTCCAAGATCTCCATTGCTCAAGAGCTCCTTTCCGAACCCAAATCCCTTCAAAGATAAAACCAAGAAAATGAAAAAAGGAACCCCTCTCACCTCTCAAGGACGGAGATAAATAAGCTTTCACAAAACATCCTATTGAATGAGGAGGTGATACTTGTCACCTTCTCATTCACTCTCAAAAGATCACTTCCCCACAAATTCTCTCACACATGTGTGAGGCATTGGGAAGTGGGGAGTAATTGGGGTTCTCTTCCCAAAGTATCTTACAATGTGTGCTCACACATGTGAGGTGTTTGGGATTATCTCAAGACCATACATGAACCTAGGGTAGTGGGAATGGGATGGTGACAAGTCACCAATCCCTCTTCCAAGACCCTAATTCGTCATTGTTCCCCTAGGGCATTTAGAGTGGCCAAATTTGAGTCAAAATTCATGATTTATGTTCTAAAAGATACATATCCCATAGGTACTTGACCTAGGGTCCTAAAACACATAAAACAAACACAATTAATCTCAAAATTCATCTTTTGAATAGCCCTTAAAACCCATGCACGAAAATAGACATATGGATGACAACTCATCATCCGTCTCATCCCAAGACAACATCAGGAGACTCAAATTGAACTTAAACCAAGTATTAAACACAAAAGCATTCATTCTCAAACTATAGAAAACCTTAGTCCACCTTAGGGACTAGGTAAATATCATAGAGTTTAATCACAGGGGTTACTTGTAAGACCTCCTCATTTCCATTGGCCATGGAATTACCTACACACTTCCACACACACATCCATAGATCCAATCTGTTCACTAGCTGAAAGCAACTTGAATTAACACTCACACGAAGTCACATAATAATCCAAGTGCTTATATTTCAATTAAATCAATTCCATAAGTTCTAATATAATCCAATACACTTTCTACTCAATTCACTTTTAAATCAACTTAGGCTTGATCTTGAAATCATAGGTACAATATACTAATTGGGTCATCCCACAATAATGGGTTACACTTTTCGGCCAAACTTGACATTGAAATCAACATTTTGAACTAAATCTTCACTTTTTGACACCTATAGCTGCTAAACCGTTAGGAATTTGAAGATGATGCAAACTAGTGATTTGTGAGATTTTGTTTGGAGATTCTAAATATATTTTTTTAAAAAAATGGAGTTAAATTGTAAATTTTTTTTGTGTCTCCTTTGATAACTAGTTTTTAATAGAAAACAACATTTTTTTAAAGTTATGTGTATTCTATAGCACATAACTTTTTTTCTACAAAGGATAAAATTATGATTATTTTGAATTTCGATTGGTAACACCGATATATAGTGCATGCATTTGGTTTCATAATGTTTTGTTGAATATTTTTTTTAATTAAGTTTTGAAGTCAAACCAATTATAATTTAGACATAGGCGTATTCTGTAAACATAACTTTTTCTATATGTATCGAAATTCAAATTATTCTTTTGTTGAAACAAGGACATCAATACCTAGGGAATAGATATTTTTCAATTTTTTTTTCCATTAATTTACTAATTTTCCATATGTGTAGAATAGAGAACTTGATGTTCGATGAAAAACCTACATTCACAAGAAATAAAAAATAAATATAATAATCAAATTAAATATATTTAAAATTATACTTTTTGGGAAGCTTATAATAAGGACTACATACTTACAAAACATAAATTTTAAATGAATTCATTTGATCCCCCAAAAGGTAAATCAAAAGTGGTTTTTTATCAGCATTTTGATAGGTGTAGAGGAGACTCCATTATATGTATGGTTTAAAACTAGCGGGGTTCTATCCAAGGGGGTTTGAATCTAAGGGGGTTTGATCAAACCCTCTTCAATTAAAATCCTTTAAATGGAACCTGTCAAGGCCTAAATCATTATATTTTCTAAAAATATGTGATTTCAGCAAAAATCAGGATGTCCTAGAAAGTGTAACCCATTATTGTGGCAGCACCCAATTTACTTCACTCACTATAGTCCATTATCAATCTAATTAGATCACAGGAGTCAAGACATTGACTTCTTTTATAGTGCAAAATATTATTGAACACACCCAGATACTAAGAGGGGAGTGAGTCAGTATCCAAACAAATCTTAAAACCTCTAAAGCAAATTAAAACTTAAACTTTACAACATTAACAACAACTAAAAGATCAACACAATGCACAACAAAATAGAACACCAGATGTACATGGAAAACCCCAAAGGGAAAAGACTATGGTGAGGATTAAATCACAATATATGAAGCTCATTGCTATAAAAGATTACAACTTTGTTTTAGGGCTAAAACCCAAGGAAACTACTACTCCATGTTAACTTTGTCTTAGGGCTTCAACCCAAGGCAGATACTACTCCCTGAAGAAAGGTTTTAGGGTCACTCCCAAGGAAGATACAACTCCTTGTAGAATTTGTTTTAGGGCTACAACCCAAGGAAGTAACTACTCCCTGAACTAAGAACAAACTTAAAAATGATTACAGTATGACAATCATTCTACTATCTAAACCTTACAATGAAGCTTACACATTTGATGTTTGCAATTCTGTATGTCTTTCTCCTTTTTGATGATTTATATAGTTAGGCACACTCTTCACTTCCTTTTTGTCACAAAAATATCTTCAAGATGAATCCAGACAGGATCTAAGAATTCTTCTCTTTCTCTTTCAGTCGCACATCATAACGCATTACACTTCCATATTCTGCTCCTCACATTTATATTTTGTAATCACACTTCACCTAGATCAACTAGGTTTACAATATATACATGATATTACATTGATTACATTACAAGTTAGCCAAGGACAATAAGAATATTACATTTTAAAAGTTGGCCAGAGATCACAACATGAAACATGTGGAGGGCAAGCCCTAATGTGAACTACACACAACTCCAGGAAGAGAAACATGCCTTGTAGATTCCAACACATGCTTAACCTAGTCCTAAACATCCTTCACAACATCATCCTTCAAAGAATAACATTTACACACTTCACAAAATTGAATTAGGTCACCCTTAAGAAAGAAAACATGAAGCTTGTAGCACATCAATCATTACAACTTGGTGGTACACATGGATGATTTAACATTACTTGTTCTTCTCCCAGATGAGTCAACATTACCCACACAACATCTCCAAACACTCCCTGAACTCCACACAACAAGATCTTTATGGTGCACACCTTCAACATGCATTCTGAGAACAATTACGCACTCGAAACTATATGTAGCTCACTGTCATTTGAAAAACTAAACTTGTGGACCACCAAATCACCTGATACTTTAAATTAGCAGGCATTGAAAATCTCTGATCATGTTCACAAAACCACATGAGCAAATATTCACATCCAGAGGAATGTAGAACATTCCAAGAAGCCTTCATCATTACTCTATTTTACCAAAGCACAGACTGGAACTCTGTCACTTATAAATTTCACTACGGAGGAGCAAATGATTGGAAACTTAACTTCTGAACCATGTGACCATATCTTCAAATGTGGAGGAATGCAAGGCATTTTACCAAGCAGTCTTCCAGGCAACTTCCTGCAGCAAAAACCTTCAACATCTAGAGACTAGAGTCTTCTTGTAACACCACATACTTTCTTAGAAACAACAAGAGAGAGCATACAACATGCTATAGACCATCAGCACCATCTTTCCAACATCAACATTACTTCTAATCATCATCTTGATGCTTCTAATTCCCATCTTAATGCTTCTAATTCCTATATTAATATATCATCTTGATATCATCTCTGCTAACCACAAACATGCTCAATGCATCTTTACTTGACATTAATCAAGGCATGATATCCAACCATGAAATTCAACAACACCACTGCTAGCACAACATTGTAGTATATTAGTGACAGTCCAAACTGAGTGTTGACATCAATGAAAAAAACAATAGTGACAACCTTAGGTAACATATGTGCAACAAATATAACCTAAGCAAGTATAAATAACTCATCATCAACATAAACAATATATCTCTCTGCTCTAAACACATCATAACATCCATTAGATCTCTAATGAATAGGAATGAAAGCCTATAATAATATCCAATGTCAAACATAGAAAATTAAAGATAATAAGTCTATCAAGTTAGATCAAGAAGTCTAACAAAGGTGGCCTCTCAACAATTCTCTAAGGATCTTTTCCAAGCACATTTTAGTGATATACAATCAATCTAAAATAAGGCATACATCTCCTACACATACTCAAATCATACACAACTACCTTATAATTAGATCCACAACAATACAATATTTTCTATTCAACAAGGTCAAAATACCATATACTATATACTATATCCTAAGTCTAGGTGTAGCAATACAATTAGGTCTAATAGTGGAACTAAACCTGTCGCACAAGGGTGGGCCTTGTTGATAACTGAGAGGGGGGGTGAATCAGTTATCCTAATTGTTTCTTCTTTTGAACTTTCTTATTAATCAATGCAGCATTGAAGTAAACAAACATTACCATGAAATGAGAAACACATGACACTGTATTTTTGACGTGGAAACCCTGTTAAGGGAAAAAACCATGGGGTGATTAACCCAAAGATTACTCTCTGTTAGAAGAATAAGGAATTACAAAATGGCACTTGCCAATTAGGGCTCACTGCCCGAGCATACTACTCACAAAGAGGCACACTGCCTACAAGGAGACACACTGTCTACAAAAGAATGTTATATAATACTTGAACTAATTGGAAGCATCCACATATGTTGGAGGTCAGTTCCGGTTATGCTCAGTACACTACTGATCTGCTGCACTTCATCTTTCCTCTTCTCTTTATTCTGCTTTCCTTTCACATACCGGATCTCTCTCTGGCTGTTTCTGCTCTGCTCTGCACTTATTCACACAATAACATCATACAACCTCACTTTTCACAACTAAATCCATTGTGCATATATATCTGCATAAGTAATTTCATCACCTTTCTAGTCGGCATCTGGAACAGTCTATTTTCTCACAACCTCTGTTCTATCAGCTGAATCCTTGCTCATCAAGTAATGTGGATCAAGCATATACTTGTAGATATCATTAATCATGTCAGCCAAACATAATCCATGTCTTCATAACCTTTACCACTATCAGAAACACATCTGGAAAGCAATCGGATGTTCTGTCAATCAGTTCTTCCTCTGTTCACACTGTTACTCAGGAATCCGGTATTCAACTGTTCATATCTTTTTCCTTGTCCATCACCGAAAGCTAAATCCTTGGAATCTATTACTCAAGGTAGTCCTCTTGACTTCCCCAAATCCGTACTGCACCAAGACACTTCCTCTGAGAGATCTGGACCAATCTGTCAGACCTTGCCACATGCTCTGTTCTTGTTCACCGGACCACAACAATCTTCATTCAGACTTCCGGTAGAGACACACCATGACTTCCGGATATGTGGGATGACCTTCGTTGCCATCAATGACAACAACTATGAATTCATATAGTGTCTCTTGCCAACAATCTCCCCCTTTGGCATTGATGGCAACACTTAGTGAAAAATGACTAAGTGTTTACAATATGCTCCCCCTTGGCTGATGCCCTATCTTTATATACAATTTTTGGAACTCCCCCTTTGTTGGATTCCTCATTTTTCACTGTTCCTAACTCTCCCTTTGACATCAATCGCAAAGGGTAGGGTCCACACACCAAAATTTTCAAAAATTTACTATACTTAGCCACATATTACATACTCACATAAACTGAAGAATGTCTGCAAAGGATGTCTTCAATTGGACTAGTTCTGTAGCCCAACTTTGCTTCATTCTATCCAAAATTGAAATGTGACCACTCAACAAAAATGCAAAAGATTCTACCCTCTTGAGATCTGTCGGATCATTGGTTTGAGCGGTAGTCTGAGTATCACTTATGGCCTCATGCATAGTTTCTAACTTCGGGATAATAATCCTTCTAAGTTCTCCCATCCGGTTAATTATATTCTTCCTTTCCTTCTCAAAGTTCTTTATTGCATTTGTGATAGCAATAGTTTGACATTCCTGAGTTACTATGGAGGAAGAGAGAGGATCAAAACTTTGAGACAAACTCAGTAGTTTGTCATGTTCCTCTTTTATTTTCTTCTCAATTGTTGCTTTTGACCAGGAGATACAAAATTTGTAAATGTCCCTGCCATCCTTAAGAGCATTTTCTAAGCTCTTTATTCCAATACTCATATTTCTCCTATCATTAGAGATTAATCCTAGTACTTCTGAAAATCTTTTATCCAAAAATTCCTTCCGGACCTTTTCTTCAGCTGATTTTTCTAGAGAATCAAAATGTGTATCAACACTGCTGACTAAGGTTTTGAGATTACCGGAAGAGGAGGCTGTCAGATCTATCTGGACCGATGGCATAATCTTTTCAAGCACTCCGGAAGTAGCCTCTATCAACTCACAGTCTTCCATATGAGACTTTAGGAGTTTTTCATTTGCCTTAGCATTAGCAAATGAAGCTATCTTCATTGTCTGCACCGGAGAGAGGGAATCAAAGTTGAATGGGCCTTGTAGCAGCTCCGGTTCATCAATCTCTATTGCTTCTTTGCTCAGAAATCTTTGGACAGTTTGTGTAGTGTCTCTTGCCAGAGACAGATGTTTCTTCTCTTCTGCAGTCTTGGAGTTGTCCATTGGAATTTTCTCTTTCTCCACATTCTTACCACTATCAGTTGTGGTTTTCTCTGTTGGAGTCTTCTCTTTCTCTGCACCCTTGGTACTGTCAACTTCTTTTTCTTTTACCGCTGCTTCTTTCTCCAGTAGTTTCTCTTCTTCTTTGGATCCGAAGACTGTAGGGGAAACCAGAGGAGAAATGTTGGTTTGTTCAGGGCCCATCTCTTTTGTTGCTTTCTCAGAAATTTCTTCTGCAGCACTTGTGGATGAGGGATCAGTACCCAAGTCTTCTACAACAGGAAGATTAAACCTTTTGAAGGCTTTCTAGAGGATCTCTTCTGTCTCTAAGGCCACCTTGTCAGTCTCACCAAGCATGAGTTGATTCATCCTTGCTTTACTCCTGAACTCATCTTTGCAGTCTTTGAATATTATGTTCATTATCTTGGGATCAATTTGAGGATATAGCTGAATAGCTATTTGCTCCCAGATCTCAAGATCTTTTGCTTGGGCATTGTTCTTTCTTATTTCTAATTCCTTTTCTAGGCTTTTAGGAATTAGAGATATAATCTCAATGAAAGCCTTATTGTATATGTTCAGATATTTGATTGTGGCTTCCTGCAGAATCTTTTGGTCAGCCTCATTGTAGTCATCATAGAATTCAGTCATTGGTTGAAGGTTTCCATCCACCGTGACTGACTTGATTACACTTTCTAGAGACAGGGTGGGCTTTTCAATCGATACCTCTGCCATTTCTTCCTTGTCTTGGCCTGTGGAGGGTTTACTGGATCCTTTCTTCTTCTGCTTCTTTATTTCTTTTACTCCCTCATCTGATTCTGTTTCCTCTTCATCTTTCTAACTTGTATAAGCCCTTGTGGCTTTTATTTTAGACCTTTTCTCTCTTTTACCAGATGTCTGACCTTCCAGTTTAGATATTTTTGAGCTTTTGGTTTTGATAGGTGTAGATCCTTTTGATGATCTAGTCTGGGTTGAGGTTTCCACCGGAGCACTTTTCTTGCTTTTCTTTTCTGCCTCTTTTTTTTCTTCCTCAGCCTTTCTCCTCTTTTCCCGGTTGGCATCAAGTGCCTCCTTAGGGATGCCTAGGCCTTGAGCAATATGCTCTACTTCTTTTCTCACCTTCCTCTTTATCTCAGGTTCTCTGAGTTCCACATGGATCTTCACACTCAGCTCCTCAAAGGTTCCACACCTTTCTGCCTTTGGATCTTTGGGCTGACTAAGCATGTGTTGAACATACAGTTCCACAATCTGTTCATCAACCTCATACCCCATGGGCATGATCCAAACTATCCTTGGCTCCACTACCTCCATTAGGCACTGATCAGTATCCACCATAAAGCAAACTGAGTCTTTGTATTTTTCAACAACGGACTGGGGAATTCTTTCTCTTGCTTGCATCGTGCTTTGGAAGTTTTTGAAGTATCCCCACAAGGCTATATTTCTTGCTTTGGCATCCCCAAGCCCATGTAAATAATCTCTTATCTGGACTGCAACAGGTTTGTCATTCTGCCATACCCATCCACTTGATCCGGGCAGCTCATTCATGAAATAGAAAAATAGACATAATATGAGGGTACCATACTTAAAAGAATTCGTTTTGTCCTTTTTGATCTTCTGTATATTTCCCATTAATTGGCTTAAAAGAAGTTCACAGAGATCATAATCTGCATTCTTCCTCAGCATCTCATAGGCAGTGTATACTGCAGTTCCGGATACAGAATTTTCCCTACTGGAGTGATAAATCTTGTATCCTATTATCATAGATGCATACTTGATATCTGGATCAGAAATATCTTCAATGGTCATTGCCCTCTTATCAAATTTTGATCCGGTGGCCTCAGTTACAATGTTATTTTTGATGGATTTGAGGATAGGTATCCCTCCGGAAGAGTATAGACCAGTCACTGCCCTAATTGCCTCTTTTGTGATCTTGCAGGGTCTATCCAGCCATAGGAAGTTGTCATGCATCCTACTCAATACATATCAGACCCATTCTTCTTCTTCAAAGCAGGGGAAATGAATGAATTGATCAAACTGTTTCTTCTGGATACCCTTATACTCTGGTTTAAGCTCAAAGGCATTGTCTGTCAGTTGTTTGTGATAGAAATCTCTCAATTTGAATTCCCCGAATTCCTCAATACTTGCATGTATGTAAACCCTAATGTCTTCTATGTGTAAAACGCCATGAGGAACACTAGAGAATGCTCCTAAGGTATCTACCTCCAATGACTTGTATGGGTGTTTCTTAAATTCAGGTCGGGGCCTATCTGAGATCTTTACTATATTCAGAGTAGCCATTTCTCAAAAGATTTGTAGTAAGATATCGAAAATAGAAAATACCTTATCTGCCTTTGGTTACACGGAGTGGTTGGATTGATTTCTGTATGTAATGACTTCAGCAGGAGATCTTTGGTGAACTTGATGAATCTTGTTGCAGAGCTCCACTTTTCGCTTCTTCTTGAGTGCAGAATGAGCAAGTGATTTATGAGAAATCCCTTATATTACTTCACAAACCCTAATATCTGATGGCAATAAATGTTCGACCTACATTATTCTGATTTGCCTTATTCGGATAACTTGAAGAACCGGATCAGTCCTGATCTATGAACATCATGCGGATCTTTCAGTCATGAACAAAACAAGATGACACATCACAAGGACATCCCAAGCACTCTATCCAATCCGCAGAATAAGATAATGTGCTTCCAGATCTCTCCGGACCTTTTTGAGATCCTTTGTCATTCTAGAGCATTTCCCCGAACAAGTCTTACTTGATCGATCACAACTTCTTCACATCTCTATGCGGACTTTTGAAATCTTATTTGGATCATCTCAAGATTTATATCTTCAAACCCTTTACTCTGCATTTTGTGCCACATCCGGCACCACTTGATTGGCTGGGGGAACAGGATTTTCTATGAGTCTCCCCTTGAGCCAGAGCTCACCTTTAATTTCTGGAAGGAATATCAGCACCAAAGTTTGGTGCGGATCCAACCTTTGCATTCTCTGAACTTTTCTTTACCCAAATCTTTTTCATCTGATTCCTAACTTCATCCGCATTCATCTTTTGTTTACCCTTGTCTTGATTCTGATTATACACCGGACCTCTTTTGTCCTGATTCTTGCTTCTGCAGACTTTTGCATTATGACCGGACCTATTACAGATTTGGCAAATAACATTTCCTTGCATATTTGACTGATAACCTCTTGATCTGCATTGATTAGCCATATGACCTACTCTATTGCATGCAAAGCATCTACCATTGAATGATTTGTTTATTTGCATATTTCTGCATTCATGAGACTTGTGTCCATACCTTTTACAGTTAAAGCACTGTCCGGAGAAGAATGAATTAGTCTGATTCATTCTCTTTCTGCACTGATTAACTTTGTGACCAAAGTGATTGTAGCTGTGGCAGTATCCATTGAAGGATGGATATCATTGGGCTGTCTTACCGGAGGTCTCCTAGGCCTATTCCTTGGATTTTCTGATCCAAAATTCTTTTGATCAGATCTGGAGCTTTCTCCTTTCTCATATCCCAAACCACACTTGTCATCTGCCCTCTTTTGACTTCCAAGAAGAACTTCAAGTTGAGCAGAACTTATCTTGAATTTCTCTTTATATTCATTTGCTGTTTGAAGATCTCTTTTGAGAGAGACAATTTGATCCTCAAGTATTTCTTCATTACCTTTGGCATCTTCAAGATTAGATTCAAGATGTCTGATAATCCTGTCCATCTGGAGGTAATCTTCAGATTTCTCTTTAATAGATTGTCTTAGATTGTCTTCAGCTTTTCTTTTCTCTTCAATTTCTTGAGTAAACTTTATAACTCTTGATTCCATTTCATGTCTTATCATAATGACTTCTTTTGATAACTTTTCACATAACTTGGTTTTCTCAGTCAATTCTTCATTTGTATTACTTTCTTCACTTTGTCTTGCCAATTGTTGGAGCAGCTCTTTTCTCTTTTTCATAGAGAGACTTAATTTGTCCTTAAGTTCTCTCATGAATTCATCAGCCTGTTTGAGTCTTTCCTTTAATTCATTGACTTTAGAGTTTGACTGTTCAAGATCCTCAAGTGCAGTCTTGAGTTGCTCCCTTAAACCATATGCATCCATTTGAACTCCCAGATCTTCCTCAAGCTGTTAGGCTCTATTAGGAGGAACTTGGCTCTTATACCAATTGTTGATAACTGAGAGGGGGGGTGAATCAGTTATCCTAATTGTTTCTTCTTTTGAACTTTCTTATTAATCAATGCAGCATTGAAGTAAAAAAACAAACATTACCATGAAATGAGAAACACATGACACAGTATTTTTGACGTGGAAACCCTGTTAAGGGAAAAAACCACGGGGTGATTAACCCAAAGATTATTCTCTGTTAGAAGAATAAGGAATTACAAAATGGCACTTGCTAATTAGGGCTCACTGCCTGAGCATACTGCTCACAAAGAGGCACACTGCCTACAAGGAGACTCACTGTCTACAAAAGAATGTTATATAATACTTGAACTGATTGGAAGCATCCACATATGCTAGAGGTCAGTTCTGGTTAGGCTCAGTACACTGATCTGCTGCACTTCATCTTTCCTCTTCTCTTTATTCTACTTTCCTTTCACATACCGGATCTCTCTCTGGCTATTTCTGCTCTGCTCTACACTTATTCACACAATAACATCATACAACCTCACTTTTCACAACTAAATCCATCATGCATATATATCTACACAAGTAATTTCATCACCTTTCTAGTCGGCATCTGGAATAGTCTATTTTCTCACAACCTCTATTCTGTCGGCTGAATCCTTGCTCATCAAGTAATGCGGATCAAGCATATACTTGTAGATATCATTAATCATGTCAGAGAAACATAATCCATGTCTTCATAACCTTTACCACTATCAGAAACACATCCGGAAAGCAATCTGATGTCCTGTCAGTTAGTTCTTCCTCTGTTCACATTGTTACTCAGGAATCTGGTATTCAACTGTTCATATCTTTTTCCTTGTCCATCACCGAAAGCTAAATCCTTGGAATCTATTTCTCAAGGTAGTCCTCTTGACTTCCCCAAATCCACACTGCACCAAGACACTTCCTCTGAGAGATCCGGACCAATCTGTTGGACCTTGCCACATGCTCTGTTCTTGTTCACTGGACCACAACAATCTTCATTCAGACTTCCGGTAGAGACACACCATGACTTGTGGATATGTGGGATGACCTTTGTTGCCATCAATGACAACAACCATGAATCCATATAGTGTCTCTTGCCAACAGGCCTCACACCTAATCAAGGTATAACAAGCACAAATGAATTCAACCCATAGGAAATTTGAAAATGAATGATGAAATCAAAATTGTATCAGAACTGAAATACCCTAAAATCAATGAAGTTATATCCCTAAGGTTAACCCTAGGAGTTGTAACTATGGACGAGTTCACAAAGAATGTAAAGGAAAATAATCTTTCATAATGCCAATCTAGGCTAATTAAATGAATTCATATATATCAACACAACCAATAAATATGGATTCAATAATAAAGGAATTGATAATTAAAATTTATATTTACAAAATTAAATGTGGAAGAGGATTAGGTACTTATCTATGGAAACTTGATAAAGATGTAGTATAGATTTCACTTTCCTTAGTATTGGAAAGGGTTATTTCAATATAATATTTGCCTTAGGACTACAATAGATCTATAATGCTTTCAAGTTGAAGATCCCCATTTTGTAGGATCAGTCCTACCCATCATGGAAATGATTTATTAGATGCAAGTGATCTAAATCCTATGAAAGTAATCATGAGAACTATAGACTCTTGCAACTTATGTTGCTTAAATTTGATGTTTCCTTTGACATTTAAGGACTCACATTATTAAAGACAATTTAGGGAAATTGCCAAATTGCAAGGATATTATTTTCCTAGGTTGATCACTTGATAAAACTAGCTTGAGAGTCATGGATATGATTAGAGACATCACTATTCAATTATGCAAATTCCCTAGAATGATTTGATGCAAATTTAAATTCCTAAATTTCATAAAAATATTTTATACATGTTAAATGGATTTGTGTCATATGTAGACACATCTTCGTAGCATTTTTTAACCTTATGAACTACCTTAGAAAATAAATACTAAATCAAAATGTCAATACACATTTTTATGATAAGGACTAGGAAAAACTATAATGTTAACATATGAATTGGATGTGAAATATTTCTTACCTTTGTGTTATTAACAATTAAATTAAATTAATAGTTCACTCTGCACGCTTGCTCTACACACTCTTGTTCTCACCCTTTTGTTGTTTGAATTTGGCCATGGCCATGGGGGACTCGGGGGGACCCCCTGACCCTCCTCCCTTTCCCCTTTGGTAGGGGTTGACCTTGGTGTAGCCTCGAGCTACCCTTCTAAACCCGTGACCTAGGTTGATGTGTCGATTTCCAACGCGTGAAAAATGTCCTCTTAGGGGACAAATACCATGTGATTCTGAGAGTCATCCCATAGCTGTTGGAGACTAAAAATGGATCTGACATTAAACTACCTAATGTTACCATGGAGAGGATTGTTTCTTCGATGGAGCAAGCTGTAGTTGGGAATTTTTTTCCTTCAGACCTAATATTGGTCTGGTCAGGAGATGGGTGGCAGCCAAATGGAGTTTGAAGGGAAGCATTTATGTTAGTGCTATGGCTAGTGGACTATTTCTCTTCAAGTTTACCTTCAACGAGGACCTTACCTCTACACTTGTAGGAGGCCCTTGGATGTATGGAAAACACAACCTCTCTCGTTGCAAGTGGAGGCCAAGATTTGATGCTACAGTGGATCTTAATAAGACATCCCTTGTTTGGTTCAAGTTACCTAGGATTTCACTTGAGTATTAGGATGAAGAAGTGTTCACCTGGACTATGAACATCTTTGAGCATTTTTATTGCTATGGACAACACCACTAAAAAAAAATCCAGGTTAGTTTTTTCCTATTTTTGTGTTAGTGTTGACATTCATAAAACCTTGCCTAACACTACAAGGCTAGAATCTAAGTATGGTCAATGGACACAATCCATTCAATATGAAAATGCGATAGTACTCTGTAAAAAATGTGACAAAAAGGGGAAACTAATAACCCAATGTAAAGCCACAAAAAAGAATTGTGTTGATAATGGGGTTCTTGAAAAGAGAGATGAAGAGGACCTTTTCTGGAGAAAATCCTCAACATAATTAGTTCCCCTCAAAAAAGAAAAAAAGGGGATGAGGAGAAGGAAGAAGATAGATATTTGCACCATGCTACAGAGGGGCCTCTGGATTCAGTGAATCCCAACTTACAGGAAGGGAGTAACAGGGCTCCAACAGCAGTAGAACACTATATCTAGTGGACATGGCTCTCTAACTGAAGGAAAACTCCCTTTCCCTTCCAGGAGATATGGAAGAAGGGGAGATCCCCCATGTGGTTGTTTCTATCTCTGTACTAAAGGAAGATAGGATTGTTGAGTCTGGGTCAGATTCTAGCACGGGATCTATTTTCAAATAGATTAATAGTCCAGTGACCGGTGGAGGGATTGGTAGTATGTTAACGGGATTTTTTTCCTCCAGGGATAGTCCTTTTAGCATAATCCTGGAAGTTGGAACAAGTATATCATGCATTGACTAGGATTCAGAGGGATGAACTACAACTAAAAAGAAAGACTGAAACCAAGGGCAAAAAACTGCTAATGTGGGAGTGGATACCAAGGTAGGTAGGCCCTCCCAAAGAGAAACCAGATAGAGAGAAGTCAATAGGGATATTGTGATGGACAGACAAAGGACAGTAGAGATTGCATCCAAAAAGGTCTGAGAACAAAAATGAAGATTCTCTCATGGAATATTAGGGGACTGAATAGTCTCCAAAAGAAGTTCTTGGTCAAGAATTGCATCTTTGATTACAAAATTGATATTCTTTTATTGCAGGAAGTTAAGATGAGGGCAGATGTCTTTCAAGTTATTGCTTAAAGTCTTTGGCCCAATGCTGACTACTACATCAGTGATTCTTGTAAAGCCTCTGGAGGTATTGATACTATGTGGAAAACGAATGTGGTTAAAGGGGAATGCCTCTCTTGGTCTAAGAACAATTTGTGTGTCAAGGTTTCTACTCATAATAAGACTTGAAATATTGTTAACATCTATGCCCCTAATCAAAGGAATGTCAGGAAGGAGTTGTGGGAAATGCTAACCTCTTTGATTGGGGATATTAAGAAAGATCAATGGATGCTAATGGGTGATTTTAACTCCCCTCTATACTCTTTAGAGAAGTTGGGAGGCATCATGGACTACCATGACAACATGCTGACCTAGCTGTTTCTCAACAATGCTGGTCATATGGATTTGGACCTCCAAGGACAGTTGTTCACCTGGACCAACAAAAGGAAGGGAGATGATATGATTTAGGTTAGACTAGATAGATTTTTGGTAACCCCTAACTAGCAGCATATCAACTCTTATCTCCTTGAAGCCCTTCCTAGAACGACCTCTGATCACAACCCTCGACTTTTGTATTGGAAAGATAGAGATGTTCAATGCCCCTATCTTTTCAGATTTGAAATAATGTGGACCCATCACCAAGATTTCAGAGACCATCTTGTAGAATGGTGGAGCACTCCCATCTAAGGTTCCCCCATGTATAGGCTGACTTAGAAACTCAATCTTGTGAAAACCAAAGTGAAAGGTTGGAATAAGTTTACCTTTGGAAATATCTTTGAGCATAAAAAAAGGATTTCCTCTAATCTTGCTAATATTTAGCTGTTGATGGCCCAAGGTGATACTTCGGATGCCACTTTACAACAGGAGGACTCTTTAAGGTAGGAATGGAATGAAATGCTAAAAAGAGAGGAAATCTATTGGAAACATAAATCCATAGTGTAATGGCCACAAGAGAGTGATAGAAACACTGCTTTCTTTCACCAATCTACTATGAGACACATGAAAAGGAATAACATCACTAGATTTGTGGATGAAAGAGGGAATGTGGTGAACACAGAATTCCAAGTGGGCCAAGTGGCTGTCAATTATTTAAAAAAAAAAATTAGCTTCTCAAGGCCTTGCTGAGAGGCATGAATTATGGGACAACATCCCTTCCTAGTTGTCAGGAGAAGATAATGCCCTCTATACTAAAACTATGTCTAAAGAAGAAGTTAGAGTTTGTCTCTTCTCTATGGGAGCCTTTAATGCTCCTAGCTTGAATGGCTTCCCTATAGCCTTCTTCCAGGAATACTAGGATATTGTTGGTCTGGAGGTTATTGAGGCTGCAAATGATTTCTTTAGGATTGGGAAGCTATTAAAACAAATAAATAATACCTTCATAGCACTGGTTCCCAAGAAGACTGACCCGATTGCTATGTGAGATTTTAGATCTATAAGTCTGTGTAACATGGTCTATAAAATATTCTCCAAAATTCTTGTCTTCAGGCTTCAACCCATGCTGGATAGGCTAATCAACAGTAATCAGAAGGGATTTGTCCTGAGCAGACAAATTCTTGATGTGGTGATATCGACTCATGAATTTTTCACTCAACGGATAGGAACAATATGCCTAGAATGGTTTTTAAATTGGACATTTCTAAGGTGTATGATAGGGTCGACTAGGAAGTTCTCTTCAAAGTTCTGGTGAAAGTTGGTTTCCAAGATAAGGCTCTTAATCTTATTAAAGCCTATGTCACCACTGTTAAGTACTCTATCCTAGTGAATGGAATTCTGTAGGGGTTCTTTAATGCAGGGAGAGGGCTTAGGCAAGGAGACCCTTTATCCCCATTCCTGTTCATCCTTATGGCTAAAGTTTCAAGTAGAAGTATTATGCATTTATTGAGAAATAATGAGATCAGAGGCATTAAACCAACTTCCTCAGCTGATCCTACTACTATTCAACATTTTGTGGATGACACTATCCTCTTTGAGGTTGCTTCAGTGGTTGAGGCCTAGAGATGGAAGAAAGTGCTAAATGTATATGTTGCTGCTTCACAACAGTGTGTTACTTATGAAAAAAGTCAAATCTATTTCTTCAGTACTAGAATGGATATGCAGTAGGAAATTATGGGTATCTTGGGTTGTTTGAGTGTGGAGCTGCCAGGAACCTATCTTGGCCTTTCCTTATCTCTCAAAGAAGTCTCTCCCATGTACTGGAACTCTATTCTAGAATGGATTCAAAAGAAGTTAGTTAGGTAGAAAGGAAAATTGTTGAGCCAAGTAGGTAAGTACCAACTTCTGAAGGATTCCCTTAAGGGAATTCCCATCTACTTCCTCTCTATTTAAAATCCCTAAATATATTGCAAAGAAATTTGAAAGAATATATAGAAATTTCCTATGGATAGAGGTGGAAGAGAAAAAATGATTGCTTTAATTATATGCGATAAAGTGTGCTGGCCTGCCCAAATTACAAGGTGATCTCAGGCTAAGGAAAACCCATTGGACCAACAAAGCCCTTTTGGAAAAGATTGGATGGAACTTTTTGAGTAACAACAAGGACTGGTGTAATGTAATGAGTGTCAAATATCTATCTAATGAGACCCCTTGTGGTTTCCTCACCACCTCTGGTATCCCCAAGGGATCTGTTATATGGAATAATGTTTTGAAAAGTAGAACCATCCTCTAGAAGGGGATGAAATGGAAGTTGGGGGATGGAGGAACTATTAGATTTTGGGAAGATAATTAGTTGAAAGACCAAACCCTCAATAGTATTTAGAGTTTCCAAAGGTTAGCTACCTAGGCTACCAACTTCTTTGGGCCTCTGGCTGCTGAATATATACTGCCAAGAGGTGGGGGCTAGGAATAGCTGTCAGTGGCAAATGGAACTAATGCAAGTTGCTGATGATCTGCATCATATTCTCCAAAGATAAAAAATTCTTATCTTCCCTTCCAAGGATGAACTTCTGCAAGTCAAAGATAAGGTGGGATCATTCTCTAGTATGTCTGCCTACAACTTGCTTTCTGAATCTACTGAGGATTCTAGATTCTAGTGTAAGATTTGGAATCATAATATTATCCCTAAGGTGAACCACTTCTGGTGGTTAGAAATGCATAATAGGATCTTAACTATGGATAATCTTAAGATCAAAGGGTTCCAGATTATCAATAGATGTACTCTTTGCATGAAGGAGGAGTCTGTGTCTCATTTGTTGCTACATATGAGTTCTCTTGGGAGGTTTGGGGTTTTGCCTTGCAAAACCTTGGCATCTCCTGGAGTATGAATTAGGATCTTCCCTCCTTTATCAAGTGTCTATTCACTCCTTTCTCTCACCCTATCTATAAAGAACTCTAGTTTCAGATTCCCCCCATTCTAGTTTGGGGTCTGTAGAAGGAACATAATAATAGGTTGTTCAGGGATATTTCCAAATCCACCAAGGAAGTATTATGTATCTTCTCTAATCTGCTAGTGGAAAATGTTTCTAACAACACTCTGAAAGCTATAGAGACCCACCCTAATAAGGCTGAAACCAATATCATTAATAAGTGGATTATCCCGCTTCACATCTACAAGGTGAACAATTCCAAGAAGATAGCTCATAGAAATACCAAGTGGCTCCCCTCTAGAGAAGGATGGACAAAGCTTAATTTCATGGAGCTACTAAGGGGAACCTAGGACCAACTAGTGGAGGTGGGGCCTTGAGATTGACTAAGGGGGATCTTTTGGATACATATGTTGGGGGCTAGGGGACAACAACAATGTGGTTAAGGCTATGGCACTTCTTTGGGTGGTGAAATTTGCTTTGTCCATTGGCATTAAAAATCTCCTAATTAAAGGAGACTCAAAGTTAATTTTATATGTTGTCCAAGAGGAAGCTAGTGTTGGTTGGCTAATTGCTGATATCATCCAAGACACTAGACATCTCCTTTTGGCTTTTGATGCTTTTCAATTTAGACATGTCTACAGGGAAGGATATAGTATAGTGGACGCTATGGATAATTTAGGGATAAATCTATTCCCAAAGAGATGTTGGAGGAACCATAACAACCTCCCTAGAGACATTAGAGAATGCCTTTGTTTGGAGGTTCAAAATTGATCTTTCAATGATTGTGTTCAGAAGGATTTTTTAGTTTAGAGAATATATTTTGATATATATTCTTATAATTTGCAGTATGGTGAGAAGGGGATTTATAGTGGTTTAGCGAATCGTCGGTATCATGAGAGGCATGCTAACATTGGATAGTTTGCTTAAGAGTGAGGAATGCCACATCACTCAGGGCCAAATTAGTAGGTTCATGTGGCTTTTTCCAAGGTGGACCATGGGGTGATTTTAAAGTTTAGCTGTGCACACTCCCAATGACCTTTTGCACAAATCTCATAATTATAGCAATAATGATATGGAACAGGAAGGTGATGGTAAGGATAGGCCAAGTGTTATGAACAACCATCAGAGTAAATTTAATGAATGCAAGGACTCTTCTCACACTCATGATGCTAGAAAGATATTCAGTATCATTAGTGGCCTTTGGTTGTTCTTGCTCTTGCAGTGCATTCTTGTTCGAGGGGTTTGGAATAGGCTAGCCATGGGAGGTGATAAGGTGAGAACCAAGCCTTCCTCGTGTGTTGAATTTAAGGCCAATACAATGCTCTAGATAATTTGTATGAAGGTGGTCTCACTCCATTTCTAGATTGTCTCAATGGCTATGATGAGAATCTTTCAGTGCAATTTACCATGACCCAGGGGATTCAAGGACTGTTCAGGTGGGAGAGTTCCAATTTGAGGTCAACAAAGACACTATTACACAGGCCACAGGATTAATTTGTGAGGGGAAGCATTAAAAGAAGCAAACCAAGGCTCAAGTCTAGGAAAGTATGAACCAATTTTTCAAGGAGGGTGAGAAACAATTCAGCTATAGAGTGGATTTGAATGTGACATCCTCATTTCTCCCTGGGACAAGGTATGTTTCCTTCCGATGAAATATGTGACCCTAGAGGGTCATTTTAGGTGCTTTTACCACTACCACTTTACCCTTTTGAATAATTTTTGACACAAAATCCTCATCAACGTCCCATTTTACCTGTTGATTTCTCTTGAGTCCTCCATTAAAGTGGCCAAAACTACACATGACAATAATTGGATAGCATCATTGTTGTGCCCTTACATCAAAGTTTAATTTTTTGCTTGTATCATTTTCACCTCGCATTGTGTCCCCCCAAACCTATTAGGGCTTGCCTAGTCGAAGAAGTTCATGATGATCAATCTGATCATAATGCCCTATTGATAGTTAAGACTAGGGGTAGCCCTCCAAAGGATAAGGTTAACTGATCCCCTATTAAGTATGCTCCCACCCCTTTTGCATCCCCCTTGAACCCTAATTTTATCTCAGCTGATACCCTAGTCCCCAATTTAATAAAAGGAAAACTGCTAAAGCCTCCCTAGGTGTGAAGAAAAAGGTTCCTTCACTGGTGGGCCCTTTAGGTTTACCTTCCCTTATTGGTGTTGTGTCTGTTGTGTCCCTTGGTCATTCTTCCCAAAAGGTGGTGGTCGAGGGCCTTTGTGATCTAAAAAAAAAACCCTCATTTTGGAGACAAAAAAATAGGATAGGCACAAAGGTGGGTTATTTGCGACTGAGAAACCTTCTAGGAACAAGAAACTCAAGAGCATTGCTTTCGTGGAGGAGGTGGTGGTGACTATGGATCTCTTCCCTAATGATAGTCACAAGGGTGACAATCAGGAGAAGGGGGAAAAGAATGTTTCAAAGGGAAAAGATAGAGTTCTTAAGGGGAAGGTGTTGTGTGGTTACACAACATGCCCCATTTTGACTTGACAAAACAGGGACCCAACTTTTTTTGCTGGTTTGGCTTGTTGTTTTTCTGCTTTGGGTGGTTTGGTAAAATTAAGTCATGCAGGTCACCTTGCAAGAGGGTAGATAGGTCACCATGATGAGGTTAGTTGCCAAAGTCAGTATTTCATATCATCAACCTCATGGTTGGAAAGTGCATAAGATTCCACGCAAGTTATGACAAGTCAAAGTTTGAAATTCTTTAAGGGAAGGAAGTTATGACAAGTCAAAGTTTCACTCAAACCTGATATTCTGAGAAAGGGGGTCATATTTCAAACATCAGTCATATTATATAAGATCACCCCAATATAACTTTATCACCCGCTAATCACTTGATTCGCAAAGTCCAGACGTCAATTTTATGTGATAGCTATTATCCACCTGTCAAAAAACATCACATATTTTTGCGGGGGTCATATTTTAAATATCCATGATCTTACGAATATCATCCCATTGTAAAATATCACCCTATGGTAATATGATGATGATGTCATCTAAAACCAAAGAACAAAGAATATCACCTTGATGATGAAGTCATCATTCTATTTTACCCCACGGAGGTATATATCCAATCCCCACCATATTCAATAACATGACGGTGATGTCATTATAATACAACACTTAAGCAAGGTCACCGACATGCTGATGTCACCTCAATCTTTTCAAGGGGGTCATCTTAGTTGCAAGGGTCATATTTTGAACATCCCTTGATCTTAAAGTCATGACCTGATTTACATGTGGTCAATGTTGACCACATCACCTGATTCCTTTGTACTTGTTTTGCCACTCAAAGGTGGAAGGACATTTTATACAAAGGGGGTCATATTTTGAATATCACCCGATCTTTTGAAGATCACCCCCTCCTATTTCCAAACATTAAATGCATATAAATGCAGTAGATGGATTCCTGCTAATTGCAAACACAATTCAAACACTTGGCATCATCCATGGATTCTCTGTAGAGGATCAACGAACTTAATCGATTTGACACTGTTTTACCCTAATTCTTCCATAAGGATGCATTTAAAGGTAACTTTCCAAGGTTATTTCCATTTACCTTGCAAAAAAATGAGAATTTACAGAGCAGGGAAGTCAAACCCTCATACGAGCTACCTGTGAACGGACTACAACTTGTAGCATAACAGAATGTGTGATCATTAGCATTTGCTACCCTTTTTCATAATCATCAACCTTACCCAGGAGAAAAGTGTTATCAGGGAAGTAATTAAAAACCCTCCTATTGTCATTTTTGCATGTCCAGGTAGTATGATCGTTCTTGTGGTTTGAATATGTAAGTATGGACATCATGGTGTAGTAAAAGTAATGAATAGAGTATGCATGATGCCGTAAGTATATAATGTGGTGTGAATGAGTATGGATGTTGTATAGTAAAGACAGATCATGTTTATTGCAGGAGTCCATGGCGAACCTCAGATGGAACAAGTCTGATTCATAATTTATTAAACCCATGGTTGTTTAGACAGAAGGGGTACAATTCAAGTATGGTATCATTGGGGACACTCACCAGGGAGATACAGATTTAGCTGTATGGTCATTCAGAATAGACCATGATAAGGACAATACTCTTCTGGATGTAATATATGTATTAGGAATGTGGCATGCGGCTAGATTTCCATATGAAATGGAAACCCCAGAACTGGTAGTCGAATGTGCCAGAAACTATAACCCTCAGACAAGGCGGGTGGAAAAGCATGACAGGGTTTATGCAGACTTTTCAATTAAGGGCATCACATCTACCTTCACTCTGCCAATTGGGAAGAGGGTAGTTAGTGTAGATCTGCATAAACTAGAGATAGAATATAATAACAATAAAAATAATTAAAGGAATAGGATGCACCAGTGGAGGTCGAAGAGCAGTACCTACACTGCCTCTGCCAAGTTGCCCGTGCACTTATATACATTTGATTTTGATGATGAGTACCAATACATGATTGCACTGCTTAGCAGGATGACAGGTCAGCCTCATGCTAGAAATTTTAAAAATTGGATGTTTGGAATCATCCAGATGGTCTTGTATACAGACAATAAGCCATTATGGGCCAATGTAATCAGTGATGCATTAGATGAAGAGATGAGGAACCTGGGAGGTCAGGAGTGCTCATTCCATATGACCTCATTTGTTGTGTATTCATGTGCTTAAAGGGGAACATTTGATGCACTGACTACAATGGGTAAGGTTAGCGGTGGTGTGGATGATGCCCACATATGGGATCATTATCCTCAGATACAAAGAAAGAACTACCTAATGAATTACAAATTGGTGAATGATGCATTCTCTATGCATCTAGTTAGAACCAAGAGACTGAGCATGGAGGCTCAGGAAGTCATCTATAGACATGGGGCCTGGTTCATCCAGTATGCCACATTCTCATATATAAGAATAGAGGGATTTGAAGATCAGCCCCTCATGTTACCCAGGTACCCTACTGATGGGGTCATCCAGATGGAATTTTTGAGACATGTGTCTACCATAGTGGAGACATACAAAGCACAAAAGAAGATATTGCCAGTACTATTCCTAGTATCTATGGGATGGTACATATGCTCAGATTCACAAAGCATAGAGCATGTCATAGGAGGTTTGAAACTGATGTATCTGCAGCCATTCCCATTGGCTAGATCATATGACCCTTATGGAAAGATGCAGAAAATAATGGGGAAACCTATTTATTAGAAGCATCTGGAAGATTTCTTGATAGATTGTGAGGATGAGGCTGAGGTGAGAAGAAGAAAATATCAAAGGCTCACCCTAAACCAAATAAAAATATTTGACTACATTCCAGTGCCAGCATAGCTGAAGAAAGATGATGGAAGAACCATGTCAAATGAATAAAAAGATAAGAAGGTGTGCAATGACACCATCTCAGCCCCTAATCTAACACAGCCAGAGGATATCTCCTTGGATCAGTTTAAAGGTGGGGTACTGCAGTTAACCCAAGCATGGGTAGATGAACAAATAAATAGATTGAAGAAAAGAGGTGTGGCTATTACAATGGACACCAAGAATAAAAGGCAGGAGATCCCAGATGAGGAATTTGATGACTTCCTTGGTGAGAAAAGAAAATCCAATAGGGAGAGGTTACCTACTCAGAAATAGAGGAAGGGTCCCCCTAGAGGAAAGAAGAGTGATGATGAGCCTAAAGGGGTGATAATCAAAAAGGTTACCATACTAGATGCAGGTGCATCAACATCAGGACAGGCATCCACCTCATCTACACCACCCCTGATGGTCAAACCAAAGACAAAAGGAATCTTGAGGCTAGCTGAAGAAACTACAAAAGTACATTATGAGGGCCAAGCCTCACAATAGAATATAGAAGAAGATATCCCTTTTGAGGAAGAGCCAGTAAATAAAGAGCCTACAGGTGATGACCTGATGATGGTTAGCAGGAAGAGGAGGGTGACACCGCTGACATCACCACCCAAGAAATAAAGAACATCTATGTGGGGTGATATCAGGGCCGATCCTATAGTATTGAGAGGAGCTAGTGGTGAAGTGTTTAGGAAGGATATGCAACATGATGTCCCACTTACCACCATAATCTGTTTTAAGACAGAGAGAGTAGAGGAGCAAGCAAAATAGACTTTCAAAGTAGGTCAGGGTGGTTCTTTCTCCTTGAAAGACACTGTGGACCTTTCAGATGATGAAGTAGTGCAAAATGCAGCCTCTCAGAGAATGGAGACCCTTCCTTCCAATACCCATATGACCCCACATGGGACCCCATTAGCACAAATGGCGGTATTGGAAGGGTTGAAGCAAATAGCTCAAGAAGAAAAGGAAAGTAGCCTAGAAAGGGCAGCCAAAGAAATCAGGCTTGACAAATTGGTAGATCAGGTGACCAGCCCTACAGTGATAGATTTGACATACAGGGAGGTTGTGAGCCCCTAAGATAAAGTAGGTGCATCTGAGGTATTAGAGAAAGTTGAAGTAGCCAAGAAGGCTAAAGAAGAGAGAAATGCTCCAGACATGGGCCAACAACAACATGAGATACCTACTGTGCCAAAGATAGTAGAAGTCCAACAGAAGGGCAAGGCTAATAGAGATACGTTAGGTGATGATGCCACCCAGACCCAAGGAGATACAAAAGAAAAAGATATATCAGGTCATGAGGACCTTAAGACACAAGATGTTGGTGCATCTGGTGTGGGACAAAATGTAATCCAGGATCAGGGTGATGCACTAGGACTAAACATGCAAGCATCCACAGATGTCAATATGCCTTAGGGTGAGGAAAGTACTAAAGTGGATGAAACTCAAAAAGAAGGATTGCAGGATCAGGTGTAGGATCATCATGTGGATATTCCACAAGATCCTCCCCTACAAAAGGAGGTCCCTCAACAAGAAGAGATGCAACAGGATCCCCCTCATGAGGAATTCCATGAGGAAGAAACTAGGAAGTCACCTTCTCCACCCAGAACTGAGACAGATACCAGAGATCAGGGTAGACATGATGATGACAAAAGACAACAAGGATCTAGGGATGAAGTGCCTCAGTGGCTGGAGAAAGAAATAGGTATGGAACAAGGCTTTAAAATTCAAGAATTTGATGTTTCTACCTTGTTTGCAGAGACCATCATGAAGCCAAAGAGGAAAGCTAGATTAACATCCGTTATCAGAAGAGATCCTACTATAGGTAGAAGGACTACCCAAGTAGCACTTCCCACTATAAAGAAGAAGTGCAAAATCACCCTTGAGGAATTCCAAATCACAACTGTTGATTTGGGTTTTGCTAATGAGGACCAAGAAGGTCAAGAAGGGAAGGATATAATTGATTCTTTGACCCAAAGGGGAAAGAAAGAGAAAGAGAAAAATAAGTAGCATAAAGAGCACATTGCTTAGCTGCATTCATATATAAAGGGGTTTATTAAACCTAATAATAAACCAACTGATTTGGCAGTCCCATTGACTGTCATATCTCAGGAGGAGGTGAACAAGTTGGATATCATGAAACATGAAGCCATGATCATGGAGAAGTGGATGTTGTCAGCCCTCATAGGAGTGGAGGATGTATTGAGAACCTCTTTACAGAGGTGGAATTCTCTAAGCAGTTTGAAGAGAAAAGTAGACAAAATGCAGAATGAAACACGAAGATGGTCATTCCAATTGGAAAAGGACCTAACTACTTTGAGTGAAATAAAGAGGATTGATACTCAAATCTTGAGAAATAAACAAGTATTGAATAGTAACACTTCCCTGCTGATAGACATTTGGTATGAGGATATCAGGTTCGAATGTGATGTCCTGAAGAAGTGCAGTGATAAGCTTAGGGATATCAGTATAAAGCTGCACAATATGATGGCATATGAGGCAGAGATCCTAGAAGCTTTGGAAGGGAAAGTAGAGGGAAAGATTGAAAACCAAGACACAAATTTTGCCATCAAGGAACTGCATGATAATTTCCAGCCGATGGCTGATGACCCCCTCACCCACCTGATAGAGGAGGTGATGAATAAGATCATGAGGATCAAGGTCAGGGTGGAGAATTACAATGAGACTTTAAGCAATAGAAAAGGAAAGTTGGAGGCAATCAAAGCTAAATTCCAATCTCACAAGCACGCCATAACAAAAGCTAAGACCCAAGATGGTAGAGAAGTAAATAAAATAGTACAACCTTATGAAAATATCAGGATGGCAATGAAGGTCCATATACAGGATGGTGTTCATTAGGGTGATAGCAATACAGAAAGCAACAAAGATGATGAACATGATGAAGAAGAAGAACATGAAGAAGAGGAACCTGAGGAATAAATGAAGGTGCAAGGCCAAAGAAGATATATGCATAAGGCACTTGTAAGATAATGAGTCATCCAGATGGTTGCTAGTTGGCAACCTATGACACAAAGGAAGGTTGATTGAGTCAAAGAATGATAATCTACCATTGATCTTGACTGACAAATCCTAACCGTAAGTCATTTGTAACTGCTCCCTCACCTTACTCTATAAAAGGTGCAGGGGTGCCATATTTTGAGCATTTGGAAGCTTAATTGAAATTTGATTGCTGAAACATCAGGACTTATTTCAAAGTTGTTGTAAACTTACATGTTATGCATACTGAATGAAAGAGAAGACAGTTTGATTATAAATCATAATAAATCTTGAGTAATCTGTGTTTGAAATCTTGATACATGCTTTGATCAGCTGCATCCCTTGGAGTGCTTGTCAGTCTACATGTGTTGTTTTCATTCCTTGTCCTTTGAAGTTAGCATCATCCATATCTAGCTGTGGAACATCCTGGTGAGAATATGGTTTGATTTCTTCTCATGAATGTATCTTGTATGTATGTGGTTCAATAGCTAAAGATTCACCAAAATTAGAAGCATTCATTTAAATTTCTTTCAATTTCATAACAACTCATCACCACAATTACAAATAACAGAGAATTAAAAGCAAGTAACATGAAATATGCTGGTGTCTCGTAGATAATTGGAAATACATAGCATATTTAGAGTAGAAGCATATTCAATTGACAAATATCATGCAAATTCACACACAAATCCATGAAATTCATGCACATATCTACTTATAGACACATTATTTGAGAAAATATATTGTGTAGAAGAAAGAACAAGTTCATCATGATCACTAATCAGAAGAATTGATCAAACTTGCAAAGATATCAGCTATATTTGGAAATAAAGTAGGAATAACCTCTCTGTGGAGTAAATTTACAGGAAATATTGTAATACTGATCATCCAGATAAATGTAAGGCCCCTTGAAATGGAAAACAACATGTCACATCAACCTCTAGGTAATGCCAGACGATCATGACCTGATCAACGGAGACTTCGAGTCATCAGCTTATCTCAAGCTGATCATACTTTACAAGATAATAAAGGTTTGATGTACAAATTTTTATGCATACTGTTATGACTCATCATCATCAACAACATAAATTGGCATTAGAAGGAGGGCTATTCATCAGTAGGTTTGTCTGATTTGATGATGCAAATAGAAAGGTAATATTCATGCAGCTCTATATTTCAAAGTCATATGCAAAGATTTGTTATTTTAAGTCTATGCATGCTTATCCTTTGTAAAGTTTTCAAAATCAAACATAAATATTGCAAGATTTGTGGTTGATCACCGTGAATTCTCAATGATAAGCTTTATTTCATTAAATCTTTGAGCTAGTCTGCTTAAGAAACCTGATGTCCGGTTACTTGTGTTCCAGAGACTCATATCACCTTATATTTGCATCAATCTATGCAAATATTATGTAAATATCTAGTTAGTTTCAATTTCTGACCATAAATACAGCCTTTGTTAGGGTGTTTCAATCGATCTTTACAGTAAATAAGCCAATTTTCCTTAATTTTAAGAAATCCTGGCTCTCAGGCTAAACACTAGGTCCAGATCTAGTGGACTATTTGAAGAATTGCCTATCTAGGGATTTAGACCTAGAACAGTAGATATTCACCACTCTCCTAGTTCTAGTACATCAGGAGCTTCACTAGAACGTGCTCCTGTAACTCCTATCAAGTTGCAAACACCTATTGGACCACTTGTCACACCTCAGGTCCAACCTCCACCAGTCACAATGTCATTCTTTACAGCAGAGTCACCTCTAACTTTTAACACATATCATGCTTTGCCTAAAAATCCTAATAAAATTTGTCCTAAATATCATCCATATCAGGATGTGGATGATCACATCAGAACATTCAAGCAAGCTTGTTGTAGGGCTAGAATTGAACATCAGGATGTGGTATGCAGGTTATTTCCATTTTCCTTAGGGGAAGAGGCATATAACTGGTATATTAGTCTTGGTCAAGGTTTAGTCGGTTCATGGGTTGCTTTGGAGAAGGCCTTTAAGGATAGGTTCAAAATACTTATAGATCCTTCAATGAATTATCATTTGTTTGCCACAATCACGAGATTTGAAGGATAGCCTATTGCTAATTTCAATGCAAGGTTCGAAAAGATGCTTTCTAAGTTAGTTACTCCCTATACTGTAACAGATGAAGCTACTAGGAGCATATATTACTCAGCTTTAGATCCTTTGACTTCTATGTTTATCAGGAGAGCACATCCTGGTGTCACAACTTTGACAAGAGCTTTTGAAGAAGCTATCAAAGTTAGTCAGCAGTTGATCCCTACTCCTACCCCTAATATTGCATTTCCAACACTCCCTGCCTATCCTACATATCCTGTTCAGCAACAGATCAATGGAGCCATGATACCTCTAGCTATAATGCCAAGTCCTTTGCAGATACCCCCACTCAGTATCATGCCACCTCCAAATGGAAATGGTCAAATGTTACAATATCCAGGACATACACAAGTACCTTAGGTTGTGGACCAGTCCAATAACAATAATAACAATGGATCTTCCTTTTTCAAACCTCAGACAGAGAATGTAGTAGCCAAGGAAGAGAAGGAAGAAATTAAAGAAATATCAGCATAGTTGAGGAAACTCACCACTGAGATCACTCACTTGAGGAGCCAGAACTTCTATTCTCAACCTAATCAGAGTAGAGGATATGCCAATGATAGACCTAATTATCCTGATAGGGGATATAATAACAACTACATCAACAATGGTAACAATAATCCTCCTAGAGAGCCTAGAGTGTGGAACACTAGGCCAAATAATGTTTCTCTGCCATCACCCCTAGATAATCAGCCTCCTAGTGGACCTAAGTAGACTACTAGGGTGAACCTTGCAGAGGCAGCCCTTACAAATTGGTGCAGGATACATAACACCAATGCTCATGTAGAGCTAGATTGTCCTTAGTTCAGGATTACTGCCAGTATATTCCAAACTGAAGTGTCCAACACTTCAGGTAATCCACCTTATGTGGAAGGAAATGAAATTGTCCCCTGTGGATATGACTCTACTTTGGTGCTAGAAAGTTTCATTCATCATCCTCATCAGCAGACAATGTCATCTCACCAGAATTACACCTTGGCATGTGAAGAGTCAGCCATGGCTTTTGAGTCTAATTATGTTTTTCCATTTGAGGATGAAAATGAACCATCAATGGAACATGAAGAAGTACATGCTTATCAACAGCAATATCATGGTAGGCATAATTATAACCTGAGGAATAATTCCAATAGACCTGTTGGTCCTTTAACTACATCCTTGCCTCCAAATAATTTTAACACTCCTCTTGATCCTAAGGCAAGCAATAACCCTAGATTTCCTAATGTTAATGCTCAATACTTAGCACCACAAAATACAGTACCAAAAGTTGGTAATCTGCCCCCTGAGTCTGATAAATTGGTCACCTGTCTGTCTGATGAAATGAAAAAGATCAAAATCAGCCTATCATTGTTAGAGCTACTTAAAACCCCAACTATCAAAAAATCTTTTCATGAAATCCTTAGATGATCTTGCTCCAAAAGAGGATAGTCACACCTCAGGTCATACTAGAAACAAAGATCATGCTGCTAGGGATGTTAATGTTAAACATAAAGCTCCATCTACTATTCAAGCTGTAGAGAGTTCACACATGACCCTTTACAGAGACAACAGTGAGTCACCTCCTTTTCTCCTTACTATAAGGATGTTTAGTAAAAATTTACATAATTGCTTAGTAGATTCAGGAGCATCTACCAATGTAATGCCCCTGTCCATATGTAATGCCTTTAGGGTTGCATCCTACTAATTCACTGAAGAAAGTAACATAGTTAGACAAAACAGAGGTGAGGGTGGTAGGAGAGTTAACTGACATTCATATGCAGTTAGCATCAGATCCAAGAATCCAATATTATATTGATATTCAGGTAGTGGATACATCTGATACTTATGGGATGCTACTCAGTAGAGATTGGTCTAAAACCCTCAATGGATACATTTCCACTGATTTTAGCCACATGTGGTTACCTTGGAAAGGGATACCAAATCAAATAAGGATAGATGCCGAACCTCGCATGAAGCACATGATCACTGAATATAATAAAACCAATGAGATCATGTATGTGGATGTAGAACCCAGAGTTTACTCCATCAAACCTCGGACTGTCAGGATAGAGGAGATCCTCATATGTGATGTTCATGATCATGATGATAGTCTTTAGGATGATAAAATAACTTTAGAGTCTCATTGTAACCCTGAAAATGAAACAGAGGTAGATCACTTCAAGAATTTTGAGATACATTTGTCTAAACAAGTGCAACGATGTCAATTGTTAAAAATGCCTGCTCATGATATTCTAATTGAAGGATGGTGCAGGTTACATGATGAGACACATTCTGAAAAAACCTGTGATGCTTGCTTAGACATGATGAAATTGGAACAAGCATGCAGCAAGGTGTCATCATCATCATCCACGGTAAGTTCTGTAGACAGTGATAGTGACACTAATTTTTGTTTGTCATCTGCAGGGGCAGGAGAAGGCACACATCATGATGAAGGTCTTATTCAGATGACAGAGGAGATTCTAGTATGTAGCAAGAGTAATGTTAAGAGTAATAAGAGAATCACCCCAGGGAGTGATTGTTTGGTAGAATCAAATTATGAGTTATCTGATGAGGATAGGGGCAGTAACTTGTCCAAGTTTGAAGAATTTTTGTCAAAACAAATTCAAGAGATGATACAGCAGCAAAAATCTCCACAAGATGTCCTGATTGAGGGATGGTACAGGTTACATGAAGCACCACATTCAAAAACTACATGCTCTCTATGTTTGCATATTCTGAAAAGGTAGATGTTGCCTAGTCCAGAACATTTCCCTGCTGAGGGTAAAAGAAAAGAAGAGATATCAGCTTCACATCAGCTAGATAAGGTGAAGTTTGAGAAAGTTGAAACACCAAAATTGAAGTGGATATCAAAAGGTGTAACTGCTAGAGTTAAAAAGAAGAGAGAAGGCCTGGATAAACCTTTAACTGAAGATAAGCCATGGATCCTCAGATTTGATGGATCCAAATCAAAACAAGGGGCTGGAATAGGAATAGACCTCATTGATCCATCTAGTAAATCCTACTTAGAAGCATACAGATTGCAATTCCCATGCAAAAATAATGTGACAGAGTATGAAGCCTTGATTCATGGGATATTGTTTGCACTCAGAAAGAAAGTGAGGATTCGGCATGTCTTTAGAGACTCAAAGTTGGTTGTAAGACAAGTAAGAGGCATATATTCTTATAATTACAAGAAACTATCCAATTATAGACATAGGATATGGGACCTGATAGAAGATTTTGATGCATTCAACATCACCCATGTACCTAGAGAACAAAATCATAGGGCAGATGCTTTGGCACAGGCCGCCAGTACTTTGGAACCACTATCCATATCTAGTTTGAAAAGATTTTTAGTTGAATTAATGTCAGTACCCTAGTACCAGATAATGTGGTTAACCTTCAAGTATTTGATGATGATTAGCATATTTTAGACTTCATTTCCAATAGGAATGTCTTTGATGCACAGATCATAGATGAAAGAAACATAGAAGATCATATCTGGGAAGAAGAAGAAATCCTAGAGTTACCTAGTAACAAGATTCCTAAAGGAATGATAGAGCTAGAAAGAGCATTTGATTTAGACAACACGCTGAAATAGAAAGATCTCCCCAAAGCAGATGAAGCAGAGTATTCACAGGTTAACATTAGACATGATGATGAAAAAAGGAATGTCTTGATTGGAAAAGTGTGCACAAAAGAAGAATTGGAAGGGATAACCCAAGCACTTAAAGATTATATCCATGTCATTGCCTGTACATACATGATGAGTTGAAAACTTATGATACATTAATCATGACTCATACTATATGTTGGTCATGATGTTAGTCATAAACAAGCACAGAATAAAAGTACACATTAACCTTTATTCATCTTGAAAGATACTGTGAATTCAAAGAATGCAGGATCCCAAGTCTCCGGTGATTAGGTCTTAATCGTCTGAAGTTACTCAGAGGTTAATGTGAGTTTCTGTTTCCATTTCGGGGCCTTACGTGAAATTGTGCCATCATCATGACATTCCTGTAGAAATTCTTTACCGAGAAGTCATATTATGTAGTTATTAGATGAAAAGATGTAGAAATACCTCAATCTTTGCATGATATTTTTCAATTGTGCATGCTTTGCATTCAAATATGCTAAATATTTGTGATTACCTATAAGATGTCTGCATATTTTTTGTTATTTGCTTAGGATTATCAGTTATTCACAATTGTGGTAGTGAAATGTTCTGAAATTGAAAGAAATTAAAGAAATACTACAATTTAAAGTTGAACCTGTAGACACCTAAAAATGTCTCGACCACCAAACTGATTCCCGACACCCCTAAACTTACCAATTCCCTTTCCAACTAATTAATTAAATTTTCATTTAATTAATCACCCCGTTCATTTTCCAAATCCACACCATTTTATCCCAAAATTGAATTAATTTTATTAATTCAATAGTCCAAACCTTAGCCAAATGATTTAATAAATATGCAAAATTTATTAAATCAAATCCCCATTTTCCCTAAATCCAATTAATTAGTTAAAACCATGTTAACTAATTAATCCAGCCTACTAATTAGCCTATCCCTACCCTAGACAATTAAATAGCTATTATTTAATTGCCTACTCTAGCCTATCCCATCCTAGCCTTAAGATTAATTAATTAAATCACTAATTAATTAATCTTATCCCCCCTCTAATCCCTCTACTAATTTATTCCAGCCATATTAATTAGGTTAATCACCCTAATTAAGAAAGTCAAATCCCCATTAGCACTTCTCTCCACATTCCTCAATTTTAAAATTCAAATAAATCACACATCACATTTACTCCTCTTACACATGTCATAACTCTCTTCCCCAAAATGAATTTTTAATTCATTTTTCCCCTCCCTTTGTGAATTTTTAATTCACAAATATTCCATCTCACCAAACCTCATTTATTCACCCCTTTCCCAAAAATGAATAAAAGATTTACTTTTATTCCTAGCCCTCCATCTTCCAAGATCAAATCTAGGCCCTCCACCTCACTTTCATCCTCCACCATTGATCTCTCCAATCAATCTCCACCCTTGGATCAAAATCCTCTCCAAAAGTCTATAAATACAACCTCTCACAAGTCATTTTCATCATCCATTTTTCATGCAAAGTTACCATGCCAAAATCACACTTGAGCTTATAGTGAGTTGCACATTTGAGAAGGCATTTCACATTTGAATCAATGGTCTAGGGACAATCTTGGTCTTGGGAGCCTCTCTTGGGTGCAAGGGCTCCTCTTTCCCTTGATGGGATTAGGTTTTGCATGAGGTATAATCTTGTGTTTTGTTTACATTTGGTTTTGCTTTTACCTTATTGCATTTCTCTAATCTACATTGGCACGCCCGGTGGAACCCACAAGGTCCAATCTAACCTTTGCTTGTGAGTTTGTGTGTTAGTTTTTGACATTTTGCAGGTTCAGCACCATTCAATAGTCGCAGCAGCGCTATTATTGCCGTCCTTTAGTGCTATATTTGTTTTAGCGCTATTTCTGCGCGATACTATTTTATAGGCTAACCACACTCACGTGCATTTTTTTGATCTTCCTGTTGTTTTTTGGTGTTTTCTGTTCTCTGTTTTGCAGGAAAACCAGGAATTACAGGGGGAGGTTATGGTGAATTTTTGAGAGAAACGACCAAATAAGACTCAGTTCCGCGTTTTGGCGCTATCCTTCAGATTAGCGCCATCGGTGTTTTCTCCACAGCTTCAGAAACACCGCGCAGTGGCGCCTTTACTATTTTATATTATCGCCATCATCTGTATTAGCGCCTAAATTAGAGTTTATTAGCGCTATCCTCTGTATTTACGCCTTTTTTTAATTAGCGCTATCTCAGTTCTTAATTAGTGCCATCAACTGTTTCAGCGCTATTTTCACATAAGTCGGGTTGTTCTGCCCGCAGTGGCGCCTGTATATATCTGTTTTAGCGCTATTTTTCTGTTTGTTGCAGGTGTTGCAGGTACTAACAAAATCTTTTGCAGGATGGTTTGTTAATTAGTTAGCAAAACACTTCAATTTGGAAACTAAAAAGAACCCTTTTGCCATGTCTTGAACAAACATTTCAATTTGGTGTTTAAAATTAACCACAACTCCTTGATTGAAGTGTGTGATCATAACATTTACTCTTGGTGCTCTAAAATATACTTTCTTTTGTGTGCCAAACAAACAATCAAAACACTTCAATTTGGGCTATAAAAAGAACAACAAATTGCATACTTCATTGGGTAAAAAGAACAACAAACTTGCATTTTCACGCATCTAAACAAGATCATTTAATACTTGTGTGAAGTGTTTTCGTGATTATGTCAAGTAGAGTGAGAGGTGTATGCTCTTCCCTTGCACCTTTTGGTGATCTTGGGAATCAAAAACTTCTCACAACACTTTGCATTAATCACCCCCCATCTAATCCAAAGATCTAAAATTGTACCATGTTGAGTGTGGTATAAATCATAGGGAACACGTATGCTCTCCCCTCGCATCTTTGTATGAACTTGGGGATCAAAAGTGTTTTCATGATTGTATCGCTTTTGTAATCCCTAGAGGGCCTACCACCCCGCTTCGAAAGGTGGGAACGACCCAAGCGGCAACGAGCTAAAGCCAAGCTCTTCCGAGCCGCTATATAAAATAAGGCGTTTGGGACGAAAGTCTCAAGCGACAGGTGTTGTTTTGTTATACCGACAGCCAACCTCCCCATAAACCCTCCAAGGCACAACCCTTGGAGGCTGGGAGACTCCATAATGGAGAGTAGCGCTGCCGCACGTATAACCACCTGAACGGATGCCCTTACTAAGAGCCATTGTTTAGAAAGCCAAAATCCTTCTATTTGTTGACGCAGAGGGCAAAACCCTTGAAGCGGCCCCGATTCATGCGGTTCTTAGCCGAGGTAGCAGGGATAATCTAAAGGTTTGGAGAGGGTCAAGCCTTATAAGAAACCCGGATCTTGGTATGCGTGAGAAGTGTGTGCAAATGTAAGGAGGAGCCGGTGCTACCAAGATCCTGGAGCTACCCGCTTTGAATAGGCGTAGCTAGGGGATTCAACAAATACTGTCCCATTCTCACCATAGGTTGTAAAAGTGTGCTTGTTCTAAACAAAGTCATATCATTTCACAAACAAAAAAATCATTGCTTGTTTTGCATTCAAATGTGTGTTAAAGTGCTTTGATTTTTCACAAATGACTTGCCAAGAGACAAAACACATCAGTTTGTCACAAACTAAACAAATCAGATCCAAAATTTGATATCAGAAGTCTGTCAAACCCTGTTTCAGTGCCATCTCAGTCTTATTATAGCGCCTTTTCACCCGTGGATTGGTGCTATCCTGAGATTGACTTGCCTGAGACAGAATACATCAGTTGGTCACATCCTAAACAGATAAGCCCAAAATCTGCTTTCAGAAATACAAAAATTTGCAAACAGAAGTCTGTCAAAACCTATTTTAGCGCCATCTTAGTCTTATTGTAGCGTCTTTTCACCCGTGGATTGGCGCTATCCTGAGATTGACTTGCCTGAGACAGAATACATCCATTGGTCACATCCTAAATAGTCAGATCCAAGGATCCACTTTCAGAAGTCCCAAAAATTTTGCCATCAGAAATCTGTGTAACTTGTTTCAGCGCCATCTCAGTCTGATTGTAGCGCCTTTTCACCCGTGGATTGGCACTATTCTGAGATTGACTTGCCTGTAGCAAAGACCCATTCTATTGTGATCTACACCTTCTGTTCTGCCATAATCCATATCCATCTCATAGAAATCCGCTAACCGTCCAGCCTTTTTTCTTCCAAAATTACACATTCTATTTGACCTTAGAGAATCACTCACCACCCTTGTTGGACCACTTTGATACATCATAATCAATCCAAATACGTATCTATCCATCCTCATTCATTTTTGCATATCTCCTTGGACCAATATAAAATCGTTTCAAAAAATTCACATCAAAACCTCATCAAAATCACTCATCAAATCTTACTACCCTTTTGAGCCCAAAGATAGATCTAGATCCTATCATTAACATCACGTTTTCCTTGAAAAGTCATTAGTCTACATTTCAAGAAAAACAAATCACCTCTCTTTGTGTAAGGCCATTAGTCTACCCCAAACAAAGAAAATTGTCATCCTTTGTGTGTCAAATCAAAATCTAGATCTTATCCAAAGGCTCAATTCGAGAAACATCAACAATATCATCCTCATCATCCTAAGCCAATCAAAAATCAAAAAACATCAAATCCCTTTCTTATCATACATCTTTGGTCCAAAATTTGTGCAAAAATCAATATCACCCATTCATATCACCCTTAGGGTAAAAAACCTTTTGAAAACATATCGATCTTCATCATATCCCTCTACTACATCTCACAACCACATCCATCTTTGGGTCCAACACAATCAATTCGATTCTCTAAGGTCTCCACCTCATCCCACATCTAGAAATCAAATCCATACGTGTATGCCCACCACAAGATCACAACACAAAAGAAATCAAGAAATGGCGGAACGATGGCCCTTTGGCATGCCTAACACCGACACTACCAACATACCCATCTATCAGACATACAATCCACCTACATATTCCTTCATCCCCCCATTTGGCGCCAACGACCCTTTTCACTTCCTACCACAAGCCCCAACACCAACCCCACCCCCACCACAAAATGTCCCCATCATACCCCAAGATGATCTAGATGTCTTGACTTTCACGCAAGATGCCGATAATATGGACCTACTTGATAAAGTCCTAAGATCGGATCCAAAGAGATATCTTGACCATCTTCTCAAACTTGGTGCACAACTTCCCCCCGTCACAACATCATCACAACCATCCACTTCTACAGTTGTCCCAACCCCATCAAATACCCAACCCACCATCTCTCAAACGTCAACACCTAACGTATCTACCACATCCACAACCTCAACCGCTACCACATCTACTACTTCCACATCCACTGCTAACATCTCCCAACCTGTCATCACCTCCACTACCACGACTACCGTCAACCCCTCCGCTTCAAACACGACGGCTATACAAGGCAACATCACACAAACTAATACCTCCACAAGTGTGCCCCCACCAAACCCTCACACCCTTGCATACCTACGACAACTGTTCGTACAACAATCCCACAACACGACCAACCCATCCAACGTCCACATACCCAACGTCAATCTCACAAGTCAACACAATCCCAACCCCCAAATACCACCACGTGTTCTCCCATAGCTATACGCATACCAACAACAACAGACACCAATCAATCCAAACCCCAACCCACAATACCAACATCTCAATCCAAACCCCAACCTGCAATACCAACATCTCATCCAAACCAATCCCCAACACCAACATCTCAATCCAAACCCCAACCCGCAACATCAACATCTCATCCAAACCAATCTCCAACACCAACTCCCACCCCACCTCCAATATCTCACCAATCAACAACCCTACACGTTTCAACCACAACAACCATAGGATTTCAACACCGCGCTGCAAAGCCTAATCCAAAAGGTGGATGACTTACAAACTGGGGGCAAATGCAAATACTATTCTTTTGAGGATATTTGTCCCTACCCATTTGATCGCACCTTGTACATGCCCCCTTTCCCTAAAAACTTTGAAACTCCAAAATTTGACAAATACAAGGGAAAGGGAGACCCTAGGGACCACCTAAGGGAATTCTATATTGCTTGCCTTGAAGTCTCTCACAATGACACGTATCTTATGAGACTCTTCCCAAGAAGTCTTGGCGGCCAAGCCGCTGAATGGTTTGCCCATCTGCCACCAGGAATTCAAACATTCCTCGAGCTTGCAGAGAAGTTTGTCAATCACTTCTCCTACAACTTTGAACATGAGGTATCAATGACCACCAACCTTTGTAACACCAAGCAAAAGAACGGTGAAGCTTTCGCTTCTTTCCTACAAAGGTGGAGGGGTCTAGCAAGCAAGCTCCCATGGCCTATTCCTGAAAAACAACTTGTCACCATGTTTGTGGCCAATCTTAATTAGGAATTAGGCTTTCACTTACAAATTCTGTGCGCATCTACCTTTGAAGAGGTTATCGACAAAGGCACCACTGTGGAACGAGCCCTCATTGCCAAGGGTTCTATCAAACTTTACGATCCCAAGTCCAACAATAACAACAACAATAATAACCACAAATCCAATCATAACACCCCCAACAACAACAACAATACCAACACGCAATCTAATGATAAATCACGTTATTGGGGGAAGAACAAGAATAATTTGAACGACGGCGTCACTGATATAAAGGTCGTCCAACACATCCAAAATCACACACCGGCACACATGTATGCGGCAAACACCAATAACCAACGAGGACCAAACAAACTCCACAAACCTCGCCGAAACTTCACCCCGCTAGCAGAACCTATTGAGGACATCCTCGATCGATGTCTCAAGCAAGGAGAAATCACACTCTCGCCTGTCAGACCACGCCAAGACAATGACCTCAAGGCAGCATGGTATAATGAAAATGATTATTGTGAATACCACCGCGTGGTAGGTCATAAAACAGCGGACTGCATGCAATTAAAACACTATATCCAAGACCTAATAGATCAAAATCTTGTCAACCTTGAGCACAGTACACAGCCATCACCATATGCCAATCTTGGAGCTTACAAGGACCCCTTACCCAACCATAACAAAGCTTCATCATCCAATCAAGCGTACAACGTCACTCCACCACCCACACACTACGATTCCATTGTCGGCCGCATTGAACCCTCAGCCCACTCTGTCAACACAATAACCATTCGGGCACAAGCACCTGATTGCGCCGTCACAACCCGTCGAGGTCGTGTCTCAATCCGCACTGTCCCTCCCACTGAACCAACACCCCCATCCACATCTGATCCCCTCCCCCCTCATCCAAACGCTCGTCCATCACTCACCGCTCGATACAACCTCCTAGACCATCTAGGACAGACACCCGCGCAAATCTCCTTCCTTGAGCTCCTTCGTACATCACCCCGCCACAAGGACATTCTCGACAAGGCCCTGTTGGAAACACAAGTTCCCGCAAACTTGGATGTCAATCAATTTCAAGACATGGTCGGCCATATTACCACACCACACCATATCATGTTTTCTAAAAAAGACCTTCCTGCCTCCGAGTACCTACATAATGATGCACTACACATCAAGGTCCACATTCACAAACACACCATTAAAAGGATCCTAATAGATGGTGGTTCCAGCCTAAATATATGCACTCTCAAATTGCTAAAACACTTGGGGTATTCAGATGTGGTTGTGGATGCTAGCGAGTGCATAACAATCAAAGGATATGATGACACCGAGAGGCTATCAGAAGGTACCATAAAGCTTCCTATTCAAGTCGGATAGAAAATCCTTGAAACCAAATGTCAGGTTCTGGATCTTGACCTCCCTTATAACATTCTTCTCGGCCGCCCATGGATTCATGCCATGCAAGCTGTCCCCTCCACTTTCCATCAATGTCTCAAATTCCCCCACAACGGCACTGAAGTCACTATCTATGCCGATCCTCGTCCTTTCCATTACTGTAGTTTTCTGGAAGGACACAACCAAACCTTTTGTCCGTACAATAAAGCCACCAACCAAATCACCCCAACAGCTTCCACTTCATACATCGACCCTGCCAACATCGCCACCACTTCATCACAAACACCTTCACCACCTGAGGTCAAGATCAAGCTCAGCGACCAAGGCTGTGGAGAATACAACCTTCATGGCACCTTTTGCGTGGGCTTATTACCCACTCCCAAGACATTTGGTACTCCGCACACAGAGGTAGCTGACACAGTCATCATCAAATGCAAACCCTCGCCCGTCTTTGAGAAAAAACACCTTCTGGATCAGGACATACTTGAAGATATTTCATCCTGGCTTTACAAGGACGAGGAAACAGAACAAGACATCCCCACCATCCCAGCAAACAGTTACGGCAAAGGTTCTGAGATAGTCAAAAGCATGGGTTACAAAGGACAAGGCAGCATTGGCCTTCATGAACAGGGCATTGTGGAACCACTGCAAGCAACAAGGAACCCCTATACTCAAGGGTTAGGATATGGCCAACCACAACGCATCCTTAATACCGGCGAATGTATCTTAGCCGAGTTTGCTCCAGTTTCTCTAGATGTCGACCACATTAACGAGACGGACCTACAAGACTCCTTTAGTGACTTTGCCGATTTCTTCGCCTCCTCCATTTGTACCATCTACTCGGTCACTACTCTCGCCTCATCACCTAATGACCTACCATTAGTATACCCTGACCTCATCGACTGGGACCAACAAGGACCTCCTATTTTGGATATTGCACCTAATGACGAAGCCATTGCCAAAATGATGGGAGTAAGAGACAACTTCCCCTTGGGAGACCACAGAGCTGGATACATCATGGAACTCAATCTGGCTGCCTATTTTGGGGAGACAACCCCTGCTTCTAGTCGTAAAAATACAAAAATAAAAAATAGATCTGATGGTGAAAACCATTCTACGGCAGTGTCAGATCCTAAAAAAGTAAAAATAAAGGACGTATGTCCTGGTGAAAACCTCCATGAGGCGCCAGGAGATGGAAGCATGGGCCTCCCTAAAATAGATAAGGTATATCCTGACAGATCACCCATTTTGGTTGAACCAGTGCAGGAAATGAATCTAGGGACAGAGGAAGAGCCGAAAATCACATATTGAGCAGAATCTCTCAGCCTGTTCGAACAGGAGGACTTCTTGGCATTCTTCACACGCAGAAATCAATACTTTGCATGGACCTACGCAGACATGCCAGGGCTAGATCCCGCCTTGGTTGTACATCACCTTGCAGTGCGTCCTGATGCCAAACCAGTCAAACAGAAGCTCTGAAAGATGAATCCTCAGGTGGCCCTTCTTGTCAAAGCAGAGCTTAAAAAGTTACTAGACGTGGGGTTCATACGTCCAATTGATTATCCCGAATGGGTCTCGAATCTAGTACCTGTTGCTAAACCAGATGGCAGAATCTGCTGTTGCACTGACTTTAGAGACCTCAACAAGGCCTGCCCAAAAGATGACTTCCCTCTTCCCAACATTGACATGATCATGGATCTTACTGCAGGGCATGAGATGCTATCCCTCATGGATGGCTTTTCAGGATACAATCAAATCAAAATTGCCGAAGAAGATCAGCACAAAACCTCCTTTATCTGCCCATGGGGGACATACTGTTGGGTAGTGTTGATGGTGGTTTTAGCACGCAACAACGCAGGTGTGATTGCTGGTTTCACACCTCTCTTGAAAAGTATCTTACCCTAGGTAAGACTACTCCAAGGATATTACAACTAGGTCTTAGCTTGCTTGGAATTTCTCAACGGTTATGTTCTAGCTGTACCTACAAGGGGTCTTACATGCAGTCTGCAAATCTTCAAGGTTGAGACAACAAATACACATAAACCCTATTATGATTTTCAGCTGGTAGACAAGGTAAGTTGCTGCTGAAACTTTCTATTCTGACAACTAAGCAGTGGTTTTAAAGAAAATGCAAAAGATTTAGGGTTAGAAGGAATCCTAAGTGACATTCACCATGTAGAGATCTTCTTCATTGCATGTGTAAATAGGAGCAGCATGGGGAACATGTGTTATACTTGAATCTACTTCATCAAAATTAGTCACATGCTTTGATAAAACTTCCTCTGCACCAATCAGCAATCTTCCTATTTGAATTAAGGGCTGGCATTGGGTTGGCAATTCACTATCTGCAGTAACAACAAGGTCTCTTTCTTCTTGCATAGTTGGATTTATGATGTCAATGCTGCCTTGAAGTGCTGCATCATATTCTTCTTCTTCATTTGACTCAGCTGAAAACTCTGTGGGAGTAACCACAGTGATCTGATATGACTGATTGTTGTAGTTCACTGTGCTGATATACTCAGTAGTTTGATCATTTTTCATCCAACAATCAGATTGTGGCTCAAGCGTGTCAATTGGAATAATTTTCTGCATTGCTGTCCATGACTGTTCTTCATTTGGAGGACTAATTTCTTCTTGTTCTTGCACGCATTTGATCTGATCTAACTGCTGTTCCAACTCAGAATTATCATCCACCTGCAAGGGACTGCTGTTTTGTACCCCTGTAGCAGCAAATTCAGTCTTAGGATTTGATGTCTGTGAAACATTTGATTGCTGATCTGCATCTTCAACATGACTGTTCATCAAGTCTGATTTATCATCTACCTTGTCCACATTCTTTGCAGCATAAATCTGATCTTGTGCATTGCTCTGTTCACTGCCTTGTGACTGAAAATTAGATTTTTGCCATGCTGGGATAGCATATTCTGTGACTGAATAATCTGGATCCAATGGTTGAAAACCAAGCTTTATCCAGGCAGGGACCTCATCTTCATTAGTTGGGCGACCTGCAGACCACATGCATTGCCTGCTCTCATCATCTCGACATGTATTTTGATGAACAACTTGAGGGACTTCAATTTCTCCAATGTGCAGATTGCCTTGTTGACCGCGATCATTTATGGATGGAAGATTTACAGCTCCTTGCATGGTCTTGCTCTCTATATGTTTGTCATATCCATATCCTGCTTCAGGTTTATAAACTTCAAAAATAGGAAGTAATCCCTTTAAATGTAGATCCAATCTTTGGAGAAAAGTCAAACAGTCAATTTTGTCATGTAGTTCTCCAGGATGTACAGTGCAAATCTGAGGTGAACTAAAATCGAGCAGTGTTAGTGGGGGATACTTCACTCTGATCTGCCTATCTAACACTTCTTTGAAAAGTGGGATATCTACTTGGAAGTTTTCTTCATGATATGACATCTGAGACGGTCCTCTGAAGAATGAAGGGATTTCATGACTGAAACCCTGATGTGTACCCATTGGATCAAAATTTTCTGTACACTCATTTCATTTCAGCATGTGCAATGAACCAAAAAAGATGAAAGTGTGCATAAAAATCTTTGTCCGCCCTCCTTCTAGCGCCAATTCTGTTGATGGTGGTTTTAGCACGCAACAACGCAGGTGTGATTGCTGGTTTCACACCTCTCTTGAAAAGTATCTTACCCTAGGTAAGACTACTCCAAGGATATTACAGCTAGGTCTTAGCTTGCTTGGAATTTCTCAACGGTTATGTTCTAGCTGTACCTACAAGGGGTCTTACATGCAGTCTGCAAATCTTCAAGGTTGAGACAACAAATACACATAAACCCTATTATGATTTTCAGCTGGTAGACAAGGTAAGTTGCTGCTGAAACTTTCTATTTTGACAACTAAGTAGTGGTTTTAAAGAAAATGCAAAAGATTTAGGGTTAGAAGGAATCCTAAGTGACATTCACAATGCAAGGGTTATCTTTAGTAGACAAATATTCCAGACTTTAAACCAGTTTTCTGAGTTACCAAACTGAAATGGGTGTTACAGTGCTGCAGAAAACGGTGCTATCTTCAATAGAAGTCGAAAGATTTTCAGACCACATTCATTCATTAAATACCCAATAAATGGCGCAACTTAACTCATAAAATGAAGTTAAACTTTAGCACAAATAATAAGCCCAGGCTAACTTTACATAGTTATTTACCATCAGCAAACAACTAAAAGTATGGACTTGGAACATTCATCAAATACTGCAATAAACCATTAACATCATAAAAGCACAACTAATCTAACTATGGGAGAGCAAGAAGCAAACCATGAAGACCACAATGAATCGAAACAAGATGCAAATTCTCAGAAATACTGCAGAAACTTGCTTTGTATTTAATTCAAATGGCACAGAGTCAACAATTTGGCATCAAAATCTCTCTTACAAAAAGTGGAAATGGCAGCCCTTTATATAGAAAGCAACATACCCTAGCCTTCTAATGAACGGTGGAGATTAACTCAACACCGACGGTCTAGATTACATGGCATTTAATAAGATACATCAGTTTGTTACATTTTTGGATTTGCCTTTGTCTTGTAGGAAAAAGACAAAATATAGGTTGCAAATACATTGAATCTGGACAAAATAGATACCCATTTGGTTATACATGATGAAAAGTCAATTTTCAAGGCCTAATAAAGCCAAAATAGAGTCACATGACACTTGAAAACTTGAGCTGATGTGGATCCACGGGATTCCAAGTGCTGACTGGATCAAAAAGGAGTATTCGACACTTTATTAGTGAAGATATATCCAATAGGATGCTTTATAGACTGATTCTTGATGACTGGCCTACTGGGACAGTTGTATGCATGTCTTGGTGATCCGATCCAAGGTTATTTGAGTGGCATTTTGGGGAAAATATCAAAAATATAATTTTTGGTATTTTCTACATCGTAGTAAATTACATTTTCGGAGGCCTTCAGAGCGGAATGGGGGCTCAAAACCTATCGGCAGCCTAGCATTAAGCCTAAGTAGCCAGGCAGCTCAAACTAGACAACCGATTTATCTTTCCAACGAGTCCAAGAAGTTTAAATTCTGATAAAATAGCTAGGAGTTATGACCCTCGGACTGGATCACTAGGACATTGGACTGGATCTGCAGGAACAACAGTGATTTGGCATGATCTTCTATGTCTTTTAGCTCTTGAGACTCATCTTTATCATCTTGGACATTATACTGACTTCCCTTTGCATGTGTAGCAGCAATTTGGTTGATAGAATGTCGATTCTGCATCTCTGGATCAGTACTGCATATCTGTGTGTACATCCTTCCAAGACGGCTCTAGTTGGCTCCTTTGTGCTCTCAGACCTACAACAAACACGACCAAGCATCAATTTCATCATAAATAAGTCATTTTCCATCAATTTAGATCAAAACATGTCCATTTGCAATCACGAATCAGTCAAAAACAACTCATTGTCAATGTCACCTTCTTGTAAACAACCTCTTAAATCTAGTGATTTTTGCATGATTTTCTGCATTTTTCATCATTTTTGAGTACCCATTTGGCCAATATATTGATCTAGGAAGTTTTTGCAGTCATTAGGATCCATTTGTAGACTTTAATTTCATGTTTTTCTAGCATTTTCTGTAAAAAGCGGGATTTTTGGGGTTGTCCGACCTTAGTGCGGATTTTGAGTCCGTCTGACCTTAGCGCGGATTTTGGGGTTGTCCGACCTTAGCGCAGATTTTGGGTCCATCCGACCTTAGCGTGGATTTTGGGGTTGTCTGACCTTAGCGCGGATTTTGGGTTTGTCCGACCTTAGCGCGGATTTTGGGTCCGACCGACTAAAATGATGTTTCATGAGATCAGTCGGTGAAGGCAGTTTTCAGCGCAGGTCCGTCAGGTGCATTTTTAGCGCTTTTATTCAAAATTGTCTCGGCGGGGATTTTTGGTCCGACTGACGCGGTGGCTTGGAGGGAGGTCGGTCGGAGGCAAATTTAGCACAAAGGTCAGTTGGAGGCTGTTTTAGCGCTTTTTGCAGTAGGAGGTGTTTTTAGCGCCAGATTTTGAATTGGTCAGGGTGAAAGTATATTTAAATAGATATGGAATTTCTTATACTTTAAATATTTTTAAATATACTTTCAGGATGTTTGAGATAGGTTTCAGATCCATAGGATTTCATATGCAGATTCTAGAATTTTGAGGTTCTACCAGATTTCAAACTTAGCCATTTTTCAGGATTTTCAGGATTTCAGACTTAGCCAAATCAGGGCTTCAGGAACATGTATCAGGGTGAAAGCTTATGGACCCCTTGGTGAAATCTAATGGAATTTGACATGATTTTGCAACTATAAGATCTGGAAACTATGAATTTCAACATGAAACATCCTGCAGAAGCACTTTCAAGGGCAACATCTCGTGACATAGGTTTTTAGAGCAAAGTACAATAACACCTAATCCCAATGCAAAAGGCAACAAATGGCTATTTTTTAAGCACAAGACCACTCAAGACACTTCCAAATCAATCATGAAAAACATCAACTGACTCCACACATGTGAAATACCCAAATCTGTAACAAGTCATGCATTCTAAGCATGAACTCACCTTCTCATCATCATAAGCAAGAGAGGTCTAGACTCCAAGCCAAAGCAAAAGAGGGGGTCTCCATTTGTCAAAATGGGGCGTGTGTGCAAGGCACAACAGGTAGTAATGCCGTTCGGCTTAAAGAATGCAGGAGCTACTTATCAACGAGCGATGACTGTCATCTTCCACGACCTCTTTCACCACATCATGGAGGACTACGTTGATGACTTACTCGGCAAATCAAAGACCCGAGAAGAGCACTTGGACGTGCTAGCCAAAATCTTTGACAGGTTAGAGCAATATAATGTTCGTTTAAATCCAAAAAAATGTGTCTTTGGCGTCACTTCAGGCAAATTATTGGGATACATAGTCTCCAGACGAGGAATCGAGGTGGACCCGGCAAAGGTCAAAGCTATTACTGAAATGCCACCTCCAAAAACCTTGAAACAATTGAGAAGCCTACAGGGTAAACTACAGTCTATTCGCCGGTTCATTGCTCAACTTGCCGACAAATGCCAACCATTCCAGCATCTCCTCCGAAAAGATACAGCTTTTACCTGGACTACTCAGTGTCAGGATGCCTTCGACCAGCTAAAAGCATATCTGGCTAACCCCCCTATTCTATCTCCACCAAGACCAGGAGAGCCCCTCCTCTTGTATATTTCTGCAACTGACACAGCAATTGGGGCTTTGTTAGCACAACACGATGAACAGGGAAAGGAAAGAGCCATCTACTACATCAGCCGCACCTTGATTTCCTATGAGCTTAACTACACACAAATTGAACGAGCATGCCTAGCCCTCGTCTTCACATCACAAAAGTTAAGACATTATATGCTCAATCATAAGACTAAGCTCATTGCTAAGATCGACCCACTCAAATATTTGCTAAACAGAGCAGCTCTCACAGGAAGGATGGCAAAATGGGTCATGATTCTCACCGAATTTGACATAGAATACACAGAGAGGAAGGCAATCAAAGGACAAGTCATAGCAGATCAACTGGCTGAGGCACCTATTCAAGAAGAGCATCCTACAATAGCAGAATTTCCAGACGAGGCCATCTTGACAATCACACCAGCCACAGATACATGGAAGATGTATTTCGATGGATCCTACACTCACAGAGGCTCGGGGGCAGGCATCCTATTTGTTACCCCTCAAGGTGACACGATCCCTAAATCATTCAAAATCACATTTCCATGCACCAATAATGTAGCAGAATATGAGGCCCTAATCACAGGCCTCCGAATGGCCATCCAATGGAAAATAGACAAACTAACTGTGTATGGCGACTCTCAACTAGTCATCAGACAAGTCAATAATGAATATAAAACCAAGGACGATAAGCTTCTTCCCTATAAGAAGATGGTCGATGACTTTAAAGATTATTTTAGTGACATCCACTTTGAGCAGATCCCAAGGTTAAACAACAAAGCGGCAGATGCCATGGCCACCATTGGATCTCTGGTTGATATGCAGCAAGGCAGCAAGAAATACGAGTTCCTGATTGAAGAGCTCCCCATCCCAGCATATGACGTTCCCCAGTCTGAATTAGTGTGCGAAATCGTTGGTCCCTTATCCCCATGGTATCAGGAAACTTACCTCTATCTGCACGATAACATCCTCCCCAACAACCTATCCCCATCACAGAAAAAATCCTTCATCCGTCGAGCCTCCCGTTTCATCCTTGTAGGTGACACCCTCTACAAAAGGAGTCTTGATGGTACGCTTCTACGATGTTTAGACTCTAGGGAAGCCGAAGCAGCTTTGGAAGAGGTACACGCAGGTATTTGCGGGGCACATTCAAGTGGACCAGCTCTTTCTAAGAAGATCCTAAGGACTGGTTATTATTGGCCCACTATGGACAAGGATGCACATCAGTTTATCAGAAAATGCCTCCCATGCCAACAGCATGGTGATCTCATCCACGCACCAGCACAGGAGCTGCAACCAATCACAACACCATGGCCTTTCTCACAGTGGGGACTCGATCTCATAGGTAAAATACACCCTCCATCTTCCAACGGCCATAAATTTATAATAACTGCTACCGAATACTTCACAAAGTGGGTGGAAGCAATACCACTCACCTTCACCACAGGCATCCAAATCTCCAAATTCATTCTCCACTACATCATCTGCCGCTACGGTATCCCCCATTCCATTGTCACTGATAATGGGAAGCCATTTAAGAACCAAGAAGTTCGCACTTTGTGCGAAAAGTTTGACATCAAACACCGCTTCTCCACGCCATATTACCCCCAAGGAAACGGTCAAGCAGAGGCTTCTAACAAAACCATCCTCCGCATCTTAAAGAAGATAGTCAATGAAGCTGGCCGCGACTGGCACCTCCAACTTAACCCCACCCTATGGGCTTACCGCACTAGCATCCGCACTCCTACTAGAGCCACTCCATACTCTAGTATTCGGATCAGAAGCCATTTTACCTATAGAGGTCGAGCTCCCGTCCCTCCGAGTATCATTGCAAAATATTATATCTGATGAAGACTATCGTGTCGCAAGGTTGCATCAACTTGAATTGTTGGATGAGAAACACTTGAATGCATTAAATCACTTACAGGCATACCAAAACCGCCTCAGAAGAAGCTACAACAAAAAGATCAGAACCAGAAAGTTTGAGGTAGGTGACCTGGTCCTAATGGAAAATCAAAAGAACCTGCAAGAGCGTCCGAAGCAAGGAAAATTTGAACCTAATTGGCTAGGACCTTATGTCATCACCGCCGACTATGGGTCAGGAGCTTATCAGCTTGCAACACCCGAGGGGCAGCCTCTAGACGAGCCAATGAACATCTTGCATCTCAAGCGATTCTATGCATAACCCATCTGATACCACAAGTCAAAAAATAAAATAAAAATGTAAAAAAATAAAAACACCAAAAAAAATCAAAAAATCAAGAAAAAATCAGAGTGCAATAAAAACTTCCAATGGTGAAAATCACCTCGGTGATGCCTTGGATAAGTACCATGGTGAAAACCTGTTTCAGGCGCCATGCGTAATGGCCGGTTCTACCATCTAATAAGTCCTCTTTCCAGCATAACACTCCATAACCCACACATCCCATGGCTTGAAATTCTGAAACATCAAGTTTGTTCGCCCATCCCGCACTCACTCACCCACCCACAGCTCCACCTGGGGAACGAGGATCCTTGTAAGCTCTCCTTTGTACAGATCATAAAATCAGAAAATCCAAAAACATCATAAAATCAGAAAATCCAAAAAACAGCAGAAAATTAGAAAATCCAAAAATAATCACCACAGGCATCAATCTCACATCCCACCACAATCATCTAAACACGTCTCAACCCTCATCACATCACATCGCCAACCATTCCCACATCATCAAGTCTTGCCAGAACTACATATTCATTTCACCCGCATCTTAAAAGTACCTTGATCCCATGGACACAGGGTATGTAGGCAGTCTGGAATACGAAGGATGTTTCTAGTACTCAGGTATCTAAGATGCACCCATCCCACCCATTGGGATGGTTCCCACTCACTGAGCTTTCTAGATCTACGAAACGATATGCATGCTACACATACCATTGAAACAGGGTCCCTCGCGCAGAAATCATCAAGCAACCTACCAACTATAATCTTCCATTTGGCCCGATTGTTCTTTTGCCCATCTTCCACAAAACAACTCTCCAATCAAAAACAGATCTGCGTCCTAGGATATGTCTTTCCTACAATGGACAAAAATCTATCATTCTATCATCACGTCTCTTGGCAAGAACACACAAAGGGCTATTTGTATCTTGCGTTGGTCTTTTTGCTTATTGATTTTTTGTCTCACTCCAAGAGAACTCCAAAGCTACCTTGATCTCATTATATCATGGTACGTAGCGGATAGCCCTTGGAGTGGACATAGTCATTGTTTCAGTATGCTGTGCTTGTGGGTTGGCTTCATTACTCCAAGAATAGTATTCATATCTTGAAGTCCAGGTCGGTTCTAGCATAATGAGTCCTATTTTGCATATACAGGCATCAACACCTTATATGCATTATTCACACTCACTGCTATGAGTCCCCTTCCTCTACTAGACAAGATTATACTACATTGGGCATGCATGAAGCCAACCTATTGTTTGTGGGTCTAGTCCATGCAATTGTCGGATATACATCATCACCTAGGTCATTTCATACCTTCGTGAATTGTATCCGACATTGCTACAATAAACTTAGAAATGCTCTCAATTAATTTTGTGCAACTACTGATACTAGCTCAACATAATCACCCTAATCACTCAGTCACCTATCCCATATCGGCCTAGATTTGATCAACACTTTTCAACCCCCCCCCACCAATCTAATTCCCGCACTAACCCCATCATCCCAACCTATCTCCACTTAACATATCTTGAACCAAACCCCCCCCTCAATGACGTGGCATCTTATGACCTAACCATCCTCCAATCCCCCCACCGCCATCCCCTAGACGCTCTCATCATCCACAACACCTAACGCATTCTCCCACAGTCTCACTATTCAAGGTCAACACAAGGAACATCATGTGTATCAGGATTAGGCTACCTCACCTATCATCTAGTTTGCATACCACCTATCACCGATACTGCATTTAGCACATATCATTTAACTACATCTCACCACCATTTGCATATCATATTAGGTTCATATTAATCCATTTTGCATCTCATATTAGGTTCATTTAAATCTATTTGCACATCATGTTAGGTTCATATTAATCCATTTGCATATCATATTAGGTTCATTTTAAATCCATTTACATCTCATGATAGGTTCATATTAATCCATTTGCATATCATATTAGGTTCATTTAAATCCGTTTGCACATCATGTTAGGTTCATATTAATCCATTTGCATATCATATTAGGTTCATTTTAAATCCATTTACATCTCATGATAGGTTCATATTAATCCATTTGCATATCATATTAGGTTAATTTAAATCCGTTTGCACATCATGTTAGGTTCATATTAATCCATTTGCATATCATATTAGGTTCATTTTAAATCCATTTACATCTCATGATAGGTTCATATTAATCCATTTTGCATCTCATATTAGGTTCATTTAAATCCGTTTGCACATCATGTTAGGTTCATATTAATCCATTTGCATATCATATTAGGTTCATTTTAAATCCATTTACATCTCATGATAGGTTCATATTAATCCATTTTGCATCTCATATTAGGTTCATTTAAATCCGTTTGCACATCATGTTAGGTTCATATTAATCCATTGGCATCTCATATTAGGTTCATTTTAATCTAGTTGCATCTCATTTTAATTTCATTTTTATCTAGTTGCATCTCATATTAGGTTCATTTTTATCTAGTTGCATCTCATATTAGGTTCATTTTAAGCTAGTTGCATCTCATATTAGGTTCATTTTAATCTAGTTGCATCTCATATTAGGTTCATATTAATCCATTTGCATCTCATATTAGGTTCATTTTAAATCCATTTGCATCTCATATTAAATTCATATTAATCCATTTGCATATCATATTAAGTTCATATTAATCCATTTGCATATCATGATAGGTTCATTTTAATCCATTGGCATCACATATTAGGTTCATTTTAAATCCATTTAAGTTTGCATAAAACATAAGTAGATTCATTTCAGCTGCATATCATTACACATCATAGCACAAGCGCATATTAAAAATAGCATCATTACATTGCATTCCATACATATCAACATCTCCTAAACACATAATTGCATCCACCAAATCACACATATCATTTGAAAACACACCATACATCCACAACATATAAAATATAACATGTGCATCCATCATATAAGCATCATCACAAAAGAACATCATAAGCCATCAGAAGTCTCGCATCATATATATTCACCGCAAAAAAATGTACATCGCTCACATCATCAAAAAAATAATAATAAAGTGTCCTGATACAATGCCTCTAAGGGCTATCATGATATAACTATCACATCGAGGATCCCCTCTCTGAGGGGGTAGGAGATGATGACCCTGGTCGAGCCTGTGATCCTGGCGACGGCTGTGGCTGTGGTGCTACTGGTACCTGAGGATCCTGCTGGGGCACATACGTGGGAGGGGGCATCGTCTGCTGAACTGACTGAATAGATCTAGATCGATGTGATCTCGAAGCCCCCGATCTACTGACTTGGCTGTAACTCGATGCTCGCTGCGCTGCAGGTACGGCTGCATAGTATAAACCCTGATAGTACTCCGTCCGTGCTCTCGCCTCTGCTAGCTCCCCTCGTACCTGAGCCATCTGTCCCTGTATCTGAGCAACCTGTCCCTATGACTGGCTCAACTGACCCTGTATCTGATGCACATGTGTCTGAGCCTGGGCCAGCTGAGTCTGCATCCCTGCCAATATCGGGGCAAGGCCCCCACCTATAGCCTGTGCACTGCTCAACGCAGTCTCTGCCTGCTGTGCTCTCACCAGCGCTGCATCCCGCTCTATCCTCAAGTCCTCCATATCCTCTCTGGCCTGAGCCAGCTGAGCCTCTGCAACTGCCAGCCGCCCATCTACTCCCTGCAGCTGTCCCAACTCAGCCTCTCGATGCCCCAACGCCTCCTCTAGACTGGCCACCTAAGCACGTAGTGTCTCTATCTCCTCCATCTCATCCCATGGCCATCGTCGAGGCGTCAGCCTCTCAACCTCTGCCTCCACCGCTACCCCCGAGCTCCCTGCCTCGACGTCATGCCTACCGACCCGCAGCTGCTCCACCCATGATGGGGATAGATCACCTTGCTCTGTCCTCGGCCGACCACCGCGTCGTCGTGGTGCTCTACCCAACCGTCCACCCCTAGCCTGGACCTGCTGCACAGGAACCTGCTGTCCTGGAACCTGCTGCGCTGGAACCTGCTGCGCTGGAACCTGCTGCGCTGGAACCTGCTGCGCTGGAACCTGCTGAGCAAGAACCTGCTGTCCTGCAACATCCTGCCCCACTAGCCCCTGTCCTGCTACCGCTGCCTCCCCCTCATCCACCAGCTGACCATCTCTGGCGATCACCCTCTCCGATCCATCATCCATCACCTCTATAATAAAATCTGCAATAACCTCATCACCACCCCCATCTGGATCATCTCCATCCCCCTCATCCTCTGATAGCTCCGCTGCCGGATCGGTAAATCGGGTGGGCCGATGTGTCTGCCACCACGCATCATAGGCAGGTGTAGTACCTGCATCTACCACGGTGCTCCCCCAATCCCACTGAACTGGTCGTAGTGCTGCCCAGTCATTCAGCGCAACCTGTGGCTGTAATGCTGTGGGCCAATAAGCTGTATCCCGCGGTGTCCGTGCATATATGGCCATCTGCTGGGGCACATCCTATACCCGTCCAAACTGCCGCATCACCCGTGAAGGTAGGTACATCTCTATAGTCTGATCCGCACGACCCATAAGAAATCTCTGCTGAAAGGTGTACGGGAGCTGGATAACATCATCAGGCCAATCCTCACAATCAATATACAGACGATAAACCATGCTAATCACATCATCTAATATCCTCCGCCAGTGGCGGACCTGTCCAGTATAAGTATACACGGCATCCCAATACAAGAACACAAATGCCTCAAACGGCCGCCGATAATAACCGCATATCGGCTGAGTCACAGGGATATGCTCCCAAAGCCATACATGCAGCAGTGTAACCCCAGCCGATAAAGCCCTGTCATGAAGATAGGCAACCGTGTGCATCTCATGTAGCAGCTGTGCTAGCATCACCGGCCCCCATGCGTAGACAGTCTCATGTCTCACCATCCCCTCTATCATCCCACCCCAGCCCACAGGAAAACCCCTGCCTCGCCTATCCAGCAGCACTACACCTCCAATCAGCGCACACAAATATAGGGCAAAGGGATCTGCACCTGCCGCCAGCGTCCTGTCGTAATCCATCTCCCTCCCGTCTGCGGAAAGCACCACGTGCTCTGCTCTGAACACTCTGATCAACGCAGTCCGCCCCCTCCTCGTGTCATACCTCACACGTCGACCATGAATCGACAGCTTGAGGATGCGATAAACATCCTCAAGTGTGATGGTCATCTCTCCTATCGGCAGCAAAAAGTTGGAGGTCTCGCTGCGGTATCGCTCCACTGCGGCCGTCATCAGAGCTCTATGAGCTCGCAGCACAGGCATCGATGCCACCATCCAAAGCCCCAGTGTCGCAAGCTGAGGTCGCCATGCCTCGTCAAATAGTGGCATCACGGATCGTACTCGTCGCTCTCGTGACTGCAGTATAAACCGCTGCGTATCCTGCATCCACCACTTCTTCATTAGATAAAAAATTACTGTCCCCCTACATCTTTTTCTTCTAAATGTCTCAAAGGCCTAGACCATGCGGCCCCATACAGACAAATCCCTAAGTGCTATTCAGAAAATAGCGCTACTTTCCCTTGCCTATCGCACCAATCTAGACATTGGCGCCACTGCGCTCCCCGTATCGCGCCAATTCAGACATTGGCGCCACTGCGTGCCCTATATCGCGCCAATCCAGACGATGGCGCAGTTCCCCATTTTCGCGTCAATCAAAATTTTAGCGCTAAAACTAATCTTAGCGCTATTTCACATCATGGCGCTATTCCAGACAATAGCGCCATTCTACCCATAATATGGCGTCAAAATGCCATATTTGCTTCACCTTTAGTTTTGGCGCCAATCCAGAGGATAGCGCCAACATTCATCCAAAATGGCGACAAAATCGCCTTAACCTACCCTGGCGAATAGCGCTAATCCGCAAGATTGCGCTAATCCGCCTTGTCTATGGCGCCACGCGCTCCTATCCCATTTCCCGAAACCCAAAAATAAGTACGTAAAATAAAAAATCACAAAGTCCGGGTTAGGCCCTACCTGGGGTCCAGCCTCGGGAGACCGCCCAACCTCTCGGAATCGCTCTGAGATGTGATAAAGTCGCGGGAACTGTGGATTGCGCTCACCCATCTCTCCTTTGTCTTTTTCTTCTAGAAGGTCAAAGTGTGCAAATGTGGCACTCTTTGGGCCCACTTTTCCTAATATAGTGGGCCATGTCCTCCCTCCATCCCTTTCTTCTCCCTCCAGGGTGCAGATCCCAGCCTTTTTCCTCTGTTTTTCTTCCCACCATCTTCTTTTTCCATCACCTTCGCTTTCGTCTCGTCCTTTCGAGAGTTTACCTATAAAATCGACATTTTTCCCGCCAACCTCTCGAGGGGGCATCCCTTATCCATCTCACTCCTTCCCGGCAGCTGGGGCATATTTTTCTTCTTCGACCTGACGCCACTTCCTTCCTAGGTCCTGACGCCACGTCAAAGAGGGGCAAATGTAGACACCTAAAAATGTCTCGACCACCAAACTGATTCCCGACACCCCTAAACTTACCAATTCCCTTTCCAACTAATTAATTAAATTTTTATTTAATTAATCACCCCGTTCATTTTCCAAATCCACACCATTTTATCCCAAAATTGAATTAATTTTATTAATTCAATAGTCCAAACCTTAGCCAAATGATTTAATAAATATGCAAAATTTATTAAATCAAATCCCCATTTTCCCTAAATCCAATTAATTAGTTAAAACCATGTTAACTAATTAATCTAGCCTACTAATTAGCCTATCCCTACCCTAAACAATTAAATAGCTATTATTTAATTGCCTACTCTAGCCTATCCCATCCTAGCCTTAGGATTAATTAATTAAATCACTAATTAATTAATCTTATCCCCCCTCTAATCCCTCTACTAATTTATTCCAGCCATATTAATTAGGTTAATCACCCTAATTAAGAAAGTCAAATCCCCATTAGCACTTCTCTCCACATTCCTCAAATTTAAAATTCAAATAAATCACACATCACATTTACTCCTCTTACACATGTCATAACTCTCTTCCCCAAAATGAATTTTTAATTCATTTTTCCCCAAATAATCCATCTCACCAAACCTCATTTATTCACCCCTTTCCCAAAAATGAATAAAAGATTTACTTTTATTCCTAGCCCTCCATCTTCCAAGATCAAATCTAGGCCCTCCACCTCACTTTCATCCTCCACCATTGATCTCTCCAATCAATCTCCACCCTTGGATCAAAATCCTCTCCAAAAGTCTATAAATACAACCTCTCACAAGTCATTTTCATCATCCATTTTTCATGCAAAGTTACCATGCCAAAATCACACTTGAGCTTATAGTGAGTTGCACATTTGAGAAGGCATTTCACATTTGAATCAATGGTCTAGGGACAATCTTGGTCTTGGGAGCCTCTCTTGGGTGCAAGGGCTCCTCTTTCCCTTGATGGGATTAGGTTTTGCATGAGGTATAATCTTGTGTTTTGTTTACATTTGGTTTTGCTTTTACCTTATTGCATTTCTCTAATCTACAGAACCTTTAGCTATTGATCCACATACATACTTGATACTATCATGAGGAGAAGAAATCAAACCATATGTTCACCAAGATATTCCACAGCTAGATACAGTTGATGCAAACTTCAGAGGATGATGAATGAAAACAATACATGCAACATGATGAGCACTCCAAGGGACGCAGCAAATCAAAGCACATATCTAGAATTCAGACACAGATTACTCAAGATTTACGAAGATTTGTAATCGAAATACTCTTCTCTTTCATTAAGTATGCAAAAGACATGTATACATACAATAGCTTTGAAATAAGCCCTGAATACTTCAGCAAACAGATTTCAATTAAGTTTTGAATCCTTACAACAAGGCATTCCACCACCTTTTATAGAATAAGGTGAGGAATCCTTTACAAAAGATCTACGATCAAGATTTACCAATTAACATTAACGGTCCAGATGAAAAGCACATGCTTTGCCAATTGGCACATGTATAGCTGGCACAGAATATTCCAGCATCTTTAACTTGATTCGGTCTCCAGCTGGCAAACAACATATTTGACAATATCCTCCTCACTTCTGGTTCATGTTGCCCCCTTGTGCAACATCGCAATGTTCAGCTACAGCTCTAACAACATCAAGATTTCCTGCAAATAAACAGATAAACATTAAGTTCATCAATTAGAACACAGCATGCAGCTAAAACCTTCACTAAAAAATAGGCCAAATGTTCAAACACATGCAATTGGGTTTCAAATTTGCGAAAACCATGCACAAAATGCATAAACAGGGCCAAAAATACTCGGGTCAACCATCGTTGACTGAAAATCAAGCAATCGGCCCTTCAAAAGGATTCAAAAAACCATCGCCCCATTTTCCTGCCCATTTCTTTGTACGTTGGGTTTCAAATATGATCATGCATCACAAAATATACAAGGAATTAATCGTTTTCAAATTTCCTTCAAATCCGCTCTTTGTATGCTATCGGCTTGTATATCGGGTTATGAATCTGCATATACAAGGACAAAATATACATGGAATTAATCGCTTTTGAAAATGATTTCAAATCCAGTGTATGTATATCCTGTAATGTATACCGCAATGTATGTAAAAACATACAATCACGAAATGTACAACGAATTCTCGCTATTTAATATGATTTCAATTCCGCTGTATGTACATTATGCAATGTATATCGGTGTGTATAAAAGAAATATACAAGGGCAAAATATACAACGATTAAATCGCATTCAATAATATTTCAGGTCCGCTACTGTATGTGATGCATGTTATGTTTCGGCGTGACCACACACGATCGGGAAGATACTTTTTAACTTGGCCGACGGCTAAACTTATACCAATGCCAAAATTATGCTGATGCCCGCCCATCGAGAAGACAACCTCTATCGGCATGAAAATTCAAGACAAGGCCGATAGACAAACATGCCGATGAACTCATCGGGGTGACAACCACTGTCGGGAAGAGAATATAAGACTTGGCCGACATCACATGTTAAGCCGATCACCCTTTTGGTGAGAAAATGCCCATCGGGAAGAAAATTCATGACACTCCTGATAGCGAAACTTATGCCGATGGACTTTTCCATCGGTGAGATAACAAACATCGGTGAGACCAAAAAACACACGGCCGATAGCACAAGTTACGCGGATGGGGAAACTTAAAGCCTTCTATCTATCTGCAGGATATTGTGAAATATGATGCTCCCCCCTCAAATGTCCTGATGATGTCATCCTGATATTTATTTCTTCATTTTTCAGGTTAGGATGACATCCTCAGGATATTAGCATAAGGTGATATTTCTCGACAGGAGGACATTATGAAATATCGGGTTACACTTGCAACATGATGCTCGCGAAATACATAAGGTTATTTGATGGGTAAAGGGCACTATCACCTAAGATTGACGTCCGGATATTTCGACCACATGATTTTATCGAGTGATAGACCAAGATCAAGATGACCTTGACAACATGACTGAGGATATAAAAAAATGATGATCATCCTGCGATTATCAGGTTTGACCAAAACTTTGACTGCCCATAACTCCCACATATGGACGAATTTTCAGGTGATGTAAAAGGCAAACCCGCATGGAATTTCAAGCTCTTTCTAAATATGAGGTCATAGAAATGAAATATGAACTTTGACAAACTGACCTCATGATGATGACCTACCTCATCCTGACCTTTCATGATGATACCTCTGACTTACTTTTACCACACCGCCAGAAAGCAAACAACACAAGCCAAGCCAAAAAGATGGGTCCTTGTTTTGCCAAGTCAAAATGGGGCGTGTTGTGTAACATAACATGCATCACATACAATAGCGGACCCGAAATATTATTGAATGCGATTTAATCGTTGTATATTTTGCCCTTGTATATTTCTTTTATACACACTGATATACATTGCATAATGTACATACAGCGGAATTGAAATCATATTAAATAGCAAGAATTCGTCGTACATTTCGTGATTGTATGTTTTTACATACATTGCGGTATACATTACTAGATATACATACATTGGATTTGAAATCATTTTCAAAAGCAATTAATTCCATGTATATTTTGTCCTTGTATATGCAGATTCATAACCCGATATACAAGCCAATAGCATACAAAGAGCGGATTTGAAGGAAATTTGAAAGCGATTAATTCCTTGTATATTTTGCGATGCATGATCATATTTGAAACCTGACGTACAAAGAAATGGGCGGGAAAATGGGGCGATGGTTTTTTGAATCCTTTTGAAGGCCCGATTGCCTGATTTTCAGTCGACGATGGTTGACCCGAGTATTTTTGGCCCTGTTTATGCATTTTGTGCATGGTTTTCACAAATTTGAAACCCAATTGCATGTGTTTGAACATTTGGCCTATTTTTTAGTGAAGGTTTTAGCTACATGCTGTGTTCTAATTGATGAACTTAATGTTTGTCTATTTATTTGCAGGAAATCTTGATGCTGTTAGAGCTGTAGCTGAACATTGCGATGTTGCACAAGGGGGCAACATGAACCAGAAGTGAGGAGGATATTGTCAAATATGCTGTTTGCCAGCTGGAGACCGAATAGAGTTAAAGATGCTAGAATATTCTGTGCCAACTATACATTTGCCAATTGGCAAAGCATGTGCTTTTCATCTGGACCGTTAATGTTAATTGGTAAATCTTGATCGTAGATCTTTTGTAAAGGATTCCTCACCTTATTCTATAAAAGGTGGTGGAATGCCTTGTTGTAAGGATTCGAAACTTAATTGAAATCTGTTTGCTGAAGTATTCAGGGCTTATTTCAAAGCTATTGTATGTATACATGTCTTTTGCATACTTAATGAAAGAGAAGAGTATTTCGATTACAAATCTTCGTAAATCTTGAGTAATCTGTGTCTGAATTCTAGATATGTGCTTTGATTTGCTGCGTCCCTTGGAGTGCTCATCATGTTGTATGTATTGTTTTCATTCATCATCTTCTAACGTTTGCATCAACTGTATCTAGCTGTGGAATATCCTGGTGAACATATGGTTTGATTTCTTCTCCTCATGACAGTATCAAGTATGTATGTGGATCAATAGCTAAAGGTTCAACTTTAAATTGTAGTATTTCTTTAATTTCTTTCAATTTCAGAACATTTCACTACCACAATTGCAAATAACTGATAATCCTAAGCAAATAACACAAAATATGTAGACATCTCATAGGTAATTGCAAATATTTAGCATATTTGAATGCAAAGCATGCACAATTGAAAAATATCATGCAAAGATTGAGGTATTTCTACATCTTTTCATCTAATAACTACATAATATGACTTCTCAGTAAAGAATTTCTGCAGGAATGTCATGATGATGGCACAATTTCACGTAAGGCCCCAAAATGGAAACAGCAACTCACATTAACCTCTGAGTAACTTCAGACGATTAAGACCTAATCACCGGAGACTTGGGATCCTGCATTCTTTGAATTCACAGTATCTTTCAAGATGAATAAAGGTTAATGTGTACTTTTATTCTATGCTTGTTTATGACTAACATCATGACCAACGCAAATTGGCGCTAGAAGGAGGGCAGAACGGGAAAAGACACCATTGCTTCAGTCATCATTCATTTTATGCAGGCTCCTCGCTCCTAACGCAACACAAATTGGCGCTAGAAGGAGGGCCGATCTGGAATACTACATTCATCATCATAATTTCCAGGTTTGATGATGCAGGGAGTAAGGTAGTCTCGAATCGTCTGTGAATTTCAAATATCATGCAAATATTTACTGTAGCAAGCTTGTAGATGCTTATTTTGTGTAAAGATTTCCAAATCTAACATAAATATTGCTAGCCTAACAGTAAATCATTCAAAATACCTCCAATATCCTTCAATATTTGCAGTATCTTTGCAAATATTTCATAAATATCCAGTCTGATCAGTCATCTGACCGCAAATATCACTTTAGCTAGTAAAATCCAGCCAATATTTGCAAAGTTTTAGCCAATTTGCCTCAAAATTGAGAAATCCTAGCTCACAGGATAAATCCCAGGTTTAGGCCTAGTGGAATTTTTGAAGAATTGCCTGTTAGAGGTTTCAGACCCAGAACTGTGGACACTCATCATACTCCCAAGTTTGGTGCATCAGGAGCTTCACCAAAACCTCTTCCTGTAACTCCTGTTGATTTACAAATACCTTCGGGGATACCTGTGACACCTCTTGTTCAACCTCAGGGTGTGCCTCTAGTCCAACCTCGACCAGCTCAACCTCCTTCGGTTGCAATGTCTTTCTTTGCAGCAGAGTCACCTTTGACTGTTACTGCATGTCATGAGTTACCAAAGAATCCAGATAAGCTTTGTCCAAAATATCATCCTTATCAAGATGCTGATGATCATATCAGGACCTTTAAGGAAGCTTGTTGCAGAGCTAGAATAGAGCACCAAGATGTGGTGTGTAGATTATTTCCTTTTTCCTTAGGGGAAGAAGCCTATAATTGGTTCATTAGTCTTGGTCAGGGTTCTGTTGATTCATGGGCCTTACTAGAGAAAGCCTTTCTTGATAGATTCAAGGTTCCAGTCGACCCCTTAATAAACTATCATTTATTTGCCACTATCAAGAGATTTGAGAATGAGCCTATTGCAAATTTCAATGCTAGGTTTTAGAAAATGTTGTCCAGGGTAGTCACTCCTTATACTGTGTCTGACGAAGCCACAAGGAACATTTATTATTCTGCCTTAGATCCCTTGACCTCCATGTTCATAAGGAGAACACACCCCCAAATCACAACTTTAGCCTTATCTTTTCAAGAAGCCATACAGGTAAATCAACAGTTGATACCTGCTCCTACTCTGAATATAGTATTCCCTACCTTGCCTGGCATGCATTCACAATATCCTGCATCATATCCTGCACAATATCTTGCACAATATCCCAATGGAGTAGTGATACCTCCAACAGTCATGCCGGCACCTTTGCAAGTACCTCCACTGAGCATTATGCCTCCTCGTAATGGAAATGGCCAATTGTCACAATATCCTGTCCAAGCTCAGACACCTCAGGGTGTTGATCTGTCTAGCAATAACCATGGATTCTCTTTCTTCAAGCCTCAGACTGAAAATGTAGTGGCCAAAGCTCAGGAAGAAAAGGAGGAAATCAAAGAAATCTCTGCTCAATTGAGAAAACTCACCACAGAAGTGACACATTTGAGAAATCAAGGTTTTTATTCACAGTCAAACCAGAATAGAAATTATCCCAATGACAGACCAAATTATCCTGACAAAGGATATAACACCAATAATTTCAACAATAATGGTGGAAATAACAATAATCCTCAAAGACAGCCCAGAGTATGGAACTCTAGGCCAAATAATGGCTCATTACCATCACCCCTGGACAATCAGCCTCTAGGTGAAGCCAAACAGACCACTAGAGTCAATCTTGCTAAAGCAGCCCTTACCAATTGGTGTAGAATCCACAATACAAGTGCACATGCAGAATTAGACTGTCCACAATTTAGGATTGCTGCTAGCATCTTTCAGACTGAAGTGTCTAACACTTCTGGAAATCCACCTCAGACAGAGGGAAATGAGATTGTTCCATGTGGATATGACTCAGCCTTTGTGCTGGAAACCTATACAAATCAACCTCATCAAAATTATAACCAGGCAAGCGAAGAGTCTGCTTTAACCTTTGAAGCAAACTATGTATTCCCTTTCGAAGATGAAAACGAGCCTACAAGAGAACATGAGGAAGTGCATGCATACCAACAGCAATATCCTGGTAAGCATAATTATAACCTGAGAAATAATGCCAACAGACCTACTGGTCCATTGACATCATCTTTGCCTCCAAACAACTTCAACACACCCCCTGATCCTAAAGGCAACAATAACCCTGGGTTTCCCAAGGTAAATGCTCAGTACTTGTCACCTCAAAACACAATATCAAAGATTGTGAATACACCTCATGAGTCTGACAAGTTAGTCAATTATCTGGCTGATGAAATGAAGAAAATTAAGATTAACCTGTCTCTGTCTGAGTTACTGAAAACTCTGGCTATCAAAAGGGCATTCATGAAGTCACTAGATGATCCTGCTCCTAAAGAGGATAACCATCTCTCAAATCAACCCACTGGCAAAGATCATGCTGCCAGAGATAATACTATCAAGCCTAAAGTGTCAGCTACAGTCCAAGCTACAGAAACCTCCCATATGACCTTGTATAAGGACAAAACTGAATCACCTCCGTTCCTCCTCACTATAAGAATGTTCAGCAAGAACCTGCACAACTGTTTGGTTGACTCAGGAGCCTCCACGAATGTTATGCCATTGTCAATATGTAATGCTTTAGGACTACACCCTACTAAATCCTTAAAGAAGGTCACTCAGCTGGACAAAACAGAAGTAAGCGTAGTAGGAGAACTAACTCATATCCACATGCAACTAGCATCTGATCCTAGGATCCAGTATTACATTGACATTCAGGTAATCGATATACCTGATACGTATGGGATGTTACTTAGCCGAGACTGGTCTAAAATGCTTAATGGATATATGTCTACAGATTTCAGTCACATGTGGTTACCATGGAAGGGTATACCTAATCAGATCAGGATTGATGCTGAGCCTAGAATGAAGCATATGATCACCGAGTACAACAGAACAAATGAGATCATGTACTTAAACGTAGAACCTGGAGTTTATTGCATCAGGCCACAGACTGTCAAAATAGAAGAGATCCTGATGCTTAACCTTCATCCTCATCACGATGATGATCATCAGGAAGATATACCTATTGTAGAACCTACCAATAATCTTGATAATGAGAACGGAATAGATCACTTCAGAGACTTCGAGATGCATCTGTCCAATCAGGTAAAACACTGTCAATTGTTAAATATACCTACTAATGATATTTTGATTGATGGATGGTGCAGATTACACAATGAAGCACATTCAGAAAAGACTTGTGAAACATGCTTAGATATGATGATGCTGGAACAGACATGCAGCGAGGCATCATCATCATATTCTGAGGTAAGTTCTACATCTAATGATGATGATGATACTAATTCTTGTTTATCTTCTGCAGGAACAGAGGAGCCGACAGATCATGACGAAGATCATATCCGGAAGACAGAAGAAGTTCTAGCTTACGACCAGATAAATGATGGAAAGAAAGAAAAGATCACCCCTGGGAGTGATTACTTTATGGAACCAGATTATGAATTGTCTGATGAAGACAAAGGTAGTAACCTCACCAAATTTGAAGAATTTCTAGTAAAAGAAATGGAGAAGATGACATGACAACATAGATTTCCCCATGAGGTCTTAATCGAAGGTTGGTGCAGGCTGCATGAGGCACCTCACTTAGAAACAACTTGCTCACTGTGTTTACACATTTTGAAAAGGCATACAATTGTGGATCCAGGAAATCATCCTCCTGCTAATATGAAAGAGAAAATAGAAAAGTCAGCAGGCTCACAAAGTAAAGGAAAGAAGAAACTTGGAAATGACGACATCCCTAAGTCAAAATAGATATCAGGCAGAGCAGCAACCAGAGCTGCAAAGAAGAAAGAAGGTTCAGCTAAACATCCAGCTGAAGATAAACCCTAGATCCTAAGGTTTGATGGATCCAAGTCCAAACAAGGTGCTGGGGTAGGAATTGATCTCATTGACCCATCGAGAAAATCCTATCTAGCAGCCTACAGATTACAGTTCCCTTGCACTAATAATGTAGTAGAGTATGAAGCTTTGATTCATGGGATACTGTTTGCTCATAAGAAAAAAGTAAAGATTTTGCATGTTTTCAGAGATTCAGAGCTAGTTGTGAGGCAAGTAAGAGGAATTTACTCTTGTAACTACAGGAAGCTATCCAACTACAGACATCGTGTGTGGGATCTAATTGAGGATTTTGACACCTTTAATATCACTCACGTACCAAGAGAACAAAACCACAGGGCAGATGCACTTGCCCAGGCTGCCAGTACATTGGAGCCACTATCTATCTCAGGTCTAAAGAGATTTTCAGTAGAGCTAGTGTCAATACCTTCAGTACCTGACAATGTGACCAATCTCCAGGTGTTTGATGATGATCAACACATTTTGGATTTCATTTCTAATAGAGATGTATTTAATGCCCAAGTCATAGATGAGGGTGGTATGGAGGATCATGTCTGGGAGGAAGACGAGATATTAGAGTTACCAAGCAACAGGATTCCCAAAGGTATGATTGAATTGGAAAGAGCCTTTGATTTGGATAATATGCTTAAACATAAGGATCTGCCCAAAGCAGATGGAGGTCAGTATTCACAAGTGAATATTGGACAAAGTGAAGACCAGAAAAGTGTGCTAATTGGTAAAGTTTGCACACCAGAGGAGTTAAAGGGAATAACTGAGGCCCTCAGGGATTACATACATGTAATTGCCTGGACCTATGATGAGCTGAAGACATATGATACTTCTGTCATAACTCATACTATACCTCTCAAACCAGATGCTAAACCTTTCAGATAGAAGCGAAGGCCAGTCAATGCTTTGCTTGAACCAATAATTCTTGAAGAAGTCAAGAAGTTGTTAAGTGCCCGGATAATCTTTCCTGTAAGGCACTCCACCTGGGTTGCTAATCTAGTCCCGGTCAGAAAGAAGAATGGAGACATTAGGTTGTGCGTAGATTTCAGAAATCTGAACAGAGCATCAGAAAAGGATAATTATCCTTTACCCTCATTAGATGAAGTTCTGCAGATTGTAAATGGAGCCAAGATGATGTCCTTCCTGGATGGCTTTTAAGGATACAACCAAGTGATGGTCGATAAAATTGACAGATTGAAAACTACCTTCACCACAAAGTGGGGAATATTTGCATATAGACGTATGCCATTTGGACTTATAAATGCTGGAGCTACATTCCAGCGAGCAATGGACATAGCCTTCAGAGGCTTAATAGGAAAATGCATAGTCATCTATATGGATGACTTGACTGTGTTCTCTAAGGAGAGGAGCAATCATGTAACCGATCTCAGAAATGTATTGAAGAAGTGTGAAGAGTACGGAATATCACTGAACCCCAAGAAGTGTATATTTGGGGTGACAACAGGAAAGTTACTAGGCCACTTGATCATAGAAGATGGAATTATCATTGATCCTGACAGGGTGGAGTCAATTATGAAGTTACAACTTCTAGGAAGCAAAAAAGAACTCAAATCTTACTTTGGTAAGATAAACTTTGTAAGGAAGTTCATCACAGGTTTTGCTGAGATTGTCAGACCACTAAATGCCATGTTGAAGAAAGATGCACAAATTGAGTGGACACTAGAGGCCAAAGCTGCATTTGAAGATATAAAGAAAGCCATATCAGATGCTCCTGTCCTCATTAGTCTAGACTACACAAAGGATTTCTACATCTATTCATTTGCTTCAGAACATACATCTGCAGCAGTGTTGACTCAAAGAAATGAAGAGAAAGAAGAGAAACCAATTGCTTTCATGAGCTGTCCTTTCAGGGATGCTAGGCACTTGCATTAGTCAGAGCAGTAAAGAAATTCAGACATTACATACTAAGAAGCAAAGTGATTGCTGTAGTACCAGATGCTGCGGTGAAGATGCTGCTGATGCAAAGCGAACCTGGTGAGAAGAGAGCTAAATGGATTACTGTACTACAAGAGTATGACATAGAAATTACACCAATGAAGCTAGTAAGAGGGCAGGCTCTGAGTCAAATGATATTTGAAATTGATCCAAACATCACCAGTCAGCAGTATGTGATCAATGAGAAAGATAACAGAGAATGGTACGTAGATATCAGGTACATCTTGATTACAGGAAGATGTCCATCGAAGATGTAAGCTTCATAGAGAAGAGCCTTGAAAATAAAATCCCAAAAATATATGATAAAGGGAGGAGCCTTATTCAAAAAGAATCATGAAAGAATATACCTGAGATGCTTAGAAAAGCCAGAAGCAAACAAGGTCCTGTCAGAGATACATGACAAGTTCGGAACGGCACATGGATCAGCCTTGGCCACAACGCATGCAATCCTTAGAGCAGGATATTATTGGCCTACAATTTTTAAAGACACAGCTGATCATGTTAAATGTTGTCATGTTTGTCAGGTTGCTGCCAATAGAGAGAAATATGCTGCACAACCCTTGCAGCCAGTGATGGAAGAATGCCCATTTGCACAGTGGGGCATGGACTTCATAGGACCAATCAATCCTCTGTCCTCTTCAGGACACAGGTATGTCTTAACCATTACTGATTATTGCACCAAATGGACTGAGGCTGTTACCAGCAAGACCTGCACTACAGATGACATTATTAGATTTCTGGAAAGTAACATTGTTACCAGGTATGGAATTCCTTATGCTTTGGTAAGTGATAATGGTTCTGCTTTCACTTCAACTAAACTGTCAAGTTGGGCTTTTGATCATGGGATTATACTTAAATTTTTATCCAATTACTATCTCCAGGGGAATGGTTTAGCAGAATCCACCAACAAGAATTTATTGAATATCATAAGAAAACTGATAGAGAAGAACCCTAGAGAATGGAACTCATTTCTAAAGTATGCCTTATGGGTAGACAGAACCAGAGTAAAAACTGCGTTAGGAAATTCACCTTTTCAACTAGTATATGGGGTGGATCCCATCCTTCCTGTAAACTTGAAAATTCCTACTCTGCAATTTGCTCAAGAATACCTAGGCATAAACAATAAGCAAGAAGTCAGGTTGCTTCAGTTGATGCACCTAGAAGAAAAAAGGAGTCAAGCAATTGACCAATTTGCAAAACATCAGGTTGTTGTCAAACGCTGGTTTGACAAGAGAGCCAAAGTTAAAGCTTTTAGGATATCCAATTTGGTCCTGATGTGGGATAAGGCCCATGAAAAGAAAGGTGACCATGGTAAGTTTGATAAATTATGGATAGGTCCCTTTCAAATTTCTGAAATATTAGGAGACATCACTTATAGGCTTAAGAACCTGACAGGTGAGGATGTCCCATTACCAGTCAATGGACAATTCCTCAAACATTATTTCCAAGCCTGAGTGACTTCATGGCATTCATGTGTATCATATTGTATATTTGTATAGTTGTTTGTATAGTGTTCTTTTGTCTTGGGTTGTTTTGGTTGAGTTTTGTTTTGGTAAGTCAAGATGATGCACTTCATCACCCAAGAAAATAACTAAATTGTTAGGATTCAAGTGACGAGATCAGATTTAGATATAGGTTGTAATTCATTCTAAGAAATATTCATGCCAGGTTTATAATTTCTTTTCATCAGGGTGCCTTTTCTTGTCCAAAGTGAATCAATCACAATGAAACACCTAACAACCTTGGGCTTGTTGAAGACACGAGTATAGGTGTTAAGTGAAAAATCTAAAGGGACTCCCTTGCTACCAATACAATCTCCAACCTAAAGCTATAAGTGACTATACCTTATACAAATGAGCTGACATGATGATATCAGATACATATATATATATATAAAAACTAAACAATAATATTAGGCCATCTAAGTAACTCTACCGGGGCTATAGACACCTGCTGGCAGTGGGGCTCTACTTAGGGAGATTGTATAGATAACCTTGCCGGGGCTATGAACGCCTGCTGGCAGCAAGGCTCTATCCAGGTTGGCTATGAGGGATGATCTCCAACTATGTAGTTTAACACTAGTTACTTATGTTTTCAACTTGCTTTCAAGATGAGGATAATTAATCATATGCACACACATGATCCTTTGTTAGCATTGTTATCATGATGAAATTTTATCATTCAAGGGTCATGATGATTATACTTAGAAAGATTTAGAATACTATAGATAAATATGATCACATCACTTGAATCATTGGAATTTGTTTGTTTTCTTTGGTGGCAAGTTGTTGTGTGGTTACACAACACTATACCATTGAAACCAGATGTTAGGCCCTTTAGATAGAAACAGAGACCTGTCAATGCTTTGGTGGAGCCCATCATTTTTGAAGAAGTTAAGAAATTGCTCAATGCCAAGATCATATTTGCTGTAAGACATTCCACATGGGTGGCTAACTTGGTCCCAGTAAGGATGAAAAATGGTGACATCAGATTATGTGTAGACTTTAGGAATTTGAATAGAGCTTCTGAAAAGGATAATTATCCTTTGCCTTCTCTGGATGAGGTCCTACAGATTGTAAATGGTGCAAAGATGATGTCATTTTTAGATGGTTTCTTAGGTTACAACTAGGTGATGGTAGACAAAATAGATAGATTGAAGACTGCATTCACCACAAAGTGGGGAATATTCGCCTACAAGCACATGCCTTTTGGATTGATAAATGCTGGCACAAAATTTCAGCGAGCAATGGATATAGCCTTCAGAGGCTTGATTGGTAAATGCATAGTCATATACGTGGATGACTTGATAGTTTTCTCTAAAGAGAGAGGGAATCATGTGGAGGACCTCAAGAAGGTACTGAACAAATGTGAACATTATGGAATATCCCTAAACCCTAAGAAGTGCATATTTGGGGTAACCACAGGAAAGTTATTAGGTCACCTGATAACAGAGAATGGGATCATCATTGACCCTAAGAGAGTAGAATCAATCATGAAGATACAACTTCCTGGAAGTAAGAAGGAGCTCAAATCTTACTTTGGTAAGATTAATTTTGTTAGAAAATTTATTACTGGTTTTGTAGAAATTGTTAGACCATTGAATGCCATGCTAAAAAATGATGTCAAAATTGAGTGGACACCTAAAGCTAGAGCAGCTTTTGAAGATATCAAGAAAGCCATATGTAATGCTCTAGTTCTGATCAGTCCAAATTATACCAAGGATTTTTGCATTTACTCATTTGCTTCAAAGCATACATCTACAATAGTATTAACACAGAGAAGTGAGGCTAAAGAAGAAAATCCTATAGCATTCATGAGTTATCCTTTCAAAGATGCAAAACTCAGATATATGGATGTTGAAAGACAAGCACTTGCTCTGGTTTGAGTAGTCAAGAAGTTTAGACATTACATCCTAAGAAGTAAGGTGATTGCTATAGTACTAGATGCAGTAGTAAAGATGCTTTTAATGCAAAGTGAACTAGGTGAGAAGAGAGCCAAATGGATTACTGTCCTCCAAGAGTATGATATGGACATAATACCCATGAAATTAGTGAGAGGACAAGTATTGAGCTAGATGATATCAGAAATTGATCCTAACATCATGAGCCAGTAATATGTCATAAATGAAAAGGAAGAGGAGAATGGTATTCAACTTGATGATTGGGGTAGTTCTCTCTGCAGATTGATGATTTCTCTCTTATGGTTTTATTTAATGCAGTTACACTGCCCTAGAGTGGTTAGAAGTGTACCTTTTCTTTTCAGTGTGTTTCTAATATCTTTGGATCCTGCATTGTACTTTATTGCTCTTAAAAAAAAAATAGTTGTGTTTTCCGCTCTGGTTTACTAACACTCTAGGGTTGCACGACGGGGCATTACATTTGGTATCAGAGCCCAAGTTAAAACACTGGGTACCCTGGTTATAATTGAGCCCATTATGTAACTTTATGCTTGAACTCTGTAGAATAATTTTATCCCTATTGTGTTTTTTTTAATAAATGCCTTTGGTGCTGTAGGTAGATGCCTAGAGGTAGGGGCCGAGGTCGAGGCAGAGGTAGGGGTCGTGGGAGAGGTGGTGGCTGTACACCTCCTCCCAGTTCTCCTCAGTCGAGTGCCCATGAAGGTGGAGGTCAGAACATAGGGGGTCAGGATCAGCTTGATGGAGCTCAGTTGAGACAGATTCTTGAGGCCGCCCTTGCCCATTTAGGCCCTAGATAGGAGGACAAGCAGACCCGAGGAGAGCAGGAGGTAGACCAGAGGGGTCCTAGAGAGAGAGAGAGGTCTCCTAGACCTAGGGAGTTGACAGCTGAACAGGGGGCCACCATAGGCAACCACATGAGGGATTTATTGAGAGCACGCCCTCCCATCTTTGATGGAGCTGGTAGTGGACTTGAGGCAGAGACTTGGCTTTTGGACCTAGGTAGGTGTTTTGCCATGCATCCGTATGGCAGCAACACCAAAGCCAGATGTGCTATTCTGCATCTTCGAGGGTACGCTTCGACCTGGTGGTGGCTAGAGGAGCAGAAGTTGCATTTGGATATTAGTACTGTCTCTTGGGAGTTATTCTTAGAGAGATTTAGAGCCCGTTTTCTTTCTGAACATTGGAGGCAGCGTCAAGCAGATGAGTTCCACGAGCTGAGGCAGTTGGCCATGACAGTTGAGCAGTATGAGTGTAGATTTTATGAGCTCAAACAGTATGCAGGTATTGGGGATGATGAGTCCATGTTGGTGCAGCATTTTATCAGGGGCTTGAATGCCTGGATTAGTGGAGGGGTTCGTGTGCTTGAACCTAAGACTATGGAGGTCGCCATGGAGAAAGCCTGGATTGTGGAAGAGAATCTGGCTATGACACTTGGTGGACATACGGGAGTGCACATTGGCAGTGTACCATCTTCAGGATATGGTTCTCGAGGTGGTCACACTCAAGCATCAAGTTCCCATGCACCCTCAAAGGGTGGCTGGCAGCAGCAGTATTCACAGTCTAAGCCGAAGAGTTCACATCATCAGCAAGGTAATAGATTTCAGAAAATGAAAGACCGGTCTTGGCAGCACAATAAGTAGAACTGTTTTGATCAGCCAGCTCAGAGTACGCAGTCCACAGTGAGCAGAGGCAGCGTCCAGCAGTCTAGTGCTTTCAAGGGTGACGGAGGTTTTGGTAGAGGCACCGGGTGTTTCTCTTGTGGCCAATAGGGCCATATTGCTAGACAGTGCCCGCAAAAGGCAGAATCAGGATTTAGACACCATCTGGCGGCATCAGAGCTGATAGTTGGTGATGCAGGTAGGTCTCACCAAGTCTTTGCAGCGGTAGATGACCGACAGGCAGAGCATCAGGGCACCGTGGTGGAGACTTCCGGTTGCATGCGAGGTATTATTTTTCTATTTTATTTGACTCTGGTGCATCTGATTCATTTATATGTCCTTCTCTTGTGGAGTGTTGTGGCTTAGAGGCGACAAAGCAGGCTAATAGGTGGTAGGTTGAGTTAGCTTTCGGGGCTAAGATAGCAGTTGAGTCCCTAGTTTCTGGTTGTGATTTGATGATTGGCTCCTTATCTACTTCTGTGGACCTTCACATTCTACCCCTGGGTTCATATGACATAGTTTTGGGGATGGATTGGTTGGAGGTGCACCAAGAAGTAATAGATTGCCGACATAAGTCTGTTAGATGTGTGGATGATTCTGGTGCTGAGGTTGTGGTGGTAGGAGTTCAGAGACCCATTTCCCTACGTATGATCTCTGCTATGCAACTCAAGAGATGCATGCGTCAGGGATGTCAGCTTTTTGTAGTGAAGGTTAGTGATTTAAAGATGGAGGAGAGTCGAGAGGCATCTCTTGATGATCACCCACTCTTGAGGGAGTTTGCAGATGTTTTTCCTTCTGATATTCCAGGGATGCCACCTAGGCGTGACATCAATTTCAGGATTGATCTGGTTCCCGGTGCAGAGCCTATCTCACGAGCTCCATATAGGATGACCACTCAAGAGCTCAAAGAGCTTCGACTGCAGTTGGAGGAGCTGTTAGCCAAAGGGTTCATTCGACCTAGTGTTTCTCCTTGGGGAGCACCTGTGATCTTTGTCAAAAAGAAGGATGGATCTTTGTGGCTATGTATCAATTATCGATAGCTCAATAAAGTGACAGTGAGAAATAGGTACCCCTTGCCTCGGATCGATGATTTGTTTGATCAGATCAAAGGAGCAAAGGTATTCTCTAAAATTGACCTTAAGTCAGGTTATCACCAGTTGCAGATATTTGAGGCAGATATTCACAAAATAGCATTTTGTACCTGTTATGGACATTATGAGTTCACCGTGGTACCATTCGGGTTGACGAATGCACCTTCAGTTTTCATGAGCTTGATGAATGGTGTCTTCCGTACTTATCTTGACCATTTTGTCCTTGTGTTCCTTGATGATATACTGATTTATTCAAGGACTATGGAGGAGCATGAGGTGCATTTGCGTCAGGTTTTACAATGTCTGAGAGAAAATCAGCTTCATGCCAATTTATCAAAATGTGAGTTCTTTCAGACAGAGGTCAAGTACTTAGGTCATGTCATTTCGGGAGAAGGTATTGCGGTGGATCCCTCAAAGATCCAAGCTATTATGGACTGGCCCACTCCCACTAATGTTTCTGAGGTCCGTAGTTTTATGGGGCTGGCAGGTTATTATCGTCGTTTTGTCATGGGGTTTTCGAGGATTGCCCATCCTATAACTTCTCTTCAGAGGAAAGGGAAGAAGTTTGTTTGGACAGAGCAGTGTCAGGCAGCTTTTCAGACTCTTAAGGAGCAGTTGACTAGTGCACCGATATTAGTAGTTCCTGATCCTGATAGGGACTTTGTTGTTTGTACTGATGCTTCCTTGGAGGGTTTGGGAGCAGTTCTGATGCAGGATGGTCACGTGATTGCCTATTAGTCTCGCAAACTCAAGGATCACGAATTGAACTATCCTACCCATGACCTGGAATTAGCAGCAATTGTGCATGCCTTGGTGAGATGGAGGCATTTTCTGTTAGGACATCGGTTTGAGTTACATAGTGATCATCGTAGTTTACAGTATATTTTCACGCAGCCAAACTTGAATGCGAGACAGAGGCGTTGGATGGAGTTCCTATGTGAGTATGACTTCGAGGTCAGATATATTCAAGGCAAGGAGAATGTGGTAGCAGATGCTCTTAGTCGTCAGAGGCACGAGATCTCAGCAGTTTCTCTTACAGTTGATTTGAGAGGTCAGATTCTTGCTGCTCTTTCGACGGACAGTTGGTGTCAGGAGGTGAGATCTGAGATTGAGTCTGGTAGACCTTTAGAGGGTAGATTCTTCGGTTACTAATTTGAGTCAAATGGTCTTTTACGACAATTGGGTCATATCTATGTTCCTAGTTCTGAGGGTCTTCGTACCCTAGTTTTGTCTGAGGCACATCGGGCACCCTACTCTACTCATCCGGGTGTCAAGAAGATGTATGCAGATTTGCATCAGCTGTACTTTTGGAGTGGCATGAAGTGGGATATTGCTGATTTTGTGTCAAGATTTCTTGAGTGTCAGAGGGTGAAGGCAGAGCATCAGCACCCTGCAGGTCTTTTCCAACCTCATTTGATTCTAGAGTGAAAGTGGGATATCATTTCGATAGACTTCATTGTTGGTTTACCGATGTCATCTCATCGACATGATGCTATTATGGTCACTGTGGATAGGTTGACAAAGGTAGCTCACTTCTCTCCTGTCCGTGCTTCTTACAATGCTTCAACGGTGGCCAGAGTATTCATGGAGGACATTGTCAGACTTCATGGGATTCCTCGTAGGATCATCTCTGACAGGGATCCAGTGTTCACTTCCGCCCTTTGGACTTCCTTGCAGCATGCCTTGGAGACAGCTAAACTTTAGTTCAGCTTACCATCCTGAGACTGATGGTCAGACCGAGAGGGTTAATCAGGTTCTCGAGGATATGCTGAGGATGTATGTGATGGATCAGCAGAGTCATTGGGAGGATTACCTATACTTGGTGGAGTTTGCCTATAATAATGGATATCACAGTTCTATCGGTATGTCTCCATTTCAGGCCTTGTATGGTTGTCCTTGTAGGACCCCTTTGAGTTGGGATCGTCTGGAGGATAGAGTTCTTCTGGGTCCTGATATGCTTAGAGATATGGAGCAGTAGGTTGAGAGGATTAGAGAGCATTTGGTGGTAGCTCAGGATAGATAGAAAAAGTATGCAGATGCTCGTAGGATTGATCGCCAGTTTTTGGTTGGGGATCGGGTGTTCTTGTGTGTGCGACCGCGAAAGAGTCCAATCCGCTATGGAAAGGGTTCTAAGCTAGTGCCACACTTTGTAGGACCTTTTGAGGTGTTAGAAAGGATCGGTCTTGTTGCTTATCACCTTGCCTTGCCGCCTAGCCTTTCACGCATCCATGATGTGTTTCATGTTTCAGTACTTAGACCTTACTTTCTAGATATTGCTCATGTTCTTGATTGGACTGCTCTGCAGGTAGATGACGGGCAGCTGGCTTTAGAGCCCGTAGGCATTCTTCAGCACAGAAGACTTGCTCTCAGGGGCAGAGACGTGGAGCAGGTCAGGGTCCAGTGGGACCCTAATGATGAGACCTCTGCTACTTGGGAGGATGCTACCAGGATGAGGGAATTATATCCTCACTTATTTGTAGGCTTCCAGGAGTAAGCCTAGATCTAGGGGGAAGGATGTAATGCCCCTTGCCTTTTGGCTTGTGTTAGATGTTACTCTATTATTACTTTTATCAGTTCTAGAATAGTTGATAGCTTTATTTCATAATTGCAGTTTCGAGACATTTGGACTAGTATGTATTAGTTTTATGTTCTCCTTAATCTTCATGGACTATGTTCGAGGGATGTATTGAGACATGTGCTATGAGTTTTGATGATACTATGATTACTTTAGTTTTGATGAGATGGATATGCTTTGTGATGGTTAGAAAATATCATGTTTATGTTTCTGATTATAGTCTTGTGTTGGAGCGGGGACGGTGTAGTACTACTCGGATCGAGCACCCTACTACGCTGAGATTCTCTGTCTCGGTGTGTGTGATATATATGTGTACAGTTGATTATAGATAACCCATTGGTTTTCACGCAGGTTGCAGGTACTGGGCCTCGACTCCACCTGATTTAGCAGGTGTGAGCGGGCCCTACACCATGGATAAGGTGATGGAGATAATATGATGTCTTTACCGCTAGGTCAATTCCAGTCCTTGTCATGGTCTTGTGTACTTGTCATCACCTTGGGTCCTTGCCTTAGCCATGTATTGTGACACGATGTTGTCCCTTGGTTCTGGTGGTCAGTCGTCGCGAGTTGCAGAGTGTAGTTACATTGTTATACTTGGTTATGCATCTTTTGTTCCCTTATGATCTTATAAAATTTGGCATAGTCGTATGAATTGGTATATTGGGTTTGAAAAGCCTTTTTATTGGCATGACCAGTATTGTAAGGTTTTAATGTCTATGATTTTTGAAGTTGTGGAGAGGATTTAATATATATTTAACTTATTATTTATTTTGGGAATAATTTAAGTAATGTTGTAAACATGTATGCAGGTAATGAGTGCATAGTTGTGTTAAAATATTCCTTTTAGGTGAATAATTTAATGTTGGTTATTGCTAGATATAATTAGAGATTTGAGAATCTCTATATTCGGAAAAAAAAAAATCAATTTTCTCTATGGTGTGGGATTGTGTAGTTGTTGGGAGTTATTGAAATTTATTGGATTTCCTATTTTTGGTCTCAGGGAGTTGTCATGAAGGGGGGGGGTTTATGTCTGTAAAAATTTTGGGGTTCAAAAAGGAGGAGACTGGTTACAGAAGAATACTTGGAAAAGAAAGAGCAAGGATTCTGGGAGAAGATTAGATTCTGGAGTGTTTTGGTATGGGTATGTCTTGCAAAGTTCTGCATCTCCTTGTCTTTGATTTCTCTGTAATAGTGAGTTCTTGTTGAATTCTTTAGATGATGGCATGGGCATAGAATCGACCTGTTTGTCATCCTACTCTCCTTTGTGAAATTCTTGCTTTTGTGTTGGTTGATCCGTGATTTTTGTCTGTAGATTAAATGGAACCTTTTCTCTTGCATTGATTTTTTTCTTTTTGTCCTCGAGTTTGATCACTTCCTGTAACATGCTTGTAACGGGCCACATTAGAATTGAAAGGCTTGTGCAACTTCCATGATGAGCCATTCACGTCCTAAACCACTTCACCTATGGAGATGTTCCTTCTAGCATAGTCTGACACCTGTGAAGCTTGATTGAACATTTTTCTAAACCGCATTTGATCTGGGTGTGTGATGGGAACTTGAGAATGTTGAAGCCTGTAGCTCTGTTTGTCCCTCATAGGAATATCTATAGTTTCACCCTGTACTTTTCATGATCTGGTCACGCCAGTATTAATTTTTTGTGTCAAGTGAATTAGTTTTAAATTAGATTGCTCTCTGTAGGGTTAATAATTCAGAAAATGTAGACCTTTTTGCCTTAGTAAGCACCGAGTTGTATAGCAAAAGTTGAGGTCGATGCCGCCAAAATCTTGTCTTGCTACTCCATCTTATGAGTGAATCACATCAAATCTTTGAAACCTGAAAATGATGATTGTGGCCTACCTAATGCAGAATTGACCATGTTTGTTGCTATAATCAAAACCAGGTAAGTTTTTCCCTTTGTATGTGCCTTGTTGGATATTCATTTCTATCTTCAAGACCTCCGTACATGCCGTCATCATTTAAGAATGAGGATGCTAACCTTGCGCTGTCAATTGCACTCATGTGAATGCCGCTTCAGCCTCCCAGCGTTTCCATTGGCATTGCACTCATTCGAATGTTACATCAACCTTCCACTGAATCTATCGTTTTGCACTCAGAAATCAATGCATGATGCGTTCTGCTAAGCTATCTTCGTGCCCTTTCTATGGCGCTGTCGTCGACCAACAGCTTCTTCTATCATCTACACAATCCTTTGTTTTCTTTTCTCTTACCTTCAATTTATCTCTCTGAAACATAATCGCCATCTTCGACTGGTAAGATAGAATGGTTAAGATTCTGTGCATAAAGTAATTGCCTTTCTATGATTCGAGGGATTCGACCATAATAAGAAGCTTCCGTTTAAAACTCTAGTAAATCTTTTAAGAACAGTTTCCTTCTATTAATTAGTGCAGGTGACGATTTCCTCTCTTGAAACGATTAATGGAAAGATATCATTTTGCAGTTATCCTTATCATGTATCAGAATCAAATAGATTTCAGACAGTGTCTTAATTGTAAATGTTGTTAGTAGAGAATATCTATCCAGCTGTATTTGACTGCACGTGAATATGTACTAAAACCAGTTTTGCAGAAGGGTATATAGTGAACTTAAGTAGTTTCGTTTGGAAGAAAATATGATTTGGTTTAGTTCGTTTAGTTGTCATAGTTGATGTGCTATCTTGGCTTAGTATAGATTTTGTGTTGGTTCAAGATTTAGGGGAATTATGTTGTCTTTATGAGCATCATGTTATAACTGTATTTTGCTATCGGGTTAGGCTATAGGACTCGAGTTAGGCGTTAATACTAGATGGAGTGAATCTATAGTTATAGTTTCCTTCAATTGACACCGGAGGATATCATATATTTCTAGATTAGATCAAGACTTTCAAGTAGGGATATGACCATTTTACCTTGAGATAGCTAGTCATCATGCAGAAAGGCATATCCTTAACGTATGGCTACATAGACAATTTATGCTTTCTCTATGAAGAAGAATTCATTATCTTGATTTTTTTTTTTTTAGATGATTCTATCTTAACAAAATTTTCATTAGAGAATTAGATTCCTTGTCATCGTTTGGTAAGGGTATAGGTTAGTAGAGAATGTTTTGTAGTTATAACATTGAGTATGAAATGGTTTTATTAGATCATGAATGGATTGATGGTCGAAATAAGAGTACTTGTGTGGTTAATTTATGTAGTGATAGAGATTGTAGTAGTTATTGATATTATGTTTCTAGCCTCGAGATATCAATTTTGTGCTAAGTTGTGTATTAAGTACCTTGTTGAATATTTTCATTGCTTGTCATGTGGATTGTTCTCTCCGATATTTTGTTGTCCCTAAATCGAATTAAGATAGTGATACCTTTGGCTCATTGCATACGTGTTGGTGTTGAGTCTGGTGTTTGTGTTGTTGTCCTAATAGTCCTATGGCATGCATATGAGTCCCTTAGGAGGCATAATTTGGCATGTGACAGGAGGGTTAGTTGATGTGGTTGTCTTGATCATTTGTGTAATTTCAGGGATTTGCCACCTTGGAAGCTAGGATAGTCTTGTGGCAAGGTCATCTTGTGTTATGTTTTTTTCTCAGTCGCTTGATCCTTGGTCATTTTCCAAGTATGATCGTGGTGGTTGTAACCTTATTTTCCACATTGGAAAGGATACCGTGGTGACCCAGTAAGAACTTCCTTATTGACTCCAGAGGTTACACCGTTAGTCTTGTGCTTGTGTCAGTGGTTTCTAGATGGTGACGTTTTAACCTTTTCTTGAAGGGAATCAATGGCTTATTGTTGAGGTTAAATGAATGGCTTTTACATTGGTATGGTATCTTGTTGAGTCCTCTATTCTTGCATGAGGTGGTTTGACTGATGGGTCATAGAACACTAAGGGAGTGGCTTCCATGGTGGGGCCAGCACCTAGTGAGGGGTCGCCTGGGTAACCCCATGGAAGTTGTAAACAAGTGGAAACCTAATAATGTACCTAGGAGGGTTGGGTAGTGATACACTTAACAAGATAAATAATGTGACCTCGCCCACACCTTGAGTGCTCTCATAGGCCAAGGGTGGGTTGAGAAGGCCTGGTCGGCAAGGCCGACCTCCTCGTCTTCACGAGAGGACAGGTCAGTTTTGCATGTGTCACCCTATGGGGCTGGCGCCTAGAGAGAGGCTGCCAGGGTAACCATAGATGGGGGCCGGCTTCTGGTGAGAGATAGCCTGGGTAACCCATGCTAGGGCCATGTGATGACACTCTCCTTATGTAGCTCTATTATGTTCTTCTTTCTTTGTTGGTACCTCTGGAGTGTGGTCATGTTTTTCATGATTGAACTGGTCTGATGTTAGTGATCTGTCTGGTTGGGTACTGTCAGTTCTGTGTAGTCTTTCATCATGTATGTCTTCACGGAGTCTAGTATTGGTATTTGTGTTCTTGTCTGTAGTCATGACCTTGTGGTAATCCTCTTATTATCTCCTAGCTCGGTGGGGTGGACCTCAGGGTTCCACATGGTTGGGAGGTAGAGCTATCCATTGGTGTTCTAGAGATTCAGTTGCGTCATGTGCGGAGATGTTCCAGTTTCAGATGCTTCCCTTTTTGCAACAAGTATTGTATACCTTCTATGTACTAATTTGTAAATCAACGAGATCAATCTTGTAATCTTGCAACCTTGTAATTTTGGAATCTTGTACTCTTGTAACCTGGTACTCTTGTAATCTTGTATCTTGACACTGTGACTATGTAATCAAAGCTTAATGTTGTAAAAGATATTGGGGTAGTTCTCTCTGCAGATTGATGATTTCTCTCTTATAGTTTTATTTAATGCAATTACACTGCCCTAGAGTGGTTAGAAGTGTACCTTTTCTTTTCAGTGTGTTTCTAATATCTTTGGATCCTGCATTGTACTTTATTGCTCTTAAAAAAAAAAATAGTTCTATTTTCCACTCTGGTTTACTAACACTCTAGGGTTGTAGGATGGGGCATTACATTTGGTATCAGAGCCCAAGTTAAAACACTGGGTACCCTGGTTATAATTGAGCCCATTATGTAACTTTATGCTTGAACTCTGTAGAATAATTTTATCCCTATTGTGTTTTTTTTAATAAATGCCTTTGGTGCTGTAGGTAGATGCCTAGAGGTAGGGGCCGAGGTCGAGGCAGAGGTAGGGGTCGTGGGAGAGGTGGTGGCGGTACACCTCCTCCCAGTTCTCCTCAGTCGAGTGCCCATGAAGGTGGAGGTCAGAACATAGGGGGTCAGGATCAGCTTGATGGAGCTCAGTTGAGACAGATTCTTGAGGCCGCCCTTGCCCATTTAGGCCCTAGATAGGAGGACAAGCAGACCCGAGGAGAGCAGGAGGTAGACCAGAGGGGTCCTAGAGAGAGAGAGAGGTCTCCTAGACCTAGGGAGTTGACAGCTGAACAGGAGGCCACCATAGGCAACCACATGAGGGATTTATTGAGAGCACGCCCTCCCATCTTTGATGGAGCTGGTAGTGGACTTGAGGCAGTGACTTGGCAGCAACACCAAAGCCAAATGTGTTATTCTGCATCTTCAAGGGTTCTCTTCAACCTGGTGGTGGCTAGAGGAGCAGAAGTTGCATTTGGATATTAGTACTGTCTCTTGGGAGTTATTCTTAGAGAGATTCAGAGCCTGTTTTCTTTCTGACCATTGGAGGCAGTGTCGAGCAGATGAGTTCCACGAGCTGAGGTAGTTGACCATGACAGTTGAGCAGTATGAGCGTAGATTTTATGAGCTCAAACAGTATGCAGGTATTGGGGATGATGAGTCCATGTTGGTGCAGCATTTTATCAGGGGCTTGAATGCCCGGATTAGTGGAGGGGTTCGTGTGCTTGAACCTAAGACTATGGAGGTCGCCATGGAGAAAGCCCAGATCATGGAAGAGAATCTGGCTATGGCACTTGCTGGACATACGGGAGTGCACATTGGCAGTGCACCATCTTCAGGATATGGTTCTCGAGGTGGTCACAGTCAAGCATCAGGTTCCCATGCACCCTCAAAGGGTGGCCGGCAGCAGCAGTATTCACAGTCTAAGCCAAAGAGTTCACATCAACAACAAGGTAATAGATTTCAGAAAATGAAAGACCGGTCTTGGCAGCGCAATAAGCGAAACCATTTTGATTAGCCAGCTCAGAGTACGCAGTCTGCAGTGAGCAGAGGCAGTGTCCAGCAGTCTAGTGCTTTCAGGGGTGACGGAGGTTTTGGTAGAGGCACCGGGTGTTTCTCTTGTGGCCAATAGGGCCATATTGCTAGACAGTGGCCGCAATAGGGAGCATCAAGATTTAGACATCGTCCGGTGGCATCAGAGCTAACAGTTCGTGATGCAGGCAGGTCTCACCAAGTCTTTGCAGTGGTAGATGACCGACATGCAGAGCATCAGGGCACCATGGTGGAGACTTCCGGTTGCATGCGAGGTATTGATTTTTTTGTTTTATTTGACTCTGGTCCATCTGATTCATTTATATCTCCTTCTCTTGCGGAGTGTTGTGGCTTAGAGGCGACAAAGCAGGCTAATAGGTGGCAGGTTGAGTTAGCTTCCAGGGCTAAGATAGTAGTTGAGTCCCTAGTTTCTGGGTGTGATTTGATGATTGGCTCCTTATCTACTTCTATGGACCTTCACATTCTACCCCTGGGTTCATATGACATAGTTTTGGGGATGGATTGGTTGGAGGCACACCAAGCAGTAATAGATTGCCGACATAAGTCTGTTAGATGTATGGATGATTCTCGTGCTGAGGTTGTGGTGGTAGGAGTTCAGAGACCTATTTCCCTACGTATGATCTCTGCTATGCAACTCAAGAGATGCATGCGTCAGGGATGTCAGCTTTTTGCAGTGACGGTTAGTGATTTAGAGATGGAGGAGAGTTGAGAGGCATCTCTTGATGATCACCCACTCTTGAGGGAGTTTGCAGATGTTTTTCCTTCTGATATTCCAGGGATGCCACCTAGGCGTGACATCAATTTCAGGATTGATCTGGTTCCCGGTGCAGAGCCTATCTCACGAGCTCCATATAGGATGACCACTCAGGAGCTCAAAGAGCTTCAACTACAGTTGGAGGAGCTGTTAGCCAAAGGCTTCATTCGACCTAGTGTTTCTCCTTGGGGAGCACCTGTAATCTTTGTCAAAAAGAAGGATGGATCTTTGTGGCTATGTATCGATTATCGACAGCTCAATAAAGTGACAGTGAGAAATAGGTACCCCTTGCCTCGGATCGATGATTTGTTTGATCAGATCAAAGGAGCAAAGGTATTCTCTAAAATTGACCTTAAGTCAGGTTATCACCAGTTGCGGATATTTGAGGTAGATATTCACAAAATAGCATTTCGTACCTGTTATGGACAATATGAGTTCACCGTGGTACCATTCGGGTTGACGAATGCACCTTCAGTTTTCATGAGCTTGATGAATGGTGTCTTCCGTACTTATCTTGACCATTTTGTCCTTGTGTTCCTTGATGATATACTGATTTATTCAAGGACTATGGAGGAGCATGAGGTGCATTTGCGTCAGGTTTTGCAGTGTCTGAGAGAAAATCAGCTTCATGCCAATTTATCAAAATGTGAGTTCTTTCAGACAGAGGTCAAGTACTTGGGTCATGTAATTTCAGGAGAAGGTATTACGGTGGATCCCTCAAAGATCCAAGCTATTATGAACTGGCCCACTCCCACTAATGTTTCTGAGGTCCGTAGTTTTATGGGGCTGGCAGGTTATTATCTTCGTTTTGTCATGGGGTTTTCGAGGATTGCCCATCCTATAACTTCTCTTCAGAGGAAAGGGAAGAAGTTTGTTTGGACAGAGCAGTGTTAGGCAGCTTTTCAGACTCTTAAGGAGCAGTTGACCAGTGCACCGATATTAGCAGTTCCTGATCCTTATAGGGACTTTGTTGTTTGTACTGATGCTTCCTTGGAGGGTTTGGGAGCAGTTCTGATGCAGGATGGTCACGTGATTGCCTATGAGTCTCACAAACTCAAGGATCACGAATTGAACTATCCTACCCATGACCTGGAATTAGCAGCAGTTGTCCATGCCTTGGTGAGATGGAGGCATTTTCTGTTAGGACATCAGTTTGAGTTACATAGTGATCATCGTAGTTTACAGTATATTTTCACTTAGCCAAACTTGAATGCAAGATAGAGGCGTTGGATGGAGTTCCTATGTGAGTATGACTTCAAGGTCAGATATATTCAGGGCAAGGAGAATGTGGTAGCAGATGCTCGTAGTCATCGGAGGCACGAGATCTTAGCAGTTTCTCTTACAGTTGATTTCAGAGGTCAAATTCTCGCTACTCTTTCGACAGACAGTTGGTGTCAGGAGGTGAGATCTGAGATTGAGTCTGGTAGACCTTTAGAGGGTAGATTCTCTGGTTACTAATTTGAGTCAGATGGTCTTCTGCAACAATTGGGTCGTATCTATGTTCCTAGTTCTAAGGGTCTTTGTACCCTAGTGTTGTCTGAGGCACATTGGGCACCCTACTCTACTCATCCGGGTGTCAAGAAGATGTATACAGATCTGTGTCAGATGTACTTTTGGAGTGGCATGAAGTGGGATATTGCTGATTTTGTGTCGAGATGTCTTGAGTGTCAGAGGGTGAAGGCAGAGCATCAGCACCCTGCAGGTCTTTTCCAACCTCATTTGATTCCAGAGTGGAAGTGGGATACCATTTCGATAGACTTCATTGTCGGTTTACCGATGTCATCTCGTCGACATGATGCTATTATGGTCACTGTGGATAGGTTGACAAAGGTAGCTCACTTCTCTCCTATCCGTGCTTCTTACAATGCTTCAACGGTGGCCAGAGTATTCATGGAGGACATTGTCAGACTTCATGGGATTCCTCATAGGATCATCTCTGACAGGGATCCAGTGTTCACTTCTGCCCTTTGGACTTCCTTGCAGCATGCCTTGGGGACACAGCTAAACTTTAGTTCAGCTTACCATCCTGAGACTGATGGTCAGAACAAGAGGGTTAATCAGGTTCTCGAGGATATGCTAAGGATGTATGTGATGGATCGGCAGAGTCATTGGGAGGATTACCTATACTTGGTGGAGTTTGCCTATAATAATGGATATCACAGTTCTATCGACATGTCCCCATTTCAGGCCTTGTATGGTTGTCCTTGTAGGACCCCTTTGAGTTGGGATCGTCTGGAGGATAGAGTTCTTCTGGGTCCTGATATGCTTAGAGATATGGAGCAGTAGGTTGAGAGGATTAGAGAGCATTTGGTGGCAGCTCAAGACAGATAGAAAAAGTATGCAGATGCTCATAGGATTGATCGCCAGTTTTTGGTTGGGGATCGGGTGTTCTTGCGTGTGCGACCACGAAAGAGTCCAATCCACTATGGAAAGGGTTCTAAGCTAGCGCCACACTTTGTAGGACCTTTTGAGGTGTTAGAAATGATCGGTCCTGTTGCTTATCACCTTGCCTTGCCACCTAGCCTTTCACGCATCCATGATGTGTTTCATGTTTCAGTACTTAGACCTTACTTTCCAGATATTGCTCATGTTCTTGATTGGACTGCTCTGTAGGTAGAGGACGGGTAGCTGGCTTTAGAGCCCGTAGGCATTCTTCAGCACAGGAGACTTGCTCTCAGGGGCAGAGACGTGGAGCAGGTCAAGGTCCAGTGGGACCCTAATGATGAGACCTCTGCTACTTGGGAGGATGCTACCAGGATGAGGGAATTATATCCTCACTTATTTGCAGGCTTCCAGGAGTAAGCCTAGATCTAGGGGGGAAGGATGTAATGCCCCTTGCCTTTTGGCAAGTGTTAGATGTTACTCTATTATTACTTTTATCAGTTCTAGAACAGTTGATAGCTTTATTTCATAATTACAGTTTCGAGACATTTGGACTAGTATGTATTAGTTTTATGTTCTCCTTAATCTTCATGGACTATGTTCGAGGGATGTATTGAGACATGTGCTATGAGTTTTGATGATACTATGATTACTTTAGTTTTGATGAGATGGATATGCTTTGTGATGGTTAGAAAATATCATGTTTATGTTTCTGATTATAGTCTTGTGTTGGAGCGGGGACGGTGTAGTACTGCTCGGATCGAGCACCCTACTACGCTGAGATTCTCTGTCTCGGTGTGTGTGATATATATGTGTACAGTTGATTATAGATAACCCATTGGTTTTCACGCAGGTTGCAGGTACCGGGCCTCGACTCCACCTGATTTAGTAGGTGTGAGCGGGCCCTACACCATGGATAAGGTGATGGAGATAATATGAGGTCTTTACCGCTAGGTCAATTCCAGTCCTTGTCATGGTCTTGTGTACTTGTCATCACCTTGGGTTCTTGCCTTAGCCGTGTGTTGTGACACGACGTTGTCCCTTGGTTCTGGTGGTCAGTCGTCGTGAGTTGCAGAGTGTAGTTACGTTGTTATACTTGTTTATGCATCTTTTGTTCCCTTATGATCTTATAAAATTTGGCATAGTCGTATGAATTGGTATATTGGGTTTGAAAAGCCTTTTTATTGGCATGACCAGTATTGTAAGGTTTTAATGTCTATGATTTTTGAAGTTGTGGAGAGGATTTATATATATTTAACTTATTATTTATTTTGGGAATAATTTAAGTAATGTTGTAAACATGTATGCAGGTAATGAGTGCATAGTTGTGTTAAAATATTCCTTTTAGGTGACTAATTTAATGTTGGTTATTGCTGGATATAATTAGAGATTTGAGAATCTCTATATTCGGAAAAAAAAATCAGTTTTCTCTATGGAGTGGGATTGTGCAGTTGTTGGGAGTTATTGGAATTTATTGGATTTCCTATTTTTGGTCTCGGGGAGTTGTCATGAAGGGGGGGTTTATGTTTGTAAAAATTTTGGGCTTTGAAAAGGAAGAGACTGGTTACAAAAGAATACTTGGAAAAGAAAGAGCAGGGATTCTGGGAGAAGATTGGATTCTGGAGTGTTTTGGTATGGGTATGTCTTGCAAACTTTTACATCTCCTTGTCTTTGATTTCTCTGTAATATTGAGTTCTTGTTGAATTCTTTAGATGATGGCGCAGGCATAGAATCGACCTGTTTGTCATCCTACTCTCCTTTGTGAAATTCTTTCTTTTGTGTTGGTTGATCCGTGATTTTTGTCTGTAGATTAAATGGAACCTTTTCTCTTGCATTGATTTTTTTTCTTTTTGTCCTCGAGTTTGATCACTTCCTGTAACATGCTTGTAATGGGCCACATTAGAATTGAAAGGCTCGTGCAACTTCCATGATGAGCCATTCATGTCCTAAACCACTTCACCTATGGAGATGTTCCTTCTAGCATAGTCTAACACCCATGAAGCTTGATTGAACATTTTTCTGAACCACATTTGATCTGGGTGTGCGATGGGAACTTGAGAATGTTGAAACCTGTAGCTCTGTTTGTCGCTCATAGGAATATCTATAGTTTCGCCCTATACTTTTCATGATCTGGTCACGCCAGTATTAATTTGTTGTGTCAAGTGAATTTGTTTTAAATTAGATTGCTCTCTGTAGGGTTAATAATTCATAAAATGTATACCTTTTTGCCTTAGTAAGCATCGAGTTGTATAGCAAAAGTTGAGGTCGATGCCGCCAGAATCTTGTCTTGCTTCTCCATCTTATGAGTCCATTTCTGTTGCTATAATCAAAACTAGGTAAGTTTTTCCCTTCATATGTGCCTTGTTGGATATTCATTTCTGTCTTCAAGACCTCCGTGCATGCCATCAGCATTTAAGAATGAGGATGCTAGCCTTGCGCTGTCAATTGCACTCATGTGAATGCCACTTCAGCCTCCCAGCGTTTCCATTGGCATTGCACTCATTCAAATGTCGCATCAACCTTCCACCGAATCTATCATTTTGCACTCAGCAATCAATGCATGATGCGTTCTACTAAGCTATCTTCGTGCCCTTTTTGTGGCACTATCGTCGACCAATAGCTTCTTCTACCATCTACACAATCCTTTGTTTTCTTTTCTCTTACCTTCAATTTATCTCTTTGAAACATAATCGCCATCTTCGACTGGTAAGATAGAATGCTTAAGGTTCTGTGCATAAAGTAATTGCCTTTCTATGATTCGAGGGATTCGACCATAATAAGAAGCTTCCGTTTAAAACTCTAGTAAATCTTTTAAGAACAGTTTCCTTCTATTAATTAGTGCAGGTGATGATTTCCTCTCTTGAAATGATTAATGGAAAGATATCGTTTTGCAGTTATCCTTATCATGTATCAGAATCGAATAGATTTCAGACAGTGTCTTAATTGTAAATGTTGTTAGTAGAGAATATCTATCCAACTATATTTTACTGCACGTGAATATGTACTAAAACCGGTTTTGCAGAAGGGTATATAGTGAACTTAAGTAGTTTCGTTTGGAAGAAAATATGATTTGGTTTAGTTCGTTTAGTTGTCATAGTTGATGTGCTATCTTGGCTTAGTATATATTTTGTGTTGGTTCAAGATTTAGGGGAATTATGTTGTCTTTATGAGCATCATGTTATAATTGTATTTTGCTATCGGGTTAGGCTATAGGACTCGAGTTGGGCATTAATACTAGATGGAGTGAATCTATAGTTATAGTTTCCTTCAATTGACACCGGAGGATATCATATATTTCTAGATTAGATCAAGACTTTCAAGTAGGGATATGACCATTTTACCTTGAGATAGCTAGTCATCATGCAGAAAGGCATATCCTTAACGTATGGCTACATAGACAATTTATGCTTTCTCTATGAAGAAGAATTCATTATCTTGATTTATTTATTTATTTTAGATGATTCTATCTTAACAAAATTTTCATTAGAGAATTAGATTCCTTGTCATCGTTTGGTAAGGGTATAGGTTAGTAGAGAATGTTTTGTAGTTATAATATCAAGTATGAAATGGTTTTATTAGATCATGAATGGATTGATGGTCGAAATAAGAGTACTTGTGTGGTTAATTTATGTAGTGATAGAGATTGTAGTAGTTATTGATATTATGTTTCTAGCCTTGAGATATCAATTTTGTGCTAAGTTGTGTATTAAGTACCTTGTTGAATATTTTCATTGCTTGTCATGTGGATTGTTCTCTCCGATATTTTGTTGTCCCTGAACCGAAGTAAGATAGTGATACCTTTGGCTATGAGTCTGGTGTTTGTGTTGTTGTCCTAATAGTCCTATGGCATGCATATGAGTCCCTTAGGAGGCATAATTTGGCATGTGACAGGAGGGTTAGTTGATGTGGTTGTCTTGATCGTTTGTGTAATTTCAGGGATTTGCCACCTTGAAAGCTAGGATAGTCTTGTGGCAAGGTCATCTTGTGTTATGTTTTTTTCTCAATCACTTGATCCTTGGTCATTTTCCAAGTATGATCATGGTGGTTGTAACCTTATTTTCCACATTGGAAAGGATACCATGGTGACCCAGTAAGAACTTCCTTATTGACTCTAGAGGTTGCACCGTTAGTCTTGTGCTTGTGTCAGTGGTTTCTAGATGGTGACGTTTTAACCTTTTCTTGAAGGGAATCAAGGGCTTATTGTTGAGGCCAAATGAATGACTTTTACATTGGTATGGTATCTTGTTGAGTCCTCTATTCTTGCATGAGGTGGTTTGACTAATGGGTCAGAGAACGCTAAGGGAGTGGCTTCCATGGTGGGGCCGACGCCTAGTGAGGGGTCACCTGGGTAACCCCATGGAAGTTGTAAACAAGTGGAAACCTAATAATGTACCTAGGAGGGTTGGGTAGTGATACACTTAACAAGATAAATAATGTGACCTCACCCACACCTTGAGTGCTCTCATAGGCTGCCCCCAAACCCCCGCAAGGGGCACTGCCCCTTGACCCCATAGGAATTTGGGGGGAAATCATGCTGATAAAAGTGGGATAAATATAACCTCCAAGTCTGATTAGGCTCCATATAACAAAAGATCCTTGTACATGATGACAAAGGAGACTGCCAAAGTTGAAGGAACCTACCCAGTGTGAAGGAAAATTACAACCCCAAATGATCTCTCTAAACATTGAAGAGGGTGAGGGTCCTATAGGGATATCAAAAGAGATAGTAGCAGAGTTTTGGTATGGTGAAAAACATAGTAGAGTTTGCATAATTGTGAGCATATAGAAAGGGGGTTTGAAGGATTCAATGAGAATAAGTCTATGTAGTTTAGAAAAACTTAGGGGTTATGAAGAATCACACAAACCAGTTGAGGTTTTCCAAGACACAAACACTATCAAGATAGTATAAGGTTAGTCAAGTCTTGTTGGGCTTGTACCTTCTCTTTTAAATTTGTATCTTTGCAATAGAATCTCATTAAACCCTTAGAATAATGCTAAAGCCCTTTTGTTAAACACAAATGCATGAGCACAAGTGCTTGGTGATTCAAAAAGAGAGAGGACTAGGAACACGACATGGAGGTTTGCATGATTGTTGGAAGAAGGTTTCAAACCTTACATAATGTAGGGATTTATGGACAACATTGATCTCTAGCCTTGATAGATGATGGAGCGTGAGAACAGTGTTGAGACCATGAAAACCATAGAAGGCTATCTTGAAGGAGTTGTCAAGACCTATCAAACCAACTCAAAGTTAGTGTTCTACATTGAAAGATTTGCATAAGTCAAAGGGTCTAAAATAATGAGCATGAGCCTAAGGAGATATACAAATCAGAAGCTCCATGTTCCCACAAAATGTAGTCAACCTTTTTTGGAAACTTCATTCTCATCTAAGCACAAATCAAGAAGAATAGTGACTAGCTACATTGCATGACAGAGTTGGGGAAAGCACTGAATGTGGTTATTGAAGGCTTCAATGAATAGATTGAGGAAGGAAATATATCTTAGGTATTAAGAGCTTTTATGAAGTCTAGTGGAGGATTTGAGAAGCCCTTGGTAGGTTTTATACAAAGTGTTGATTAGGATGAGACTTATAGAAATCCTACAAGCCTGTCAAGCTATTTTGAGGCCTACATTAACCTTCCTAAAACCTCCAATCACTAAATGAGGCCCTCCATTACTATAGAAAACTGTCAGAAGTCTTCCAAACATTCAAGGTTCCATTAATAGTATTAAAAGCTTGTTATACATGTGAGACCTATAGAGGCATATGAAGTTTGTTAGAACTTTTAAACATTGCTAATGGTTAGAGGATTTAAACATCTAACCAAGAGGTTTGTCTAGGGTTTTAAGCTTTTTTGTAAGAATCTTAATGAGGGTTTTAAAGTCTTTTGGAAGCTTTGAGTTGTAGAGCTTTTGGGGACTGTTAGTGATTAGATGGATACTATAAGGTTTGTAAGAGCAGTTAGTTCTTGTGAGATTCTTTTGAAGTCTTGTTGAAGCCCTAGGGTTTGCATAGTTATGTGAAAAGCCTTTATAACTCCTAAATCCTTGCATGATAACCTAGAGATATTTCAAGAATGCAAGAAAATGTGTGAGCTATAAAGAAATTGTGGAACCCTAAAGATACATAAAGGAAGTCTTGCAAGTTTGGACATGATCTAAGGTAATAGAGAAAGAAGAGCATGAAGGACAAAGTTATCATTCTATTCCAACAACCTATAGGTTTGTCTATCATCAAAAGGCATGTCCTATTCCTAGGAGATATACAAGGTGAATAGGGGTGGTGATAGGATTCTAGAGGTCTGACAAACGCTTGTAAGGATATGGAATGAGGATAAAGGACTGTTAGGCATTTTGAAGGCTTTGTATGAACTCTAAAAGTCTTGAATCAACCTGAAGGATTGAATAGAGGTCTGCAGAGTGAAGTTATAAAGGATTCAAGAGATCATTATTAGTTTCATCCAAAGCCTTGTTTAGAATGAGGATAATACACTCCCTCAAACTCTGAAAGAGCATAATATGGTATCTGCAGATATAGGATAAAATATTTATAGAAGCTCATGGGTTGTGAGGTCATTGTCTTGCACCTTTGTGAATGTCTACATGTGGCAGAGTTATCTAATCATTCTAAGACTACCAAGAATGTTGATGGCTTACAGAGGTCAACACACATCATATGAGACATCATGAACACTCTAACAAGAGAATAAGGCATGATATTATGAGAATATGTAGCTCATGAAGAAGGAAAGGAACCTAAAGGTTATCTAACTGTGTAGCAGTCTAGAGTTGAAATACACAATCTGTATTTCAACTTGGAGATCAATTGGAAGAAAGGGGCTTGTTCTTCATGTCAAAGGAATAATTGTTCATGTTAGAAGCTTTTTTGTACCTTGAAGACATGTCCAGGCTAATGTAGGAGATTTCAATGTAGAGTGAGGTGGTTGGAGGTCATAAGGAAGTTTTAAAGATGTAGTTTTAGAATCCAATGAAGCAAGATCCTTATCAAATGCCCTCCAAAGGAATCGAGTTAGTTCAAAGTCATAAAGAACATGTCCTATATTCATGCAAGTAGTTTGAAGAGAACTTGTGAATAGTAAGGGAAGTTATGACATCACTTATGATAGTTTTTCACCATAATGCATACATCTTGGACAGTGGAGATTGTTGTTAAAGTCTTCCTAGGAGTATTTTTAGGAAAAGGGGTTGGAAAATTCAAATATCATCTTTCTCTTTGCCTTCTTGGAGCTTTGGAGGGAGAAAAACAAGAAAACAAGTCTTCCCAATGCCCAAGGAGAGGTTTAACTCCATTATTAAAAGAGCAGTTGTCATTATTTCTTGAGAACCAGACCCTATATTCCCTCCATGATGTTGTATATGCAATTTTATGTATTGTATCGAAGGATGAAGTCCTTATCTCTAAGTTTTTAGAAATGTATCCTTTATTTTCTAAGAGAATAGTATTGTAGAAGAACCTTGTACTAGCTATAAAAATGCATTTTGATCAATAAAATCTGATTTTCTGCCTTCATCTTATCTTTTGTGTTGTGTCTTACTAAATGGGTTTGAAATTAGCTTGTGAAACATTACTTTCCTTGTAATTCCAACTTCTTTTTATGGATGTTGTGCATACATTTATCAACTGATTAAGATCACTTGTGCATGGAAAATTCATTTAGGAGTTTATCCAACAAAATTTTGTGCATCACCACACCAAGAGTTTCATTTATTCCTCTTTATCCCTTTTCTAATGATGAAAACTAGGTAGAATTAGGATTAGTTTAAGTTTCAAAAATTAGATAAACAAGGAACCGGCCCTTTATCTAGAGGTTTGGCTTTGAATAGCAAGGTCCCACACCTTGAAGTCATTCACATTGTATCAATGAGTTTGTTGAATTAGGCTCAACAAGGGTGTAGTTTGAGTAATAATGGTTTTTCGTACGCCTGGTGGGACCACTACACTCCAAGTTGGAGTTACAACTGAGAGATTTGGTGTTGTTCTCAACATTTTGAAAGCATTTACAAGCACTTGGCAACTCTACAAGATTTGGTTGCAAATCAGTCTTATAATTTTCATGCCAAGAGTGGAGACAAGGGTTCTTCTAGAGGTAAAAAATTATAGTTTGTTGAATTACTTTTATCTATTTCAGTAAGAAGTGATAGGTTGTCAAAATCTCATGTAAGGAAAAGAAAAAGTGTTGTAACAACCTCCCCAATATCCAAATCTACCCCACCCTTGGCATGCTTCCTTAACCAACAACATTTTCTCATGTTTTCAACATGGATCAACCAGGAAATAGAGTGTTTGTCACCTTAAATGCAGGAAACCCTCTTAACCTTTAGCAACATGATCACATTCTAGCTTTAGCTCTAAAAGTTATCCCATATTTCACTGGTGAAGACACTAAAAACACTATCACACCTATAGAACATATACAAGATATTGCAAATATATGTTCTATTCACAATATCACTCAAGACAATTTAGTTGTGAGGCTTCTTGCAACTTTATTGAAGGGAAAAGCACTCCAATGGTATAGAGGATTACAACTTGGTACTATTCACAATTGGGATGAACTAGGATAAAAGTTATGCCAACAATTAGAAGACAAAAGTAATCACTTATCTTTTATGGAATAGTTGACCACCATTAAAATAACCCCTCATGAGTATATTATAGACTTCAATTTCATGTTTCAAAAGACCTAGGATAGGATTCCACCCTTGGTTAAACCCTCTCCCAACACTATTTTTATACTATTTGAGGTCTCTAAATAATGATATCACTGTCATGATTCAATCCAAGGGAGGGACTATTCTTCCTAATGAATATGCCATAGCCATAAGATCTGAGAGCAACCTAATCCAAGTTGGGAAAATTTCTTCTAGACCAATGCCTTGGTTTCCTAAAATCCCAGTTGTCCAACCAAGTTTGGCTCCAATTTCTACAATAAATAGTCAACCAAATTCTATTATCACACCTTCAAATGAGAGCTAGATGAGGTTAAAACTCTTTAAAGATTTTTTGAAATGATTTAGTGGCACTTAAAAGGAAAGCTCAACCTAGTAGACACTATCGGCTTGCAAATCAGACCTATCAACCTAATAGATAGCCCTACCAAGGAAATATGCAAGGTCAAAATCAGTTGAGTTATGCAAGACCCATAAACACTATGAATCCAACTGTTGCAAGCTCATCAAGAGAACTTGTTCTAGCCCAATAACTTGTCACAAGATCATGAGTGGTGTCACTCATGTAACCAACTACATAACCAAAGTTTGGACCAACAAGGATGTCAAAATGGTATACTTAGTCAAGCTCTTATAGTTTAGAATGTGTCATCATTTTTAGAACAACATTCTAATCCAAATCAAGAAGCCTTGGGAAGACAAGAACAAACAAATGGTGAGTCTATATTGGTGAATTGGCATGAATCTGAGTTTTGTGGTTTGAATCAAGCATAAACATTTGGCAAAGACATGAGTTCAGTGGCTCATAACACAAGGTCTAAAAGGAGGGCAATGGAGGACAGATCAACCTCCATGATTGGTCATACATCAGCCTCTCAAACATTTCAAGTGGCTTCGAAAGAAGGTACAATAGTTAATACACCTATAGCACAAGAAAATTAGGCTGTTGGTAAGGGTATCCAAACACAAAATCAGTCACAAAGCAATCAACAAATAAGAGTAGACCCTATTGTCACAAAAATTCTTCCAAAGGTTGGTTCTCTTCCTTTCAATATTGTTGATCAAATGAATAAAACTAACTTGAATGTTACAATGTGGGAAGCCTTGTTAATCCCAACTCAAATAATTTTTCTTCAAGAAGCCATGAAAGGTTTCAATCAACCATCTAGCTCAACAGATAAGGAAGGTACAATAGCAACAACTAGCCTTTACCAATCAAAAGAAGAGGTAAACTCAAATAAAATCAATAAACCACCTCCCTTTTATGTATCTTTTATTATTGGAGGAAATTTGGTTCATAATTGTATGATATATTTAGGGGCTAGTAGTTCAGTTATGCCCAAAGAAGTACCTGACTAGCTAGGCATTAAATATGAACCAGTGTCTAAAGGAGTGGTAAATTAGATGGTATTTCTATCAAAATAGTAGGGGTCATTAAATGTCTAAAGTTAACTCTACAGGCATGCCCAAGCTACTCCGTTTTACTAGACATTTAAGTCATAGACCTTACCTCCTTTTTTGCCATATGCTTATCTAGAGATTTTGCAACTAAAATGGAAGGGTACTTGTAATCTGATTGGTCTCATATTTTTTTTAGGACCAGATATGCTACTAAAGTGACCTTAAAAGTTGAAACCATTTTAGTTAACCATATTGAGCCATACATCCCTAGTTTTGTTAACATGAATTGCACACTTCAGGACCTAGAAGATGACAATACTATCCATGAAGCTATCACACCTTTAGAGGGAGTTCCTAATTTTTAACTTGATGAATGGGGAAATTTTTTTTAGTTTGATCCTTTTTCTCACATGGAGGAAATAGGCTTGGGTAATTATTGTATCCATGAAGAAAATTCAATAAATCCTAATCTTGTGAAACCACAAGAAGATTTTGGTGTAGTGTGGCAGTTGTATTTTGATGGGTCAAGGAATAAAAATGGAACAGGTGCTAGTGTTACTTTGATTTCTCCCAAAAAGAGAGGTATTTCTTTTCTTTTAGACTTCAATTCAATTATGCTAATAACGTGGTTGAGTATGAAGCATTGGTTTAGGGACTTCAACTTGCACAAAAGAGGGCAATCAGAATGTTGCAAGTGTTTGGTGATAGTGAGGTGATTGTACACCAAGTTAGAGGTCAAAATGCATATAAAAATAACTTGTTGAAGGTTTACAAGCACAAAGTATGGGATCTCATTGAATATTTTGATGCTTTTAACATCCTAGTTGTCCCTAGAGAGAAGAACAAGGATACTGATAGGCTTGCAGTAGTATGGATACAATTTGATATCCCAAATAAAATCATGAAAGACAAATGAACATGTCAAATTAGTGGTAAGACCAGCTATCCCTGATAATGATTTGAGTTGGAAATTGTTTGAGAATGATAAGAAAATTGCTAAATTTTAGTGGAAGAAGCAAGATTTGTTTCTAAAAATAAGTCAAAACTACACGAACAATATGGTGATCAGGTCATTCAATTGAATGCAAACAAGACGCCCAAGGGACTAATCACTTTAGAGAGTATTTTTAATACTGATGATTAGATTAGAGATGACAAGATGAACATGGTCATCAAGGAAGAGGACTATGAGGAGGTAGTTATAGATGAGGACAAGGTTTTGGAGATTGGCAAAGTATGTAATAAGTCTGAAAAAAAGTTTTAACAACTCTTTGTGAATAATATGATGAAATTTTTGCATGGACTTATAAAGAACTTAGATGTTTTGATCCTAACTTAGCCTAGCACACTATCGAATTGGATCCAAATTCCAAGTCTGTTAGTAAAAAATTAAGGTCTATCAACCCCAAACTTGAACCACTAATCAAAAAAGAGTTGTCCAAACTTCTAGAAGAAAACATTATTTATCCAATCAAACACTCTTCTCGGGTAGCTAATATAGTACATGTTAGGAAAAAGAATGGGAAAATTATACTTTTGTGTGCACTTTACGGAAATGAATAGGGTTTCTCTTAAGGATCACTACGCTCTTCCATCCATGGAACAAATCCTCCAAACAGTGGCTAGGGCTAAAAGGTTCTCACTCCTAGATGGCTATTCAGGTTATAACCAAATTCTTGTCCAAGAATCAAACCAATTCAAAATAAATTTTACCACCAAATGGGGCACAATGGCTTATAGAAAGATGCCTTTTGGGTTGACCACTGCTCATACAAACTTTGAAAGGGCAACGGATATGGATTTCAAGGGATTGATTAATGAAATAATTTTAATTTACTTAGATGATATAACATCTTTTTAAAGCATGTACATGAACATTTGGGCCATTTGAAGGAAGTGTTTGACAGGTGTAGAGAATATGGTGTATCCTTGAACCCAAAAAAGTGTGTGTTTGTTGTCCATGAAGGCAAATTGTTGGGATATGTGGTGTTAAAAGATGGTCTTACAATTGATCCTGAAAGGGTAAGTGTTATTTTATCCCTCTCTCTTCCAAGTCATAAAAAGGGTCTTCAAAGTTTTTTGGGGAAGATTAATTTTGTGAGGAGGTTCATACCTATATTTGCCTCCTTGGCTAATCCCCTTACTTCCATGTTGAAGAAACATTCAATTGGTCTAAAGAATGTAAAGATGGTTTTGAGGCAATCAAGTTAGCCATTCTAAAGATCCTACTTTGGTTAACCCAAATTATGATAAAGAATTCATTTTGTATGACATTGGAAGTGAAGGAAGTGTATCAACTATTTTGACTTAGCAAAATAGTGATCATATGGAGTAGCCAATAACTTTCTTTAGCCAACCACTCAAAGGTTATGAAATCATGTATAGCTTTGTTGAAAAACAAGTTTATTCTATTGTGAAGGCTCTTAAAGAATTTAGACACATGCTTTCTAACAACAAGGTGAAGGAGTTCATTTTCTCCTATGTTCTTTCTTTACTATTGTATTGTCTATGTATTGTTGTTTATACGATATTTTGTTTTTTTGAAGTAACTCACCTTCTTTTTATCTGTGTAGCCTCTATTCTCTCCTTCTTTATTAATGACAAGATTGTCTCTAGGCCATCTCATTGTATAAGGAGATTGTTCTGTTACTTCTCTTGGTGTAGGAGTTCCTTTTCTCCTTCTTTCTTTGTAACCGTTATACTATCATATAATATAATAGTATAGGTGCTAGTCACCTTTTTCTTAAAAAAAACAAGGTGCAACTAATGGTTAATCACCCAAGTGTGAAATAATTCTTATTGATGTAGGAGTATCCGGGTCCACGAGAAATCCTCATCAACCAAAAAAATTTCTTTTCTTTTTTGCTTGTTTGTTTTCCTTCATGTTTTGTTGCATGAGTTGATGATCAAATTTCTGGAGACTTTCCTAAGTATTCTTGGCCAAGTGTTGACTTGATCTTGAAGAAGATCTAAAAGGGTACTCACATTTCAATTTTGGCAAAGATCTGAGCTAAATTGGACAAGTTATGCAAAAATGAAAATTTCAGTGTCTACATGATATGAATATAAGCAAATGACCCTTGAAATCCCGTAAAAATCCAAGTGATGGCGTCTTCTTGTTAAAAAACCAAATGGGTGTCCAAAATCCCAAGTTGTGCAAGATTCTGAGAAAAATTGAGCAAGTTATGCTTAAGCGGAACTTTGGTTTGCAATAGGATACATGGCACTTTTGTATGCAACAGGATATATTCGGTAGACCCTAAAATCCCCACAATATCCATTAGACCCCAAAATCCCTACAATGTCCAATAGACCCCAAAATCCTTGCAATGTCCAGTAGACCCCAAAATTCTTGAAATGTCCAGTAGACCCCAAAATTCCTGAAATGTCTAGCAGACCCCAAAATTTCCCCAATGTCTAGCAAGGTCACTTTTACCCTCAATGTCCAACAAGGTCACTTTTTTCCCCCAATGTCCAATAGGGTCACTTTTTTCCCCAATGTCCAACAGGGTCACTTTTTTCCCCCAATGTCCAATAGGGTCACTTTTTTCCCCAATGTCTAGCAGGGTCACTTTTTCCCCCAATGTCCAGCAGGGTCACTTTTTCCCACTTTTTTCACTCGAAAGCACCCAAAATCCTTGCAATGTCCAGTAGACCCCAAAATTCTTGAAATGTCTAGTAGACCCCAAAATTCCTGAAATGTCTAGCAGACCCCAAAATTTCCCCAATGTCTAGCAAGGTCACTTTTACCCTCAATGTCCAGCAAGGTCACTTTTTTCCCCCAATGTCCAATAGGGTCACTTTTTTCCCCAATGTCCAATAGTGTCACTTTTTTCCCCCAATGTCCAATAGGGTCACTTTTTTCCCCAATGTCTAGCAGGGTCACTTTTTCCCCCAATGTCCAGCAGGGTCACTTTTTCCCACTTTTTTCATTCGAAAGCACCCAGAAAGTGACAAAAACGGTTTTTTACCGTCTGTATTGTCGATCTAAGAGCCATTTAATGATTGACAAGTGTCCTATTGACATGATGAGTGTGGTGGCCACCTAAAATGCCTATAAATAGGGGAATTTCACACTAAAAGGGGTAGACTTCTCCATAGTGAGTTTTTAACTTCGAGTGGAAGATTTTTTTGGGTTTTCATAGGAAAGCTAGGGTTAGTCTGATCTGAATTATATTGGAATGATTGTAAGGCTTAGGCCAAGGCATGTATGAAGACCATTAGACTCCTGTTGTAATATTTTCTATTGCATATTATGAATAAAGAGTTTTTGATTCATTGTTGTGTGTTGTTCATTTTGTTGCTTTGTTCAGTAGCTTGTCAAAGCCCCTAGACCTTGATTTGTACCAAGTGGTGTCAGAACTTAAGTTTGGAATTCCTTGAGGCTATGGGATTGTTGTGAGAGGGAACCTAAGGAGATTGTTGTAGGAAGAGTGAATAGAAAAACCTGCAACTGCAGAGGGACTGCAAACATGGCATACTAACCAAGAAGAAGAAGAGGAGTTGCTCCAAGAGTTGGGGATGCAACATTGGTAGAGATGATTAGAGGCATCACAACTAGGCTAGATGCAATGGAAAGAACACAACACAAAGGAGTACCTATAGAGGATGTGAGTGATAATGAAGAAGAAGCAGAAGGAGTAGATGGATATGAAAGGATGTTCCTGAGTACAATTACGAAGATTGCCAATAAACCCCATGTATAGTTACCCAATTAAAGTATTTTTAGTTGGAATCTATTGAAGACTCTAAGAGGGTGAAACTTATGGATGCAAAGATGAAGGGACATGCATCTATGTGGTAGGATCATGTGCAAGTTGAGAGACAGAGAAAAGGAAAGGAAAAGATTAAAACCTAGGAGAGGATGTTAACTAATTTGAAGGCAAAATTTCTTCCTGTAAAGCATCAAATCACCATGTTTAAGATGCTATAGAACCTCAAGCAGAGGGATAAAAGTGTGCAAGACTATACCAAAGAATTTTACAAATTGAACATTAGGGCTAGTCACATTGAAGATGATGTTGAGAAGATCTCTAGGTACTAAATGGTTTGCATTATATTCTATCCAAGATGAAATTATCATGGACATAATTACTAGCATAGAAAAAACCTATCAATTTGCATTGAAGGAAGAAGAAAATATCTCTAGAAGGTAGAATAGTTCTAGGGGAAGAGGTAAATCCTCCAAAGGAAGAGGATAGTCCAATCCTAGACATGGTTCTTAGGATAAGCAAGGAGAAACAAGTTCTTCTCATGCCAGTACCCAAGGAGGTAGAGGAAGGGGTGATTACTCCCAAGGTAGAGGAAATTTTAGAAGAGGAAGACAATTTAGTGGAACATGTTTCCAATGTGGATAGACTGGACATAGGGCATTTGAATGTCTTGAAGTACAAAAGAGCAGTGGCAAAGGAAAAGAGGCTAGATTCCATATAGCACAAGCTGAGGAGGAGAGTGTGGCAAGTGTAGCCTCACCAAAGTTTGGAGAAGAACCCAAGGATGGAGAATCCTTGATGCTGAGGAAATTTCTTCTAACACCAGAAAAGGTACAAGAGGAACCAGAACAACAAAGAAATCTATTTAGAACTAGATGTAAGTCTGGAGGAAAATGCTGCAAATTCATTGTGGATAGTAGAAACACTGACAACTTAGTGTTAGAAGAGATGTTGGAGAAGCTAAAATTGAAGAGGTTGAAACACCCAACTCCCTACAAGGTTTCCTGGCCACAAAAGGGACATCAATTATTGGTAACTGAATAATGCCTTGTTAAATTTCACATTGAGAATTACAAAGATGAAATAATGTGTGATGTTATGCCAATGGATGCATACCACATTATGTTAGGTAGACCCTGGCAATATGATAGGTAGGCCATTCATGATGGCAAGAGTAATTGTATTAAAATCATGAAGGGTGGGGTTGAGTATGTGTTGAATCCTTTGAAGGATAAGGATGAGGAAGTTGAGAAAACCAATAGGGTTTGTCTAGTAACTAGAAAATAGTTCCTAAATGAAATAAAAAAGGAGATGGTATGTTATGCCTTCCTACCTCAAGTTGTAGAAATTATGAAAATAGAGAAAGGGGTAGAAGTTCCCACAGAAGTTCAAGAAATTCTGAAGAAATTTAGCAAAATTCTACTGAAGGAATTACTGGATGGATTACCTCCAACTAGAAGTATAAGTCACTGCATGGACTTGATATCGGGTGCTAGTCTAACAAATAAGCACCATATAGAATGGCAGGTGTATCGAAAATGAAGAGGTGAATAGACAAGTGCAATAGCCATTGGATAAGGGGTTGATTAGAAAGAGCCTCAATCCGTGTGTTGTGCCAGTTGTACTGACACCTAAGAAAGATGGGAAATGGCAAATGTGCACTGATTTGAGGGTTATAAATAAGATAACCATTAAGTATAGGTTTCCATTGCCTCGTATGGATGACTTGATGGATTGTTTGAGTGGAGCAAATTACTTCAACAAGATTGATTTGAAGAGTGGATATCACTAAATCAGAATTAGAGAAGGGAATGAATGGAAGACAACATTCAAGACCAAGGATGGATTGTATGAATGGCTAGTGATGACATTTGGGTTGAAAAATGTACCCAATACCTTTATGAGATTGATGAATAAGGTAATGAAGCCTTTCCTTGGCAAATTTGTTATTGTTTATTTGGATGACATTTTAATTTTTAGTAAAACAAAAGAGGAACACCTACTACACCTTAAGGTAGTTTTGTAGAGGTTAAAAGAAGAAAAGTTGGTGGTAAACATGGATAAATGCAATTTTATGCAGAGGGAACTAGTATATCTAGGTTTTGTAGTGTCTAAAGAAGGGTTGAAGATGGACCCTGAGAAGGTTAAGGCAATAGTGGATTGGCCTTAACATAGAAATATGTTTGAGGCCAGAAGTTTTCATGGCTTGGCGAGCCTCTATAGGAAGTTCATTAGAAATTTTAGTGGAATATGTCCACCAATCACCAAGACAATAAAGGGTGTTAGGAAAGAGTTCTAGTGGATAGTTGCAGTAGAAAAGAGCTTTCAGTTGTTGAAGAAGAATGTGATAGAGCAACCTGTGTTGGCATTGCTAGACTTTGGCAAAGTGTTTCAAGTGGATTGTGATGCTACACTTGGTAGTGCAATTGGGAGAGTGTTAAGTCAAGAAGGTAGACCCGTTGCCTACTTTAGTGAGAAACAGAATGAAGCAAAGAAGAAATACTTAGTTTATGACCAATAATTCTATGCTATAGTGAATGCCTTAAAGACATGGAGGCATTACTTGTTGTTAAATGAGTTTATATTGTACACATACCATCATGCCTTGCAATACATCAACAGTCAAGATAAGTTAAACCAAAGGCATATGAAATGGGTGGAGTTCTTGCAAAGTTATTCTTTTGTCTTGAAACATAGGAGTGGTAAGTCAAATAGGGTAGCAGATCTACACTTAGCAGAAGGTGTTTATTAATGAATGAGTTAAGGGTCAGTGTGATTGGCTTTGATGCAATGAAGAATTTGTATCCTGATAATCTTGATTTTAAGGAAGCATGGATAGTTTAGTAGAAGTCCAGTGAAGGGAGATAGGATGCCATGGTTGGAGTATTTCATCCAAGATGGTTTATTATTCAAAGGACAAAATTTATGTATACCTAGAGGTCCAATGAGAGAGAATATAATAAGAGAAAAGTATAGTGGAGGCTTGAGTGGACATTTTGGAATAGATAAGACATTGGCACAATTGAGTGAAGGTTATTTTTGGCCTGGGATGAGTGTAGATGTGAAGAGATGGGTACAAGGCTACAAAATTTGCTAGCTTGCTAAAGGAGCATGAAAAAACATAGGACTATATCAGCCAGTGCCTATACCAGAGAGACCATGGGAGCATCTAAGTATGGATTTTGTTTTGGAACTACCTCAAACACAGAGAGGTAATGATTCCATTTTTGTTCTAGTGGATAGATTTTCAAATATGGTTCATCTCATACCATGTCAGAAAACTAGTGATGCATCCCACATAGCTACATTATTTTCTAAAGAGGTTGTCAGGCTGCATGGACTGCCTAAGAGCATAGTTTCTGACAGGGACACAAAGTTTGGTGGCCATTTTTGGCATACATTATGGAAGAAGATGGACATTGAATTAGGATTAAGTTCATCCTATCATCCCGAGACTGATGGACAAACTGAGGTTGTGAATAGAAGTTCAAGAAACTTATTAAGATGTTTGGTGGGAGACAAACCACATCAATGGGATCTTATCTTGGCACAAGAAGAATTTCCTTACAATAATTCAGTGAACAGAAGTGCGTAAAAGAGCCTGTTCCAAATAGTTTATAGGTACAACCCAAGAGGTGTTGATGAGCTGAGAGATAGTGCATATTTGAACAAGAAGAGTGTTGTAGCAAAATATTTTGCAGAATACATTCATGAGGTTCACAAGAAAGTGAAGGAAAAGTTGGAGAAAAGTGCCAACAAATATAAGGAATATGTTGATATGCATAGGAGGGAACAAGAGTTCTAGGTAGGAGACTTAGTTTTGGCACATTTAAGGAAAGAAAGGTTTCCACAGGGAACATACAATAAGTCAAAGTTGAAGAAGATAGGCTCGTGCAAGGTGTTGAGGAAGTTCTCATCCAATGCCTATGAGATTGAGCTACTAGTAGGGATAGACATATGTCCTATTTTCAATATTTCTGATCTATACAAGTTCCATGAAGGAGAGACAAGCTTACAAGAGAATACAAACTCACATTTACCTGATACTCAAGGATGGTTAGATCAATTATTTGAAAATAAGATGGAATAAGTAAATAAAGTAATTAACTCTTGAGTGGCTAAAAAGACCAGAGGAAAGGACTACATGGAATACCTGGTGCAATGGAAGAACAAAGCTACAGATGAATCTTTTTGGTTGAGTACTACAGAGCTAGTCAAGTATGGAATTCTAGTTCCAAACTTGCCAAAATGTTCACGAGTTCCAAATCATGGAACATTTCAGTTATCCGGCATGTCTGATGTAAGAGCATCTGGGTCCAAGAGTAATCCTCATCAACCAAAAAGATTTCTTTGCTTTCTTGCTTATTTATTTTCCTTATTATTTTGTTGCATGAGTTGATGATCAAATTTCTAGAGAATTTCCTAAGGATTCTTGTTGAAGTGTTGACTTGATCTTGAAGAAGATCCAAAACGGTACTCACATTTCAATTTTGGTGAAGATCTAAGCTAAATTGGACAAGTTATGCAAAAAGTGAAACTTTACTATCTACAAGATATGGATATATGTAGATGACCCTTGAAATCTTGCAATAATACAAGTGATGATGTCATCTTGTTAAAAAGACAAATGGGTGTCCAAAATCCCAAGTTGTACAAGATTCTAAGAAAAATTAAGCAAGTTATTCTTAGGTGGAAATTTGGTCTGCAACAGGATATGTGACACTTTTGTATGCAACATGATATATCCAGTAGACCCCAAAATCCCTGCAATGTCCAATAGACCCCAAACTCCCCACAATGTCTAGTAGACCCCAAAATCCCCGCAATGTCTAGCAGACCCCAAAATTCCTAAAATGTCCAGCAGACCCCAAAATTCCTGAAATGTCGAACAGACCCCAAAATTTCCCCAATGTCCAATAGGGTCACTTTTCCCCCAATGTCTAGCAGGGTCACTTTTTCCCCCAATGTCCAGCAGGGTCACTTTTTCCCCCAATGTTTAGTAGGGTCACTTTTCCCCCAATGTCTAGTAAGGTCACTTTTTCCTGCTTTTTCACTCGAAAGTGCCTGGAAAGTGACAAAACTAGTTTTTGATTGTCTATATTGTCAATCCAAGAGCCATTTAATGATTGACAAGTGTCCTATTCATGTGATGAGTGTGGTGGGTGCCTTAAATACCTATAAATAGAGGAATTTCACACTAAAAGAGGGAGACTTCTTCATAGTGAGTTTTTGGCTTCTGGCGGATGATTTTTCTAGGTTTTCACAAGAAAGCTAGGGTTAGTCTGATCTGATATTGGAATGATTGTAAGGCTTAGGCCAAGGCATGTATGAATACCATTGTAGTCTTGTTGTAATGTTTTCTATTGCATATGAATAAAGAGTTTCTATTTCATTGTTGTGTGTTGTTCATTTTGCTACTTGGTTCATTAGCTTGTCAAAGCCCTTGGACCTTGATCTGCAGAACTTATTGAGTAGGTATGTGAGTGAGAAATGAGTTGGGTGGATTACCAATGTAATGGATTATGACATTGACATCAAAATCACCAAGCCCTTGAAAGGTCAATGGCTGATTGAACAACTAGCAGTAGATGTAAAGGCTAGAAATAATGTAGTGTGTGGTTTGAATGAGGCCCAATCCACTGATTATAATAATCCAAATAGTTGGTATGATTATATGGTTTCTTTCTTGCAAACAAGTGAGTATCCATGTGGCTTGAGTCAATAAAAAAGAATGTATTTTAGGTTGCAATCCATTCCCTATGTCCTTGTTAATAATGTTTTATTTAGAAAGGATATTAGTGGGGTTTTATTAAGATGCATTGATGGAAATTAGACTAATAAATTTCTTGAAGAGTTCCACAATATCCTTTCATGGGGCCATTTCTCACCAAGAACAACTGCTAATAAAATTATGAGGGCTAGTTACTATTGGTCCAACTTGTTCGAAGATGTACATAAATGGGTGAGAATTTGCAAGAAGTGTGCGTAGTTCACAAGGAAACAAAAATTAATATCTTTTCCCCTTCACCCCATCCAAGTATATCAACCTTTTGTTTAGTGGGGCTTGGACTTCATTGATGTAATAAACCCACCATCTCCTATTGGTCATAATAGGGTTCTAATAGCTATTGATTACTTTACTAGGTGGACAGAGGTGATTATATTGAAGGATGCTACTAAAGCTTCTATACTAGAGTTCCATGAAGGGATAATTAAAAGGTTTGGGGTTCTATTTATTGTTATTTTAGACAACGTTATGGATTTTGTAGGTACTCAAATTAGTGAATGGGATGTTAAACATGGGGTTTACTTGAAAACATCTTCAAATTATTACTCTCAAGGCAATGATTTGGCTAAGTCTATGAATAAGAAGTTAATAAGAATCATCAAGAGGAAAATATAAGGCAATAAAAGGACATAGCATACTGTAGACACCCAAATTTGTCCCAACTTTGTCCGTGTCCTACAACACCTTGTTTAAAATATTATCCTAAACATCATAAGCCATTTTTGTCCTAAATCCCACTCTTAATCCCATTTATCCATAAGCCAATTAATTAAATAAATTTTATTTATTTAATTAAAATCCCATTCAATCCCATCATCATCCTACTTAGCCAATTAATTAAATAAATTTTATTTATTTAATTAATTCCACATCATATCCCAATCATATCCTCATCCCAATTAATTTTATTTATTTAATTAATTTCCACATCTATCCTAATCATCTTCTCAATTAATTAAATAAATTTTATTTATTTAATTAATATCTAATTCATATGCCAACTAATTCAAATATTTTATTTGAATTAAGTCCTCACCTTTTACCACATTCCAACACTTGTCCAGTCAATCATGTGTTGTAGTACAACTTGTATCTTTCACATGCACAACTAATGGGACCTAATTTTAGTATTTATCTACACAAGTACACCTAAGCCTTATCTTCCCTTGCCACATGTCACATGACTACAATTTCTTAATGTGCAAGATAACCGAATCAATCCTAGCCATCCACATCAATCATTTAGCTTTTTAATCTCAACCATCCATTTGAACCAAGCCTTTTCTATAAATCAAACCCCCCACAAGCCATTAGCATGCATTGAGCTTCAAGTACCATTATTCTGCCAAATTTTCTAAGATGCATTGATCCTCAAGCATCCATATGCTGTCGAAATATCATTAGAGCCTTTGCATCCTTCATCTATCATTCATTCTATCATCTTCATCTTAATATTATGCTGCAGAAGTGAGCACTCAACATTCCTCCAACAATAATCTTTCAAAATCTTGCATGCTCATGCGAGGTGGAGAAGAGCAATGGAGATAAATCAAGCATAGCGTGGAGATCGGTTTGCATTTACATTTCTTATTTTGATTTTCATGTTGTCTTGTGCTTCATTGTGTATTGCTAGGGTTTTATCACTGTTGATTCTTCATTTATCCTATTTGCAATTTTACCCTAACTACATTTGGCACGCCCGGTGGGACTCACCCTCTTTTTGCAGGTTTATGCACTTTGATTTGTAGGTTGAAGATATTTTATATTGCTGATTTTTTTAATTTAGGGCCAGATCTGTTGCAGAGGGTTTTTTGTTTTACACAGGTCCTGTAAAAAGGAGATCTTAGATTCGTTGGAAAGAGGACTTCGAGAGCTTTCCGAAAAGTGGTTACATTAAAGATTTGGCTCAGTATTCAAAGAGTTATGACGATTTGAAGTTGACCCTGCGATTCTAATTTTTCAAAAAATTTTGACGCGCGACTTTTTGCTGATTTTTTTTAATTTATAACTAGATCTGTTGTAGAGGGTTTTTTGTTTTACACAGGTCCTGGAAAAAAGAGATCTTAAATTCGTTGGAAAGAGGACTTTGAGAGCTTTCCAAAAAGTGGTTACATTAAAGATTTGGCTCAGTATTCAAAGAGTTATGACGATTTGAAGTTGACCCTGCGATTCTAATTTTTCAGAAATTTTTTACGCGCAACTTTTACAAAAAAAAATCATATCTTTCAATCTAGCTAACCAAATCACATTCTATTTTTTGTAGGTGTTTAGAAATATTTAAATCCATTTTTCTATATCATTATTTTTCAAATCTATGGTACAAATAGATTTTTTGTCAAAAAAATATTTTTTTTCAAACCCTAGTTTATGATAATAGCTTTCTTCTATGCAAGTTTACTTGTTTTTTTTTTTTAGAATTGGTGACTTGTAAGGGCATCTAAGGAGCTAGAGCAGCATTGACATCAACATCTACAGCAAATTGGAAAGCGATTGTATCAAGTGCACTCATTCTAATCTTTCATCTCTTAATCTTGTTTGATCACACATTTGGACTTTGGGATTAAAACGAACATTGTTCGCTATCACATATTGAAATCGGGCTAAAATGAATCATTGTCTTCCTACACATTTGGTTTTGGATCTAAAACCAACAAGTGCTTGAATTGTCTTCCACACATTTCATTTCTAAAGGGTCAATTAACAAGTGTGAGTGTGAATCAAGTGACAACTCACTTGGTTTGCTTTTGTAAACCCTATCTAGGAGGCCTGCTTGGAGACACACCACTCCAAGGGACGACCTCAATCAAGGCTGAATCGAAAGACACCCTCATTGGGAGTTGTAAATCTTGTCACTCTTGGCTAAGCCCCAAAGAACTTTATACCTTTGGGAAGTGAAGGTGAAGGGTGGGTTACCCCTTTCTCCTGGCTGTGTGGCAGAATTTCACTTTCAATTCCATAGTCAACCTTGTGCAATAGATAGCCTAAGACCTAATTGGCTATACTCACTTGACTACACATTAGGCTTGTTGATGTGTCTTCCATGTGTGCTTGCATAATCATCACATTTCATTCTCAAAGTCAACAACTTGCTTATGTGTCTTGCGTGAGTGATTCATGTGTGTATATGCATAATCATTTGTTTGAATATTGCCATATCAAGCTCTAAACACCCAAACACATAAACAAATCAATCTAAACACATCATCTAAACATTCCACATCATCATCCAAATCCCTAAGCAAGCACTTGCTAAAAGGACTTAAGACAAACACGTGGTGACAACATGTCTACACTAGAGGACCTAGAAATCAAATTCCAAAGATTCCTCCAAAATCTTTATCAAAGATTACAACCCCTAAACCAAAACGCCATTGAAATATTACAATTCTTCATCCAAAAAGCTCAACCCCACGCAAGCCTATCACCTCAACTACAACACTCCATAGCCCAAGTCCAACACCTTTTAGCCACTAGTCAAGCTCAACAAGTACAACAATCCTTAGCCACTTCCTATCAACATAATCCACCTTATAGCCACATGTCATATCCATCCACTTCCTATCAACTTAATCCACCTATCCACCAAGTCAATGCCACATCAACCTATCAACCTCCACCTCAAGCTTATCCAATCCCTCATACCACCATTCCAATGCACTACCAAGCCCATCCACAAGGAAATCAAGTGATATCACAAGAACAACATGCAAGTCCAAATAGCCCTTTGTACATAAATCAATCAGGTCCAAGTACACCTTTTCAACAAGACCACCAAGCACCATTGATAGACCTAAGTCCACCTTTGCAACAAGAAGCACATCCAAGTCCAAGTAATCCCTTGTACATAAATCAAACAAGCCCAAGTTATCCTATGCAAGACTTAATTACCTTTGACAAGGGAGATACCAATCTAGCAAATGCATCTTATGAGTGGCCTTCATCATCTAATCACCCGCCAACACATGAGCCAACTAATCCTATCCCAACACCACCATGTGATCCCAATCATAGTCCATTGATCCCTTTACCTTCCAAACCACCAAGCCCCTCATTACCTTCCTCACCATTGCATTCTAATCGTTCACCAAAGGATGCGGCTGAGAGAGTTTTACAAAGAATGCTTGAAGCAAAACTCATTGAACTTCCCCCCATCAACCCATGTGAAGAAAGTCCATATGATGAACATGATTATTGTGCATACCATAGGACCAAAGGCCATGATACAAATACATGCCCAATATTTGTCCCAATTGTTTACAAGGTGTACCTACCTACAATAAAAAATCATGCCACATCATCCCCATCCCAGGTGTCACCCCCATCAAGTCCAAATCCTAATCCACCCAATCCAATTAGCTCTCAACCTAATCCTAATTATAAGCCTACAACACCATCTACCCTTATCATCCATCCATTATATTTCCCATCCACTCATACCCTTGCGAAGGATGTGATCCATTGGCTACTAGCTAGGAATAAACTACCTCCATGTCAAACACCCATTCATGAGCCTACCAAAAAACTTCTAAAGGTCATGTCCAATCCTATAATCCCATCGTGTGGTCCACCTATCCTTGAGCCTATCCAAGAGTCCTCAATTAACATTCTTAGCCCTTCAAGCCCATCATGTGACCTACAAGTTATCAAGCCTATTGACGAACCTTCTATCATTAATCCAAGTCAAGAGTCATCATATTCTCATGTTGTTGACCAAGAGCCTATCCAAGAGCCTTCCAATTCCATTCAAGCAACCCAAGAGGTATGTCAAAGGTTTACTCCTAAGCATGTGGAAATATTAAGCCCTAGTCCAACTCAAGATCAATACACTTTCATGCAACCCATCCATAACATTTACCTTCTTTATGATCAAGATGATACCTATGAAGAAGCTATCCATGAGCACCTTGATCCTATCCATAATCTTATATCCATCCATGAGCGAGATATCAAAATTGCTCCTAGTCATCCGCCATCTAGCCCTATCCATAATGAGCAAACATCCACTTGTCATGATGAGACACTTGTCCCCCAAGTAAGCATAAAAGATCAAACAAATAACTTGGATCTACATGAACATAATGCTAATCAAGATTCTAATGATCCTCCTTCCACATCTACCATCGACTCCACTTCAAATCCACTATCATGTCCTAGTGGTCTTACAACCTTTGTCCATGAATGTTCTTCCTTAGGACAACAACAACCTTTGTCCTCCACTTCACCTTCTCCATCCAATAAAGATCTCAAGTCTAGCTCCCAAAATACATCTAGTCCCATAGTCAATCGCATACTCCGAAACATGAACTACAAAGGTAAAGGCCTAGGTCTTTATGAACAAGGTATTTTAGAGCCAAACCATGTCAAGATTCCTCCACACTCATATGGCCTTGGATACAGACCCCAAGGTAAACAAGGCCAAGATGTTGGTAATCCCTCCATCTATCCTAAGTCCACTTTCCATCGCACCCCTCATCATCTACCCAAAACATATGTAGCCATTTCACCTCCATCATCCTATAAATGTCAAAAGCATGTGACCATACACCTTCCACTATCCACTTTGCCTCCACTTTTACCAACTCCAAATGTCCCTCCATCCACCTTGCCAGCATTGCTTCCAACACCTAATTATCCACTTATTCATAAGTATCCTTACATCCCTAATCATGGCCAACAAAAGCACACATTGTTTAAGCATAAAGCTTCCAATCATTCCATCCACTCCACCCACCCCATGGGTTTCAAAAGAAAAAAATTTGATGCCTCTACCTATAAAGCTAAAAATCTGAAAGGTCTTCATACCTTAGGACATAAAGAATCAAACTCAAAGCAAAGTTCATCTAGGAAGCCATCTAAACCCTTACCTCCAAATGCAAAGCCCAGAAGAAAAATGGTTTGGGTTCCTAAGCAAACAACTAGCAAGTCAAATGAGGCATCTTCATCCACATCTCAAGAATCCTAACCACCTATATCCATCCAAAAGCCACCACCTACTTCCATCCAAAACTTCCATTCCCTTCAAAAATCCCATAAGAAAAATAAAAGAACTAAACATACTAAATCTATGTGGGTTCCTAAATCACTTCATCAACCATCTCCTAAGCAAACATCTCCATTTCTTCCTACACCATCATCCAATCAAAAGCTTCAATATTTATCACGGTGTGTGCAACCATTGGTCATGGTTCCCTTCCATTCCAAAACATTCCCACATGCCTCCATCTCCCCATCCTTCATCTATTATCCTACAAATCTTCCCCATCACCTTCCTATGGTCCATGTTTTTGCATAAGTCCTACATAAATCCACACCATAAGCCACTAGCCTACCCTACCATAATCCACATCATAATCCATTATCTACCTAATCCATCTCCCATCCATGCACTCCCTTATCAACATCTATGAGCATAATGACATGGTCCATGCAAAGACATCATCCATCTCTAAAGGGACACTATCAACACTCATAGCACTAAACACTTGAGTCCCTCCTATCCATTACCATGGTGAAAACCTGGCAAACAGGCACCATGTGTAATTGTCAACCCATCTAAAAGCAAAAAAAGAAAAAGAAAAAAAAAATCAGCAAAAAAGTAAAAAGAAAAAAAAAATTAAATTAAAAAAGTAAAGAGAAAGCCCTTCGTCCAATGGTGAAAACCTGGTAAACAGGTGCCTTGGATAAGTACCATGATGAAAACCTGGCAAACAGGCGTCATGTGTAGGTTGATCTTCCATGTCACTTACACTTGGGGGCACATTGTCTCATCCAACCTATCCATTTCCAAACTATCTATCCCATTATATCATTTTCCATCTTATCTTATCCTATCTTGTCATCCTACCATCCTTAGCCATTACATAAACATGCCTATGCTATTGAACCCATTTATCCATCCTTCCACCTTTTGATCTTGATGAAGACATAGGGGAAAGATGTTGAAACATGTTTGGATATTTCTTGACATACCTTCTTTCCAAACCAAGTCCTATCCATTGAACATTTATCCATCTCATTTAAACCAATCCATCATGTCATCCCTTGGTCATGAACTTTGTCATGTAAAAATCCTAAGCATTACCACCTAAAATGGGGCAAGTTCTTCCTATGCAACATAGCCTTTGGAGATCACATCCTAGCTCCCTTATGCTCCATCCACTATGGCGTATCCATATCATGAGCTTTCCGTCTTATAGCTTATCCCCATCCATTTATCATGAGCTTTCCCTTTTATGGCATATCCCTTTATCGACCCATTTAGCATGAGCCTTCCATCCCTTGTTGCCCAACCTTCTATCCATCCAATCCCATTCATCCCTCCTTGCACCTAGACATGGTTTTCCCTTGTCATTGGTATCAAGCACAAAGGCTACCCAAATTGTAAATCCATTGGTGTTTTCCAAAACATTCAAAAAACAAAAAAAACAAAAAAATCAAAATATTCAAAAAATCCAAAAAATCAACTATCCAACGAAAAATCCAAGCAATAAAACCAATCACATCATCTAAAACAATCCATTCCATCAACATTCAATCAAAATCAAATCATCATCATCCTCAATTCTTTCTATCAATAACATTCATTCATCCATTTCAATCAATCACTTCTTCCAATGATATCAATCAAATCAATCTAAGCAATGATCTTAAATCCAAGTCACATAAATCATTATCAAGCAAGCTAATCAATCAAGGAACATTATCCAATCAAATCAACAAGTTTTTGAACCTCATCTTGTCATGAGACCAATCAATCAAATTATTATCATCATCAATGGGATATAGTGTTCCCACATCTTTGTGTTGCTCTAGGGATATAGCTTTCCCCACAATGACAACACTATCTATCATCATCAATCGAACAATCAATCATTGGTTTATGACTTGACAAGGGCAATACCTTGTTTGTTTTGCATCCTTTGAGCACACTGAGAACACTTGCTTATGCTTAGATTGAGTGGACACTACAATCCTCACAGCATCACTATCATCATTCAAAACAATCCAATCATCAAAACAATCAACCCAGCAATAGCAAACATCAAAACCAAAGTACATCAAGCTAACCATCAAAACAAATCCAATCACTTCAGCAAATCAAATGCAGCTCAATCCACCAGATATCATCACATCATCAACATTTCATTAATCCATAACTTGATCAATTCAACCCAATCTTTGATCATCATCAATCAAACAAAAATCAGAACTACATCTCATTTCCATCGTTAAGTGCCTTGATCCCGTGGATATAGGGTATGTAGGCAGTCTGGAGTATGAAGGAAGTGCTCAGATTCAGGCACAAGCAATTTTCCTCTTTCTTCTCTCCTCATTTCTTCTATCATCTATCTTATACATCATCAATAAACAACTTCTTCCAATCAATCTATCATAGCACATCAATCCAATCATCACTTCATCTAATCATCCTTCAATCATCTTCCAATCATTCCAAGCAATGCTCCAAATGCAAGTCAATCCTTAATCCATACCAAGCAAGTTAATCAATCAAGCCAAGTTATCCAATCACAATCAATGGTCTTGATCCTAGCCTTGTTGTAAGCCAAAGCAATCAGTCAACTAGCCAACCAACTTGGCAAACAACCTTGTGTTGATCTAGGGATATAGCTTTCCCTGCAATGACAACACTCTCAACTATCATCATTATCAGCAAAATAATCAAACAATTAATCATTGGTTTACAACTTGACAGGGGCAATACCTTGTTTGTTTTTGAATCATTTGTGCTTGCTTGCTTGTGTGTGTTATCATTTTCTCTTGCATTTGTATCACATCTGTATCATTCCAGCTAATATTCATATCTTGTGTATGTTGGAATAGCTTTTTGCACTATCCTTTGCATCTGAGGTCATATCATACCTTTTGTGCATTAGGACTTTAATGCTCTAAGTTTACTTCCTCATACGTTAGACAAGGTTGTATTATGCTGGGGCATGAGACACAACGTCACCCTGGTCCTTATACCTTGGTGCATAACGTCTAGTGTTATATCAAACATCATGGTTGCTCACTTTCATTGCAGCATAACACATCATCCATTTCTTCTATCCATTCCCTTATCTTTCTTTTGTAGCCAAGCCATTTCTTTTCGAGAGCATACTCATGCTTCTCCAACCCGCATATCCTCTCGAGGGGGCATCATCATCCTATCCTTTCCATCACCCTATCCTTTTCCTCTATCCATACCTTAACTTCTTTGAAATGATGTTATTCGACACAAAGCTTATCATCTCAAACATCATCTCAAAGAGGGGCAAAATGTAGACACCCAAATTTGTCCCAACTTTGTCCGTGTCCTACAACACCTTGTTTAAAACATTATCCTAAACATCATAAGCCATTTTTGTCCTAAATCCCACTCTTAATCCCATTTATCCATAAGCCAATTAATTAAATAAATTTTATTTATTTAATTAAAATCCCATTCAATCCCATCCTCATCCTACTTAGCCAATTAATTAAATAAATTTTATTTATTTAATTAATTCCACATCATATCCCAATCATATCCTCATCCCAATTAATTTTATTTATTTAATTAATTTCCACATCCTATCCTAATCATCTTCCCAATTAATTAAATAAATTTTATTTATTTAATTAATATCCAATTCATATGCCAACTAATTCAAATATTTTATTTGAATTAAGTCCTCACCTTTTACCACATTCCAACACTTGTCCAGTCAATCATGTGTTGTAGTACAACTTGTATCTTTCACATGCACAACTAATGGGACCTAATTTTAGTATTTATCTACACAAGTACACCTAAGCCTTATCTTCCCTTGCCACATGTCACATGACTACAATTTCTTAATGTGCAAGATAACCGAATCAATCCTAGCCGTCCACATCAATCATTTAGCTTTTTAATCTCAACCATCCATTTGAACCAAGCCTTTTCTATAAATCAAACCCCCCACAAGCCATTAGCATGCATTGAGCTTCAAGTACCATTATTCTGCCAAATTTTCTAAGATGCATTGATCCTCAAGCATCCATATGCTGTCGAAATATCATTAGAGCCTTTGCATCCTTCATCTATCATTCATTCTATCATCTTCATCTTAATATTATGCTGCATAAGTGAGCACTCAACATTCCTCCAACAATAATCCTTCAAAATCTTGCATGCTCATGCGAGGTGGAGAAGAGCAATGGAGATAAATCAAGCATAGCGTGGAGATCGGTTTGCATTTACATTTCTTATTTTGATTTTCATGTTGTCTTGTGCTTCATTGTGCATTTCTAGGGTTTTATCATTGTTGATTCTTCATTTATCCTATTTGCAATTTTACCCTAACTACACATACCAAGCTCAAGATAGCCTTTTGGGCTGATAGAATCACACCTAAAAAGAGTTGTTGGTAATTCCCCATTCATGTTGGTTTATGGAAGAGAAACAAAACTTCCATTGTCACTTGAGTTACCCTCTCTTGAACTTACACAATAGTTGGAAATGTTGGAGAATGATGCAATGCAAGTAAGACTAGTTGACTAAATAGAGTTGGAAGAGATAAGGGATCAAGCCATGCAAAGTCTTGAAGCACACCAAGCACAAGCTAAGAGGATATTTGACAAAAAGGTAGCTCATAGAGTTTTTAAGGAAGGTGATTTAGTGTTGAAGTGGGATGATTACATGGCTAAAGTTGGGAGACACACCAAGTTTGATGCCTTGTGGAGTGGTCCCTATATCATAACCAGTTGTAAGGAGGCTAATGCATTCCACATTTCAAACTTGGATGGAGAAAATCTTCCTATCCCAATGAATCAGATACACCTCAAACCTTTTTTTGAGGTTGGTTCATTCAAATCTTGTAAATACTAGGATAGTTTATCATTGTGAATAAGTATTGTAGCATGTTGTAGTTTATCTTATTTCCTCCAAGTGTTGTTGCACAGGTTGCTTTTCCATTAGGGGACTGTATTTTGTTGTCTTTTAGGTAGTTTTAATGTTTGTCTTTTGTTTGTCTACTATTTGGGGAAAGTGCAACAATTTGATTAGATCTAGAGTCCTTTCTTTCAAGGTTGTTTTAGGTCCTCTATGATTCTATGCCTAATGGACACTTAAGGATACTGATCTTAGTTGTTTAGTAGGAAAACATCCTTGAGAGGTTGCCAAAATGTTGACTTATTTGTGAGCTCTCTAGGCACAAATAATCACTAGGAGTGTCTTTAGAGTGGTTAACGATCTTAATTCTTGGTCCATGGGTCTTAAAGGGCCTTAAGAGAAGCTTTGCAATGATGCATTATAGTCCTAGGTTTGAAAAGTCTAATAAACCTTAAATTTTCCAAATAATCCTACATACACATGCTTTGGAGGGAGTCATTTAAAAAATGATTGAAGCCTTCATAAAGTTATAGGTTTAGATTGAGTCTTTTTAGGACTTTTGTCATCTTATTAGGGTTTTTCCAACAAACATGTAGGTTTTCCAATTCGTAGATGAGGCACACCAGGTATTGGAAAGTTCTCAAAGTCTAAAGATTCCATGAGAATGTGAGATAAATCATGAAGTAAGGAAATTCTATTATATCTCTACCAATATCAAATTTAAAATACCTAGACAGCGTATTTCAAATTGTTATGATTTGCATTAGGTTTCTTCACATGTGACACAGTAAGTTTGGCACGAAGATGATGATACCAAATCTTAAAAATCATTAGACTTTGTGAAAATAAGGAAAGATATATCCTCAAGAATATAGGAGATAGTTTAAAAGACCATATTGATGGTATAAAAAGATCCTTGTACATGATGGAAAAGGAAACTACCAAAGTTGAAGGAGTCTACCCAATGTGAAGGAAAATTATAGCCCCAAATGATCTCTCAAAACATTGAAGAGGATGAGGGTCCTACAGGGATATCAAAAGAGATAGTGACAGATGCTTGGTATGGTGAAAAACATATTAGAGTTTGTATAATTGTGAGTCCATATAGAAAAAGGGTTTGAAGGATTCAATGAGAAGAGGCTTGTGCAGCTTAGACAAACTTAGGGGTTATGAAGAATCACACAAACTAGTTGAGCTTTTCCAAGCCATAAACAATATCAAAATAGTATGAAGGTCAGTAAAGTCTTCTTGGGCCTGTACCTTCTCTTTTAGATCTATATCTTTGTAATAGAATTTCATTAAACCCTTAAAATCATGTCAAAAGACCTTTTGTTAAACACAAATTCATGAGCACAAATGCTTGGTGATTCAAAAAGAGAGAGGATTGAGAACATGACATGGAGGTATGCATGATTGTTGGAAGAAGGTCTCAAACCTTACCTAATGCATGGATTTGTGGACATTGTTGATCTCTGGCCTTGATGGATGATGGAGCATGAGAACAATGTTGACACCATGGAAATCATAGAAGCCTATGTTGAAGGAGCTGTCAAGACCTATCAAACCAACTCAAAGTTAGCATTTTAAATAGAAGGATTTGTATAAGTCAAACTATCTAAAATAATGAGCATGAGCCTAAGGAGATATACAAATCAAAAGCTCCATGTTCCCACAAAATGAAGATAGTGAACCATTTTTTGAAACTTCATCCTCACCCAAGCACAAGTCAAGAATAATTGTGACCAATTACACTACATGACATAGTTGGGAAAAACATTGAATAAGGTTATTGAAGGCTTCAATGAATATATTAAGGAAAGGAATAGATATTAGGCATTAAGAGCCTGTATGAAGTCTAGTGGAGGATTTGAAAATCCCTTTCTAGGTTTTGTACAAAGTTTTATTCATGATGAGACTTATAGAAATCCTACAAGCCTTTCAATCTATTTTGGGGCTTGGATTAACCTTCCTAAACCCTATAGTCACTAAATGAGGCTTGTCATTACCATACCAAACTATCAAAAGTTTACCAAACATTCAAGGGTCCATTAAAAGTGTTAAAAGCATGTGATGCATGTTCAAACCTTTTGGATTCTCAATGTAATACCTATAAAGGTGTATGTGTAGAGTCAAAAATTGTTACCACTTACAATTTCACACTAGGTTTAGAACTCTTTTTAGCATGTATGTTTATCTCTGCTTGTGAAGTGCATGTTTTAACACCTAAATAAGAAATAATGATAAATCCTTTGATCACTGAGATGTTGGGAGATAATTCAGCAAGGACTAGGGCACCCAACGCCTGGGTCCTACCATTTGGATCCAAACAAATTTGAATATTGAAGTCTCATCCTTGTTACATTGGATGACACACCTTTGTTGGCCTAACATGACTCCTCTGAAAAGTAATTGGGATTCATATATATAGATATATCTCTCTCTTTTTTGAGGACAAGAGGTGATACAAAAGGATATGCACAATTAATCTATCAACAAGCTCTCTCTACAATTATGAAGCTCTCTACTTGTGAAATATTATTACTTCTATTACAGTAACCTTTACAGGTATTTGAGGAAACTTCTTCCTTCTTCAACATCTCCTAGTGTGTGACTAGTGTTGCGATGCTAATCCAACTAGCATTTCATGCTCATGGTTAGTTTATTTCATGATATTTGTTCATTACAATATGTATTAGTTATCTACCTCTATTCATCATGAACACACACTCTCTCTCTATCATCTACTTTTGTGGAGGTGGGAACACCAACACGAGGTTTGACCAAGGCAAGCCTCTATATAGTACAACCATTTTTTCTCTCTTGTGTGTAGATATGGATTGAGGATTTCAGATATCAACGAGTGATAGGAGGATGAAGTGATAAAAAAATCACTTTTTTATCACCAACATCCCATGAAGGCAAGGTGAGGCATATGGTGGGAAAAATTGAATAAATTATGTAGAATTGATCACAAAAACTATGCCAAAAAGATAGATAATCTTTGCACAAAAAATGAAAACTTCACAATATGTTGGAGTTGATTCTAATTAATGAAATGTGTACAAAAATATTGAAATATATAAGATATTATAGAAATACAAATTATGAATAAATCTAAAATAATCTTCTATATGTTGGAACCCCCTTCTATAGAATCTTAGAAATACAAACTACTAAAAATCTAAACAAAACTTTGAAGTGAAAATACAACCTTTTAATAATATTTCCCTCAAGAATCAAAATGGTTTCCATCCTTTTATTTCTAATAATCTAAGGGGTTTCATCCTCAAATCTTGTAGTTAAACATTATAATGTCAGAAAATGTCCCCTTGGGGGCTTTTCCCTCATAAGGTTTAGCTCATGGGTCTTTTGCATGCATTTAGGACATCGTAGTTCATAATTTGGCATCCCAATGGAATGAGGCCTAGGTTTCATGGTAGAGTGGACCTAGGAGGACCCCTTGAGTTGTACCCTACCCAAAATAGGGGGAGGACTTGGGTGCCCACGCCCTAGTCTTGCCCTATTTTGGGGCAGCCCTAATTTTTGGGTGTTGGTTTATGATCGTTATTTGGTCCTTTTATCGACACAGTAAGTTTTGATTTTTGAAATCTTGGCAGGAGTGTTTGTAGTTGCATATATAAGCATGCTTAGGGATTCATTTAGAAAATAGATTTCAATTAGATAGCAATTGTGATGTTCAAGTGTTCTCAAGGTGATTCAAGGCTTTCAGTGTGTTGCAAGAGTAGACTTGTGTGTTTTGTGTGTTTGTATTTGTAGATTTGAGCATCAATTTCCTCATGGAATGAAGAGCATCTTCCTACCATGAGAGCTTCACTACAAGGTGACATTATATTGTAATTTTATCATTTATTCCTTTAGTTTTTACCTCTGCCTCACAAGGGCATGCACTCTTTATCTGACAACGGTGTTCACAGACTTAAGTGTCCTCCGGGGCTTGACTGAGGCAAGCCTTTAAACACCACAACCCCAAAACCAAGTCTTGTGATTGCAGGTTACAGGTGTCGTATTTAGGCATCAAGGATTTGGGATCTGAAGAAAAGGACACAGGAGCACTTCTAGGACTTGGGCACTCACTCTAGTGTCCTTTGCATCTGAGTTTCAGGAAACAAAAGTTACAGGGTTGATCAGTGTCGAAAGGAGGTCCAGATCCTGAAATTGGTACTTTGGACTTGGGTGCTAGCTCCAGTGTCCCTGACTATTCCACTTTGGAGCTCTCAAAATAGGTACTCTGTGATTTGGTATTTTACTCCTGTCTGCAAGAGCTTTTTCTGTTATTCATGAATTTATTGCCGTATTTGCATAATTAGGGTTTTAATGGTCAATTGAGCATAGGAGAAGGAAAATTGATAATTAAATTCCCTAATCCAAGTTTCCCTACATTTGTAAGTGACCTAGGGTATGATAGTGCTCGCCACTTGACCCTATATCCTTGAATGTATAGTGGAGAGGCGGATTTAAACATCAAAACACTAAAACATTAACAAATCCAATTTTCCCCTAGATATTTTGGTGAACCCATGCTTTTGGACTTAAATTGCAACTTGCTGAGCTTGCATCTTCAGATTTGGATTGATTTCATTTATTCATATAGTCATTCATTTTATTGCATTGAGAAAAAAAATTCAAAAAAATTGAAAAATTGGAGAAATTCAAAAAAATTGCATTGTTTGGCTTACTAAATTGCATCAATTCTTCCTAAATTTTTCTAATTCATGATTTTTACATTAGACTGATATAAACTATAGAAAAATCAAAAAATTCAGAAATTTGCATTGCATTTTTATTATTAATTTGCTAGGTTTTTGTAGAAATTTTGACAATTTTATATAACCTAGTAATTCCAAAATCTAGGGTTAGTAGGCAAAATCTTTTTCTAAGATTTTTCTACTGATTTTAGAGGCTCATTAAAATTAACATTTGGCTGTAGTCTTGCATTTTAGTGTAAATTTGCATTTAGATTTAAATTATTGGCAATTTTGCATAGAAAATTTCAACAAAAACTAGCAATTTTGATGCATTTTCATTAAATTTGCATAGGCATTTTGCATGTTCAAGATTGAAAATCATTTTCAGATCTGAGATTATCTAATTTCCATCATAAATAATACTTCAAAACATTCGCATAGCATTATGTCCCAAGATCTCAAACCTAGGACTTCAAAAATAATGATTTTCACTAAATTTGGCCTTATCGACTCTATAAACTTACACCATAGGCATGTTGTGAAAGATATTTTCACACTAATTTTATTTTATCAGGGTAATCATTTTCTTTCCCTCATAAAAATATTTACAACACCCTTTTATCGGGCTCTTGTAGTGAAAATTTGGTGAAAAACTACACATTTTGGCTATTTTTGCCCTAGGGTTTGACCTTGTTTGCACTCCAAGCATGTTGTGATCAATTTTATGGATTGAGGTGACTGATATAATTGATATTATTTACTATACCTCTTTATATTCATTACAACACCCCTTTTTCTAGGTCTTGGAATTGAAAAACCGTGAAAAATAGCCTATTTTTGCTATATTTTCACTAGGATTTGACCTTAAGTGGCTCTAAAAGCATGTTGTGTTGGGTAATTTTGCATCAAGTGGATGTTATTACTGATATAATCTTCTTTCCATCATCATTTTTCTCACAAAACCCTTTGTTATGTCCTTTTGCATTGAGTTTTGGTGAAAAGAGTACCTATTTTGACATATTTTCACTATATTTCAACTTGGCATTATCTTGAAATCACTTTAAGAGTGTGTTGAGAAGGATATTTTTGCTTGGACTGATATCAAACATATAACTTGCTTCCCTCAATCAAAATCCTTAAAATATTCTTTATTTAATTCATTGGCATTGAAAAAGTACCAAAAATCAAGCATTTTTGCATATATTTCGCATTTATGGATTCTCCTAAGGATACATCTTTATAAGACTTATATGAGTACATTGTCAACTATGATAATTTTTGCAAATTCATTGACAAATATCCTCAAGTCTTGCATCAAATCGCATACATCTATGGCATTGACATAACCAATAGTGCTACATGTGATATTCTTCGATTAATAGCCTACTTTGATAACTTTTGTGATACTGTGGATGTTTTTCCTTCAATCATGGAGAATCTCAAAAAATTTATAGATATAACCAATCATGGGGAAAGTAGGGATGATAAATTTACTCCCACTCCCCCTTTTTTTCATGATGATATAATGCAAATCCTCTCTAAGACCTATGAGAATGACATAGTAATGGTTGATTTATCAAGCAAAGAGACTTGTCCCAACATAACTCCACTTGGTGAGGATATATGGCACAAGAAAAAGACATCATTGATACATTTCTCCACACTACTCTGCCATCCCTTCCCGCTCTCCCTAAACAGGATGAAGCTTTGGATGATGTAGATTTTCTTTGTGACCATTTGCTTAAATCTAATGATAATTTGCCAATTGATGTTCAAGAACTTCTCAATTACATTCTAAACAAGAAAATAGATCATGAACTGTCACATACTCTGGAAAGAAATAAAATCCTACATGTTGTGGAAGAACAAGCTATCCCTCTTACTCAAGCCATTCCAACTCCTTATATAAGGACTGAAATAGGTATCTTTCGAATGCCTCCACATGCTCATTTGAATGGAATTTCGAATGCTCCTATGGCTGACATAGATAATGGCAACATTCCCTCTCAACCATCATTAAGAGAAACCTTTCCTACACAATTGCCCTCACACACTCCTAAACATATGGAAGAGAGAAGAAGTGATAACGCCTTAACCATTAAGATAAAGATCAAGATTCGCGATAACAACTAGCCCGAAAGGGGCCCTACAGGTAAGCATCTCTAACCCTTTATTTCTCTCATGATGTGCTTCCCCTGTGATGTGTTATATGTTGTTTAGGCCTCTTGGGATGACCTCAGATTCTCCTGTAAGGTCTAGGATACCAGGAGATCGTCTCTGTTCTGACTTTCTTCTATTTGTATCATCATTCTTCTAAATTGCTCTCTCTCTGATTTCATTGTTGAGTGTTGTGTTTTATGGACATAGCATCATGGTTGGTGACCTGGGGGCACCCTCCTACGTGACTATCCCTAAGACACTTTTTTCCCCTCTCTTATTTATTGTTTCCCTTCCTCTAGTGTTTCCACCTAGCAGACGGATGACGAAAAACATTTATACTGATGCAGACCTAGTGTCCCTTTCGAGAGCAATCAAAAAATGGACTTAGTTCCTAATATGATGATGGGTTTGTATATCTTATCCAACGCTTGGCTAGTGGAAGCACTCATGCTTTCTGCGTAGTGAATTTGATGATGTTTCTGTCGCATTTACAAACCTTAAGAATACTGCTACTCTGTGCACCTTTGTTTGCCTTTGAATTTGGCCTTGGTGGTACTCGATTTGGAGAGCTTCATGATATAGCCCCACGGTTATCCTTGAACTCTGAATTTGTTGTATAACCTTGGCTCTTTGTGTGGTTAATCATATGCATTGATGTTGCCATTTATCATGATTTTGTAGACACTAACATGTTTCTTGCAGGGATGTGTTTGTCAGAACATTTGGCGGTCATAAAGTACATATCACCTCCAAGGGGCATGGACTTTGCAAAAGTTGGTGTTCCCTTGTGTGTTTTCTTCCTACCTTAATGTGCTTGATATCAATAATTGATATCAACCACCTTAAGGTGGGGGCATATATAAGGTAAGTTGTCTGTTATAGATGCTAGCAATGTGTTTGACCTCAGATGCAAAGACTTGCACTCCAGAGTAGTGGATTGTGCATCCCGAGTTTGTTTGCAATCAATCAATCAATCATGTAAGCCCTTTGCTGAGGCAGAATATCACGTATATCCTTTTTATCTTAAGCCGTCTGTGGAGGCAGGGATGGTGTATTTCTCGGAGTAGATTGCATCATCCAATCATTTTCAAAAGTCCTCTACGGGGGTGGGGAGCAGTTTTGTGACTAACTCAACCCTTATGCGTGTTTTTGATGATTGTTGTGGTGAAGCCCAATCATTGGTGTGTGCCTGTAATGTGCCTGAGATGGTGTTGGACATAGAAATAGGTACACTCCATCGCTTGTCTGCCATGTTTTCTCCGTGTCTTCAAGTGTGTGTGTTTTGGCATGCTTGTTTTGTGTGGCATGTTTGTTGCTCCATATGCAGAGACCAGCACCCTCAGGTAGTGCTTCTTGCATTTTGGGAGGTTTTGCATGTCTTACATGTGTGTTTCTCCATATATACAGAGACCTGTGCCCTAAGGTAGTGCATCTTGTATTATGGGAGGTTTGTTTACTTTCCAGTACTTGCATTTGCATTTCATATATATGAGAAAAAGAAAAGAAAAGAAATCATGCTTGTCTTCCATGCATTAATGTGTCTTCTATGCATTGACTGTCTTCTACATGTTCAGCATGACTGTAACTATCTTCTTCATGTTTTTCGTGCCTGTTACGGTTTTCTATGTGATTGGCATGTCTTCTCCATGCTTGATGTGTTTGTTGTGTTTGTGACCTTACTTTAATGCATGTATTGACCTTGCGTTTATACACACATTAAAGTGGGGGCTAAATGTAATGTCAAAAAATGTCCCCTTGGGGGCTTTTGCCTCATAAGGTTTAGCTCCTGGGTCTTTTGCATGCATTCATGACATCTTAGTTCATAATTTGGCATCTCGATGGAATGAGGCCTAGGTTTCATGGCAAAGTGGGCCTAGGAGGACCCCTTGAGTTGTACCCTACCCAAAATAGGGGGCGAGGACTTTGGCGCCCGCACCTTAGTCCTGCCCTTTGGGGTAGCCCTAATTTTTGGGTGTCAGTTTATGAATGTTATTTGGTCCTTTTGCTGACATGGTAAGTTTTGATTTTTGAAATCTTGGCAGGAGTGTTTGTAGTTGCATATATAAGCATGCTTAGCGATTCATTTGGAAACTATATTTCAATTAGATAGTAATTGTGATGTTCAAGTGTTCTCAAGGTGATTCAAGGCTTTTAGTGTGTTGCAAGAGTAGACTTGTGTGTTTTGTGTGTTTGTATTTATAGATTTGAGCATCAATTTCCTCATGGAATGAAGAGCATCTTCCTCCCATGAGAACTTCACTACAAGGTGACATTATATTATGATTTCATCATTGATTTGTTTAGTTTTTGCCTCTGCCTCACAAGGGCACACACTCTTTATCTGACAACGGTGTTTAGAGACTTAAGTGTCCTCTGAGGCTTGACTGAGGTAAGCCTTTAAACACCACAAGCCCCAAACCAAGTCTTGTGATTGCAGGTTACAGGTGTCATATTTGGGAAAAGTCGAGTTGCAAGAAGGATTAGTAGGCATCAAGGATTTAGGATCTGAAGAAAAATAGGACATAGGAGCACTTCCAAGACTTGGGTGCTCGCTCTAGTGTCCTCTGCATCTAAGTTTGAGGAAATAGAAGTTACAGGTCTGATCAGTGTCGGAAGGAGGTCTGGATCCCATGAAGAAACTAGTACCTTGGACTTGGGTGCCCGCTCCAGTGTCCCTGACTATTCCGCTTCGGAGCCCCAAAAATAAGTACTCTGTGATTTGGTATTTTACTCCTGTCTGTAAGAGCTTTTTCTATTATTCATCAATTTGTTGTTGTATTTTCATAATTAGGGTTTTAATGGTCAATTGAGCATAAGAGAAGGAAAATTGATAATTAAATTCCCTAATCCAAGTTTCCCTACATTTGTAAGTGACCTAGGGTATGATAGTGCTCACCACTTGACCCTAGATCCTTGAATGTATAGTGGAGAGGCAGATTTAAACATCAAAACACTTAAACATTAACAAATCCAATTTTCCCCTAAACAAACACAAGTGCTCAAGTGGCAGAGAAAATTGATTAATTGGCAAAAGATATAATCTAGTGAGGCTACCTGACATTTATATAAGTTGTGGGCACAAATCCCAATGTGCCATTAGGCTAAAATAATTATTAATAAAAAAATATTTTGCAATATTCCTCTCAAAATAGGCCCCATAATCAATTATCATAACCTCCTCTTACACCTAGCTATATTTAGCTAGTTTAATATGCTCTTCTTACACTCAGTTACAATTCTCATAAATAACTATGAAGGTGCTTCTCAAATAAGAAAATTTTCCTCCCACAAAATTAGCTCCCACTTTGTCATAAAATCTAATTTAATGCCCTAAAAATGGGCTGCCATAAAAATTGTCATAAACTTGTAGAATATGTCATAAAAGAAGACATCAAATGATTTGAGAGTTACATTATCCAATCCCCATGAATTCTTATTCCCATCCTTGGAAAAATACTAAAAAATATTAATTATTAGGCCCCTTTTATCAAAATAGGAAATAATAATTAATTTGGGTCCAAATAATTAATTTTAATTAAATTTATTTCTCTACCAATTTCTCTTTAGCTCATAGGAAATATAGGAATGGGATTTTGGGTCCCCAAATTAAATTATTAGAAATGAGACATTACAAGTCTTCCCTTCTTAAAATTGCTTCCCCTCAAGCAATAAAAATTTGGATGCTCCAAGATCTCTAGTCCTTCCCATGAAGCATCTTCTATAGGTCGATTGTTCTAGTAAACCCCTAGTATCAATAGTAGTATTAGGTACTAAAATGGTATTCCCCTCATTATCTAAGGGTGGAAAGTATAATGAAGGGGTAAAATGTTGTCCAATTTTCCTTTGACGGCAAGACACATAGAAAACATTATGGATTGTTCTATCCTCTAGCAACTCCAACTCATAAGCAACTTCATTGATTTTTCACATGATCGTGTATGGTCCATATAAGTGAGGTTTGAGGTTCTTAACTCCATTTATTATGATGGAAGATTGTTAATATGGCTGTAATATCAAAAAAAACATATCTCTAGCCTCAAATGATCTCTTTATGTTGTTCTAATCTACATAGAACTTGATTAGAGGCTTACTATAGGTGATCTTTGAGTGATCTCAATATGCCTTGGCTATGCTTAATAAGTCACTAGTTGTTAGTACTTTGCTCAATTTGTGAACACTAAATAAACAAAGCTTAATGCACCATAACCATATAATTCCATAAATGGAGACATACCAATGGACATGTGGTAGGAAGTGTTGTAGCGATATTCTCCCAAATGAAACCAATTAATCCATGTGTTGATTGTTAATCAAAAACATAATTCCTCAAGTATCCCTCAACCCACATATTCACTATTTCTATTTCTTGATTTGTTAAGGGGTGATAGCTTGTGCTATAAGTGAGTTCTATATCTACCAAATGAAATAACTCCTACAAAAAAAACTAAGGAATCTACTATCTCTATCACTAACAATATTCTTAGGTTGTCTATGTAGCATAAGCACTTCTTTGAAAAATAAATCTACCACTTGAGGAGTTTGAGTTCTAAAGGAATGGAACATAAAATTTCATACTTGATTAGCCTATCCACAACAACATAAATTCAATATTTACCATGTACCTTAGAGAGGTTGATGATGAAATCCATGGATATAATCTCCCATTTCTAATTTGGAATTGGTAGTGGTTGTAGTAAACTTGTTGTGAAGGAATGTTTTTTTTTTATTTTGCAAATAGGCTATGCATAGATCTTATGTTTTTGAGGACATCATCATTAATACCCATTCATGAGAATATTTCTTTGATTTTCCTATAGGTCTTGTAGTATCCTAAGTCTGTAGTAGTGCAGCATGAATAGATTTCAATATTTTCTCCCATAATTTAGATTTAGGAACTAAGAAGAATATATTCTTATAGATAATGAGACCATCTACTACTATTAATCTATCAATTAACTTTCCCATCAAGGAGGTTAGAATTAAATGTGTTCTTAGCATATTCTGTCATAATAGAGACCTTCCAATTGGCAGAAATACCAAAAGGAGAACATAGAGTAGGCATTCTAGAAAGAGCATAAACCACTATATTTTCTTTCATTTCATGTAGTCTATGCCAAAATCATGAGCTTGGAGCTTACTTACCCACTTTTTTTGTGTATCATTCAAGTATCATTTTCCAAGGACGAATTTCAAACTATTATGATTTGTCTTCACCACAAATATCCCACAAACTAGATCCTATCTAAATTTTTCTAAGACAAGCATAATGGCCAACATCCCTATCATAGATGGAGAATCTGTTTTTGATTCTCTAAACTTCCTTCTTTCAAATTCTATGGGATGCCCCTTTTGTGTTAATATAGCTCCATTTCCTTCTCCTAAAGCATCACAATCTACAACAAATAGAAGTGAGAAATCTAGAATAGAAAGTACAAGACATGAACTCATTATCTCCTTAATCATATCAAAAGATTCTTGTGTTGATTGTGTCCATAAAAATTCTCCTTTGTCATATTTGTTAAGGGTGCTACAAATTGTGAAAACCACTTAAAAAATCTTCTATAGTAACTACAAAGGTGAAAGAATCCTCTCAACTGTGTCAATGTAGTAGGAGGGGGCCAATCCAAGATGTCTTGGATCTTTTGTTGATCCACCTAAACACCTTGAGCACTAATGACATGGTCCAAGTATAAGATCTCTATCACACCAAACTCACATTTGGATTTTTTTACAAAAAAAGCCTATTACTCTAATATACCTAGAATATCTAGATACCCCAAATGATCTTACCAATTCTTGTTGTAAATCAAAATGCCATAAAAATCTAAAACAAATTTTATTAATTGCTTACTAAATACCTAATTCATGCATGACTATAAAGAAGATAGATCATTTGTCAAGCCTAAAGGAATCAACATGAAATCAAAGTACCTAAAGTGACACCTAAATGCTATTTTATGCATGTCCTCATACCTTACACAAATCTGATGGTAACCTAATCTCAAATCAATCTTTGAAAATACATAGCTCGATGCAACTCATCAATTAGCTCATCAATTTTGGGAATGAGATCTACATATATTTTTTTATAGTCTTATTGTTAAAACCTCTATAGTCAATACACATATGCACGGTACCATCCTTTTGCTTCACAAGAACTACTAATGATGTAAATAAACTAGAACTAGGCTAAATTTGTCCCATCTCTAAGAGTTCCCTTAAGGCCTTTTCAATCTCCTCCTTGTACATTCTTAGGTGACAATAAGGAAAGACCATATAACAAGCTTAGACTCTACTTCCAACTCTATGATATGCTATAATTCTCTATAAAATAGTAGTCCTAGGTGAAAATCACTAAACACCACACTATGCTTATCCAAAATATTCTAAATATCAATATGATAAGTGCATTTCTTACCCATGGATGAATTTTTAGGTATCACTAAACAACATGTTACCCATGCAACTTGTACCTTGTGAAAATTATTCTCCATTCTTTTAGTTGTGACCACCTATGGTGTTCCATTTGAGATATCTCTAAGAACCACATCTTTCTCTTTAGATTTAAATTTAAACTCCATGGATTCATATTTCTATGAATGCTCACCAAGAGAATGCAACCACTATATACCCAAAACCATGTTAGTCTCTCCTAATCCCACAATAACAAAATAATCACCTACCTTATGATCTCTCATAGTTATATATTGAGATGTAAAATTATTTTGGTGCATGGAATGATGAATCCATTAGAAACAATAACATTGAATCCTTCAAAATCCTACACTTTTAGTCCTCTTAAAAACCAAACCTTCATCGATGAAATTATGGGTAGCCCCAATATCAATAAGCATTATGATTCTCTATCCAAATAGTAGTCCTTATACTCTGAATGGATTATATCTAGGCACTCCTAAAAGAGCTACAAGTTTGTCACTATTTGTGCCTTCATCCTCCATCTTTTCAAACTTGTGATCTTCTATAATTATTTATGGACCAGATTCTTAGGTTTAGAATCATCATTAGATATTACATGAATGTAATGCTCTTGGCCTTTTTCATAGGTTTATTAGGATTAGAATCATAATTAGATATTACCTAAATTTAATGCACTTGGCCTTTGCCAAGGCATCTATGACTTGGTGCCCATGGCTCCTTGTAAAAGAAATAATGTAATGTAGGAGCATCCAGATGTCTAAGAGCAATCTTGCATCAGCTCAAAAAAATACTTTTTCATTTTATTTCATTTTCAATTTTGGTTTTGGCAAAATATCGATTATCTTGAAAAATGGTTTAGAACATTCAAAGGTTCGAAAAAAAGAAAAAAATGGCAAGGCTTTCTATTTTTAGTAAGTTTACATTTGAGCACGTATATACCTAAAATTTTCCCCAAAGCTACAACATTGCCAAATGAACATTTTTGGTGAGTTTCAACCCAAGTTCATGTTTGGATGTTAAGATATTACAGTTTCATGTTTTTGAAATACTTGAAAAGTTTCAAAGTTAATTTTGAGGCACTTAAAGGCCATTTTTTGCCCCAAAATTTGTCATAACCCATGAAGCTAGTTATATCTGCATATATCTCTTTATTATCTTTCCAACACATCAAATAGTTTATCAATCAAACTCCTAGATCAAAAGTTATGGCCTTCGAAAGTTGGGCCTCTCGTATTGGGAAAAAGTAAAAACATGTGGAACACAAAAAAGAGATGTAAGGGGAAGTTACACATGTTGATGTGTGTTTTGACACATCATAATGCATATTTTATTGGAGATAATATGGATACAACTTTTGGGTGGTTTTAGCTCATGGTTTTGTAATATTGTTTGACAGTTTCATCTATTGTATCTCCTATATATCAGGTGCTTGAGATGGAGGTTGGTAGGAGAGACTATTATAGATGTGGAGTTGCCTCCAGATCTCTAATTAGAGATAATTTTGTGAAATCTTTCTTTGCAAGTATATTGTAATCTTGTTGAGATTTCTAAATAACATATCAAGCTACTTTTGGAGTATAGGGTTTCACTCCCAAAAGGGTTTTCCCCACATAAATCACTGCGATTTTTTATGAGTTCATGTTATCTTTGGTTTGAATTTTGTAATATGCTATTGTGAGTGTGTTGGGTGGAGTAAACCCTCATCAAGTGGTAACAAAGAAGTGTATCCTAAGTGTGTAAAAAGCTCACTGAACACTAAGGTTGTTTATGTTAGGGCCTTGAGATAGTAAGCTTGAAGGTAGAAGTGGAACCATTGATTTGAGGCAGCTTTGCATTGAGAAATTTTTACAATAAGTGTACAATAGAAAGAATAAAATTAAGATACCTCCATAAAGAAACTATAGTGGTAGAAATTTTGTGATAGAAGAAGGATTTAGAGCTCTGTAGATGTAGATTAATACAATCCAAGGGGAGCTGAGAAGAGGGTTTGAATTGAGAAGGAGAGATGAAAGCAAATATGAAGATGATGTAGAATCTGAAGAAGATCAAGGAGAAGTGGAACCTGAACAAGTCAGACTATTGAAGGCCATAAAAAAATTGGAAAAAGCTCAAAGATTGATATATCTACTTATTCTAGTAGTCTCAATCTAGAAGAATTGATAGATTGGATCAATGATATGGAGGAATATTTTTAATATGAATAAATAGAAGATCTTGAGAGGGTGAAGTTTTCCAAGACCAAGCTCAAAGGTCATGTTGGAATTTGGTGGAAGGAGGTGTAGTTAGAAAGAAACCAAAGAGGAAAAGAGAAGATCACCAGATGGGATAGAATGATGGATAAATTGAAGAGAATTTATTCTTGTGGATTATGAGTTGGAACTTTTGAAGAAAACACAAGGTCAAAGATAAATGAACAAGATGGTCAAATAATACACTGAAGAGTTTTACAAAGTTATCATTAGAGTAGGTCACACAGAGGCTAACAAAGAGAAGGTAGCTAGGTATATCAATGGATTGAAACCCAATATCCAAGAAGAATTAAGCCTAGTTAGATTGACAACTATTGAAGATGCATATTAGTTTTCAATGAAGGTAGAAGAAAAGTTAAAAAATTGAGAATAAACAAAGAGGAAGTGGTTGTGGTGGAAGAAGTAGTGGAAGTTCATATGGGGGTCATGGACAATAAGATGACCAAAAGAAGAATGAAGATATGCATGCGCGAATCAAAATAATATAGGTGAATATGCATATTGCACTCGAAGACATAATGATGGATACCAAAGAGGAAGAGGTAGATTTGGAAGAGGACCTAGAAGAGGTGGATTTAGATGAACTTGTTATAGATGTGGTGGAGAAGGGTATAGAGCATATGACTATCAAGAAAATTAGGGAGGAACAAACAATAGACCATAGGGTAATGCTAGAGTTGCCCATGTTGATGAGGAGACTAGATCTGAACATTCAAAAGATGCAAAAAAAGGAGAAGCTCATGTTATCATAAGAGCCTTTCTAAAAGAATAGGGGAAAGAAGAACCAACACAAAGAAATATCCTATTTCGAACAAGGTGTAAATTAGGAGGGAAGTGTTTTGATGTGATTATTGATGGTGGATATACATATAATCTAGTATTTGAAGTGATGGTTAAAAAGTTGAATTTAAAGAGAATAGAGAATCCACATCCCTATAAGATTTTTTGGTTGCAAAAAGATCATAAGGCTTTCATTAATGAACAATGTTTGGTAAAGTTTAAGATTAGAGATTATCAGGATGAGGTGTTATGTGACATTATGCCAATGGATATATATCACTTGTTATTCATAAGGTCATGGTAGTATGATAGGTGTGCTATCCATGATGGCCATGCTATCACCTATTCTTTGACAAATGATGGAGTGAGACATAAGTTGAAACCTGTGAGAGAAGCAAAGGAAAAGGTATGTAGTAATATTAGTATTTGTTCAGGTAGATGGTAGAAAATTTTGGATGGAATGTAGCACAAACATATGTACTTGGACTTGAATCCTAAAATCAATAACTTGAGGAAGGAGAAGATGTCCCTACAAAAATTGGAGATCTATTGGATGAATTTAAAAATATTATTTCAAATATTGTACTTGAAGGTTTTCCACCAATGAGAAGCATAAGTCATTAGATGGATTTGATACTAGGAGCTAGTTTTTCTAACAAGGCAGCCCATAGCATGACTCCTGCAGGAAGTGAGTCGAACAAACAAGTTTAGGAATTGTTGAAAAATGGGATAATAACAGAGAGTTTGAGTCCATGTGTAGTACCTACAGTGCTAACACCTAAGAAGGATGGGGAATGGAGGATGTGTACCAATTCTAGGGCCATCAAAAAAATAAAAATCAAATACAGATTTCCTTGGCCAAGGATGGATGATATCATGGCCTACCTGTGTGGAGCAAAGTAATTCACAAAGATAGATTTGAAGCGCAGGTATCACTAGATCAGGATACAAGAAGAAGATGAATGGAACATAGTATTCAAAACAAAAGAAGGATTGTATGAGTCCAGCTAGTGATGCCATTCAGACTAACCAATACACTAAGCACTTTCATGAGGCTGATGAGTGAGGTACTCAAGATTTTTTGGGTAAGTTTGTTATTGCCTATTTAGATGATATTCTATTTTTAGAAAAACCTTGGAGGAACATTTGATTCATGTTCATAGATTTTTTGAGAGGTTGAGGGAAGAGAAATTATTGATAAATTTGAAGAAGTGTAGCTTTGTGAAGAAAGAGTTACTGTACATGGGATTTGTGATCTCAACTAAGGGTCTTAAGATGGATCCAAAGAAATTAAGGGATATCATAGAATGGCCTAGACCAAGGAGTATTACTGAGGTAAGATCATTTCATGGATTGGCTAGTTTTTACAAAAAAATCATTATCAATTTCAACAACATATGTACACCTTTAACTAAAACAGTGAGAGGAGATAGAAAGGAATTTAAATGGATTGTAGGGGTAGCCAATACTTTTGATTTGTTGAATTAAAAAGTTACAAAGAAACCTATTTTAGCACTTCCATATTTTAACAAGGTATTTCAGGTCGATTGTGTTGCTAGTGGTAGTGCTATAGGAGCTGTATTGAGTCAAGAGGGAAGACCCATTGCATATTTTAGTGAAAAACTCAATGATGCTAGGAAGAAGTATTTTATTTATGATCAAGAATTTTATGCTATTGTTCAAGCATTAAATAAATGGAGACATTATCTTTTTCCTAAGGAATTTGTTTTGTACATAGATCATCAAGCCTTGCAATATTTGAATAACCAAATGAAGATGAATCAAAGACATTTGAAATGTGTTGAATTTTTGCAAAGATATACATTTGTGTTGAAGAGTAGAAGTGAGAAGTCTAAGAGTTGCAGATGCCTTGAGTAGAAGGCAAAATTTGTTGGTGGAAATGAGAATTGAAGTTGTTGGGTTTGAAGAACTCAAGCATTTGTATCTAAAAGATCTAGATTTTTCAGAGGCATGGAAAGCTTTCCTAGAGCCTATCACAATGGATAGAACATAGTGGTTGGATTACATAATCTAAGATGGCTTTTTATTTAGAGGAAGTCAGTTATGCCTTCCAAGAAGTTTGATGAGGGAGAACTTGATAAAAGAAAAGCATAGTGAGGGTTTAGTAGGACATTTTGGGAGAGATAAGATAGTTGCATTAGTAAGTGAGAACTGTTATTGGCTACAAATGTATCAAGATGTGAAAATTTTTATATAGAGTTGTAGGGTATGTCAGATGGCTAAGGGAGTGAGTCAAAATACTAGTTTATATCAGCCTTTACTTGTACCTAAAAGACCATGGGATGACATTAGCAAGGATTTTGTACTTGGTTTTCCAAGGACTCGGAGAGGTCATGATTCCATTTTTGTGGTGGTTGATAGATTTTCCAAGATGGCACATTTCATCCCTTGTTAGAAGACAAATGATGCAATTCATATTGTAAAGATATTTTTCAAGGAAGTGGTTAGACTCCATGGTCTACCGAAGAGTATCGTTTTAGACAGAGATATGAAATTTGTTGGATATTTTTGGAGGACATTATGGAAGATGTTGAAGATAAATTTGAAGTTCAATTCTGCACATCATCTATAAACTAATGGTCAGACATAAATGATCAACATAAGTTGGGGCAACCTTTTGAGATGTTTGGTAGGAGAAAATCTAAAAGGATGGGACTTGATTTTTCTATAGGTTGAGTTTGCACACAATAACATAGTTAACCAGAGTATAGAAGTAGTCCCAGAAATATTTCAGAGTTAAGGAAGATAGATAAAGAGGAGAAGAAGAGTGCATATGCAAAAGATTTTTTAGAACACATGAAGAATCTACATGAGAAGGTAAGGAAGCATATCCATAAAATGAATAATCAGTATAAGGAGAAAGCAAATTAGAAAAAAAAAAATTCAAACAATTCAATGTTAGAGAAGAGGTTATGGTCTATCTTAGAAAAGATACATTTCCCATAAAAACATCTAATAAACTAAAGATGAAAAAAATTGGACCTTGTAAGATTTTGAACAAGCATGAATTAGGGAATGCCTATGAAGTTGAGTTGTTGGGTGGGATCAATATTTCAATTGTGTTCAATATTGCTGATTTGAAAGAAAATCATGAAGGAAGTATAGAATATGGACAAGTAGAAGGATAGTGGTATATCACAACACCTATTTCAAAGATAGAAGAAATTGAAGAAATCTTAAATAGCCATGTGGGAAGGAGCACAAGAAATAAATATTATGAAGAATACTTGGTCAAATGGAAAGGAAGGCTTGTTCATGATTCATCATGATTCTCCAAAGTAGAGGTTGACCACATTGGTTTTCCTAAAATATTGGAGACATGACAAGGTCACTTCTCAAAAAACCCTAGGTGTCTAATGTAGGAGCTCATCTAGAGGTGTAAGAGCAAACTTGCATCACCCAAAAAAATATTTTGTTTTATTTCCTTTTCAATTTTGGTTTTGGAGAATACCCATTATCTTGAAAAATGGTTTAGAACATTCAAAGGTTCAAAAAAAGGCTAAAAATGGCAAGGATTTCTATTTTTATTTAGTTTGCATTTTAACACGTATGAGTCCAAAATTTTCCCCAAATCTATGAATTGCCAAATGAACATTTTGGGTGAGTTTCAACCCAAGTTCATGTCTAGATGTCAAGCTATTAATGTTTCTAATTTTTGAAATACTTGGAAAAGTTTCAAAGTCATTTTTAAGGCACTTAGAGGTTGTTCTTGGCCTTGAATGTTTTCATAACCTACAAATCTAGCTATAGTTGCATAGATCTCTTCACAAGATTTCTAATGCATCAAATGGTTTGTTAATTAGAAATCTAGATCATAAGTTATGGCCTCCAGAAGTTGGGCCTCCCATATTAGGAAAAATTAAAAACATGTTGGACATAGAAAAAGAGCTATAAGAAGAAGTTACACATGTTCATGTGTGTCAAATTGACATATTGTAAGGCATCTTTTATTGGAGATAATTTAGGTGCTACTTTTAGCTGGTTTTAGCTAATGGTTTTGTATTACCATTTGATGATTTCATGATTGTATCTCCTATATATCAGGTGCTTGAGATGGAGGTTAGTAGCGGAGAGTATTATAGATGTGGAGTTGCGAGTTGCATCTCTAGTTGGAGTTACTCTTGTGAAATCTTTCTTTGCATGTATATTGTAATCTTGTTAAGATTTCTAAATAATATATCGAGCTGCTTTTGGAGTGTGGGGTTTTTCTCCTGAGATGGTTTTTCCCACTAAATCATTGTGTTTTTTTTATGAGTTCATGTTCTCATTGGTTTGAAGTTTATAATATGCTATTGTGAGTGTGTTGGGTGGAGTACACCCTCATCATAAAGTTTCTTCCTTCTAATTTCATTTATGTTATCTTTTTTACCTTCTTTATTATTTGAGGCATGAACTTTTGTGGTTGAGCATATGATCCCTTTTTCTAGATATTTCCTTTTTGTTTCCCAAAGGTAGGTGCTTTGGAATGATATAGAAATTTTTTATTGAGCATAGATGTCTCAAGTGATAGAGCTCTTTTGATAGCCTCATGCAATGTTGATGATGCAATGGCCTTAACTAGACCTTTTAGAGTTTTGTAAAGACCTTCAACAAAGAGGAAAGTGATCCTTTTTTTATATATTTTAGGTACCATAACTACAACTCTTTGGAATTGATGGGACCTATATAAAATCTTGTGGTCCTTAGCCAAAGGATTTCTCCATTTCTAAGTTCTTGTTTGATCTGTATGACTAGGGTTTATCAATGAGGTGTTTGGGGTTTATCTTAGATTGTGAAACTTGCAAGAGACCTTGTTTCTAGTTGATGAGTTAATTTTTTCTATGCCATTGTTGACTAGTTGAGCCTATTTCCCCATCAGTCTAGCTACAACTTATGTCCTTTTTTCATATTTTGACCAGCTCTTTGCACCTAGTAGCACCATCTTGTCCCATACCATGAAAATTCTGTCGAATATTCAACTCATTGAAATATATGGTTTTTTATTCTTATGTCAAGTCATGCGTATGTTTTAACAAATTCCCCCTTATCCATATTACCTAGTGAGTCCCACTTTTAAGAACAAATTATGGCACACGTGCTTAATTGTCCACTTAAGTTCCTTCATTGCATAAGTTCTTTGCATTGCATTTGTGTATTTGGTGCTCTGAGAAAAAATGCAAAAATGTGATGTGTGATGGGATTCCTAGTATAGGTGTCCATTCTATATTGCATCACATATGGCATTCACATCGTGGTTTGATCTTATAGAGAATAAAAGAAAGCACGATGTGTGCTAAATACTCAAATCTCTACCAAGTGTCTTCATCCTCACTTGTCACAGCACCTCTTTGCATCGCAATTTAAAAGGATGAGTAGCATGAGGAATGGCGATGTGCAATAGCCACTGGAGGTAAAGGTATAAACCAAGAATATTCCCTGCCATGTGTCAACAGTAGCGGCTCATCGCAACAGTTATTCACATCACAATTTCTATTTGCTGGAGACTGGTCGAAAGGTGAGGTGTGATGGCCACGAAACTAAAGTTAGTAGCAAGGGTTCAAAAGGGAAGGAGGGGTACATTGAAACATCTTGGTTCATCATGGGGACTCTTCACACCACATTTTGCATTGGAATTCCTTAAGGCAAAGGGGCGATGCACGACAACCATTGATCTTGTTTCAAATCAATCTCATCAATGACTCATTTTCAAAATGAAGAAACAGGGTGGTGGTGCATAAGGATCGATAAACCAACACAGTAATGGGCTTTTTCAAACATGTTCTGAGTTTTCTTCACTGCCACTATACATGGGGATAAACTTGTAAGGATATTGATGGGATATAAAGTCAGCTCTTGGGGATTTAAGTCTAGGCTTGAAGGGATCTTTCGCTCACATCGTCACATGATTTGAATAGGATATGTTGTTTAAAATGGATAAAATGTTTTGACTAAGGAAACAAATTTGATGTCCTCATTATAGAAATTGACATTTCTGAGTTGTGAGAAATTAGCATGATGTAGCGTGCTACATCTTTTTCTTCTTTTTGCAGTGTTGGCAAATTATTAAAAGATTTCCATTTAAGACCAACCTGTCATGGTACTAGTTGAAGTGAATTGATAAGGGAAATTGGTAGAATGTGATTATCAAAAGTGTGGAAACTTCTACAAATTGGCTATAAATAGTTGCCTTTGTTGTTACTTTGTGTATCATTCTTTCTATGCAGACATTATGGATCTTCATCTTTTTAGTATGCTATATTTGTCACCTTGTTCTATAGGAGTTTCTTCTCTATTCTCATGGTTAATGCTATGTTCCTACAAGATTAAGGAATTAGAGATGTTATTCTATAGAATGGGGGAAGTGGAAAGATTCAAGAAGCAGAGTAGCAAGCATTGAACTCTTGGCATGCCCTAGTTTGCCTTTGTTTTCATCCTAGATTGGGATTAGGCTCCCTATTTGTTGACTCCCATAGTTTCCTATTATGATGAGTTTCCAGATTGGGATTGGGTGAAGGGGGGAATTATTCTTCCCTCTCCCCCTCTCTCAACATGATGTGTTCTAATAGAGAAGCAACTCTAGTTGTAGGAGTGTTCTCCCCTACGATGAAACAACTGGAAGCAGAGGGGTGAAATTAAGTTGACAAGAACAGTTTATTCTTCATCAAGATTAGGCATACAACGACTGCTTCTTCCTTTCTAGCTAGAATTTTGGCACTGCCAAAGTTAGCTATATGTGCCTCCCTCAGACTTCTGGGTAGTTGAGGTGGTTGGAAACATCCTCTCATAAGTTGAGGGATCACATACCAGTGCCTACAGCATGGAATAATGAGGGGGACTCTAGTCTTTGGGGGTTCCTTGTTTCATTGTTCCTTGCAAGTATTCTCATGTTGGTGTGCATGGTTAGAGAGGCAGAGTAGAGGATGCTTGTTTTATGAACAAGCTTCTAGATGTGAAGGGTAGCTGAAATGAAAGAGCATCTATTAAACTACTATCCATCAACACCATGGCTTACCTCCATGCTGAGAGTGGGAAAGAATACAAGATAAAATCAGGTGTTCTTGTTTACTAAAAGTGATGATGTGTTGCAAAAGATGTGCCTTTTGGGTTAGGGATGATTATTTTGGCATCTTGTTGTTTTATGATTGTCAAATGTAAATGTGACATGTGTAAATGGCCTGATGCTTGTTGTTCCCTTGCATTATAAAAGGGATTTCAAGGCCATTTATAAGGGTTGGTTGATCGCTCAGAGAAATTTGTAGTGAAAAACACAGAGAATAGAAATCAAGTTTTGTTCTAGGATTTTGAGTTTGAATCATATATCTTTGTAAATTTGTTTGATAGTACTAGCATCTAAATGAATACAACACCAGAATTCTGAAGCCAATTGTCTCCTGATGTATGGTTTGCACAAATTATGAATGAATAAATCAAAGATTATTCAGTTTGTCTCCATGAAATTTCTTGTGGATGTATCTTTCTGATTAAAGCTCTTATTCAAAGAATAGGTTAAATTTTTTAATGGGAATATAGATTTGTACGAATGTATACGCGGATTCTATAAGTATGATTGGTTAGGAGTCTTGAGTATAATATTGTAAGATAGTATTATAAAGCTCTTTGATGCTTAGGTTGAAAGGAAGCTAGGTGTGTGGAAATCGCTTCCTACACTAATCTAATGAGGGGAGGAGAGTGCAAATTCAACTTTATCCTTACAATTACAGCAATGTTAAACCACTAATAGAGATATTGCAGCAAACACATAAACAAGAAAGTGAGACAGAAGAAGAGAGACACAAGATATACATGGGGAAAACCCTTATCGAGTGAAAAACCCCACACTCCAAAACCTACACAATGTATTATCAAAACTGAAATGGTTTACAATACACTTACAATGCAAGATCTCAGGAGTCTTCGACACTTGTATCTAGAGATAAACCAGAAGCATAACAGTACCTACCAAACCTGTAATACATCTCCTCTTCAAAGCACCTGTTTATATAAAATATACAAGGCAAAATTGCCTCTATCTTGGAATGGGCATCCAACTTGGCCTCATGGCCCAAAACCCATGCCTATGGGCACTTGGTCAACATTATAAGATACTTCTAACACTTGTCCACACACCCCATCCCAAAGAGGTCACCTATTTCCAAAATGGGCTATGACAGATGCTCTTATGACTCTTACGACTGCCATAGAATCTATCATAGCAGTTACAACTTACAACTGTAAGAGAATATGTTATACACAGGCTATATATAGCATATTCTCTTACAACATGTCATAGTCCACCTTGGGGCATCCAAAGATGCCTTTTTCAAAGATGCTCTTTGACACATGTCTTCACCTGTCATAGAATCTCCTATTTCTGACTCTTACATGTCATAACTTCGTCATAGGAATCTGTCATGACCGTTTCAGTCAATATTCACTTACACAACATCTAAGATGCCAACACATGGCAAAATATTCCTATCACAAAGTGGGACACCTATCTCCTCATGTGAGGACAAAATTACAAGTTGTCATCTTCCATGTAGGATGACACATCACTGTGCCACATCCCACAAGATGACAATATGAATTTACAATTTAATTTACAGCATAGGCAATAAATAAATAAATACAATGAAAATAATACAAGGAATTACCAAGGTTGAGACACCTTAATTCCCAACATTCTCCCACTTGTCGAACACCTTGTAAGAGCCAATAGAATTAACAAGATTTAACTGCTATAGGCTGAGAGGCCCATAGACTCTAAACACCATCTGAACTTCTTTGTACCCACTGGCTTTGTCAATGTCTCGTATGAAGTGAAACTGTACATCAATATGCTTTGTTCTGGCATGGAAAGTTGGATTCTTCACAAGGCAAATTGCACTCTGACTATCACAACAAATTGTAATCTGTCCTACATCAAAACCAATATCTGAACACAATCTCTTAAGCCAAATGGCATCCTTACAAGCATGATTTGTTACCATGTACTTAGATTATGTCATGGACAAAGCAACCATAGGTTGTTGCTTACTCATCCAACTAATTGCACCACCAAACATAGTGAACACATAGGCATTGGTGGATCTCCTGCTGTCAATGTCACTTGCCCAATTAGAATCCACAAATCCATGAATACAAACTAAATGCAGAGGTCCTGTAGCATTGCCATGATAGCAAATGGAATACTCAGAAGTACCCCTCAAATATCTGAACACTTGCTTAACTACATCCCAATGTACCCGTCCAAGATTAGCCATAAATCAACTAAGGACTCCTGCTACTTGGGCAATGTCTGGTCTTGTGTAGACCATCGCATACATCAAACTACCAACAACACTAGCATAAGGTACTCTGCTCATGTCCTCTACCTCACTAGGAGATTTTGGACAATTATTAATAGACAACTTTATCCCCAATGAAACAAGAACACACAATGGTCTACAATCTGCCATGTTGAACTGATCCAACACGCTCTTCACATACTTACTCTATCTAAACCAAAATTTTCTGTTAGTTCTGTCTCTTATGATTTCCATTCCTAGAATGTACCTGGCTAACCCTAAATCTTTCATTACAAACTGTGCTACCAACTGAGACTTAAAATCAGAAATCATACTCTTACCCTTCCCAATCAGAAATATATCATCAACATATAATGCAACAATGAGAATACGATCACCATCAAACTTCTAATACACACAGTGATCCAATTTCGATCTCACAAATCCAATTGACAACACAAAGGCATCAAACTTCAAGTACCACATCCTAGGAGACTGCTTCAAACCATACAAAGACTTCTTAAGCTTGCAAACCAAATTTTCTTTACCTTTCACTATGTAATGCTCTGGTTGTGACATGTAGATTTCTTCCTCCAAAGCACCATGAAGGAAAGTTGTCTTCACATCCATCTATTCTACCTTTAAATCATAAGTAGCTGCAAGAGATAACAAAAATCGAATGGATGTCAGCTTTGTAATGGGAGAGAAAATTTCATCATAATCAATTCCCTCCACTTGTGAATACCCCTTCACAACCAGTCTAGCCTTGTACTTTTCAACACTACCATATGCACCAAATTTCTTCTTGAACACCTATTTGCAACCAATGGGTTTCCATCCATCAGGCAAAAGCACCAAGTCCCATGTTTTATTCTTTTCCAAAGAAGCCATTTCATCCTCCATGGCCTCCTTCCAAGAACCTACATCTTTCATGCCCATAGCCTCTTTTACAGTTCTAGGCTCATTAGTGTTAGTAAGTAAAGAAAAAGCACAACTAGAATCAAGTAATGAATAACCAAACCTATAAGGTTGCTTTCTTGTTCGTGTGTACCTCCTCAATGGCTGAGGTTGAGGTTCTTATTCTTCTTCTGAGCTTTCAGAGTTGCTAGAGCTCTCCTCATCATCAGGTCTCACGGGGTCTGTTTGTTCAGTCTTCTCAGGGGTAGAGGGAAATTGAACCGTATCCTCTTTCTTTTCTATCTATTCTGGTTGTAGAACAATGGAAGAAGGTGTTAGCTCTCTAAAGATAACACTTCTACTATACAACACTTTTTCAGCCACCGAATCCCAAAGCTTGTATCCTTTCACACCGACACCATAGCCAACGAAAATACATTTAACAGCCTTGTTCTCCAATTGAGATTATTTCTCCCTAGGCACATGTGCATATGCCTCACAACCAAAAACACGAAGATGTCTAACTGAAGGCTTCTTACCAGACCACACCTCCATAGGTGTCTTACCAACAAGAGCTGATGTAGGAGATCTATTTACTAGATAGCAAGCAGTGGCAACAGCTTCAACCCAAAACATTTGTTCAAGGCTTGATCCACTAAGCATACTCCTAGCCTTCTCCATTAGTGTCTTGTTCATCCTCTTTGCAACTCCATTTTGTTGTGGGGTATATGGAGTTGTCTTATGCCTTTCAATCCCTTGCTCTTTATAGAACTTATCAAACTTTGCCAAACAAAAATCATCACTGTTGTTAGTTCTCAAACACTTAATCTTTTTACTAGTCTAATTTTCAGAAAAGGCTTTAAACTCCTTAAACTGACTAAAGACTTCAGTCTTGCTTCTGATAAAATAAAGCCATGTCCTTCTATTGTAATAATCTATAAAAGATATAAAATATATAGATTTTGAAATTGAAGGAACATTAACAAGACCAAACTATTGGCAAGAGACACTATATGGATTCATGGTTGTTGTCATTGATGGCAACAAAGGTCATCCCACATATCCGCAAGTCATAATGTGTCTCTACCGGAAGTCAGAATAAAGATTGTTGTGGTCCGGTGAACAAGAACAGAGCATGTGGCAAGGTCCGACAGATTGGTCCGGATCTCTCAGAGGAAGTGTCTTGGTACAGTGCGGATTTGGGGAAGTCAAGAGGACTACCTTGAGTGGTATATTCCAAGGATTTAGCCTCCGGTGATGGACAAGGAAAAAGATATGAATAGTTGAGTACCGGATTCCTGAGACACAGTCAAAACAGAGGAAGAACTGACTGACAGAGTATCAGACTACTTTTCGGATGTGTTACTGTTGATGATAAAAGTTGTGAAGGCATGAATCATGTTTGGCCGACATGATTAATGATATCTACTAGTATATGCTTGATCCGCATTGCTTGGTGAGCAAGGATTCAGCCGACAGAACAAAGTTTGTAAGAAACTAGACTGTTCCGGATGCCGACTAGAAAGGTGATGAAATTACTTGTGCGGATATATATAGAGGATGGATTTAGTTGTGAAGAGAGTGAAGGAATCAATATATATGCGAATAAGTCCAGAACAGAGCAGAAGTAGCAAAAAGGATCCAGTATGTGAAAGATAGCAGAATAAAGAACAGAGGAAAGATGAAGTGCAGCAGATCAGTGTACTGAGCCTAACCGGAACTGAACTCCAGCATATGCAGATGCTTCCAATTAGTTCAAGACTGTGATTCTTATCACTTTGTAGACAGTGTGTCTTCCTGTAGGCAGTGGGCCTCTTGTGAGCAGTGTGCTCGGGCAGTGAGCCCTAATTGGCAAGTGCCATTTTGTAAATTCCTATTCTTCTAACAGAGAATAATTTTTGGGTTAATCACCCCGTGGTTTTCTCCCTTAACAGGGTTTCCACGTCAAAAATTACTGTGTCATATGTTTCTTATTTCATGGTAATGTTTTTGTGTTTGATTCAATGCTGCATTAATTAATAAGAAAGTTCAAAAAGGGAAATAATTAAGATAACTGATTCACCCCCCCCCTCTCAGTTATCAACAATTGGTATCAAAGCTAAGTTCCTCCTAATAGAGCCTAATAGCTTGAGGAAGATCTGGGAACTCAAATGGATGCATATGGTTTAAGGGAGCAACTCAAGACTGCCCTTGAGGATCTTGAACAGTCAAATTCTGAAGTCAATGAATTAAAAGAAAGACTCAAACAGGCTGATGAATTCATGAGAGAATTAAAAGACAAATTAAGTCTCTCTATGAAAAAGAGAAAGGAGCTGCTCCAACAGTTGGCAAGACAAAGTGAAGAAAGCAATACAAATGAAGAACTAACTGAGCAAACCAAGTTATGTGAAAAGTTATCAAAAGAAGTCATTATGTTAAGACATGAAATGGAATCAGGAACTATAAAGTTTACTCAAGAGATTGAAGAAAAAAGAAAGGCTGAAGACAATCTAAGACAATCTCTTAAAGAAAAATCAGAAGAATGCCACCAGATGGACAGGATTATCAGACATCTTGAATCTGATCTTGAAGATGCCAAAGATAATGAAGAAAAACTTGAGGATCAAATTGCCTCTCTCAAAAGAGACCTTCAAACAGCAAATGAATATAAAGAGAAATTCAAGATAAGTTCTGCTCAACTTGAAGTTCTTCTTGGAAGTCAAAAGAGGACAGATGACAAGTATGGTTTGGGATATGAGAAAGGAGAAAGCTCCGGATCCGGTCAGAAGAATCTTGGATCAGAAAATCCAAGGAGCAGGCCTAGAAGGCCTCCGGTAAGACAGCCAAATGCTCAAAGATATCCATCCTTCAATGGATACTGCCACAGCTGCAACCACTTTGGTCACAAAGCTAATCAGTGCAGAATGAGAATGAATCAGATTAATTCATCCTTCTTCGGACAGTGCTTCAACTGCAAAAGGTATGGACACAAATCCCATGAATGCAGAATTATGCAAGTAAACAAATCATTCAAAGGTAGATGCTTTACATGCAATAGAGTAGGTCATATGGCTAATCAATGCAGATCAAGAGGATATCAGTCAAATATGCAAAGAAATGTTATTTGCCAAATCTGCAATAGGTCCGGTCATAATGCTAAAGTCTGCAGAAACAAGAATTAGGACAAAAGAGGTCCGGTGTATAATCAGAATCAAGACAAGGGTAAACAAAAGATGAATGCGGATGAAGTTAGGAATCAGATGAGCAAGATTTGGGTGAAGAAAAGTTCAGAGAATGTAGAGGTTGGATCCGCACCAGACTCTGGTGCTGATATTTCTTCCGGAAATTAAAAAGTGAGCTCAGGCTCAGGGGGAGACTCAAAGAAAATCCTGTTCCCCCAGCCAAACAAGTGGTGCCGGATGTGGCACAAGATGCGGATTAAAGGGTTTGCAGATATGAGTCTTGAGATGCTTCAGTCAAGTTTTTAGAGGTCCACATGGAGTTATGAAGAAGCTGTGATCGATCAAATAAGACCTGTTCAGGGAGATGCTCCGGTATGACAAAGGATTACAAAAAGGTCCGGAGAGATCCGGAAGTGCACTATCTTGTTCTGCGGATTGGACAGAGTGTTTGGGATGTTCTTGTAATACGTTACCTCGATTTATTCATGATTGAAAGATCCGGATGATATTCACAGATCAGGACTAATCCGGGATACTCCAAGCTATCCAGACAAGGCAAACCGGAACAATGTAGGTGAAGCATTTATTGCAGACAGATATTAGGGTTCGCGGAGCAATATAAGGGATTTCTTAAAAGTCATTTGCTCATTCTGCACTCAAGAAGAAGCGAATAGTGGAGCTCTGCAACAAGATTCATCAAGCACACCAAGGATCTCCTGCCGAAATCATTGCATAAAGAAATCAATCCAATCACTCCATGCAAATCGAAGGCGCATAAGGTATTCTCCATTTTTCATTACCTCACTGCAAATCTTTGAAGAATGGCTACTCCAAATATAGTTAAGATCTCTGATAGACCTCGCCCCTCATTCAAGAAACATCCTTACAAATCATTGGAGGTAGATCCACTAGGAGCCTTCTCTAGTGTTCCTCATGGTGTATTGCATACGGAAGATATTAGGGTTTACATCCATGCGAATCTTGAAGACTTTGGAGAATCAAAACTGATGGATATCTATCACAAACAATTGATAGATGACTCCTTTGAGATCAAACCTCAGTATAAAGCCATCCAGGACAAACACTTTGCACAGTGCATTCATTTCCCCTGTTTTGAAGAAGATGAATGGGTCCGGTATGTACTAAGTAGAGTACATGACAACTTCCTATGGTTGAACAAGCCCTTCAAGATCACCAAGGACGCAATTAGGGCTGTAACTGGTCTGCACTCATCCGGTGGATTACCTGTTCTCAAATCTGTCAAAAATCAGACAGTCAGTGATGCAACCGGATCCAAGTTTGACAAGAGAGCTATGACAGTTGATGACATCATTGAACCGGATGTCAAATTTGCAGCTATGATAATTGGTTACAAAATCTATCACTCCAGTAGGGAAAATTCAGTTCCGGGAACTGCAATCTACACAGCCTATCAGATGTTAAAGGAGAATGCAGACTATGACTTGTGCGAGCTTCTAGTAAACCAACTCTTTGAAAATCTGCAGAAGATTAAGAAGGACAAGAAAAACTCCTTCAAATATGGCAATCTGATCCTTTGTCTCTTCTTTTACTACATGAATGAGCTTCCCGGATCCAGTGGATGGATATGGCAGAATGACAGACCGGTTGCCATTCAAATCAGAGACTATTTGCATGGACTTGGGGATGCAAAAGCAAGAAATACAGCTCTATGGGGTTACTTCAAGAACTTCCAAAGCATGATGCATGCAAGAGAAAGAATACCCCAATCCCTTGTTGAAAAATACAAAGACACAGTATGCTTCATGGTAGAAACAGATCAGTGTCTGATGGAGGCAGTGGAGCCAAGGACTGTCTGGATCATGCCTATGGGGTATGAAGTGGATGAACAGATAGTAGAGCTGCATGTTCAACACATGCTAAGCCAGCCCAAAGATCCTAAGGCAGAAAGGTTTGGAACCTTTGAGGAACTGAGTGTAAAGTTACATGTAGAACTCAGGGAACCGGAGATAAAGAGGAAGGTAAGAAAAGAAGTTGAGCATATTGCTCAAGGCCTAGGCATCTCAAAAGAGGCACTTGATGCCAGCCAGGAAAAGAGGAGGAAGGCTGAGGAAGAAGAGAAAAGTAAAGAAAGTGTTCCGGTTGAAACTCCCACCTGGACCAGATCATCAAAAAGATCTGCACCTCCCACAACCAAAAGTTTAAAACCGGAAGTCCAGGCATCCGGTAAAAGATCCAAGACAAAAGCCACAAGGGCTTATGAAAGCCAAAAGGATGAAGAGGAAACAGAGTCAGATGAGGGAATAAAAGAAATAAAGAAGCAGAAGAAGAAAGGATCCGGTAAACCCTCCACAGGACAAGACAAGGAAGAAATGGCAGAGGTATCTGTTGAAAAGTCCACTCTGTCTCTAGAGAATGTAATCAAGTCGGTCACGGTGGATGGAAATCTTCAACCAATGACTGAATCTTATGATGACTTCAGTGAGGCTGACCAAAAGACTCTGCAGGAAGCCACAGTCAAATATCTGAACATATACAATAAGGCTTTCATTGAGATCATATCTCTTATTCCTAAAAGCCTAGAAAAGGAATTAGAAGTAAGAAAGAACAATGCTCATGCAAAAGATCTTGAGATCCGGGAGCAGATAGCTATTCAGCTATATCCTCAAATTGATCCCAAGACAATGAACGTAATCTTCAAGGACTGCAAAGATGAGTTCAGAAGTAAAGCCAGGATGAATCAACTCATGCTTGGTGAGACTGACAAAGTGGCCCAAGAGACAGAAGAGATCCTCCAGAAGGCCTTCAAAAGGTTCAATCTTCCTGTTGTAGAGGACTTAGGTGCAGAAACAGCTGCGGATCTGGAATCATCTGTTCCAGAAGAAGTGGGCCCTGAACAGACAAACATCTCTCCTCCGGTTTCCCCTACAGTCTCCCGATCCAAAGAAGAAGAGAAATTACAGGAGAAGGAAGCAGGGGTGAAAGATAAAGAGGTTGACAGTTCCCAGACTGCAGAAGAAAAGAAACATCTGTCTCTGGCAAGAGACACTGCACAAATTGTTCAACAATTTTTGAGCAAAGCCACTATAGAAATTGATGAACCGGACCTACTCAAAGGACCATTAGATTTTGACTCTTTGTCACCGGTGCAAACAATGAAAATAGCCTCATTTGCAAATGAGAAAGTCAAAGAGAAGCTGCTGAAATCTCACATGGAAGACTGTGAGCTTATGGAGGTAGCATCTGGAGTGCTAGAAAAGATCATGCCATCCTTTCAAAAGGATCCCACAGCCTCCTCTTCCGGTAATCTCAAAACCTTAGTCAGCAGTGTTAGTACACATTTTGAATCTCTAGAAAAATCTGCTGAAGAAAAGGTCCAGAAGGAATTTTTGGATAAGAGATTTTCAGAAGTATTAGAATTAATCTCTAAAGATAGGAAGATTGTGAGTATTGGAATAAAGAGCTTAGAGAATGCTCTTAAGGATGGCGGTGACATTTACAAATTTTGTATATCCTGGCCAAAGGCAATAGCAGCAATTGATAAGAAAATAAAAGAGGAACAGGACAAGCTACAAAGCTTATCTCAAAGTTTTGATCCTCTCTCTTCCTCCATAATAAATCAAGAATGTCAGACTATTGCAGTCTTGAATGAAATAAAGAATCTTGAGAAGGAAAGGAAGAATATCACTAACCGGATGGGAGAACTTAGAAGGATTATAATCCCTAAGTTGGAAACTATGCATGAGGCCATCAGTGATGCTCAGACCACCGCCCAAACAAAAGATCCGACAGATCTCAAGCGGGCAAAAGCTTTTGCATTTTTGTTGAGTGGTCACATTTCAATTTTGGATAGAATGAAGCAAAGTTGGGCTACAGAAATGATCCAATTGCAGACATCCTTTGCAGACATTCTTCAGTATATGTGAGTATGTAAATATGCGGCTATGTATAGAAAATTTTTGAAAATTTTGGTGTGCGGACCCTACCCTTTGCCATTGATGTCAAAGGGGGAGTGAGGAGCAGTAAAAAATGAGGAATCCAACTAAGGGGGAGTTCCGGAAATTGTATATAAAGACAGAGCATCAGCAAAGGGGGAGCATAGTGAAAACACTTAGTCATTTTTCACTAAGTGTTGCCATCAATGCCAAAGGGGGAGATTGTTGGCAAGAGACACTATATGGATTCATGGTTGTTGTCATTGATGGCAACAAAGGTCATCCCACATATCCGCAAGTCATAATGTGTCTCTACCGGAAGTCAGAATAAAGATTGTTGTGGTCCGGTGAACAAGAACAGAGCATGTGGCAAGGTCCGACAGATTGGTCCGGATCTCTCAGAGGAAGTGTCTTGGTACAGTGCGGATTTGGGGAAGTCAAGAGGACTACCTTGAGTGGTATATTCCAAGGATTTAGCCTCCGGTGATGGACAAGGAAAAAGATATGAATAGTTGAGTACCGGATTCCTGAGACACAGTCAAAACAGAGGAAGAACTGACTGACAGAGTATCAGACTACTTTCCGGATGTGTTACTGTTGATGATAAAAGTTGTGAAGGCATGAATCATGTTTGGCCGACATGATTAATGATATCTACTAGTATATGCTTGATCCACATTGCTTGGTGAGCAAGGATTCAGCCGACAGAACAAGTTTGTAAGAAACTAGACTGTTCCGGATGCCGACTAGAAAGGTGATGAAATTACTTGTGCGGATATATATAGAGGATGGATTTAGTTGTGAAGAGAGTGAAGGAATCAATATATATGCGAATAAGTCCAGAATAGAGCAGAAGTAGCAAAAAGGATCCGATATGTGAAAGATAGCAGAATAAAGAACAGAGGAAAGATGAAGTGCAGCAGATCAGTGTACTGAGCCTAACCGGAACTAAACTCCAGCATATGCAGATGCTTCCAATCAGTTCAAGACTGTGATTCTTATCACTTTGTAGACAGTGTGTCTTCCTGTAGGCAGTGGGCCTCTTGTGAGCAGTGTGCTCGGGCAGTGAGCCCTAATTGGCAAGTGCCATTTTGTAAATTCCTATTCTTCTAACAGAGAATAATTTTTGGGTTAATCACCCCGTGGTTTTCTCCCTTAACAGGGTTTCCACATCAAAAATTACTGTGTCATATGTTTCTTATTTCATGGTAATGTTTTTGTGTTTGATTCAATGCTGCATTAATTAATAAGAAAGTTCAAAAAGGGAAATAATTAAGATAACTGATTCACCCCCCCCTCTCAGTTATCAACACAAACACATCAAAATGAATAAGATCCAATACACTAGAAGACTTGTGAGAACTAGAGTTAAACTAAACACTATTTTGCTTTCCATAAATGCAATGTTCACAAAAGTCAAACTTGAGATTACAATCATTTAACCCCTCAATGAGCTTTTTATTTTTCAGGGTATGCAGACCCTTCTCACTAATGTGGCCATATCTCAAATGCCATAACATAGTCTTTTCAACAGGAAGCTTAGCTTCCATAGCATGTGCACTACCATGAGAACTAGTTACAACAAATTTCTTCACTTCTTGTTCAGATGGTGGGGATGAAGTGACTGCAGGTCATTTCTTTGAGTCAGAAAAACTATTGTACTGTGAAGTGCATGCCTCTAGTTGAAACATAGTACCTCTCCAAGTACCCTTCGCAAGCACCATAGATCCTCTAGTCATCTTACATCCATCCTTCAAAAAGACAACCTACACACCTGCATCATTCAACATACTTACAGAAAGCAGGTTTCGTGCAAGGCCTGGAATGTGCATAATTCCAGTGATCCCCTTCACTCGTCCATCGGGGAATCAGATTGAGACTCTTCCATGACTAACAATCTTCAAATGAGAGTCGTCACCCAGGTACACTCTTCCACCATGGAACTCTTCATATTTCGTGAACTAGTCTCGATGCAAGGTCAAGTGGAATGATGCACTAGAATCAATCAACCACACATCATTAGATGCATGGGTGGCCAGGGCTGCGATCAAGGAATTATCATCATCTTGTGACTTGTCAAAAACTAAATCAGGAGCTTTCTTCTTCTTTTTCTTCTCCTCTTTGCATTCCTTTTGGAAATGCCCATTTTTTCCACAGTTCCAACAAAGAGCCTTGGACTTTCGAGGAGATTTGGATCTCCCATGGTATTTGGATCTACCCTTCTTAGCTTTCTTGTCTTTCTTCTTCCCTTTCTCCTTAGGTCTTCCATGAACCGCAAGAGCCTCTTTGGCTGATTCGGATGTCTTCCTCTGCATTTCTTTAGATAATAGCGAGGACACCACATCTTCCATCTTGAAGGTGGTAGTGGTGCTTCTGATAGCCATGACAAGATGATCCCACAAATCTAGAAAAGAACAAAGCAAGATCATGCAACAATCTTCCTCCTCCATTTTCACACCCACATATGTCAACTGTGCAATGATCATGTTGAAACCATTCATGTGATCTACAACAGATCCTCCGTCTTCCATCTTTAAAGCAAACAAATTCTTTTTTAGGAAGAGTTTGTTTACCAAGGACTTGGCCTGATAAACATCCCCCAACTTCTTCCAAAGGTCTTTCATTCTCTTCTCCTCATGGACATTCAACATGACAAAGTTAGCTAAACAAAGTCTTGTGAGACCCTTAGCCTTCTAATCTTTGAGGTCCTAATTAGTTTGTGACATTGCTATAGGTTTCACCCCAGATACCATTTCCCATAGGTCACAATCAACAAGTAGGTCCTCCATCTTGAGTTTCCACAACTTGAAATTAGTGCCATTGAATTTCTCAACCTCTAACCTTCAAGATGTGGTTACCATCTCCTTGCTACAAAAAGATACAGAATACTCTGCACAACACTCCCACTCAACCTAAGATCAGCTCAAAAACCCCTACCCAACAACTAGGACCAAAGGTGATCAAGCTCTAATACCAACTAAAAGGAAGCTAGGTGTGCAGAAATCACTTCCTACACTAATCTAATGAGGGGAGGAGAGTGCAAATTTAATTTTATCCTTACAATTACAACAATGTTAAACCACTAACAAAGATATTGCAGAAAACACATAAACAAGAAAGTGAGACAAAAGAAGAGAGATACAAGATATACGTGGGGAAAACCCTTATCGGGTGAAAAACCCCACTCCAAAACCTACACAATGTATTATCAAAATTGAAATGCTTTACAATACACTTGCAATGCAAGCTCTCAAGAGTCTTCGACACTCGTATCTAGAGACAAACTAGAAACATTACAGTACCTGTCAAACTTGTAATACATCTCCTCTTCGAAGCACCTGTATATAGAATATACAAGGCAAAATTGCCTCTATCTTGGAATGGACGTCCAACTTGGCCTCATGGCCCAAAACCCATGCCTATGGACACTTGGTCAAGATTGTAAGATGCTTCTAACACTTGTCCACACACCCCATCCCAAAGAGGTTGCCTATTTCCAAAATGGGCTATGACAGACGCTCTTACAACTCTTACGACCTTCATAGAATCTGTCATAGAAGTTACAATTTATAGCTATAAGAGAATCTATCACACACAGGCTATATATAGCATATTCTTTTACATGCCATAGTCCACCTTAGGGTGCCCAAAGATGCCTTTTTCAAAGATGCTCTTCGACACATGTCTTCACCTGTCATATAATCTCCTATTTCCAACTCTTACATGTCATAACTTCATCATAGGAATCTATCATGACCATTTTAGTCAATAATCCCTTACACAACATCCAAGATGCCGACACATGGAAAAATATTCCTACCACAAAGTGGGATGCCTATCTCCTCATGTGAGGACAAAATTACAAGTTGTCATTTTCCATAAGGAATGACACATCACCGTGCCACATCCCACAAGATGACAATATGAATTTACAATTTAATTTACAACATAGGCGATATATAAATAAATATAATTAAAATAATACAAGGAATTACCAAGGTTGAGACACCTTAATTCCCAACACATGTGAAAATGTTGTTATTAAGTTTCAATTGCATTTGATTTGACTTTGTTGCCCTAGGTTAAGGCACCGGTCTTTTGCCTTTGTATATGATCTTCAACTCCAGAATCAAACAAACCCCAAATACTTCCAATCATTATATTCAATTGTAAGTGTTTGTTGAAGTGAAGTCTTATTTTATTATATGGGCTTGGGAATGTAAAATGATTAATTGATTTAAGCCAAATCTTATTATTTTTCATAATCCTCAAGCAAATTTACATCTAGAACACATCTTCTATTTACAGTATTTGTGATAATTGGCTCATGATATTATTAAATACTATTAGGGATCACCCTCCTAGGTTTTGCAGAGCCTAAAGTGCAAAGGGATTTAGTTATTTTAACTTTCACCTATTCATTGGCCAACCCCTCATGATATCTAAGTATTGAAAATGGCTAAATAGGTTATCTTACGAGATCAGGTTGGGAATTTAAAAAAACACCAACAAGAACTCTGTTACATATGCATTCACTAAAGTCTATTCCTTGATTCTAGAAAGCTCTCTAAAATATTCTTCTTCATCCTCTTTCTCAAATCTATCAAGCAACCTCTTACTGAACTCATCAAAAGTATGCACAAGGTCATGTCCTTGTGTGATTAGACTATGGTACCACCAATCATAGGCAATCCCCTCCAAGTGTAATGTGGAAAATTTGATTGCATCTTCTTCCATCATGGGGTTGAGTATGAGCTAATTTTACAATTTCTACAACCAAGATTGAGATGATATCTTGCCACTACCATCAAAAGTGGGTGTAGTTAGTTTATTCACTCTATGCTTCAATTCTTTCCCATTATTATTTTGGTTGCTCCCTTGACCTCTTCTCTATGGGATACTTTTTGTATCAGCTCCAAATATCTATCAAAGGATATGGCTACCTTGAAATCTTTAGTCTTTTCTCAATAATCTCCAAATAATATATCATGCTCTTCTAGAGAAGAATTCATGGCCTCTACTTTTTTTTCTTCTTTTTGTAAGATCATAGGTTTAGAGGGCTTTGTGTGATGCCACGTCATGCAACCCTAGAGTGTTAGACTAACAAGAGACAATACTATAGAAATATTTTTTTTTGAAGCAAGGAATGCATTATACATTAAATATAACAACACTAATAATAACATTAAATGAAATGAACAACTAACACCTCTAGGGAACATAACTACATCAGATCAAATTATAACCTTACAAGTGATATACATCACAATACAACAGAAGAATACTACATTATACATTTGCAGAGATGAATAATTACAAGGTTCAAATACAAGATTACATGACTGATCACATCAGTTTACAATATACAATAAAATAAAACAATTATGAAGGTATACTACAACTTTGAAAATACAGAACAAATCTGAAACTAGAAAACTTCTGCAATGTCCTCGAACTAGTACATCCAAGAAAACTAATGAGTTAAGCTCTTCCACCCAACCATGTGGAACCCTGAGGTCCACCACTCGAGCTAGGAGATAACAATGAGGTTCCACCAGATCAAGGTTACAACAATGAATACAATGACAAGATATAGACTCCATGTAGAGAAAATAGAATAATAAGACTGCACAGACAAGATAGTATTTGACAATACAGGACAAATCATTAAGACAAGTCTGCACTCCAGAGGTAACAACAAAAGATAAAGAGGAAGAAACTGGACTGCAGTAAGGAGAGTGTCATCGCATGGTCCTAGCATGGGTTACCTTGGCTATCTCTCACTAGAAACTGGCCCCCATCTATGGTTACCCTGGTAGCCTCTCTCTAGGCACCGACCCCATAGGGTGACACATGCGGAGCCAACATATCCTCTCATGGAGAGAGGAGGTCAGCCTTGCCAACCAGGCCTTCTCATCCCATCCTTAGCCTGTGAGAGCACTCAAGGCATGGGTGAGGCATCATACTTATCTTGTTATGTGAATTTCTACCCAACCCACCTAAATAAATTATTAAGTTATCACTTGAATACAACATCTATGGGGTTACCCAAGCAACCGCTTTGGGCACCGGCCCCACCATGAAAGCCACTCTCCTACATACAACCAACATTAAAAAACCAATAACATGCATGGACAAGGGACTACGAGACATCTATCCTTTTACAATCTAAAACATTACATAGACCATTTCAAATCCAAAACTCTCAACCACGAAACTTTCCCCTGTCCATTTCAAAATCCCAAATCAAATAAAACATTTAATCAACAATTTTTCCCAATCCACAACAAGCCCTCATACTAAAAGACACATTGCCAATACATCCTTGCTACAATATCCCACTGGATTTCATGGTAACAAGCCTTTGGAGCTAAAAATATTTCAACACAAATACCAATAGACAACTATCCAAAGCATGATGCTTAACAACCTTGACCTCCCACGAAACTAACATGAACACCATTACATTAAGCAAGACTCAAAACCAAATAAATGTAATGATCCAATTACATTATTGATACACATCGGTTCAAAATCAGCAATAAACAATAGGGAATATATATATAACCAAAACACTTTTCAAACACTTTTAACATGGATTCAATAAAAGACTTTAAATCTCTCTTTTTAGATTAAATCATAAACTTACTTAAGATAACAATATTCCCTAACAAGCTATTAAAAATGTTGAGGTCATGGACTCTGTAAATAAACCAATTGTCATATAACAACTTATTACTAACTTACTATAACAAAAAGGGTTTAATTAAATCTATTCTAAATATTCCTTATTAATCTAATATCTAATATTCTCACCCAACACACACATAAGTGCAAAATTGTTAAAATTAATTTTGGACAAATTACACAATGCAAAATTTATAAATTAATGGCATAATTGAAGCACATCAAATTGAGAACAAATAGTTTCTAATCTGGAATCAACTAATATGATATATTACTTCTATTCCTAAAATGACTTTCTAATAATTTAAATAAACTATATTCCTTAGAAGGAAAATACTAATTCCTCGTTTACTATTTAGCAGTGATCAGAAATGGAAGTTACTAATAACTAATATTCTCCATCGATTCCTATGACTGAGTTTTTCTATAAAACTAACTCTTAATTCTTCTTTTTTGGTCATGTCTAGAGTGATCACAAGGGAGGTTTCCCATACAGAAGAGAATAAAACTAAGAATTTAAGATAATATAGATGAAGCCAGGGTGTACAATAGAAGCTGCAAACAACAAGCATGCTGAAGTAAATTCATCTTGGTCAAGAACACAATGCTAAAGGGATGTCTTGATTTTGACAGGATAAGTAGTGGTTTAATGAGGTATGGCAAAAGTATGAAAGAGACTGTAAAAAAAATGATTTATTGAAAGCCACAGTGAATCCTTGATTGCAGGTTTTAACACTACGACACCGTTTGGAAATATATATAGGTGGTCCAGTTTAGAACCCTCCCACACAATCATACACTAGATGTTGAATAGTGGGCTTTGTGAATAAGGATCAGATGAATTTAGGCAAAGCTATCATTGGACTAGTGATATTGATAGAGGATTTTAATAGATCCTAATTTCAAATGTGGTAAAATGACTTTATCCAGGCTAGAAGGATTGATGAATAGATAGAACCAAGGAATGAACCAATTATACAAAGATCAAACATGTGATTGCTAAAGGGAAAATGATCAATCTGATCTCTTATTCAAGGGTGAAAGAGTGGTCACACACCAGGTCGCCATCACTCAAAAAGCTAGAGCGTGATCTTCTTTACATACAACAGCACAAGGAAATTGCATCAAGTTCAATGACGCCTCTAGGTAAGTCGTTCTAGGCATGGAGGGTGTTGGTAGATGCTTTCGTTATTAAAAGTATCGATTCAGGTTTAGATGGAGCTCATTAACGATGCCAAAGGTCATTGAAATCAGGGGATGTCAATTCTTGCTTGGAGGCCGATACACATTTCTAAGTTTTTTTAGATGCACGGTCTGTATAGAATACCTATCAAATGATAAAAGTTTGAATGATGACCGAAGCAATGTGCATGGAGCCGAATGGCAAAGCCATCCCAATTGTTTAAATAAGGTAACATTGGTAGCATATTGATAATGATAACGAATTGTGGCAGAGGATCATCCATGGCTGACATCGATTCATTTAGACAAAGAATTTAGTTAGCTAGACACTGGGAGAAATATCATGCTCGACGGCCTATGAGGAGGTTACTCTATGCCAAAGCACAAGAATGATAGCATTGCATTTAATGTATTATTCATACATTAACGAGGATACAAAACACGGTTCACTCTCGGGAAGATGAAATACGCAGATCAATTAAACCCTTACTTCATTCTATTAGACTAATAGAGGAAAGCCAAATCATGGGTTAACTATGGATTGGGGTGGATATCCATTGCAAGACAAAAAATAAATAATCATTTTCAAAGAGTTACACAGGCAAACCCTTCTATCCTGGAAGTGATAGTTATAATAGATAATCACTCAAGGAAACATGTCACAAGGCAAATTTATGAGAAGAGAAAAATGGTTAAATGTGATAACATAGGAATGAATCTCATTCACGGGTTGAATACAGCCGATGACTCAAGTGTGCAAAGACTGCAACCAAATGCTCAGACGATAACCAAATCTTGAGTTAAGGATGAACGATTCACTTCTATGGGATTGATAAGGCTAATAAAGAGTACGATCAGAGAGCAAAGAGATCACCAAGAATGATAACATGTTATCAGGCAACAAAACCAAGATTTATTGTGATAATCCAATCAGAGACAAAATTTTACAACACTATTTATCTATTAACATTCCTGCAATATCCAAGCTTCTGAAATCTCCCTTGATGTATTCCCCTTTTTTCCCAATTCTCTTCCTTTTCTTTGAATGACTTCCCCCCCAACCATTCCCCCTAGAAACCAAATAGTCAAGAGTCATAAATGCCCACTAACACCAAATCCGTTCCTGAGAATCCTCTCCACCAAAAAAAATTTAAATTTTTACTAATAATAGAGATTCCCCATTCTGGATATATAAATGACAACTAACCACATTTATTTATTCCTCAGAATGATTTTATACATAACTATATATATTATTGAATTAACATAAAGCTTTTGACCCACATATATATTTTACAAATATTAGAATAATTAATTAACTCTGCATTAAAATTTACTTAAATAGTATTTCACTACAATTATTCCAATTTTATGACTAAGCAAAAATACTATAATGTTTGACCACAATAATCATTATAATTATATTAATCAATTACACATACTAGAATACGCATAGGCTAACCAAACAAGGACCCAACAACAAACCTACAAACCACAAGACAACCAACAAACTGAGAATTGAACTGACCTAGGGGCTAAACCTCATGTTATCTCCATCAACGTTATCCATTGGTGTAAGGGCCCGCTCAGACCTGCTAAGTCAGGTGAAGTTGAGGCCCAGTACCTGCAACCTGCATAAGAACAATAGGTTGTATACGATCCACTACATATATATCAAACACACCGAAGTCAGAGAATCATGGCATAGTAGGGTGCTCGAACCAAGTAGTACTACACCATCCCTGCTCTGAAACAAGACTATAAACATTTTTATTTAAAATCAGATATCAACAAATCGCATAACACATGTTAATATTAAACCATTACTAATCATTGCAATCTCATCATAACTAGAATAACAATAATGTCATCATAAATTCATAACACATGTCAAAACTATATCAGTCGAACATAGTCTATCATGATCATAATAGGCATAAACCATAGGCCTAATAACTCAAATGTCTTAGAACTATCTGAATGCAATGGAAGAACTAACAACTATCTCAGAACTGACCAAGAGTAATGTGAAACTAGCATCTATCACAAGTGAAAAATGAGGGGGCATTACATCCTCCCCCCTAGAGTCAGGCTTACTCCTAGAAGCCTGCAAATAAGTAAGGGTATAACTCTCTCATCCTGGGAGCATCCTCCCAGGTAGCTGAAGTCTCATCATTAGGATCCCACTGGACCCTGACCTGCTCCACATCTCTGCCCCTAAGAGAAAGTCTCCTATGCTGTAGAATGCCTACGGGCTCCAAAGCCAGTTGCCCGTGCTCTACCTGTAGAGTAGTCCAATCAAAAACCTGAGCAATATCTAGATAGTAAGGTCTAAGTACATAAACATGAAACACATCATGGATGCATGAAAGACTAGGTGGCAAAGCAAGACAATAAGAAATAGGACCGATCCTCTCCAACACCTCAAAAGGTCCAACAAAGTGTGGTGCTAGCTTAGAGCCCTTTCCATAATGGATTGGACTCTTTCACGATTGCACAAGTAAGAACACCTAATCCCCAACTGAAAACTATCGATCGATCTTATGAGCATCTACATACTTCTTCTGTATGTCCTGTGCTACCACCAAATGCTCTCTAATCCTCTCAACCTACTTCTCCATATATCTAAGCATATCTAGACCTAGAAGAACTCTATCCTCGAGACGATCCCAACTCAAAGGGGTCCGACAAGGACAACCATACAGAGCCTGAAATGGAGACATGCTGATAGAACTGTGATATCCATTATTATAAGCAAATTCCACCAGGTACAGGTAGTCCTCCTATCAGCTTTGCTGATCCATCACATACATCCTAAGCATATCCTTGAGAACCTAATTAACCCGCTCAGTCTGTCCATCAGTCTTAGGATGGTAAGCTAAACTAAAGTTTAGCTGTGTCCCCAAGGCATGCTGTAAAGAAGTCCAAAGGGTGGAAGTGAACACTGGATCCCTCTCAGAGATGATCCTATGAGGAATCCCATGAAGTCTGACAATGTCCTCCATGAACACTCTGGCCACCATAGCCGCATTGTAAGAAGAACGGATAGGAGAGAAGTGAACTACCTTCGTCAACCTATCCACAATGACCATAATAGCATCATGTCGATGAGAGGATATTGACAAACCAACAATGAAGTCTATCAAAATGATGTCCCACTTCCACTCTGGAATCAACTGAGGCAGCAAAAGGCCTGTAGGGTGCTGATGCTCCGCCTTTACCCTCTGACACTCAAGACATCTCAACACAAAATTAGCAATATCCCGCTTCATGCCACTCCAAAAGTATAGCTGGCGTAGATCTGTATGCATCTTCTTGACACCCAGATGAGCAGAATAGGGTGCCCGATGTGCCTTTGACAACACCAGGGTATGAAGACCCTTAGAACTAGGAACATAGATACAACCCAAATGTCGCAAAAGACCATCTGGCTCAAGAGAGTAACCAGAAAATCTACCCTCTAAAGGTCTACCAGACTCAATCTTAGACTTCACCTCTTGGCACCAACTGTCAGAAGGAAGTGCTGCAAGAATCTGACCTCTCAAATCAACTATGAGAGAAACCATTGAGATCTCATATCTCTGACGACTAAGAGCATCCGCTACCACATTCTCTTTGCCCTAAATATACTTGACCTCAAAGTCATACTCACACAAGAACTCCATCCAACATCTCTACCTTGAATTCAAGTTTGGCTACATGAAAATATACTGCAAGCTACGATGATCAATGTGCAGCTCAAACTGATGCCCTGAGAGAAAATGCCTCCACCTCACCAAGGCATGCACAACTACCACTAACTCCAGATCATGAGTGGGATAGTTCAATTCATGATCCTTGAGTTTACGAGACTCATAGGCAATCATGCGACCATCCTACATCAAAACCACTCCTAAACCCTCCAAAGAAGCATCTGTACATACAACAAAGTCCTTGGTAGGATCAGGAACTACTAAAATAGGTACACTGGTCAACTAGTCCTTAAGGGTCTAAAAAGCTACCTGACACTGTTCTGACCAAACAAACTTCTTCCCTTTCCTCTGAAGAGAAGTAATAGGATGGGCAATCCTCGAAAATCCCATAACAAAACGACGATAGTAGCCTGCCAATCCCATAAAACTGCAAACCTTAGAAACATTAGTGGGTGCAAGCAAATCCATAATAGCTTGGATCTTCGAAGGATCCACTACAATACCCTCTCCAGAGATGACATGACCCAAATACATCACTTTCGTCTAAAAGAATTCACTTTTTGACAAATTAGCATAAAGATGATTTTCTCTCAAACACTGCAGCACCTGACGCAAATGCTCTTCACGCTCCTCCATAGTCCTCGAATAGATCAATATATCATCCAGAAATACAAGGACAAACCTGTCAAGATAAGTGTAGAAAACACCATTCATCAGGCTCATGAAAATTGAAGGTGCATTCGTCAACCTGAATGGTACTACTGTGAACTCATAATGCCCATAATAGGTATGAAATGTTGTTTTATGAATATCTACCTCAAAAATCTACAACTGATGATATCCTGACTTAAGGTCAATTTTAGAAAAAACCTTTGCTCCCTTAATCTAGTCAAACAAATCATCGATCTGAGGCAAGGGGTATCTATTTTTCACTGTCACCTTATTGAGCTGTCGATAGTTGATACAGAGTCACAAAGATCCATCCTGCTTTTTCACAAAGATCACAGGTGCTCCCCAAGGAGAGACACTAGGTCGAATGAATCCCTTGGCTAATAACTCCTCCAATTGCAGTCAGAGCTCTTTAAGCTCCTAAGTGTTCATCATGTATGGCGCTCGTGAGATAGGCTCTGCGCCAAGAACAAGATCAATCTTGAAGTAGATGTCATGCTTAGGTGGCATCCCCAGAATCTCAGAAGGAAAAATATCAGCATACTCCCTCAAAAGTGGGTGATCGTCAAGAGATGCCTCTCGACTCTCCTCCCTCTCCAAGTCACTAACTGACACTGCAAAAACCTGACATCCCTGATGCATGCATCTCTTAAGCTACATAGTGGAGATCATACATAGAGAAATAGGTCTCTGAACTCCTACAACCTCCACTTCTGCACCAGAATCATCCACACATCTAATAGACTTATGCCGACAATCGATCACTACCTGATGGGCCTCTAGCCAATTCATCCCCAAAACTATATCATATGAACCAAGGGGTAGGATGTAAAGGTCTACTGTAGTAGATAGAGAGCCAATCCTCAACTCACAACCAAGCACTAGAGACTCAATTGCGACCTTAGCCCCAGAAGTTAACTCAACTTGCCACCTATCATCCTACTTTGTTGCCACTAAGCCACAACACTCCACAAGAGAAGGATATATGAACGAATCAGATGCACCAGAATCAAAGAGAACAGAAAAACCAATACCTCACATGAAACTAGAAGTCTCCACCATGGTGCCCTAATGCTCTGCCTGATGGTTATCAACCGCTGCAAAGACTCTATGTGATCTGCCTGCATCACCAACCATTGGCTCTGAAGCCGCCGGTCGATGTCCAAATCCTGAAGTACTCCTCTGAGGACATTGTCTAGCAATATGGCTTTGTTGGCCACAAGAGAGGCACCCAGTACCTCTACCAAAACCACCACCACCCTAGAAAGTAGTAGACTACTAGAAACTACCCCTACTCACTGTGCACTGCGTACTCTGAGTAGGCTGAACAAAGTGATTGCGCTTATTACGTTGCCAAGATTGATCTTTCTTAGACTGAAATCTATTACCTTGTTGAGGCTGAGAATTCTTGAGTTTGGGTTGAGAGTGCTGCTATCGTCCACCCTTTGAGGGTGCATGAAATCCTGATGCCTGAGTATGTCCACCACGCAAACCAAATCTTGAAGAAGGTGCACTGCCAATATGCACACCTGTATGCCCACCGAGTGCCATAGCCAAATTCTCCTCCACTAACTGGGCTTTCTCCATTGCCACCTCTATAGACTTAGGTTCGAATACACGAACCCCTCCACTGATCTGAGCATTCAGTCCCCTGATAAAATGCTACACCAACATAGGCTCATCATCTATGATACCTGCATACAGTTTGAGCTCAGCTCATACTGCTCAACTGACATGGCCATCTGCCTAAGCTCATGGAACTCATCTGTGTAGCATTGCCTCCAATGATCAGATAGAAAATGGGCTCTAAATCTCTCTAAGAACAACTCCCAAGAGACAGTGTTAATGTCCAAGTGCAGCTTTTGCTCCTCTAACCACCACCAAGTCAAAGCAAAACTTCAAAGATGCAAAATAGCACATCTAGCTTTGGTGTTGCTGCCATAAGGATGCATGGTGAAACACCTGCCTAAATCCAATAACCAAGTCTCTGCCTCTAGACATCTACCAGCTCCATCAAAGGTGGGAGGGCGTGCCCTCAATAGATCTCTCCTATGGCTAGCTAGTGTGGCCTCCTTCTCAGCTGTCAACTCTCTCTACCTGGGTGATCTCTCTTTCCCTAGGCTCTGATTGGTCTACCTCATGTCTAGGGCCTAAACAGGCAAGGGCCTCCTCAAGCAACTATCTCAACTGGGCTCCCTCACGCTGGCCCTAACCTTCCATATTCTGACCCCTGCCTTCATGGGCACTCTCATGAGGAGAATTGGGAGGAGGTGTGCCGCCACCACCTCTCCCATGACCCCTGCCTCTGCCACGACCTCAACCCCTACCTCTAGGCATTTACCTACAACACCAAAAGATGATTCATTACACACAGAAAGGAACACCAGGTATGAAGTTAATCTACAGAGTTTAAGCACTAGGTCACATAATGGGCTCAGTTATAACCAGAGTACCTAGTGTTTAAATGTGGCTCTGATACCAAATGTGATGCCCCGTCATGCAACCCTAGAGTGTTAGACTAACAATAGACAATAGTACAAATTTTCTTTTTTTTTTGAAGCAAGGAATGCATTATACATTAAATATAACTACACTAATAACAACATTAAATGAAATGAACAGCTAACACCTCTAGGGAACATAACTATATCAAATCAAATTATAAGCTTACAAGTGATATACATCACAATACAATAGAAGAATATTACATTATACATTTGCAGAGATGAATAATTACAAGGTTCAAATACAAGATTACATGACCGATCACATCAGTTTACAATATACAACAAAATAAAACAATTATGTAGGTATACTACAACTCTAAAGATGCAGAACAAATCTGGAACTGGAACACTTCTGCAATGTCCTCGAACCAGTACATCCAAGAAAACCAATGGGTTAAGCTCTTCCACCCAACCATGTGGACCCCTGAGGTCCACCCCCCAAGCTAGGAGATAACAATGAGGTTTCACCAGGTCAAGGTTACAACAATGAATACAATGATAAGATACAGAATCCATGCAAACAAAACAGAATAATAAGACTGCACAGACAAGATAGTATTTGACAATACAGGACAAATCATTAAGACAAGTCTACACTCCAGAGGTAACAACAAAAGATAAAGAGGAAGAAACTAGACTGCACTAAGGAGAGTGTCATCGCATGGGTTACCTAGGCTATCTCTCACTAGAAACTGGCCCCCATCTATGGTTACCCTGGCAGCCTCTCTCTAGGCATTGGCCTCATAGGGTGACACATGCGGAACCAACATATCCTCTCATGGAGACGAGGAGGTCAACCTTGCCAACCAGGCCTTCTCATCCCATCCTTATCCTGCAAGAGCACTCAAGGCATGGGTGAGGCATCATACTTATCTTGTTATGTGAATTTCTACCCAACCCACCTAAATAAATTATTAAGTTATTATGTGAATACAACTTCCATGGGGTTACCCAGGCAGCCACTTTGGGCACCGGCCCCACCATGAAAGCCACTCTCCTACATACAACCAACATCCAAAAACCAATAACATGCATGGACAAGGGACTACGAGGCATCTATCTTTTACAATCCAAAACTCTCAACCACAAAACTTTCCCCTATCCATTTCAAAATCCCAAATCAAATAAAACATTTAATCAACAATCTTTCCCAATCCACAACAAGACCTCATAGTAAAAGACACATCGCCAATACATCCTTGCTGCAATATCCCAATGGATTTCACGGTAACAATCCTTTGGAGCTAAAAAGATTTCAACACAAATACCAATAGACAACTATCCAAAGCATGACACTTAACAACCTTGACCTCCCACAAAACTAACATGAACACCATTACGTTAAGCAAGACTCAAAACCAAATAAATGCAATGATCCAATTACATTATTGATACACATTGGTTCAAAATCAGCAATAAACAACAAGGAATATATATATATATATATATATATATATATATATATATATATATATATATATATATATATATATATATATATATATATATATATATATATATATATATATATATATCCAAAACACTTTTCGAACAATTTTAACATGGATTCAATAAAAGACTTTAAATCTCTCTTTTTAGATTAAATCATAAACTTACTTAAGATAACAATATTCCCTAACAAGCTATTAAAAATGTTGAGGTCATGGACTCTGTAAATAAACCAATTGTCATAGAACAACTTATAACTAACTTACTATAACAAAAAGGGTTTAATTAAATCTATTCTAAATCTTTCTTATTAATCTAATATCTAATATTCACACCCAACACACACATAAGTGCAAAATTGTTAAAATTAATTTTGGACAAATTACATAATGCAAAATTTATAAATTAATGGCATAATTGAAGCACATCAAAGTGAGAACTAATAGTTTCTAATCTGGAATCAACTAATATGATATATTACTTCTATCCCTAAAATGACTTTCTAATAATTTAAATAAACTATATTCCTCATAAGGAAAATACTAATTCCTAGTTTACTATTTAGCAGTGATAAAAAATGGAAGTTACTAATAACTAATATTCTCCATCGATTCCTATGACTAAGTTTTCCTATAAAACTAACTCTTAATTCTTCTTTTATGGTCGTGCCTAGAGCGATCACAGGGGAGGTTTCCCATATAGAAGAGAATAAAACTAAGAATTTATGATAATATAGATGAAGCTAGGGTGTACAATAGAAGCTGCAAACAACAATCATGCTAGAGTAAATTCATCTTGGTCAAGAACACAACACCAAAAGGATGTCTTGATTTTGATAGGATAAGCAGTGGTTTGCTGAGGTATGGCAAAAGTATGAAAGAGACTATAAAAAAAATGATTTATTGAAAGCCACAGCGAATCCTTGATTGCAGGTTTTAATGCTACGACACCGTTTGGAAATATATGCAGGCGGCCTAGTTTAGAACCCTCCCACACAATCATACACCAGTCATCGAATAGTGGGCTTTGTGAATAAGGATCAGATGAATTCAAGTAAAGCTATCATTGGACTAGTGATATTGATAGAGGATTTCAATAGATCTTAATTTCAAATGTGGTAAAACGTCCTTATCCAGGCTAGAAGGATTGATGAATAGACAGAACCAAGGAATGAACCAATTATGCAAAGATCAAAACATGCGATTGCTAAAGGGAAAATAATCAATCTGATCTCTTATTCAAGGATGAAAGAGTGGTCCCATACCAGGGTCGCCGTCACTTAGAAAGCTAGAGCATGATCTTCTTTTCATAGAGCAACACAAGGAAATTGCATTAGGTTCAATGACGCCTCTAGGTAAGTCATTCTAGGCATGGAGGGTGCAGGTAGATGCTTTCATTATTAAAAGTATCGATTTAGGTTTAGATGGAGCTCATTAACGATGCCAAAGGTCATTGAAATCAGGGAATGTCAATTCTGGTTTGGAGGCCGATACACACTTCTAAGGTTTTGCAGATGCATGGTCCGTATAGAATACCTATCAAGTGATAAAAGCTTGAATGATGTCCAAAGCAATTTGCATGGAGCCAAATGGCAAAGCCGTCCCAATTGTTTAAATAAGGTAACATTGGTAGCAAATTGATAATGATAAGGAATTGTGGCAGAGGATCATCCATGGCTGACATCGATTCATTTAGACAAAGAATTTAGTTAGCTAGACACTGGGAGAAATATCATGCTCGACGGCCTATGAGGAGGTTACTCTATGCCAAAGCACAAGAATGATAGCATTGCATTTAATGTATTATTCATACATTAACGAGGATACAAAACACGGTTCACTCTCGGGAAGATGAAATACGCAGATCAATTAAACCCTTACTTCATTCTATTAGACTAATAGAGGAAAGCCAAATCATGGGTTAACTATGGATTGGGGTGGATATCCATTGCAAGATAGAAAATAAATAATCATTTTCAAAGAGTTACACAAGCAAACCCTTCTATCCTGGAAGTGACAGTTATAACAGATAATCACTCAAGCAAACATGTCACAAGGCAAATTTATGAGAAGAGAAAAATGGTTAAATATGATAACATAGGCATGAAGCTCATTCACAGGTTGAATACAGCCGATGACTCAAGTGTGCAAAGATTGCAACCAAATGCTCAGACGATAACCAAATCTTGAGTTAAGGATGAACGATTCACTTATGTGGGATTGAGAAGGCTAATAAAGAGTACGATCAGAGAGCAAAGAGATCACCAAGAATGATAACATGTTATTAGGCAACAAAACCAGGATTTATTGTGATAATCCAATCAGAGACAAAATTTTACAACACTATTTATCTATTAACATACCTACAATATGCAAGCTTCTGAAATCTCCCTTGATGTATTCCCCTTTTTTCCCAATTCTCTTCCTTTTCTCTTAATGACCTCCCCCCTAACCATTCCCCCAAGAAACCAAATAGTCAAGAGTCATAAATGCCCACTAACACCAAATCTATTCCTGAGAATCCACTCCACCAGAAAAATTTTAAATTTTTACTAATAATAGAGATTCCCCATTCTGGATTCATAAATGACAACTAACCACATTTATTTATTCCCCAGAATGATTCTATACATAACTATATATAGTATTGAATTAACATAAAGCTTTTGACCCATATATATATATTTCACAAACATTAGAATAATTAATTAACTCTGCATTAAAATTTACTTAAATAGTATTTCACTACAAGTATTCCAATTTTATGACTAAGCAAAAACACTATAATGTTTGACCACAATAATCATTATAATAATATTAATCCATTACACATACTAGAATACGTATAGGCTGACCAAACAAGGATCCGACAACAAACCTACAAACCACAAGACGACCAACAAACTGAGAATTGAACTGACCTAGGGGCTAAACCTCATGTTATCTAGATCAACGTTATCCATTGGTGTAAGGGCCCGCTCAGACCTACTAAGTCAGGTGAAGTTGAGGCCCGGTACTTGCAACCTGCATAAGAACAATAGGTTGTCTATGATCCACTACATATATATCAAACACACCATAGTCAGAGAATCACGGCATAGTAGGGTGCTCGAACCGAGTAGTACTACACTATCCCTGCTCTGAAACAAGACTATAAACATTTTTATTTAAAATCAGATATCAACAAATTGCATAACACATGTTAATATTAAACCATTACTAATCATGCCAATCTCATCATAACTGGAATAACAATAATGTCATCATAAACTCATAACACATGTCAAAACTATATCAGTTGAACATAGTCTATCACGATTATAATAAGCATAAACCATAGGCCTAATAACTCAAATGTCTTAGTACTGTCTAAATGCAATGGAAGAACTAACAACTATCTCAGAACTGACCAAGAGTAATGTGAAACTAGCAACTATCACAAGCCAAAAACAAGGGGGCATTACACTTTGTGATGGAGCTACTCAATGATCAATTTCTTGTACATAATATTTCCCCTCTCTATTGAGTTCTGATATTCATTTCGATCAACATTCTTGTCAATAATTCATTCATTCTCTCATGGCTTGCTACCACTCTTTCTTGGCCATGATTGATTCCAATCAAAGTCCCTTGGAAGGATTCCTCCTTTTCATCTTCTATCATTTTCTTTATTCTTCTTTCCCATTTTCCATATCTTCTTTATATGGATCCTTTTCTTGCAACTCCTTTGCTCCCTTCTTTGATGTCTCATATCTCATTCATTGGGAAGAATCAACAATCTAATTTACCCTATAGGTTGGCAAGATCAAAGATCTAATACAAATGTAATGTCCCCAACCAAAATAATGTAAGAATTTTCTCAAATCTAAAATACTCAAATGATTTATAATATCTTATTATAAAATGAATGCTAGAATCTAAAATACCCACAATAATTAAACAAATAATTGAACTCAAATCAACCCAATAGCTAGACATGCACTACTTTGTAACAAACAAACTAATTTTTCTAAAACCTAATTTTATAATAAAATGAAATCTACACCAAATTTTATCACTTTCTAATCATGAAGATCCCATGAAGGAAAGGTGAGAGCATACGATGGAAACAACTAATTAAACTATGCATATTTGCTCATAAGGACTATGCCATCAAGAGAATAGATCTTTTCACACAAAACTTTGCAATATGATGGAGTTGATTCTTATTAATCAAATGTGCAAAAAAAATTAAAATATATAAGATATTATAGCAATACAAATGATGGATAAGCCGATCATGGCATGGTTCAGTGGTCAAGTCACTTGGTTGTAGTGGCAGTCACAAGGGTTCAAACCCCCACTAGGCCAAAGAGCTGGCAAGGCCTTGTGCCTTCGCTGGGCCAACAAGCTCATGGGTTTGAACCTAGTATGTTAATGTAGGTGTTCATGCCAAGGTGTTAATGATTGGGGGTGAAGTCCCCCCATTGTTGCTAACTTCCTGTTCCAAATCCTCGTTGGGCTGATGAGCTTGTGGGCTTTGTACCCCTGCTAGGCCATTGAGCTCATAGGTTTGGACTATCTCACGGTTATAAGCTGTGTGTTCATGTCGGGGATGAGGTCTCGCATTTGTGGCCTCGCCTAGATCGAGCTAGGCTAAAAATTCCCCCTCACTGAACAAAAAAATATAAATGATGGATAAATCTGAAATAATCTTTTGTATGGTAGTGCTCCCTTCTATGAAATCCTATAAATATTTAAACTCTATATGAGTTTATCTTCAAGAAACCAAATATTTTTCATCCTGTGATCTCAAAAAATCCAAGGGATTTCATCCTTAAATCTTGTAGTTAAACACAAGTACTCATGTGTTGAAGAAAATTGATTAATTGGAAAAAGATATAAACTAGTGAGGTTGTCTAAAATATATAGAAGTTGTCGGAACAAATCCCAATGTCCCATTAGGCTAAAATAAATACTAATTAAAAATATTTTAGATACTCCCTCTCAAAATAGACCTCATAAAGAATTTTCATAAGCTGCTCTTACACCTAGCTATATTTAGCCAGTCAAAGATGTTCTTCTTATACTCACTTACAATTGTGATGAATAATTATGAAGATTCTTCTCAAATAAAAAAAATTATAACTCCTCACTAATTTTATTATCATAAAATATTCCTCCGACAAAATAACTTTCTCACTTTGTCATAAAATCCAACAAGTTATAACTTCTTAAAAATGAGCTACCATAAAAATTGTCATAAACTCATCGTAGGATATGTCATAAGAGAATATCCCAAATGATTTGGGAGTTAGATTATCCCATATTCATTAATTCTCATGCCCCTCCATGGAAAAAGACTCAATAATAATAATAATAATAATAATAATAATAATAATAATTTATTAATTACTTGGTCCCTTTTATCAAAAATGAGAAATTATAATTAATTTGGGTCTAAGTAATTAATTTTAATTAAATTTATTTCCCTAACAATTTCTCCTTAGCCCATAGGAAATATAGGAGTAGGATTTGGTTCCCAAAATTAAATTATTAGAAAGGGGACATTACATGTACATTAGGAGGAATCACTCCTTCCCCCACCATAACCTTTAGATCAAATTCCTAGATCCACGTTATCACTAGGAACCTATCGCCTTACGTCTACTATTGTGTTTTTCATGCTCTTGAATGCCACATAGGGGCATATATCCTTCCTAGTGTTTTATGTACCTACATGTTTTTGACCATTTGGTGTTACATCACCTTTTTATTTTCCCATACTAGGGGCAACCTTATACCTTGAGATTCATCTCCAACCCACATGACTTTCAAACCTTATGACATGATAAATTTATTTTTACTACTTTACATGACTTGTACATGCTTAGCTTACATTTCCATTTCAAGTATAATAATGTATTTTTCCTATCATTCAATTCCTTGCATCCTACAAATGCAACCAATTCTAGAGGGCATATCTTGTCATTAATACCCCTATGTTGAAATTGCATATGGTTATAGGTACCTACACAAAGATTCATCACTATGACTAGACAAAGCATTATCACATAGTACAAGCATTGTTTGATATGCCACATGGCAGCATGCTGTAGCACTTTTCACAAGCAGAATTTTCTAACCCTACTTTGTCTCCTTTTTATAATGATCACTAACAATAAAATTCACCTTACATTTATGATGATTGTTACTTGTATGAAAAAATACACAAATTGCATTTTTTTCTCTATTTTGCAGGTCGCCATGGAGTATGCATACTAAAGGATGAAGACGCATGATGACATTCAATGGGGTTTATTACCTTATATGGACCTACACATAGTTTTATATTTAAATATTTAATATACATGCATATTTGTGAGTGCTTATATAATTTCAAATACATGATCATTCTAGTATTCACATGCATCTCAAAGTGGGGGAAAAATGTAATAGTGAAATTTGCATACCCTTGTTAAGTCCCATATAGTTTTGTGTCTATTTTGAGAGAATGTCTTAATATAATTACATATCAATAATTTTCACAATCTTGTATGAAGTTGAGCTCATTCCCCTAGACTTCACCAATCCATTCCCACATATTTGACAATACCTTATCCATTTCTACAAACTTTCCCATATAGTCCATATTTATTACATTGTCCATGATTAGTCATCCATTCCCTACATGAACATTATTGCTTCTCTATCTTCAACCAATCTCACAAGTGCAAGATTAACCCTATACCTACAAAATTGACCTAGAAAATGACAACTATATTGTGTTAAATTTGAGGTGAAGTACAAACATTGAGGATCCCATTTCAATTCCAAGATAATTAGATTTTAGAACTACAATTGAATCATACATCTTCATTCCTAAAACTAAGTACATCTATCCATCACATTAATTTCCTAACTAAAATTTATTATTGAATTATCACCTTCCACAACAAATTATATTAATGTGTAGTTATACATAGATTTTATTAAATTAGCATAAGTAAAAAAAAAATCATTTACATAAAACTAACATAAAACATTAGGAAAGATTCATAAACTGATTTTAAGTCCAACGGCTTTGGGTTTTGTTTGCTGCTCATGTACTGTTAGCAGCGGTAAATGTATGATCAATAGTTGAATGTATGATCAACAGCTGATTTGGTAGTTGTTTCTGTATAGTTTTGTTTCTTTGCTTCCTTCAATATAAAAAAAAATGTCCAATGGCTTCTTTGTGGCAAAGTTTGTGGGCTTTATACCATGATAGCCTCTTTAACAAAATGGGCAACTATAACATACGACGACATAGCAATCAACATTTACATCTCTTTCAACAATCTCGTAAATATGAAAATGGTGGCCACCAATAGTTTCTTTGTTAAAGAAAATTGAATGTCTTCTAGATTAACATAGCTTGTTTTGTGCATACATGTTATTCAAGTCTTTCACATATTAGCACTAGATTTTTTATTTCAGACTGCGTTTTTTTAAATATTTGTATGGTTGGAAGAGCGATGTTTTTTATTAGTCTCTTTTCAAGATTTGTATACTTCGAAGAGTGATGTTTTTCATTAGTTCTTTTTATGTTGGGATATTATAATAATGGGTAAATAGTTTTATTAATATTTTATTTTAAAAAATTATTAAGTTATTTTCAAAATATTTTTATTTAATTTTTATGCTTTATAAAATTAGTTTATAATTTATATTTTATTTTTATTGATTCAATTATTTATTATTATTATAATTGTTTTGCAGACAATTAATGCATCTCTATAAAAAGAAGTGTAATTAATAACCCTTTAATAATATAAGTCATCCCACAATATTAACTTCAAAAGTAAATAATGTGTTATCAGATTCATCTACTATAAAAAAAATATCTCATTTCTAATATCTTCAAAATTGTACCTATATTATATTAAAAGTATGTAAAAGTAAAATATAAAGTATTATATATTTAAATTAATACAAAATAGTTAAAGATACTATAAACCCAACATATCATCATACTTCTACAAATTTTTAGAGTGGAACACAATTTATTAAATGCATTTATCTTGTAAGAATTTAATCTCTTAAATTGAAAAAATGTACATCATACCTTCTAATTACTATATATTTATATTTTAAAATATTTGAAAGTATATAATTGTCATACATTTATTTTTTTTAGAATATTTTAAGTATATAATGATTAGAGCATTGTATAATTTTACTGGGATCCCTCCAAAGCCTAAATTTGATGGTTGTATGACAGTATTTAGGCATTTTTACTGTAAAATCAAAATTTTAAAAAGATTGTTTCACATGAAAGGAGAGATTTTAGACAAATTATCATAATTTATATAAAATTATGATGATATATATTTAATTTATATATAATTTTATTTATACTAAAATATGTCTTAATATTTTAAGGGCACCTTCAAGTGAATAACCGTCATAAAAAAATTTCTTGACAAGGACGGTCGACCATCAAATTTAGGCCCTCGATCATCCATCACATCTTGTCCCAAATACTTCAATTGTATTTCCACTTTTTAAAATCTTGAACTTATCCATTTTTTCTATAAATATAATAAATGTTAGAAGAATATAAAATTAATATTAATTAAAGTTGCAACTCACGCAAACAACCAAAACAGGGTTAGGTATAAATAAGGTGAACTACAGCATTGAAAAACACATCTAATACTAAATCAATGTTTCTTTATTTGTGGAAACAAGGCTTGCGTAGAATATAGCATTGGTTGTTTTAATATTCTATTTACAATTTGTGAATTTGGTAGGTTAATGTTGACTTCTTGTCTAACATTCGTGTATTTTTTGCCCCTTGACTTTAGGGGGCTGCAGCTATATTAAAAATGTTTCAATTTTTGGTTTTAACGATTTCTTTTACTTAAAAATGGTTAAATATAATTAGTAAGTTCACCATATTTAAATATATGGCAGCATTAATTAAATTTTTTTAATGAAATAATTAGTTGGTCTTTTAGTATTGTTTTGTTTTTTAAATAATAGTGATTTATAATATATAAATTAATTATTTATAAATTATTATAAAAATTTTACAATAAATACATAAATAAATAAATAAATTATTTATATATTATTATTATCAAGATTTTATAAGTATTTTAATGTATCTCACCAACAAAAATTAAGGTAATGTGTGAACTCTATATTGTGTATAGTGATTAATTAGTGAAGAGTCATTCTAAATGACATCAATGGTGACATTAAAAACTATTTAGAACCTACTATAAAATAACTCTTAAATAAATAAAATAATAAAATGCTCTTTAATAAATAAAATAATGCAAAATTAAAAAAATAGCTTTTAAGTTAATAACAATAGAGGAATAAAATACAAAAAATGGCGCACAGAGAAGCAAAACAGAGGCAAAGAGGTGACACACAGAGGTTTGATGGCAAAGTCTATGGCGTGGCTGGAGAAGGAAGACCACAACGACTAGCAGATATTGCAGGAATTTGACGCCAAGGGAGATGGGCAAGGGAATCAGAGGCTGATATTCTGATGGAAAGGATACACCAGCATGCGAGCATAGAACAATGACGAAATCCTAGAGGTCAATTTGAAGATCATGGTAGGAGAGGAGCACAGCAATATGGAAGCCCTAAATTATGTAGACCCAGACAACAAGGCCAAAGGCAATGGGATCATCAAGGTTTCAGGGGTATGGGTGAAGTCTGGAGAGGTGGTCGAAACCCTAGGAGGGGCAGAAACTGAGGTTGGAATGGTTGGCAAAATCCTCTACCTAGAAACCCTAATCCTCCAACACAAAGGAATGCAGGAGAATTCATGAATGATTTGGATTTGGGCGACAACACAAGGAGAACAATAATGTTGAATCTGACAATACTTCAAGCGGAGATTTTGAGACTAGAAAATTTAGCTTTGTTGGCTAAGTGGCGTGGAAAAGATCTAAATTGGGAAAGCTTGAAATTGTGGTGGTATGGTAAATGGGGAAAGGATCTAGAGTTCAAATCTCTTGCTAATGGCTATTTCATGGTTGTTTGTCCCACCATGGAAATTAGGGAAGAGATAGCAAATGGAGTCTGGATCATGGATGGTTGTGGCTTCTACATTCATCGCTGGAAGGTTGACTTTGACCCCTTACATTGTCAGATGGAAATACTGCAAGATTGGCATACACTACCTAACCTCCCATTGGAATATTGGGATCCAAATATCCTGGAGGAAATCGGAAGCAGTTTAGGTACTTATTTGTGTGTTGAAGAAATGATGAATTTCGATGGTGTTGGATTGCATATCAGGATCTGTGTTGCAAATAACCCTAACAGAGTTATTTGGAAGGAAATCAAGCTAATTTTGGAGCAAGGCGAGTGGATGTAGACCCTAATTTTAGACTCCCTCACAACTGATACTTTGGTCAAAACTCTAGGCTGGTGAAGTTCCAATACACCCCAGGATTATTTGGAGCAAAACACCTCCTCCCAGTCCTCTGATCAACAAAATTTGCCACTAGGAGCTAACATGGATCCCCATCAAGAGGCAACAAGCCACCCCCAACTAAAGGAGAAAGAAATGCAAGATGAATCCAAGGTTGTGGACACCATGGATGGTAATTTAGGGAATCAAGGCAGAATCAATGTAAAGGATCAAAAATTGTCTGAAGCAATTGATATGTTAGAAAATAACATTCGTGAAGAAGATCTAGACTCCCTTATAGTGGTTGGAAAGGAAATTGTTGATTTGGTTGTGGCTAATAAGAGTGGATCCTTCAACCTGTAAGCAGATGAGGAATACAAAGATTGGATAAATGAGTAGGATCTAGAAATTTTGGAACCCAATGTATTGGAAGGAGGATCTATGCAAAATTCAATTAAGAGGCAGAGAATAGCCCCCCCTATAGTTGCAGAGCAAGGAAAGCTTGGCATAGGTCTTAAAGAACCTCTCAAATCTTCCCCTGATTGTGGTGACTACAAGAAGAGAGGCAGGATCCCTAATCAGGAGAAATTGAAATGGGATGGGGAAGCAACTGGACAGTTGAAAATTAATTCAATGCTCAAATTAGAGAAGGATGAATCACTTCCTGAACAGCCATGAAAATCATAACTTGGAATGTTAGGGGCCTAAATGCCCCTAACAAGTGATGCCTTATTAGGCATCATCTGAATTCTCTACAGCTAGATATTTGTCTTCTTCAAGAGACTAAACTCAGAGAGTAAGAAAAGGCTAACTTTGGAATGAAAATGAATTCATGGAGGTTAATTGTACAGTTAATGTTGATGGATCATCTGGTGGTTTGTTGATACTCTAGAAGCCCCAATCGGTCATTATCGAAGAACTGGACACAAGTAAACATTGGATCGCCTGTAAGGTAAGAAGTTTAGCTTCAAATTTGTGTTTTTTAGTTTTGAATGTCTATGGTCCAAATAATTGTATTCAAAAGAGGCTTGTATGGAGTGAATTGGACAATAAATGTGGTCTCCCCAATTTCAAATTTTGTGTGTTGGGTGGAGATTTCAATGCAATACTAAAATCCTTAGACAAAAAAGGTGGTGTTGGTAGGAAATTGCAATCTCAATTGGATTTTGAATGTTTTGTGGAGAGAAACATGTTAATTGATCTACAAATGGGGAATGGCCATTATACTTGGACCAATAGGATGATGGGTTTTTGCAGTATCATTGAGAAGGTGGATAGATTTTTTTTTAAATGGGAGGTCCACCTTTTTCCTTATACCCTGGATTGTCAGATTCTTCCAGTTTTTGGATTGGATCATTTCCCTGTGGGTTTGGACAGTGTTGGGGAAAGGGGACCTGCTAGATGTCCCTTTATGTTTGAGAATATTTGGTTCAAGGATCCAAATTTCTTGCACCTGATAAAGACATGGTGGGAAGAGTGCCATCCCAGTGGATCGAAGTTGTTCTGTATGGCTTCCAAGCTGAAAGTAATCAAGGAAATTTGAAAAGCTAGAATAAGGAAAGCTTCAAAAATATTTTTGAGGAGAAATGGAGCTGTTAAGAGGCCCTAAAGGTTCTCTTTGAAAGGATCATTGAAAATGGTGTAGATAATCAGCATTTTATGGAAGAAAAAGATCTTTTGAAGAAATTGAATGATCTTTTGGCAAAGGAGGAGATCTTTTGGAGACAGAAATCTAGGGAAGTTTAGCTCAGGACTGGAGATAAGAATACAAAAGTTTTCCACAACTCAACCAAGATTCGTAGGGAAATCAATAGAATAACTTGCATTAAATCAAATGATGGTAGAACTCTGGATAAATTAGAGGATGTCAAACTAGCAGTGGTGGAACATTTTAAAAATTTGCTAAATGACTGGTTAGAGTCCAATTTATATGCTCAAAGGGATATATTGGATGGCATTCCTAGACTGGTCATAGATTCTCAGAATGAAATGTTGAACAACAAATTCATGGAAGAAGAAGTTAAGACAACCCTTTTTTAGCTTCACCTGGATAAGGCTCTAGGCCCACATGGTTTTCCTACCAGTTTTTTCTAGAAATGCTGGCATATCTTGGGTAAGGATATTACCGAAGCCATTGAGGAGTCAAGGTGTTTGGGGCAGGTTCTCAAAGAGATAAATAATACCCTCATTGCTCTTATCCCAAAAAAGGAGAAGCATGATTCCTTGGATGAATTTAGGCCAATTGCCCTATGCAACGCTATATATAAGATCCTAGCAAAATCAGTGGCAAATAGGCTTAAGAAGATTCTGCCTAATATCATATTGGAAGAGCGAACCAGTCTTTTGCTCGGTAAATCAATTCTAGATGGAGTCATCATCACTCAGGAAGCAATTAATTCAATTCAAAAATTGAAGAAATAGGCTATGCTAATCAAGTTAGATATTAAAAAGGCCTACGACCGGGTTAATTGGTGCTTTCTCTTCAAAGTGATGGAAGGCTTCAATTTCAGTAGGAATTGGTTGGATTGGGCTTTGAGATGGATCGCCTCACCAAGGTATTATGTTGTACTAAATGGCTCTCCAAAAGGTTTTTTCAATGCCTCCCGGGGCCTCCGTCAAGGGGATCCCATCTCACCCTTCTTATTTATCATAATGGTGGAGGTGTTTGGCAGATCAATCTCTAGCGCTTAGTACTTGGGGAAGGTGGTTGTAGTGAAGATTACTAGTGGCTTATCGAAAGCCACTTATCAGCAATTTGTTGATGGCACTATGCTCTTTGGCATCTCTTAGGAAAGGGAGGCCCGACATCCCAAGGAAATTCTAAACAAATATTCTATTGCTTTGGATCAGGATGTCAGCCTGAAAAAGTTTGAAGTATTTTTCTTCAACACCCCTGCTAGAAAAGAAAATCAAATTTTAAAAATATTAAAATTCAAGAAAGGATCTCTACCCTGCAAATATCTTGGGATTCCTCTGGCAAAAGGCATACAACTAGGTAATATATGGGATGGTCTGATAGAAAAAGTCAGCAACAAGACTGCTTCATGGAAGAATTGCTAGCTTTCGTGGGCAGATCGCTTGACCAAGCTCAAATCGATGATCTCTTCTTTACCTACCTACTTGATTTCATTCCTCTCTCAAGCTCTATAGGTGCTAGCAAAGAATTAAATAGAATGATGAAAAATTTCTTTTGGCAAGTCTCCTCAGACCATTATAAATACCCTTTGGTCAAATGGAAACAAATCTGTGAAAGCAAAGAGAGAGATGGCACATGATTGAAAAATTTCCTTCTCTAGAATAAGGTGCTTGGGGTGAAGCTCATGTGGGCTATTCACACAAAATAGAATCTCAAGCGGGTCAAATTGTTGAAGGCTAAGTATCTGGATGAGAGTGAGAATAGCATCTTCACCTCCAGAACGCTTCCTAAAGGGTCTAGGATTTGGAAGTTCATAAGTAGCTGTAGGGATTTGATTTCGGATCACTTAACCTGGGATGTCAAGGATGGAAGGATGGTTGATTTCTGGGAAGACTCATGGGAGGGTTATCCCAAGCTGGCGGATAGAGTTGAGTTTGAAAACATTAAAGGTGTAACAAAGTATCGGGGGATAAGGTAAGAGACTATTTATCAGTCACTTCTCAGGAAGGCAACACCATTGTTTAATGGAGAAGCCTTTGCAATTTGGGTTTGGACTAGAGGGAGGTTGAAATCTTTAAAAAATTGTTGTCTAAGCATATCATCTACTTAAGGGAGGGTCAGGATGATCTGCATTGGGATGTGTCATCATCTGGGACCTATAGTGCTAAAGATGGATATAAAAAAACTCACTGAGAGTTGGGTTGGAGAGGCAAAGCTTCCCAGAGAGCTTTGATGGAATGCTACTTGCTTACCCAAGGCTGGCATCTTTATGTGGATGGCTTCCCAAGGTTGCGCCCTCATAGCAGATAGATTTGTCAGATTGGGTTTTCATGGTCCATCTAGGTGCAGTCTCTATAAGGAAGCGGAGGAGACTAGCGATCATCTTTTTCTGAATTGCCCTTTCACCTAAAGTTGTTGGAAATGGCTATTAGCTAAGTTTTAATGGCAGACGTCATTACCTAAGAAACTGTTAGATTGGCTCCTTGGGTGGCCATCATTACACAAACAAGCATTATATCACGGTCTTTGCATATCCAGTCCCTCGATGTTAATTTGGGAAATCTAGAAAGAGTGGAACAAACATTTATTCCAAAGAAAAGAAATGTCCATTCAATCTCTTCAAAACAAGATTGAAGTCTGGTTAGTTGAGCTAGTAAACTCAAGGTTGGGGGACCCGATTTGTAGAAACTCTTCTTTCACTAAATGGGATGCAAAATTGCATCGAAGCTGGCATGGCTTAATTATCCCTCCAATTTATGGGGATGGGGGCTCAAGGATGGAAGAAAATAGGAGGAATGTTAAATGGTCCCCCCTAATTCTGGTTGGTACAAATTGAATTTTGATGGTGCCTCTCGAGGCAACCCAGGGATCTTGGGGGCAGGGTGTATCATCAGGGATTGGAACAACAGATATATTGGTAAATTGGTTGAGCCTCTCCCGATTGGCACAAACAACATGGCTAAGTTGAAAGCATTGATTCTAGGCTTGAAGATGTGTCAAGAGCTAAAACTCATGAAAATTGTGATCAAAGGTGACTCTTTACTTGTAATCAATGCCCTCCACTCTCGCAGAATGATAAACTGGTAACTGACTACCAAACTAGAAATTGCATTAGGTCTGATTGACAAATGTGAGTTGGTAACAATGAATCATATCTTAAGAGAAGGGAATGTTGAAGCGGATGAACTTTCAAATTTGGGTGTTGATGGTAAAAGAGTTAAAGAAATTACAGATCATATCTACTAAGTAGATCTTGTGGGTAGATGGGTGGGTGCCCTCCCCACACATTTGGTGTGGCACGGCCGAGGCATATATTTATTCAAAACCACCTTTATGCCATACCGGTGGACATTGGTGGCACTGGATGATGTGGCAAACAAGTCTTCATTGGCAGAGCAATGATGGGAGAGTATTGTGTTATACAAATCCCGCATTCTGAGGATAGCGACGTCACTTCATATCTATCCTAGGGATTCATTGAAAGGAACAAAATGGGCATTTTGATAACTTCCACGAGTCAGTTGGGTTGGCTCTCGGCACAACAGGTTTAATACATGCCCTCGTCATTATTTCTTATTAAGACATCCACTTTCATGGTAGGATTAATAGTGGATTGTTGGGCATTTTTCTCCCATGCGATAACATCTGTGAGCTCCTGTGAGGTGTTGGTGAGGGTTTGAGCAAGTGGTTGTAATGGGTGAATGATCCAAGTTTATTGTCAAAATGTCGATAGAGACTCTAACTAATATCAGCATGGACACTCCAATACAATTGGATAGTTATGTCTGGGAGATGGCCTTCTGCGGCATGGTCTCTGATTAGCAACTCAAGTGGATGTTCAAGAAATATGACCCGCTCATTCTTGCGGTGGTAAAATTGGTTTTAGGCAAAGCATTCACCAAGAATAGTGAAGTCAAGCGGGTAGACACCCATATCACTTCCAGATTCTTGGTTGTCTTGTTGGAGATTTGAATGACAAAGAAGGACGCTGAGGCTTTGACGAAGCAACTTTTCTATGTGGAGCTGATGGTCGGTCTGGAAGAAATTCTCACCATTGTCATTCCTGGGATGGGTGTGCCAAGGCCCTGTGACTTTCCTTCCTTCTACAAGTTCAGAGAAGTCGTGAAATACTATACTTTTCTACTCGATTTGAAGGGTATGGCATTGGTAGAACACAAACAGATTATGGCGGTAGGAGCAAAATTTCTGTTGCAAGAATTGAAGATGGATCACTCCTTCGACTGTAGCAGGATTACAGATTTCAAAACCTTTGCCTTTGTCAATGGATTTCTGGGTTAAATGTTCTATTGCATAATTGCTGTTAGTAATATGTATCAGCATGGTTGAAAGTTAGTGCTCAGTATATAGGGTTTGGGTTATTGGGATTTTTGTTTCTGTTATCCCACTTTGTCACTGTAATTTGACCCTGCATGGTCATTTTCTAGGAAGGCATTACCAATTGAATAGTCTTGGGTGGTGCTCTACACTCCCTTCCATGATGGATACTCTATAATATTTTTAATACTTTATATAAAACATATTATTACGAATCAAATAAAAAAAATAACTCAAAATTATATATATCTCAGTTTCTTTTACATAAATTTTGAAGTATGCTAATTTAAAATTAATAAAGGAACATAATTTTATTATAACTAACCAATTAAATGAATTAATTTTACTTTAACAATGTATATATTTATTGTTTGAATATAAATGCCTAAATTTATTAATTAAAAAATTTAAACTAAATTTATTCTTAAAATTAAAATTTTAACTTTTTATTACAAACTTTTTTAATGAATAACCAAATAATCAAAGTAACTTTATCAAAAACAAAATAATCAAAATCCTTTTAATTATCTATTATCATTTAAACATTTAAATATATTACAAAATATTTATTAATTGCTTTAATTATTTATTATCATCTAAATATAAATAATATATTACAAATTACAATGCACAGAAATTAAAAACGGTTTGTTATTAAAAAATCATCATATTAAAAATAATATAATAAAGAGCAACAAAATAAATGTAGAGCTCTCTCTGTGTTTGTATTTTAAAAAAAATGATAATTTATAGAGATATTATTTTTTTAAGAAAACTGCGAACATTAAGCAAACTCAAAACATGCTTGTCCATTGTTCCTCAAATTAAGCCTTTGAGAATTATTTGAGGATGAGAGAATTTCATAACAATCACCCAATGCATATGAATATAGAAAAGGTGGGCCATAGTAACAACATAATTTACTAGTAATTGAGTATGTCTGTCTGTGAAGAAAGTGCTTTGGTTGGTAGTTGTGGTCCAGTCTGGATATTTGCATTTTGAAGCAATCACTGGATAAACATATATATTCTTGTTTTTCTGGCTGTCCAGTAGTATTGAAAATCCAAGCCATGCAGACAGAAATATTTGTGTTTATTAGCAGTCGTCTGTTGGTTCTCTGTGTCCTGTTTTTTCTGTTGGTTTTCTATGTCCCTTTTAATCTGTTTGCTCTCTGTGTCCTTTTTCAATCAGTAGGTATGCCGTTTTGAACAATTGCATATAATCTTTGACTTAATTTTATATATATTCTCTTGCATTTGGTATTTGGTGATGGTTTGATTGAAGTAGCATTAAGCATACATCAATTCAAAATCAAGCATTTGTGACAGCACATGAATTTCTGAGGTTGCTTTTTCAACATCTTCCAAGTTTGTTACAGCATGCTGCATAACAACAAGCAAATAGACCATTTTTATACTTGAACAGTAAAATGTTTCTTTTTAAATCCAGTAGGTGTTGTTTTTTTAATGTGTTAATAATTATGTAGTCAAATCTTGATAAAATATTATCTTTTTTCTTATTTTAGTTTATCTTTTGTAAGTACAATGTACATGGTTTCGATTTTTATTTACTTAGTATTTTAAGTTGGAAGTTGTCATAGTTCTTGATACTGTTTGTTTAATACTTATGTCTATCCAACATGTTAAATGCTCATTTTACTAGTTTATTTATATTTAAAAAAATATATCTAAAGTACGCCAAGGGATATCTCTTTTCCATAGTTTATTTGAAAAAAAAATTGGAAAAAATAAAAAATAAAAATAAAAAGAAAATCACAAAAACTATCAAACCAAAAAAAGAAATTGGAAAAAATAAAAAACTAAAAATCAAAAAAGAAATTGAAAATAAGAAAATCACAAAAACTATTTCCAATGAATCTTATTTATTTAAATATTTTATGATTTTTGTTTACAGAATCTAAATGTTTACGAAAATCTGAATCTTTCTGCTGTGAGTGTAGAAGCCTCTTGGCATAATTATTAATTAAAGGTATTGTTTATTAGATTTCCCACTCCATAACTTTTAATTTAGAGATAGTTCACTCAATGAATTGAACAAAGTAATTAAAGAGAAATTATATTAAGCTATAGTTTTATGGAGGGGTCTTAGCTAAAAATGTCATCTATATAGCTTAGATGCCTATTTTGAGTTACAAACAATTAAATGTGTGAATTTTTATAAGCTGCAGCCTACAGATTTTTATGGCAGCTGTTGTCTTATTATTATTATGTGAGAAATAGTATTGAAGGCTACACTATCCTTGTTCTTAGGTTGTGTCAAGACAAACGGTGGCTTAGGTGATTTGTAGGTTTACTTAGACTATTTAGAAACAAAAGACCATCATGTTTATTTCTCTTTCTCTTTACCATGTTTATCTATTTAATATTTTTTGAAACTATGTTGTGGATTATAATTAAAATAGAATTAGATTAATATTATATTTGATGTCATTTCTAACTTCTCATTAAATTAATATTTGATATGATAGTTGCTAATTGTTGTTTAGTTCAAAGAAGTATCTTTAATCACATGTTATATAAATACCTCTAGGGTGATAATCCAAGAAAGAGTAACCTAGTTAGAATAGTAAATAGTCAAGTTTGGCCCAAACTCAACAAATATTCTCTTATGGGGTAGTCAATTAGGAATTTCCAATAACCAAACCAAATCCCTAGGGTGAATCTCAAGCTTTGGGAGAATAAAATCCATTTTAAGTGAGCATTAACTTTATCCTCATATTAGTGTGATGGATAAGCAATTTGACACTGGAAGTAGAGATTTACTATCTTTGCAAAATAGAGATGAACTTTTAGTCAAAGTCAATTTTGCTAAGAAATTATTTTAATTCTTTCTTATTAACCAATTGAGGTGCATCTCCATGATGGCCTTGATTTAGTTCAAGTCAATGGAAACCCCTCTCTCAAAAATTATATGCCTTAGTATCTTATCCTTGACAACCCTAAAGATGCACTTCCTAGGATTGGGGGAGATGCAAAAATCCTTAACACCTATGCACTACTTTTCTTCAAAATGATTCTTTAGGAAAATAGTGAGTTTCTCCATGTAAATTATGATGAATTTTATAAACAATCCTTTGAACACTATATCAAGAGCTCATTGAAATGTTACCCAACATTGATCAACTTGAAAGGCATTTGATGATAAGAAAAACTACCCCATGTTGATGAGTTAGAAGATGCATCAATAGTTAGGAGTTAGAAGGGCCAAACTAGGGAAAATTAGTGTCCTAACTTAGACTTATTTTATGTCTAGGGGTTTTAAGTTTCTCTATATTACACATATTACAAAAAACCTGATCAAACAAAGATAAACTAGTAAAGCATTCACCTACTCATTCTCACTTAACTTCATTTATAAATCTTGTTGTTAACCCAAGTCTCCTAAATATGGTTGCAACTTGGGTGGGAGACAACAATCTTATAAAATTTAGAAGAGATATTCATGTTATCTCAATAAATGTTGAGAAATTCCTCCCTAAATATAGACATGATGATTCTTCATTTATTGAGGAACATATCTAGGCATTGAGAGATACATTAAACCTCATAAGAGTTGAAGGTGAAGGCATTAATTGTTGCTCTTTATGCCCACTCTCAATAATCTCTCCTACAATTACTACCTACATTTTCCATATGGATCTATTACCACTTGGGCAACTTGAGTAGGCCTTCCTTGACCACTTGTAGATTCCCATAGATCCCAACATTATGTATCATTATTTTTCACGTGTGCATGCAAAGAAGCAAGCAAACCTATTTGAGTTTTTCACACAAAATGTATAATAGTCCATATTTAATTCCTAGAAACCTAATGAAGCAACTACAATCTAGATATACCTACAAGTTTCTCACCCCATTCTTTCCATGTTCATTAAATAAACAAATAGTTTAAATAATCTCTCAAAGGTGTGTACTGGGGTAGTTAATGTAGATCAATAGTTGATTCCTTAGGGATACAAAGTAGTCATTCCCACCTTTCCCAAATCAACTAGCATATAGTTCTTGGTTCCCATCCTTAATCAATCTTTAATAAATCATATGCCCCTACTAATATGACTATGGTATCCACTTAGCTAACTCCAAACTATTTCATAATATAAAGTTTAGGAGCTTTCTAAAATCAAGTGACATTTGGAGGAATAATGTTTTAGGATAAGGTGATATTAACCTTACAATTATATGAACTAATGTTAGATCTCCAACATGATCTTGGATTGAGTACTTAGGCACCCATGTAGGTCGATGAGAGATAAATTATTATATTATAAATCTCCTTCTAACTTGGAATATTAGTTGTAGTGGCATTCATGAAGGAGGTTACTTATGACAGTGGTTGTTACAAAGTGATTTGACTTCATTTAGGCCACTTTTCCAATCCTAGGTGCTAGGAGAGAGAGTGAAGCATGTTTTTATGATGGCTGAGGTCCACATTAGTTGGTCACTCCATTTTGGAGCACTAGACTTGAGAATGTGTTCCCACTCTTCACATGTGTCAATGATGTTAGTTATGGTTGCTAATCATGGAGTAGTGATTCATTTTTCAAAATTAGGGTTGATTACTCTAAAGATTTTTATAGTGGGTTACACTTTTTGGCCAAAGTTGACATTGAAATGAACATTTTGAAAAAAATCTTCACTTTCGGACACCTATAGTTGCTAAACCGTGAGGAATTTAAAGATGATGTAAACAAGTGATTTGTCACTTTTTGTCTGTAGATTCTAAGTATATATATTTTAAATTTTTTGGAATCAAATTGCATTTCTTTTTCCATCTTCTTCAATAACTAGTTTTTAAGAGTAAACACCATTTTTAAAGAGTGATGTGTACTGTGTAAAACATAACATTTTTTCTATAAAGGATACAATTCTATTTTTTTCGAATTTAGATTTTTAACTACGATATCTAGAGGATACATTTGGTTTCATAATGTTTTATTGAATATTTTTCTTTTAATTAACTTTTGAAGTCAAACCAGTTACAATTTAGACATAGGTGTACTGTGTAAAGCATAACTGTTTTTGTATGTATTGGAATTCAATTTTTTTGTTGGATCAAGGACATGAATACCAAGAGGATAAATATTTTTCATAATTTTTTTTGGTAATATACTATTTTTCCACATGTGCAAAACAGAGAGCTTGATTTTTGGTGAAAAACCTATGTTTAATTAAACTAAAAAAAACAATTATAATAAAACCACAATATATTAAATTTATACTCGATAGAAAGCTCATTTTGAGGACTATAATCCTCTAGATGGGTTTGTCAAGTTACTTCCATTTTGATCGTCAACCTAAGCTTTGAAACCCAAAAATCTGCATAAAATTGAACTGGAGAGGGGCAAGGGAAAAATAAGGGGGTTCGAATGAATGAGAGTTCTAATGAATGGGGTTTCGAACGAACCCCCCATGACCCATTCAAATGAATGGGGATTCATTCGAACCCCCATTCATTAGAACCCCATTAAAAAAATGTTAAAAAATTAATCTAGGGGGTTCGATCGAACCTTGTCAGTTAAAAATTAATCCAGGGGGGTTTGATCAAACCCTCAAATGACATGAGCTTATGTTGGGTTCATTCAAACTAGGGGGGTTCGAATGAACCCATTTTTGGGTTCATTTGAACACCCCCATTCGATCGAACCTATTCATTTTTTTTTCAGGCCGGGCAATTTTCCTTCCTCAATGCAATTGTAACCCAGTTATGTGGGTTCACCTAAATTTGAAGCTTTCTCTAAATTTAAGGATTTTAAGGCACTTGTAGAGAAACAATCGAATAAGAAAATAAAGGAGTTGAGCTCTCAAAATGGTGGTGAATATTCAATGATTTTCATAAACATGTAGGTATTGTACGATACAAGACTACCCTTTATACACCTCAAAAAAATGGGGTTGCAAAGAGGATGAATTGAACCTTAATAGAAAGAGCAAAAGGTATGATGAGTGGTACACAATTGGATTGGTGCTTTTGGGCAAAGGTAGCGAGTATTGCTTGTTACTTCATAAATTAATATCCACGTCCAAAATTAAGAAGACTCCTTATAAATGTTAGTGTAGGTTTTTATTTTCTTTTTCCTAAGGTTTTTCCTACACTTTTAATAATCTTGCTTAGGTTAATAAAGTGTGTTTGATTAGGTGAGTGGGTAGTTTGAGGTGTCAGCATCCTACAAGGGAGTTACATTTACTATGTTTAGACCACTTTGTGGTCTCTCCCTATTGGTTGGTTTTGCCACCTCCACCCTCTCCCTGGTCTATATAAACTCACTACCTAGCTTGTATTTTGCATCTTGGATATGCATTTTTTTACCAATCATTTTTAGTGGCTTCTCATTATGATCTCATAATGCAATTCTTTCATCTTGACATTTGCATATCTCTTGGAATCATTGGTTTATTTTTGTTTATAAATTTAAAACTATTGTAGCTTAAAATCTTTCTTAAAAGGTTCTTGGGTTATACATCTATTTTGGATTTCTAACATGGTATAAGAGTTTTTTTTTTAGAAATTTGAGTTCTAGGATTTCTAATTGAGAGATTGAGTTTATTTTTGTGAGATATTATAAAGTATCCTATGCTCTTCTCTTGCATTTTCAATTATCTAGAGAATTAGAAAGGATTTATAAAAAACTAATAACCTCTAAATTTTGTACATGTGCTTTGTGAGATCCAGATGATTGCATCTATTATGGTTATACTAGAAATGTTTTTAGTTGTTCTAATTTATCAAGGAGGCTCAAGAAAGTTAGGATTGACTTTCATTTCATCTTATTTGGAGATCATTTGACATTGTTGCAAATGGAGGTTTGAAGCTTATATTTGGAAAAAAAAACTTTCATTTGGGGTGTTTTTATGCTAAAAGGACCTCACCATTGCATCCAAAAGACTCATAAACACCTATTTTGATAGAAAATTTTGCTACTTTCGGTGTCAAGAGAAGAATTTGTGGCAAAAAAATTTCACAAGAGGATTAAATGGCCTCCCCTACACACATTTCAAGGTGAATATTTTCAAATAATAATAATAATTTTGTGTGCCAAGTCAAAACCTAGACAAACTATCTGGAACCTAGATAGGGCACTCGAACTGGCCCCGCTAGCCTCCAATGATGTCCCTAGATAGCCTAGTGAACCCACCACTTAGGCTCCTCCCATTTAATGCCTTCTCCAATCCTCCTCAGTGGTATAACTAAATTATGTTACTCCTATGACATCGCTGCCCCAAATCACCACCACCTCTTCGCCCTTGTGGGCACAAAACAACTTTCTACCTCATAGGCTATTTTCTTCCTAGAAAACAATGGTTTTAACCTCGAAATAGGTAGTTTTAGCACTTAAAGGTAGTTTTGCAAAATTTTATGAGAGGTTTTGGGAATGCAACAAAATCAGGGAATATTCTAGAGAATATTAGATTTTCTAATGATGACATCAGCGTGATGTTAGCACTTTCCTTCCATCTAGTCCTACCCCCTCACAGATGTAGCTTTAGTTTTTGAAGTCCAACTTCAAAGGATTCTTTCTTGGCCATATGAGCTCCATTTTGGAGTAATTATTTTTTATCTGGGCTAATTTTTCGTTCTCTATGCACTAGTGTAGGTATTTTTTGAATTTGAGTTTTGACTTTTCTAGAAATTTAAGATTCTTCTAGAATTTGTTGCATGGTTCTTGTTTTGAGACCTTCTAGGAGCCATAACTTGTGCAAATAGACTCCTTTTTGGGTCCTATTTTTTCTAGAGCTCATATTTTTCTATTAAATTCACACTAGTTCTCCTAATTTGATCTCATATTGAACTTGCTCATTATAGTTTCAATGCATTAGCCATTTTGGACCTTGTAAGATTCAAAAAATCTAGAATTTGCATTATAAATTGCACTAATTACAAAGTGCCAAATCATTTTTGTACGGGTTGTTTGATTTAGTTACAAGGGAAGCTTTTATGGGGTTATTATAATCATGAACTAAGATATTAAAGCCACCTTTTGAGGAGGATTCATCATGGATTTTGGTATTAAATTGCATCCTTCAATTGTCAAGCTAACTTTAAAGAACTATTTGTCCTACAAACAAGGGATGAAGAATCAATACCTTAAGTAGGATCTATTGCCCTATCTATTTGGACTTGTTCCTAGGCCAAGTGATTGTGAATAAAAGAATGGCATGGTTTAATAATAATGACATGGTCTATGGACTAATATGTATTACTATTTCTGAGGATATTCTTCATCACATAGAACACACTGAGTGCCCTTTAACTACTTGGACCATCATCCACCAATTGTATGAAGACTTTGGATCTTCATCTTATAGTGATGTTTGCTTAGATGACCAAGCTCATGCAGATGATACTGGGACTTTCGTTGCCCCATCTTGTATGGACACGTCCTCATGGGATGATTAGTCTCTTTGGTTAGCATACATTGATGCCCCATCTATAGTTAAGGACACTCTTACAATACCTATTTCTACTTCAAACTTTAGAGTTGCTTCTTCGAGAGATTCCAATGATTCTTTGTAGAAGGGTCATATATGTCTTTTGGATTCACTTCATTGGGACCAATTTTTACGAGACATCTCTTGTTTGATTTTAGAGTCCCACATTTCAGATCTAGATGACACTCTTGAGGGCATTCAACTCCTATTTGATGATAGTCATTTCATCACTATTATCTGATCTTCCTTGTCTTTGGATCTTATACCTCCTAAGTCTACACATGTGATCAAATTGCTTCTACCTTCATGCATTAAGGCATCTTTTTAAATTCACATGGGGACACTTGAGCAAAGTTTTCACACAAGATACATCATGAGACTTCCTACCTCGCCTTACTTCTTTGAGTAGGACTTACTTTAGTATTCACCAATGAAGTTGTTTCTTCCTAAGGGGAGAAATGACATTTTCCACAAATGGATTACCTTTAACATTCATATATGAGCATCCTCTTTTTACATAGGGGCTACTTTGTTAATAGTATAAGCTTGATGCATACACTTTTGAGTATAATAGTACATCTATAAAAAGTAAATCTATGGCTACTACACTAGAAAAATTGAGGGGTTCCTCTTCAACAAATGGTTGTGGCTTCTCGATACCTAAAGGTGTTCTTTCTTCTCAATCAAAATTACTTGTAGAGAAGACTATGTTATGGTACCAAAGAGTTGGCCACATTGGAGAAAATGGTCTAAGGACCTTGAAAAATAAAACTCTTGTTGAAGGGTTGAGTAGCTATAATCTTGATTTAGATTTCTATGAGCATTGTATTTATAGTAAAAAAAAAATGCATTCAATTTTACTCAAATTCTCATAAATCTTGTGGTATATTGGATCTAATTCATTCTGATGTGTTTGATCTTGTAGATGTTCCTTCCATTAGAAAATATACATATTAGGTTTCATTTATTGATGATTATAGTAGGACATGTTTATATTTTCTAAAGAGTAAATCTAAAGTTTTCAATTGATTTAAAAAATTTCAAGCAATGGTTGAGTTGTCGACTAGAAAGAAAACAAAATGGTTGAGGATTGACAATGACAATGATTTTTTCTCTAAGGATTTTGACAAATTATGGAATGATTATGTCATTTAGAGACAAAACACAACTCCATATTCTCCACAACATAATGGATTTTCAATGGTGCTAGTCTAGAACAAAGGTTTTGGGTTAAAGTTGTTGTCATCACTTGTTTCCTAATTAATAGGTCTCCTACATTAACTCTTGTTCATAAAACACCTATGGAGGCATGGTTAGGTCACAAGACTTCATTAAGACATCTTAGAATTTTTAGTTGTGAGGCATATGCACGTTTGCCAAAGGAGAAGAGAACAAAGTTGGAAAAGAAGGTTGTGAAATGTATCTTCATTGAGTACAGTTACAGTGTGAAAGGATACAAGGTTTGGGATCTTGTTGCACAGAAGGTAATACATAGTAGAAGTGTAATTTTTAGAAAAACTATGTTTTCTTATATTGCATTGCAATGCTAACAAAGTGAATAGAAATATGTGATTTAGCTTCCTTCTACACCTAAGAATGTTGAATCAAGGCCCCTAGATAGACAAGAAGTTTAGTAGAGCTTATCTAGCTCTAAATCTTCAAAAGTGTTGGGAATTAAGGTGTCTCAACCTTGGTAATTCCTTGTAATATTGCATTTTATTTATTTATTTATTGCTTATTGTATTAATTGGATGTAAATCCTATGTTGTCATATTGTGGGAGTTAGCACGGTGATGTGTCATCCTACATGGCATATGACCACATGTAAATTTGTCCTCACATGAGGAGATAGGTGTCCCACTTACTGGTAGGAATATTTTTCCATGTGTCAGCATCTTAGATGTTGTGTAAGGGAATATTGACCGAAATGGTCATGACAGATTCTTATGACAAAGTTATGACATGTAAGAGTCAAAAATAGGAGATTCTATGACAGGTGAAGACATGTGTCAAAGAGCATCTTTGGGCACCCCAAGGTGGACTAAGACATGTTGTAAGAGAATATGTTATTTATAGCCTGTGTATGATAGATTCTCTTACAGCTATAAGTTATGATAGCTATGACAGATTCTATGATAGTTGTAAGAGTCGTAAGAGCATCTGTCATAGCCCATTTTGGAAATAGGTGACCTCCTTGGGATGGAGTGACTTGACAAGTGTCAGGAGCATCCTACATTGTTGGAAAAGTTTCCATAGGTGTGGGTTTTGGGCAATGAGGCCATGTTGGACGCCCATCCCAATGTGGAGCCATTTTTGCCTTGTATTTGTTATATAAACAGGTGCTTTCAAGACGAGAGGTACTACAGGTTTGACAAGTACTGTTATGCTACTAGAACATCTCCAGATACAAGTGTTGAAGATTCCTGCAAGAGCATTGGCTCTGTGTTGTATTGTAACCTTCATTATTTACGGAATACATTTAAGCTATGTTTTGGAGTGTGGGGTTTTTCATCCATAAGGGTTTTCCCCACGTATATCTTGTGTCTCTCTGCTTCTTTCTTACATTCTTATGTATGTGTTTTCTGTAATATCTCTATTAGTGGGTTAACATAGCTGTAATTGTAAAGATAAAATTGAATTTGCACTCTCCTCCCCTCATTAGATTAGTGTAGGAAGCGTTTTCCGTACACCTAGCTTCCTTTCAGTTGGTATCAGAGCCTGGCCAGTTTTAGTTCTAGCTGCTGGGTAGGGGTTTTTTGAGCTAATCTTAGGTTGAGTGGGAGTGTTGTGCAGAGTATTCTATATCTTATTACAGAAAGGAGATGGCAACCACATCTGGAAGATTAGAGGTGGAGAAATTTAATGTCACTAATTTCAAGTTGTGGAAACTCAAGATGGAGGACCTACTTGTTGATCGTGACCTATGGGAAACCATTGATGGAACAAAACCTACAAAAATCCCACAAGTTGATTGGGACCTCAAAGATTAGAAGGCTAAGGGTCTCATAAGACTCTGTCTAGCTGACTCTGTCCTATTTAATATCCATGAGGAGAAAACTGCTAAAGAACTTTGGAAGAAGCTAGGATTTGTTTATCAGGCCAAGTCCCTGGTGAACAAGCTCTTTTTGAAAAAGAAGTTGTTTGCTCTAAAGATGGAAGATGGAGGATCTATTGCAGACCATTTGAATGCTTTTAACATGATTGTTGCATAGTTGACATCCATGGGTGTGAAAATGGAGGAGGAGGATCGATGTATGACCCTGCTTTATTCTTTGCCAAATTCGTGGGATCATCTTTTCATAGCTATCGGAAGCACTACAACCACCTTCATGATGGATGAAGTAGTATCTTCATTGTTATCTGAAGAAATGCAGAGAAAGACATCTGAGTCAGCCAAAGAAGCTCTTACGGTTCGTTTAAGACCTAAAGAGAAAGGGAAGAAGAAGGACAAGAAAGGTGAAAAGGGCAGATCCAAATCCCATGGGAGATCCAAATCTCTTAGAAAGTCCAAGGCTCTCTATTGGAACTATGGAAAAACTAGGCATTTCCAAAAGGAATGTAAAGAGGAGAAGAAAAAGAAAAAGAAGAATACTCTCGATTCAGATTATGACAAGTCACAAGATGATGGTGATGCATTTATCATAGCCCTGGCCACCCATGCATCTGATGATGTGTGGTTGATTGATTCTGGTGCATCTTTCCACATGACCTTGCATTGAGACTGGTTTACGAAATATGAAGAGTTCGATGGTGGAAGAGTGTACCTGGGTGGCAATTGTCATTTGAAGATTGTTGGTCATGGAAGAGTCTTAATCTAATTCCCTGATGGACGAGTGAAGGGGATCACTGGGGTTATGCACATCCCAAGCCTAGCACAAAACCTTCTTTTTGTAAGTATGTTGAATGATGCAGGTGTGCAGGTTGTATTTTTGAAGGATGGATGCAAGATGACTAGAGGATCTATAGTGCTTGCGAAGGGTACTTGGAGAGGTACTATGTTTTAGCTAGAGGCATGCACTTCATAGTGCAATAGTTCTTCTGACTTGAAGAAAAGAATTGTAGTCACTTCATCCCCACCATCTGAACGAGTAGTGAAGAAATATATTGTAACACATTCTGATGGTAGTGCACACGCTTTGGAAGTTAAACTTCCTACTGAAAAGACTATGTTATGGAATTTGAAATATGGCCACATTGGTGAGAAGGCTCTGCATACCCTAAAAAATAAAAACCTCATTGAGGGGTTAAATGATTGTAATCTCAAGTTTGACTTTTGTAAACATTGCATTTATGGAAAGAAAAATCATGTTCAGTTTTACTCGAGTTCTCACAAGTCTTCTTGTGTATTGGATCTTCTTCATTCTAATGTGTTTGGTCCTGCTAATGTTCCTTCGATTTAAAAATCTATATATTTTGTATCTTTCATAGATGATTACAGTAGAAGGACATGGGTTTATTTTATCAGAAGTAGGACTAAAGTCTTTAGTCAGTTTAAGGAGTTTAAAGCATTTGCTAAAAATCAAACTAGTAAAAAGATTAAGTGTTTGAGAATTGACAATGGTGGTGAGTTTTGTTCAACAGAGTTCGATAAGTTCTGTAAAGAGCAAGGGATTGAAAGACATAAGATAACTCCAAACACCTCGCATCAAAATGGAGTTGCAAAGAGGATGAATAGGACACTGATGGAGAAGGCTAGGAGTATGCTTAGTGGATCAAGACTTGAACAAAAGTTTTGGGCTAAAGCGGTTGCCACTGCTTACTATCTGGCAAACAGATCTCCTACATCAACTCTTGTTGGTAAGACACCTATGGAGGTGTGGTCTGCTAAGAAGCCTTTAGTTAGACATCTTCATGTTTTTGGTTGTGAGGTATATGCACATGTGCCTAGGGAGAAATGGTCTAAATTGGAGAACAAGGCTGTTAAATGTATTTTCATTGGCTATGGTGTCATTGTATACAAGCTTTGGGATCCTATGGATGAAAAAGTGTTGTATAGCAGAAATGTTATCTTCAGAGAGCTAACACCTTCTTCCATTGTTCTACAGCCAAAATAGACAGAAAATAAAGAAGATACAGTTCAGTTTCCTTCTACCCTTGAGAAGACTGAACAAACAAACCTTGTGAGACCTAATGATGAGGAGAGCTCTAGCAGCTCTAAAAGCTTAGAAGAAGAAGCGAAACCTCAATCTTAGCCATTGAGGAGGTCTACATGAACGAGAAAGAAACCTGATAGGTTTGGTTATTCATTACTTCATTCTAGTTGTTCTTTTGCTTTACTTACTAACACTGATGAGCCTAGAACTATGGAAGAGGCTATGGGCATGAAAGATGCAGGTTCCTAGAAGGAGGCTATGGAAGATGAGATGAATTCTTTGGAAAAGAATAAAACATGGGACTTGGTGCCTTTGCCTGATGGACGGAAACCTGTTGGATGCAAATGGGTGTTCAAGAAGAAATTTGGTGCAGATGGCAGTGTTGAAAAGTACAAGGCTAGATTGGTTGCAAAGGGGTACTCACAAGTGGAGGGAATTGATTATGGTGAAATTTTCTCTCCTATTGCAAAGCTGACATCCATTTGATTTATGTTATCTCTTACAGCTGCTTATGACTTAGAGGTAGAATAGATGGATGTGAAGACAACTTTCTTTCATGGTGATTTGCAGGAAGAAATCTACATGTCACAACCAGAGCATTACATAGAGAAACGTAAAGAAAATTTGGTTTGCAAGTTAAAGAAGTCTTTGTATGGTTTGAAGGAGTCTCCTAGGATGTGGTACTTGAAGTTTGATGTCTTTGTGTTGTCGATTGGATATCTGAGATCAAAATCAGATCATTGTGTGTATTACAAATTTTACAATGATCGCATTCTCATTATTACATTATATGTTGATGATATGTTGTTGATTGGGAATGGTAAGAATATGATTTCTGATTTGAAGTCTTAGTTGTCAGCACCATTTGAGATGAAAAATCTTCGGGCAGTCAGGTACATTCTGGGAATGGAAATCAGAAGAGACAGAGCTAATAGAAAACTTTGGTTAAGCTAGAGTAAGTATGTGAAGACTGTGTTGGATAGGTTTAGCATGGTAGATTGTAGACCATTGTGTGTTCCTGTTTCATTTGGGACAAAGTTATCTGTTAGTGATTGTCCAAAATCTCCTAGTCATGTTGAGGACATGAGCAGAGTACCTTATGCTAGTGTTGTTGGCAGTTTGATGTATGTTATGGTCTACAGAAGACCAAACATTGCCCAAGCAGTGGGAGTCTTTAGTCAATTTATGGCTAATCCTAGACAGGTACATTGGGATGCAGTTAAGCGAGTGTTCCAATATTTAAGGGGTACTTCCAAGTATTCCATATGTTATCATAGTAATGGTACATGACCTCCGCATTCAGTTTGTATTTGTGGATTTGTTGATTCTGATTGGGCTGGTGACATTGACAATAGGAGATCCACTAGTGCCTATGTGTTCACTATGTTTGGTGGTGCAATTAGTTGGATGAGTAAGTGACAACTTGTGGTTGCTTTGTCCACTACAGAAGGTGAGTACATGGTAGAAACTCATTCTCGCAAGGAATCCATTTGGCTTAAGAGATTGTGTTCAGATATTGGTGTTGATGCAGGATAGATTACGATTTGTTGTGATAGTCAGAGAGCGATTTGCCTTGCGAAGAATCTAACTTTCCATGCCATAACAAAGCATATTGATGTACAGTTTCACTTCGTGAGAGAGATGGTAGGGGATGGGAAGGTAAATTTGGAGAAGATAGATACTTTGAGGAATGTTACAAATGCATGAACGAAGCTAGTGGGCATAGAGAAGTTTAGATGGTTTTCAGAGTCTATGGGCCTCTCGACCTATAGCAGTTAAATCCTATTAATTATATTGGCTCTTACAAGGTGTTCGACAATTGGGAGAATGTTGGGAATTAAGGTGTCTCAACCTTGATAATTCCTTGTAATATGAGATTGTATTTATTTATTTATTACCTATTGTATTAATTGGATGTAAATCCTATGTTGTCATATTGTGGGAGTTGGCATGGTGATGTGTCATCCTATATGGCATATGACCACATGTAAATTTTTCCCCACATGAGGAGATAGGTGTCCCACTTAGTGGTAGGAATATTTTTCCATGTGTCAGCGTCTTGGATGTTGTGAAAGGTAATATTGACCGAAACGGTCATGACAGATTCCTATGACAAAGTTATGACATGTAAGAGTCAGAAATAGGAGATTCTATGACCGGTGAAGACATGTGTCGAAGAGCATCTTTGAAAAATGCATCTTTGGGCGCCCCAAGGTGGACTATGACATGTTGTAAGAGAATATGCTATTTATAGCCTATGTATGAGAGATTCGCTTACAGCTGTAAGTTATGACAGCTATGACAGATTCTATGATGGTTGTAAGAGTCGTAAGAGCATTTGTCATAGCCCATTTTGGAAATAGGTGACCTCCTTGGGATGGGGTGACTTGACAAGTGTTAGGAGAATCCTACATTGTTGGACAAGTGTCCATAGGCGTAGGTTTTGGGCCATGAGGCCATGTTGGACACCCATCCCAATGTGGAGCCATTTTTGCCTTGTATTTGTTATATAAATAGGTGCTTTTGAGAGGAGAGGTACTATAGGTTTGACATGTATTGTTATACTACTAGAACATCTCCAGATATGAGTGTCGAAGACTCCTACAAGAGCATTGGTTCTGTGTTGTATTGTAACCTTCATTGTTTACGGAATACATTTGAGCTATGTTTTAGAGTGTGGGGTTTTTCACATGTAAGGGTTTTCCCCACATATATCTTGTGTCTCTCTTCTTCTGTCTTACATTCTTATGTATGTGTTTGCTGTAATATCTCTATTAGTGGGTTAACATAGCTGTAATTGTAAAGATAAAATTGAATTTGCACTCTCCTCCCCTCATTAGATTAGTGTAGGAAGCATTTTCTGCACACCTAGCTTCCTTTCAAAAAGAGGGGGAAGAACCTCCATCCTAGTTTGTTCGAAGGTCTACAAGGCATAGACAACCACCTGAAAGGTATTCACCTAATGATTGGAGATGTATTTTTTCATTGAATACTAACATGGATGAACCGAGATGTGTAGAAGAGGTATTAAGTATGAATGATGTAGAATCCTAGAACATTTCCATGGATGAAGGAATGACAGCTTTGAAAAAGAATGATACATGGGATCTAGTATCATTGCCTAAAGGATGAAAACTTGTTGGTTACAAATGGGTGTTCAAGAAAAAGATTGGTTCTGATGGAGGTATTGAGAAGTACAAAGCACAGTTGGTTGTGAAAGGTTACTCTCAACTTGAGGATGTTGATTACGGTGAAATATCTTTCCTATTGTAAAAATGGCATCCATTAGATTCTTTCTTTTTATTGTAGTAGCTTATGATCTAGAGGTTGAGAAAATGTATGTGAAAATGACATTCCTTCATGGTGATTTGGAGGAGGATATTTATATGACACAACCAAACCACTATGTGGTGAAAGGTAAAAGTAATTTGGTTTGTAAATTGAAGAAATATTTATATGGCCCCAAACAAAGTCCTAGGATGTGGTACTAGAAATTTGATATATATGTGTTGAGTTTGGGATTTGAGTGTTCTAAATTAGATCATTGTGTTTATTATAAATCTTATGGTGGTCATTTCCTATTTATTGCATTATATGTTGATGATATGTTATTTATTGGTAAAGGGAAAGGAATGATTTCAAAACTAAAATCTCAATTTGTAACTAAATTTGAAATGACAGATCTTGGTGCAACTAAATACTTTCTTGGGATGAAAATTAGAAGAGATAGAGTGAACAAAAAACTATGGCTTGGCCAGAGTAAGTATGTCAAATAAGTTTTACAAAGGTTTAACATGTAGGATTGTAGAACATTGTGTGTTCCTTTTACATTTGGAACAAAGTTATTGGCTTCACAATGTCCAACATCTCCATCAGAGATGGAAGACATGAGTAGAGTGCCATACTAGAGTGGAGTTGGAATTTTGATGTATGTTATGGTTTGTCCTAGACCTGAGATTGCCTAAGTAGTGGGAATTCTTTCTAGATATATCTAATCTTGGTAGAGTTCATTGGGATGCAATTAAAAGAGCCTTTGGATATTTTTGTGGTACCTCAGAGTATTTCTTGTGTTATCATGGTAATTTTAGAGGAGATGAGCATTCCCTTGATATTCATGATTATGTGGATTTAGACTGGGTAGGTGATATTGATAATAGAAGATCCACTAGTGCTTATGTGTTTACTTTATTTGGTGGTGCAATTAGTTGGATGGGTAAGCAATAGCTAGTGATTGCTTTCTTCACTGCTAAGACTAAGTATATGGCAACTACTCATACTTGTAACTTCGAAGTCATTTGACTTAAGAGAAATTGTGTTTAGCTATTGGAATAAAATAAGGTGTAGTCATAGTTTGTTGTGATAGTCAAAGTGTGATCTGCCTAGCTGAGAACTTGACATTTCATGTCAGGACCAAGCATATTGATGTACAATATAATTTTGTTAGAGATATGGTTGAGGATAGCAGGGTGAAGCTAGTTAAGGCAGAGACTTTGATGAACGTTGGAAATTCATTAACTAAGTCTGTGAGCATATAGATACTCAAATGGTGTTTGGATTCTATGGGTCTCTTAGCCCCTAGTAATTAAATCATGGTTTTTATACTCCCTTTGCTCTTGCAAGGTGTTTTATAGGTGGGAGAATGTTAGGAAAGATGTCTTAACCTTGCAATTTTAACAGGTGTGATTTTTCAGTTATAAAATTGAATAAACTTAAATTCCGGGCTATAGAGTTGATGTTTGACCAAATAAAAATTTTGGGTTCTTTGACACTACTTGAAAGGGTTCCTAATGCATAGATCTATTTGAGCTCTACACTTTAAAAAAGGGGGGCCCAATCAACTTCCTAGATCAAAAGCTATAGCCTCTGGAAGTTGCACCTACTATATTGGAAAACGTAAAAAGGTATTGGACACAAAAAAGAGTTGTGAGAGGGAGTTACATGTGTTAACCAACTTATGATTTGTGTTATCACACATCATAAGGTATCTTTGATTGGAGATAATGGAACCCTAAGGATTTGAGTGCCACTTTTTGGTGGTTTTGGTTCATGATTTTCTAATTATCATTTGATGATTTCATGTATTATATCTCCTATATAATAGGTTCTTGAGACAGAGGCTATGTGTGAGAGTCTTATAGATATTGTTAAGTTGCCTCTATATCTCTAGTTGGTGATACTCGTGTGAAAGCTTGCACTACAAGTATATTGTAATCTTCTTGAGACTTATGAATAATATATTGGGCTACTTTTGGAGTGTAGGGTTTTTTTCTTTTGAAAGGGTTTTCCCCATGTAAATCATTGTGTTGTGGTGGGTAAGCACATAGAAATGGGGGACAAATTAGTGGCTAGCCTTAATATTTTTAGCAAAACATATTCATGTTATAAAAATACAGCATGTACATGGTTTAATATGTATGTATTTTTAATGCCTTGAATTCAAAAAATTTATGATCCTTCTCATTTAGGGCTTGTATTTCCAAGCCTAAGGGTTGGACATCTCTTGTGGCTCCTAAATTTGTGTTTTAACATAAAACAACTTGAATTCAAGCTTTGACCTCATCAGGTTTACACATTTTGCAACAAAATTTTATAAAACCACTGGACCAAAATAAAGAGTGACTTCTCACCTTTCTAGCCATATAATTGTTTTAATATTTTGAATAAGTTAAGGTATTTATTTTTATTTTCTTTGAATAGTGTCTTGATATTCCTCCAGCACATATGTATTGATTCCTTTAATAAATTTTCACCCACTCATTCAAATTTGAAATATATATATATATATATATATATATATACACACACACACACACACACACACTTCATTATATACACATTTAAGAAAAAAAAAATATTTTTAATTAGTTTTGTGCAAGTTATGTGATACACATGCTTGATGATGCAATTTCAGGATGTATCCACTTCAAAAAATTATAAAAAATATAATATATATATATATATATATATATATATATATACAACTTGTAGTACTCACTCTTCACTATATTTCCACAAATTGGTTTTTAAAAATAACTAATGTAGTAAAACAATAGGGGGCGCACACCAAACACTATGTTATATTTTAGTGATTAAAACAGGAATACTTTTGTGTGCACTCAACATTGAACCCCCTTAACTTTAACCATTTTTAAAAATCTTTAGTATAGAAACTAGATTCAGAGAACTACAATTCTTGCTCTTATCATATCTTCAAATTTTAAGTGTATGCATCTTGAATTACTTGACTAAGTTCAGCTTTAGCTGATTTCAAAAAAAAGTGGCCACTTTTGACCCCCTTTTTGTTCCTCATTTCCATGCACTTACTCTGGTATGATTGCTATTTATCTTTATTTTTGTATAATTCCTGCAACTATTGTAAAGATTTGAAAAGTTTTGAAGAATCCTCCTCTCAAGATTAGTGTAGTAAGTTGTTCCACTACCTTAGCTTCCTTACATCTTGGTCCACTTTGTAACTCCCTATAATCATGCTCTTACAACTTCTACACACTTCACAAGATGCCAACATGTGGCAATGTGCACTACCTCAAAGTGGGATGCCCCACTTCAGATGCAATGGTAAATAATAAATAAATACAAAATAAATAATAAATGTGAACATTAGGAATGAAAGGTTGAGATACTTATTCCTAGCATCCTTAAAAATGACTCCAAGGGACACAAATAAAAAATTTCATGCTTCAAGTCATGACATAATAGCTAGTTGGAAGGGTTAGGTTGATGCTAAATTTGGATTTGAAATCTGAAAGTTCAAGTGTCATTTTCACAACTATGTATCTAACCTAGGCCATTTGTGCAATCATGAATTTGACTCAGGGTGGGAGACAGATGAAACTAATGATCAAAACTAAGGTGACAACACAATAGTGTGTCACACTTTTTGGCCTAAGTGATACACTCAAATTAACATTTTTAACCATTTTTTTAGCTTTCTATCACTTATAATAATCAACCATTAAGAATTTGAAGATGATGTTAACTTGTGATTTTGAGATTTCATGTGTAGATTATAAATATGTATTTTTAAAATTTTAAAAATAATTTATAATTTTTTTAACATTTGTTAATATCTTGTTTCTTGCAATTATAATATATTTGCTAAGTGATATTATACAATAACACAACTTTTTTAAGAAATAAGATAAATTTATAACTTCTTAAACAAATATCATTAACACAAATATCTAGCACATGCATATTTTTATAATTTTTTATTCCATATTTTATTTATTATTAATTTTTAATCCTAATTATTTATAATATAAAATAATATAATGTCATAATGCATAAATATTTTGTAATATCCAAATTATTATTTTTTATTGAAACACAATATGGAGGGTAGTCATATTTTTTAGATTTTTTTCTACTTCGTTTTTATTTTTCCATGCATGTCAAACAAAGACCTTTATATTTGATAAAAAAGTTATGCTCACTAAAAAATAGAAAATAAATATAATAATTAAATAACACATATTACACTGTTAAGGGCGTGGTTCGGTGGTTAAGATGCTCGGTTGTAGTAGCGGCCACACATTATCTTTACAACGTATTGCAAATTATACTTTTCAGAAAAGTTTATTAAACCTTGCTTTGAAGAAAAAAAAATTGTTGAAAGTTGAGTGACCAAAATGAGGAGGGCAACATAAGGGCCTTCTAATGAAGAGAAGGATCAAAGGTCGGTCATTTGAAAGTCCCTTCCTATAGGTGTTTTGGGTGTGTAAAGTTTTAAAATGTGAAAAATGACCTCCTATCAAATCCGCACTCCTCTCATTAGAACTTTGTTTATACATATAGCATTGTACCTTCAATTAAGGACCTTCATTTGAAGGTGTTCAATGATTTTTGTCTTCCAAGACTATTTTTATGCCCTGTCCTATATGCTCCACCTACTAATCTCTAGGAGTGAGTACAAAGAAAACATATATGGTTTGAATTATGTGCCAACTTTAAACAAAAATCACTTTAAACAAAAATCACTCCGCTTATACATTTACCTTTACCTAAGAAATAACCAAATCAAAATGAATTTAAAACCAAAAACCAAAAAGAATTTAAACAAAAATCACTCTACTTATACATTTACCTTTGCCTAAGAAATAACCAAATCAAAATGAATCTAAAACCAAAAACCAAAAAGAAAAAATGTAAAAGCATGCAATTTTCACCGTTACCAGTAGAAATCATTGGGAAATACTTCCAAATCAAATCCACAAAAACTTAAAATTGTGAGAGATCTATAAGGTTAAAAATTAAAATCACACCTCCTCCACAATCCATAGATAATTCTCCTACCATTAAAGTGCACAATTATTAGGTTTTCCTCCTGTAGTAGTGAATACCCTCGAGAAACTGTCATGATTGTTCCTGTCAAGGATTCCCACCTGTCTCAGAAGTGCTAGAATTTTTACGATAATCCAGACAATAGTGGAATTGGCCAACTGCCACTGGGTCCCTCTTATCGCCATGTTTATGCCAATCATGTGCGTTCTGTAAACCTATACGGCTTGAGTCGACTGGTCCATGTCGGAACCTAATGCAACGCATGCTTTCCAACGTGGAATCTGCAGCTTTCACGTGGATAATAAGTTTTGGGTCTGGCGGGATAAAGACAGCTCAGGCCAACATTCCATGGCCAACAAGTTTGCAGCGGCATGACCACGTTTGGCCGACGTAGACTCTTATGAAATGGTGGTTGCCGCCCAATTTCTTTTGTCCAATGAAAATCCAAACGTTGTGGAAAATCTGCTTCAGATTTCCAGTGAAAGAATCAAATCATGGCGGAACTGGGACCAGGACTTGAGTTCCAACTAATCTTTGCTTGTCAAATTAAAATTTGATGGACGTTAACATTTTTAATGGCGGAACTGGGACCAGACTTCAGTTTCAACAACTCTTTGCCTGTCAAATTAAAATTTCTTGGATGTTAATGAAGCTAATGACCTAATGGAAAAACATGTATAGTTATGGTCAAATCATTCACCCTTTCTTAAGAAGCAATGGTCCTAGGTATTGTGTTTTGATGCGCCTAGAGATGACAATGTAGAAATGGGGAGTAATCAACTAAGTACACTAATCCTAGGTGAAGTAATTGAATGGTACAAGTTAACCCAAGGTGTGTTGTGATGAATGGCTATGGTGTGCATATCTATTAGTATGTGCATGGAAATGGAGGCCAAAGGGTGGTCAAAAGTGGCCACTTTTTTTCTTGAAATCAATACCAATTAATCTTGGATGATAAATTCAAGATAGCACGCTCAAATTTTGAAGATGTGACAAAAACAAAATTAGTAGTGCTAGAAATGTAGTTTCTAAACTACTTTTATTTTAAATGATGGAGATTAAGAGGGTTAAATGGGAGGATCACACGAAGTGGTCCTATTTTTGTTAGAAAAATATAATAGAGTATCAAGTGTGCTCCCTCTAAAATAGTGAATTATTTTAAGTATTTCACAAATACTTTTGATGGAAAGTTAGCCAACATCACATAGTTTATCCCTATTTTTTGTTAATTTTTAACGAATATATGATTTTTTACTAATTTTCAAATTGGACACATCTTTAAAAGTTTAAAACAAAAAACGTGCTCCCCCCTTAATTTTGAGAAAATTAATCAAAACTCAAGTTTTTAAAATGTGTATCGAGTCTAGAATTTAAAAATGTAATATGTTTTAAATTTGAATTAGCAAATAAAAAATGACACCAAAAAAACTATACATAGGTTTTTAGTGAAAAATGAAGACACTAGCAAAAGAAACTAAAGATGGAAACCTCAATGTATTTAAATTTTAAAAAAATTACATGGTTCGAAAGGTAATAGAGAGGTTAACGTCATCATGTCATTTTCATAATAACATCTAAAAATGTGTAAACCTGATGGAGAGCATGCTCAACATTTGCTTATTTTTGTATCTTTTATACAAAACACGTATCTAGGCATGTCACATGTAGGTCCAATCCTTTGGATTGGATGTCTAAAGAAAATCTAATCCTGAGGATTGTAATTTTCCAAGCATGAAATAATGTGTGCATGTTACAACATGCACGCATTATGAAAGGCTTATAAAACACATACAAGTTATAAAATTGTATGCATTATAACACATACACTTTTTGATTTATGTATAAAATAGATCAATGGTTTGAAAAAGGGAGAAACCTATAATTTTTTACCCATATATGCTCCATTTTTTCATGTACTCTACATTTTTTGCAACATAAAATCACACGTTTCATTATTTTGAGGAATTACAATCATATTTTGACTAAACTATCTAATTTTTTTGTCTTGAATTAACGTAGAAGATTTTAATTACATGTTTTTTATTTGAATTTAATATTATCAATCATTCTTTTAATATTTTGAGGAGTTTGAATAATTGTTTGACAAAACTAACTAGTTTTTGTCTTACATTGACATAAAACATTCTAATTATATTTTTTGGTTGAATTTAATAAATTATCAATCATTGTTTTCATTATTTTAATAAATTATATTAGATTGATATAGAATTCAACTTCATGCCAAGGAAATGAGCAAAAATGCAAACATTAGAGGAGTGTGAAGCTGAAAATTAAAAAAAAAAAGAGAATGAATGGGATAATTTCATCAAAATAATAAATTAAAATTCAAAGTTGAAGATACACCTTTTTTCTATTTCAATTAGATCCTAAAGCATCTATTGGAGTCATGTGTTGGTGTCTAAAACTACAAGTCTAAAACCCTAGAGTATGTTCTTCACCTTCCAGGCCAGGAGTGTCATCAAGACAGTGGAAGAGGGGCTCATCAACAAGTTGAGGATGATTAAGGGCCAACTGATGAGATTGGGTATGCTCTCCTACACTTTGGTCTCAACTAGAGCCAGGAGGGCATTCCTAGATGTATCAAATAAAACACAAATAAATAATCATAGCCATACCCAACATACACTTAACTCTTGTATTTATCACTAGGTCAAGACAAACTAGTTGCATAAAACCTCTAATTAAGATGATTACTACACCTTGCAAATGCACCAACAAATCTTAACAACATGATATCCCTTAAGATGAATCTACTTAACTTTCGTTACATAATTTACAAGGTACGAGAATGCAAGAACATGATTCACAAATAATTTTAAATAGTTTTAGATTGCTTTAGATTAATCCTTGGTTGTAACACTGAATCATGAACAACATGAGAAACCTAATTTACTTATAACTCTACTCAGGTACAACTACCCAGGATAAAGGATGATCTAAAGAGAGTGTTGGCCCTTCACCAGTCTAGACTGGTGCCTACTCCATTGGGAAACAAAGTCATGAACAACAAAGAGGAAGGAGGTGCATCCAATAAAACATCAACAGAACTAGATGTGCATTTACATATCAAAGATGACATCTTACATAGTGGACATACTTAATAATCCAAAACTAAACTACAAAAATCTATATCCAACAAAGGAAAGACCAATACAAAGGCTTTGTATTACATTAAAATACTATCATACATTTATCTAATCTCTGTTACATTCTCACTAACAAGTGTGGTGAAAAAAATATATTGTTGTGACTATGCATTCCCCTAACTTATTACAAATATCCATGGACACATACCAATGCATATATGTGCATTACAACTTCTTCCTATGCTATATAAAATACATTCCCTTGTTTTCAAGATACACTAGCTTTGCCTAATGCCTTAAAATTGTTGGTGTAATTAAATATTTAATTACACTTTATTAAGTTTACTTAGGGATTTTTTAAGCACTTATAGTTTTCTTGTCTTACAATTATAAAAAGCAAGATGTCATATGTAATTTATTAATCCAATTTTATTATTGCATCCAATATTGTGCAAATTAGTCTCTTATACTTTTTTTTCTTTTGTAGAAGGTAATCCTAGGTTTTATAGGTGATCCTGGAAGCTTGAGTCAATTAGTGACTCTTACATGGTATCAAAGCTCCATATTTGTAAGACCCTTCTCAAATATGGAGAAACAATTAGGTAGGACTTGTTTGGAGTGTGTATTTATGTGTAAAATAGAGCCTTCCATTAGATTCAAAGCACTCAAAATAGTTAGATTAGTATTTTATAAATTAGCTCCATTTGAGCTTCGCAGGCCAAATCTACAAGGGTTTTAGTGGCTATTTTTTTTGGGATCCAAAGGAAAGCTATTTTATGGAACTTTTTGGGTCAAATCTAACCCTTCCATCATGCTCAGAAGGTCCAAAAACCTTAAGATTGACTATCAAATCATCGAAATTAGCCTCAAGATCATCTGAGGCAATTTTTTTCTAGGGAAGTCATATAACCTCCCCAAAACACATATCGAGGTGACTGTGTTTCAAACATATATATATTGAAAAAATAAATTGCAAGGTTTTTTTCTTGTAAATGTTTTTTTTTAAGTTTGATTTTTTATTAAAGGTACTAGCCTACTAGGGTACTCCATAGGCCCATGTACCTGTTGTTGCAGGTGTTGTTGTACTCTTCAAAATGTGACTCAATGCACTAGCATGGATGATTTAGCCTCAATGCAAGTACATGGACCCTCTCCTTGCCTTGGGTGACCTCTAAGTCACTCTTTATCTCATGGTAGGAGCTAGTCAAGTGGAGGTGAGACCTAGGGCAGTTTTGTTCTCCTAGGAGCATAATGTCACGAAGAGCGGTTGGCCAGTCCTAGGGCCTATTGTTGTCTATTGTTTGTTGTTCAATAACCATTGTAGTGGAGATAATAATTTGACCCGAAGGGTCACTATTTATCGATCTTCTATTTGGTTTTCTAGTGTTCCAACATCTAGATGGATGTATGTTGTAATCGTTTATAAGCCTAGTTTGTTGCAATATTTCTTAACACGTTGTTTGATTTGTTCCCTGTGTTGAATCAACCTAAGAACGTGGTCTTGTTCTTCTCGTGTCTATTGTGCTAATTGTGGCCTAGGATGTAATTCTTCAATCTTGTCAAGGATTTCCCTCACCCACTTACCTCTGATTCTAGGACACATTCGAATGCTTGGATTGAGAGAGTAGATTGGAGTTGACCAAGAGTTGACTTTGACATAGTGGCTTTACCTAAGGTTTTGTTTAATTTCTCTTTGGCTTTTGTTGACCTCATGATGAAATTGAGGAGTTTTGTGAATACTTGTTTTGTTGAATTCTACCTCATGATCAAATTGAGGGTTTCAACTTTTCTAAGTTTCCTAATGTTTTTAAAATTTTAGGGATTATGTATGTATGCAAACAATTTTTTTGGTTCTTTTTCCAAAATTAAAATTTATAATGAACTAATTATCTACAAAATTGAAAGATGAATGCAAACTAGTATGAAATTTACCTAATGCAATTATACTATGTTTTTGGTATTTTTGGAGAGATTTTTGTACTAATCTACTAATTGAAAACGTGAAACAAGAAATATAATCTAGCATTGAAATTTATACTATGAAAGAAAACCAATATAATCAATTCAAAATGAACCTATCAAGGAAATTGCAACATAAAATTACCGTCCCCAAAATAAAATTGTGAACTAATTATCTAAGAAAGCATTAAAGAACCTGGAATATGAAAACTGCATGAGTCTCTACACTACTCTCAGGAATCCTTGATTGGCAACCTCTTCATCCTCTTGTAGCAATGGGGTTCTCCTCTTGCCAGCAATTAGGAAGAGATCAAATGAGATTAAACAGGCTATGAATTGGGATGATCTTGTGGAAGCTATGAAGCACTTGGGCTTGGAAATTTGGCTAGCATAATGATGTTGTATGAAGCCTTTAAAGGCTTGGGCAATGAAACAATAAACAAAAGGCACCTACATCCTACACGAGCATAAGAATGCTAAGGGAGAGCAAAGTAAATCTTGAGAATTGGTTACAACAAATGATTTGTCTCCCTTATTTCTTGAGGGAGGGGGGTATTTATACTTTGAGAGAACACATGAAGAGTGGGGATGATTGAGGAGTTAACTCCCTTGATTGGAGAGCTAACCAAATATATTGGATAGAATACATAGCTAAAAGATGAGTGATAGGCTTCAGATATTTTATCATAGGATGCACAAATGGAGTTAGCACGAGTTAGAAGAATGATAAGTATAGATCATATGAGTTAAGTTTTCATGATTAGAGATAGTAAATGAGCTAAGAATATTTCACTCTAAGTTTAGGTTGTAATCCAATGTAAATTGGAGAAAAAATAGAGCTTTTTCAAGCTTAAATTGGAAGAGAATTTGTGGATCAAACACGACTGGGTCGCCAATTTCACTAGGCCAAGTCACTAGGGGCAACCTAGGTGGTCTCTAGTGGTGACCCACTAGCGACCCATAAAGGAGGCAGTCTAGGTTGAAACTAAAAGTTGTAGAGGAGTTTTGGGATGAAAAGAAGGAAATCTGTCATTGGACCTAAGCCAAATAGGTGAGTTAAACAAGATCTCTAGTTGGACAAGTAAGGTTGTCAGTGGAGATCTAGAAATAATAGGTGGAGACCCAAAATTGAAAAAAGTTAAGTTGATTATGAAAGATGGGTTTGGTCCAGGAGGTCACTCTAAGGCCTCTTGGGGGTGGAGTGAGATGAAATGACTATGGGAAAGGTGAAATTAGTTCACTTATATGAAAATGGCTATGTAGGCAAGGTTGACAATGTAGAAGAAGGATGGTCTCCGAGACAAAGGTAAAAGTGAAGAAAAGTGAGGACTTAGAAGAATAGATGGAGGGAGAAATTGATGTCGACATTTCGCCAACAGAAGCACTACTGAGAGGGTATTATATCCATGCTTATATGTACATGATTAGGATTATACATCATCATAGGGTCCTCATGCATGCTCATGTCCATTTTTAATGCTTACATATTTGCCCCTAGGGGATGGTAGTCTACATGAAAGGTAGGTACGATTCCTAAAATAGGCCATACATATTGTCAATTTCCCTAATTTGTACTTCTAATAACTAGTATTATTTTTACATTTGATGTATTTAAAATGAATATTGAAATTGAGATGAATGAACATAACATGGATTGTGTTGCAAGTTCAACTAGTTGTTTGCTTCGCTAAGGAGCCATGTAAGGATGAAAGAATGCAATGTAGGTGTAAGAGCACTATGGAAATAAAATACATGCTAAGCTATAGAGGAGAACTTGATTCTCTTTTATTGTAGATTTTGAGAATATATTTGATTTTTAGGGATTTTTGAGGTTTTATAATTTTTAGGTTTTTTCAACTTTCTAATTTTTATGGTTTTTTTGAAGATTTTGTGAAGGTCTATCTTGATGACTTGATTTATTTGAGAGACCTATATTTATTTAAGAGATCTCTACACTTTAACCCTTGCATGAGGAAACTTTTACGCTTGAGTGTACAATTTTTCTCTTACTCCGTTGGAGGAGTGATTTATGCTCAGACATTGTTTTACACTTATTGATGTGAGACCTGATTGGTTGAGATCTATACGTAGCTTTAGTCGATGTCTTGATTTTCACTTTCCCTCTTGTGCATATGGTAGGCTAGAGATTTTATTTTTCTTATGAGAATGCACACCTATGATGATCACATATGGATGATGCAATTTATTTTTGTCTTTTTATGATATGAACAAGATGCAATGTGTCTAGATGTCATTCACAAATATGAAATGAAAAGTATTATTTTCTAAGTGCTATGAATTCCATGATGTTATGACATGTTTATTGCTTTTGATTTTTTTCTCTATGATGTATGCAAATGGAACAAACATTGTGACTTCTCTTAAGTAGGAATTTTGACTCAGAGGATTGTGATTTTACTCAGTATAGGGACACCTAATGAACTTTAGCATAGGATTAGGGACTCAAGTGGGAATGAGGAGGAGATGGAATGCTTTTGAATTTTGGGATTCGCTAGAGTATAAACACCAATCCTTATCTAGATAAAACATTTTGACAAACTTTCAACTTTAGACAAAAAATAAATTTTATTAGCACTCGCTAGACTTAGATCAAAGGATGGCTAACAAGATAGACATGGGGTAAAGGAAAAGATCTAGAGTAGAAGATGACCCTAAGATAGTTAGACTCTTAGCTTTGCTCAATTGGTCCATGTGTGTGCTTTGTACTTTATCTAATAGATTGTCACTCTCATAGCTTCGAGCTTAGATTTATCTCCACTCAAGGGTATGGACAATTAAAAATATTCTCTTTCAGTCTTTGTTTGTATCTCTCTTTTTTTGTTATTTTTCCTTTTTTTTTTAATTTTGTAGTACCTCACTTAAATCGCTCATTTTTTTATATTTTTTATGCTTTTTGATGGGATACTTTTGAAAATTTCTCAATGCTTTGGATATTCAGTTGCTTTGGTCTCACTTTTCTCTCACACTCTTATTTTTTTGACCGTTCATTTTTTATTCACTCATATTTTAGATTGCTTCCTACAGAGTTATGATCCCCTTGACATTTTTGGCCAAGAAAGATAAGGGGCTGAGCACCACCAAGAGTTTTCACTGTCCAGTCAGACTTCCCTTATACTAAGGAGGAATGGGGAAGGTATACTTGTAAGATTCTATTGAGTACTATAGGTTTGAATACTAACTTTTTTAGACTTAATAACATGAATCGTTAAGACCAGGATTAGTGTATATCTAAGAGAGCTAGGCTTTGATTAGAATCATTAGGGAATGTGAATGGGGAATAGTGATAAGAGGTAAACATGATTTATCATGGGATCTCAAAGGCTCAAAGGGTCAACCTATACCTAAGCAACCTTAGACTCCTTACTAGGACAAAAATAAAACAAGAGCATGACACTCACAAAATGCATGATGGAAAAAAATGAAGAATGTAAAATTTTGATTTTTCATGATTTTATGCTTTTTATGGATTTTTGAATTATTTGTTTTTTTATTTCATAGGATTTTACAATGTTTTGAGATGCTAAACTCTTCTCCTTCCATAATGCATAAGAGGTAGCATCATTTCTAACATCTTCCTTAACTACGTATAGACCTATCCAATTTGGTCTAAACTTCACTTGAAGTCCTTTCAAGGACACTTGAAGACTTGGTGTAAAAAAATTAATGTATTCATTGAGGAGTTTTGTGTACTCACATGTTTCATTGTTTGATGATTCTCCCCCTAGCTTTATCACTTTTTGTTCTTATTGAGTTTCAATCCTTGTTTTGAACTTTTGAGGGGCTTGCAAATGATGTTGGTGTCAACTCTCCTAGTTATTGTGTGAGTTTTGGTTCTCCTTCTTTAGTAGTGATTTAAGTTATATGAATGTTTATGTCTAGATCGATTTAAAAGGATGCTAATTTGAATGGAGCATAAGACTTTGTTGAGTGGGGATCAAAGGGGAATTCTCCTATTGCCCCCTTCCCTATATATTTTGAGGTCTAAGCTATGTTTGCAATTTGTTTTGATTACTCTTTTTCAAAAGTGTTGATTTTGGAGTCATTGGTGGTTTTCATGGTCTTTCCCTTCCACTTGTTCAACTCTATAAAGACTGAAAGGATCAGGGTCTCCTTTGATGATGTGGGTTTGTCCCATATGTGAGAAGTGTATTTATTTAAATAATGTGGAGGAAAAAACCCTCATCCTATGGGTCCAAGGCCTTCCTAGGATCATGTTGTAAGTGGTTTCTTCATTGTTGACATACAATTCAGTTGGAAGAGTTTTGGGACCCAATGTAATTTGAAGGTTGACCTTACCCATGGTTTGACTATTTAGGTTATTGTGAATTCTAAGGATGGAAGTTTCTTTTGTGATTTTAGTTTTGTCATAACCCACTCTTTGAAGAAGATAAAAGGAGACCATGTTGATTGCAGACCCATGACCAATTATCACCCGTTCAATGGAATAGTCATGAACTTGGACTATTAAACAAATAGGGAGATCATGATGTTTAGCTATGTCAGCATCTGAGGGTAACTTTTTAAAGTCAAATGTTGAAGAACAATTTTCGATTGGAGTGTTTTGAACTAGATGGCCTAGATCTAAGGCATTGAGGAGAGTGTTCTTGCGCATAGGAGAACTCTTGAGAAGTTCTAACATGTAAGAAAATTTTGAATTGTTAGAGGTGTCATTTGGTTGTTTTGGTCCTTGGGTGACACAAATTTCTTGATCTTTATCTAATTCCACAAGGGCTAAGGTGTTCTGATCAAAGGCATTTTGATGGGTTTTGGGACTATTTCTTTCATCTTGTGAGAATGTGCCCATGAATGCTTGTCGTTGATATTTTGGGAGGTTTGATATGAAGTGATGGTACTCCCAACATGACCTAGTATCATGCACCTTTCTCTTGTGAAATGGGTAGTATTTATCATGATCATAATCTAGAGGCTTATGATGATTGTTGTAGGACTACTTGTTGATTCTTAAGGGATAGTTGTTGGAATTTTTGTTCCCCAAATTTGTATGGTTATTATAGTCACAATTATTGTTCCCCGATGGTGAAGTGTTTGTTGATACATCTATGTTTGGTTTGTTCATCAAGGATTTGTTAAATTTCTATCATGGTTTATCAACCTTCTATTGACATCATACTCCCTTCTTCAACTATCAATAGCGGCTTGGTCAATTCTAAGGGCACTTTCAAGAGCTTCTTTGTATGATTTGTAAGGGAGTTTTTGAACTCCTTCTCATATGCTGTTGTTGAGAGCATGTAAGAAGAGATCACAAAGATCCTTATGATCCATGTTTGGTGTGCTAGTTGAAGAATAAAAAGCTTTTCTCCATCTTGTGATAAAATGTATGATCAACTCATTGTTTTCTTGTTTTATTGTTAAAAATTCTTGTATTCTTGTCTTGACTAGCTTGTTTATGTTGAGGGTAGCCACACATTAATCGATGAGTTTCCTAAAAGAGTGGATCGATGCTTCTAAAAGTTGATAGTACCAATCTAGAGTGATACCCACCAAAGTCTTTTGAAAAAAATTTAATACCACCCCATCCCAAGGAAAGAGTTCCCATACTACTGGGACATAAGCCTTGATATGAGAGTTTGAATCACCCTCTCCTTTAAATTTTGGAAGTTCATGGATAGGATGTGGTAGTATGACTTGACCAATGTTATAGTCAAGAGGCTCCTTTAAATACTCAAGGTATGTTCCTAAAAGGGGGTTATTTGTAGAGGGTATTGTTCCTCCAAACATTAGCCCTTTAGGTGGAGCTTGTTGTGCTTGTTGAAAGGGTATGTTGATTGATGATATCTTGAAAAAGATGGATGACTAGATGGTTTAGCTTCTAAGTATTTCACAAATTTCTTTAGTGGAAAATTAGCTAACATCATGTATTTTATGCCTAATTTTTCTTCTAATTTTGTAATGAATATATATTTTTTATGAATTTTTAAAGTGGACACATCCTAAAAAGATTGAGCATGCTCCCCAATTATTTTTTTGAAAACTAATCATTTTTTTAGTGTGTATAAAATAGAGTCTAGAACGTAAAAATGTGATTTGTCTCAAATTTGGATGAGTGGATAAAAAATGACACCAAAAACACTACACATAGGTTTCAAGAAAAGGAAGACACTAGCAAACAAAATTGAAGATGGAAACCGTAATGTTTTTAAATTTTAGAAAATATTACATGGATAGAAAGATAACATTGATCTTTATCTCATAGTGATGTTTTTTCATAATTTTATCAAAAAATTCATGGCACTGATGGAGAGCATGCTCAAAATCTATTCAATTTTTGTATGACTTTTTTAAAACACATTTTTGGCACCCAAGAAAAATGTCCAACCCTTAAGATTGATAATTTCAAACTTGTACCAAGCCTAATATAGATATTTCATTGGTTAAAGTCAAAATGCAAATGTGTTATAATGCACTCACATTCTAAAAATGCATATGAGCCATAACGTGTGAATGTTATAACTTGTACATGTTATGTTTTAAAAAACACAAAGTGCATCTTGAAGCGTTTTAAGTTGTGGCCACCTTTTGGTCCCCTAACTTCTTGCACTTACTCCTTGTGCTAGGGGTTTCCTCATTGTGGTGTTTGACTTAGTCTCTAATAGGGATGTGGTGACGTATGTTTATTTATAGGTGTGATGCCAAAATTCCCTTATGCTCAAGCCATGCTTTCCCTCTGTTGGGTTTTTTCCATCTAATAGTTCCTAATCTTCCCTACAAGGTAGCCATCACTCATCAACGAGATCCTCACATCAGGGGCCAATAGTACAGGAGACAGACTTTAAATGTCTAAATGAAATTGAAGATGGAAACCATAATGTTTTTAGATTTTAGAAAATATTACATGGATAGAAAGATAACATTGATCTTTATCTCATAGTGATGTTTTTTCATAATTTTATCAAAAAATTCATGGACTTGATGGAGAGCATGCTCAACATCTATTCGATTTTTGTATGACTTTTTAAAAACACATCTTTGGCACCCAAAAAATATGTCCAACCCTTAGGATTGATAATTTCAAACTTGTACGAAGCCTAATATAGATATTTCATTGGTTAAAGTCAAAACACGGATGTGTTATAATGCACTCACATTCTAAAAATGCATACAACCCATAACGTGTACATGTTATAACTTGTACATGCTATGTTTTAAAAACAACAAAGTGCATTTTGAAGAGTTTTAAGTTGTGGCAACCTTTTGGTCCCCTAACTTCTTGCACTTACTCCTTGTGCTGGAGTTTCCTCATTGTGGTGTTTGACTTAGTCTCTAATAGGGATGTGGTGATGTATGTTTATTTATAGGTGTGATGTCAAAATTCCCTTATGCTCAAGCCATGCTTTCCCTTTGTTGGGTTTTTTCCAACTGATAGTTCCTAAGCTTCCCTACAAGGTAGCTATCACTCATCAATGGGATCCTTAGGTCAGGGGCCAACAGTATAGGAGATAGACTCTAAATGTCTCCTCTCCTCCTTTAGGCTCTGCAAAACCTAAGGGGTATTCCCTACTCAATACCAATGGGATAGATTTCTGAGCTTATTGAAGGTATTGACATAAAGCAGATAAATCCTCTCTTTATGAAGGCCAAAACTGTAAGATGAATGCAAAGGGGCTAGCTTTGGACCCTGCTCCAGTTGTGATATAGAGGATTTGAAACCTAATTCCTATTCCTATAACCAAAAGTTTGAGATTTTGAAATGATTTTACTTTTATGCTTGGTTGGAAGATTAGGATTTTAACTCATAAAATCAATACAAACTCTGACCGGTGCTTATCTCAGGGTATGGAGTCAAACTGACATATATGTGAATGATTCTCATAGACTCAACTGACATTCGAGTTCTAAGGGGTTGGATTGGTATATGTCTTACAAACACCACCCAAAACAGGGTATTCTGTTAACTCTACTTACATATATCCCTACTACAATACATTCTTCCCTACACTTAACCTAGAACATTTAATCTATTCCTTGAATAGAAGTAGAAGATTAAGCATGCAATATAAGTTAACCTATATTCTAGACTCTTAGATAACCCTTAGTTATTTGATTCAGAAGAAGAGTGCATACAACCATGGAGACAATTAACAAAATACATGCATAAAGCATTTTGCATTTATATCAACATGAAACTGAACAAAAATTATGCACAAATACATTCAACATATAACTCATAGACTTACAGGACAAGAAACAAAGCAACCCAACAAAACCTGTATTTTATTTACTCCTTCAAAATTCCAAAATCTTCAACCACACAAGGATGAGTAAGTCAGTTCTTTTATAGACCAAGAACGTGTACTCATCATTAATTACATTGTCATTTTAGAGAATACATGATACAATGCACTGCCCACTTTGGCGTTGAGAAATTTACTATATGGAGAAAAGAAGAGAGAAGTTAGATGGGCATTGGAGAATGTGCAATTGCTTGAAGGAGATCTACCTCATCAATATAGGGTAAGTGGTGGTTGGTCTTTCCTTTCAATTATGCAAGTCCATACTTTTCTGTCCACTCATTATATGACTTTTCAGATGGCTATTGGAAAGAGACTATCTCTACGATCCTCCCATTATGATTGATGTACCGAGCATCCAACAAAATCTTCACTTCCTTACAAAATATTTCAAAATGTATTTCAACTATATGTAACTTGTCAAGTGTTAAGCTCAAAATTTTCATAGTTGGATCAGCATCAGTACAACAAGTAGGAATTAATTGGTTGCCATTTTCTTCTATCTCTACTTTCTACTTGCCCATCACCTTCTAAAATATTTGGTAGCCACTTTGTGTCCATCTTTTCAATAGCGTGCTTCTTCTCAACAAAAACATTATCCAATCTCAACTGAAAACTAACAACTTCCTCAAAATGTGTCAACATATCCATTACCAATTTTAATTCATGGGGTGCTTGCACATCAAATCTTGAACATCTATGGAGACCCTAACCTCTCTAGTTCTTGGCAACCATCTTGTTTTGACAACTAAAAGCCTTTTTTTATTTGATTCATGCTTTTCATAGGCGATCCTCAATTGTGAATAAGACCTCCAGGTCTCATCTACCCTAGCCAAGAGTTTAGTCACCTTGTTATTTATCAAATTGGTGACCATATCCTTCACTGTATTCCTTTGAACTCATCTACCAATTTCTACACCTCCTCCTTTAGCTCCCTGATTTCAGTCAATAAAGGCTCTATATCAACTCGAAAGGCCTCTGTTGTTGGGATCATAGGTGGGGAGTGTAAGTACTAGCCCCCAATTATAGTTGCTCCTTGCATCTATTAAGTTCTGCAATTGCCTGGGCATACTGTAGCAGCAATTCATCATGTTCTTTTTGCAACTTGTTGGTGACTGCCTCAACAAATTGTGCAGTCTACACATTCAAACTTGTAGCCTAGGGAGCAGGGGTGTCAGATACCCTCTTAATTATCACATCTCCTACTAAATCCCCCAATTCAATCCTAGGATTTTTATTATTTGGGGCTAGAGCCCATATAGCGAATGTTTCAAACCTAGGATTGAAGGTTGCACTAGAGAGAGCCTTCTCTATTTGTTCACTTGTTATGTCATAATCCTCTTTGGTAATTATGTCAAATGCAATTGCATCTGACAGGGTCCAGTGAGGAAGGAGTAAGATTTTACTCTTAGCCACAAATGCCCTCCCCTCCTTTGGAGTTATTGTGCTAATGGATTGATGGACTTCTTTTAACACCCTTTGAGTAATGGCCTCATATTGAGTAGGGTTAGCTCCGCTCTTAGCATCTTCAATCCTTTTTTGAAACTACTCACTTCTTACTTTAAGTAGATAACTCCTAAATTCAGGAGTATTTATAAATTCATCATCCTCTAAAAATTTATTGTAAGCCATTATTTGAACATCTTCAATGTTCACATCCTAGATTCTAGTTGTCCTTATTGCCTTGTTTTCAGGGGATGAATAGGGCCTTACTCTATTAGGTGAATTCACCTAATGGGCAGCTTCTTGTATATGTTCTTCTATCTCCCCCTCTAAATATACCACTTCAATTTCTTTTGGATTTTCTAAATCAATATTTTTTTCCCTTTTGGCAGGGGGAGGGGTAGTTGATTCTCTTTTCACATCATATCCACTCCTAGAACTGCTAGGCTGATATGATGGTCCTTCTTCTCCTGCAGGGCAATAGCAATTAATTGCTCTGCATTATCTAGCATTTTTTGAATCCTTTGAATGGGATCTTATACCTCTACAAAGGCACCCTAATATGCAACATTTATACTTTTCCTCATTCTTTCACCTACCATTATTGTGTCCCACTTGATTCTCAAGTGTGGACATCATTCATTGTGAAGCAGTTTCTAATAGGATCCTCATTTAGGTCAACCTGGTGAGTGTATCTTGGCCTTTGTTTGCTGACCCTCACCCTATTAATGAAGCCCTCAAGGTCAAAAATCCTTGGATGCTTGAAATACATCCCAAAACATAGCATTATTGAATTAATCTGATCAAGCCCACTCTTGTCAGCTATAAGAAAATCACTAAATCTGAGGGAAGCAAGAAAACATGAGCCCTTCCTATGTCTCCTCAGATGTTCCTTATCTGAATCATTTAATTGCCTAATGATCTCTAAGAATGCAACTCTCTTAGGCACATATTTAGGTAGAATATGGGGTGGGGTCTCACACCCATACACCTTGATGCAGGTGGTGTGCTCATGAAAAAACTAGTCACCCCAATTGTGATCAATCCCCAAGTGAGGGGTCCTGTCCAAAGGCCTTAGAAAATCCAACACATCTAGGTGTAGCCTCTCTCCCTCTGGCTCCAAGAAACCAAGAATCCTCCTCACAAAATACTCTTCAAAGATTACATAATCAGCACTAGTATAGTGCATATCTATCATGCAAGTCCACACCTGTACTGGCAACATATTTCCTTTGGCATCTATCATCTTGACATGCAAATTCTGGTGCTATATTCCTGACAAAGTAAATAGAAGTACGTGGCACAACATGGAATACCATGTGAATTCAACATGGGCATCCACAGTAGATAGCTTGCTCTTGATTTCTAACATCTGCTTGTACATTCTATCTACAATATAGGAGGCATAATCATATGGCTCCTTAGTTTCTTGACTCCGAATATCAACTGCCATCATCATTAGAGAGATGGGCATTTTATCTGAAGCATCCCTGCCTAGCACTTGACATAAACTATGATATGTTTTGACAAAATAATCCATGAACAAGCTACAATGAAAGGGTTCCACTTCTTTAGCTAAAATCTTTACCAGTTTTCCATCAACACCTCTCAACCTGTGCTTGGCCAGGTTGAATTCCCTATAGGCACGTTTAATAGTTTAATATTTCTTCTTCATTGCACCCAAGTCAATTGGCTTATTATCTGCGGGGTTCAAGTTAAATATAGTGACAATGTACCCTTTGGTGAATTTGATCAATTTTACGCCATTCCCTGCTATGACCGTCCTTGTTCTAGGATCATATCTCAGTGCTATTGCTCTAACTAAGTCAGGATTAGGGAGTACATTGGAGTGAATGAGCTTGGCCAAATCAAATCACCAGGCATGGCAGATGGGGGCCTTATAATCCATTCTTTTGTGCCAGTGCTTAAAAAGGACCCAACCAAGAACGAGTAGTATCGCATCTCTATAGTTGTAAAAAAAATAAGGAACTTGTCATCAGGCCTGCCTGGACCATGCAAATTCTAGGCTCTTCTAGCAGAGCCTGGGAGCTAGACCATGAGGTCCTCATCTAAGCTGTGCTTAGAGGTAGAGGGCTGACTAGCTTGACTCATTTTTTCAGACTGATCGTAATAGGCTAGGGTTTCTTTTATAGGCAATTTTCTACCTCCTTAATCAAGCAGTCAACTTAAATTATGCTGAGTAGAATTAAATAGGATGAACTTACTAGTTTACACCTGCAGAAGTCTAGATTTCATTCTTTGCTTGCTTGAGGATCCACTGTGCATCTGAACTTTGAATATGCTTGAAGAAATGATGCACAAAGCCCTAACTTTTCTTGCTTTTAAGCTTTGTAGCATAGCTTTTGATGCATTAATGGAGGTGGCCTTGGCCTTAACCTTTCATTCGTGTCACAGGGTGCCCTCAACGTTCATCATAAAAGTTTAAACCCGTCATTGATTTGAGTTCATTCCTACAAGATCCATGGCCATCATTTACCCGTGAGAATTGAAAATCTCAATAATCATTGTTGAAAAGTCCTCAACCTATCAGGATGAACCACATTAGATGTACTTTCTTCACTGACCGCATCACCTTTTGTCCGGCCCAGACAAGTGGCATCACTTCACGGTGTCGCATCCGACAGTGGGTCACCACTTTACCTACCCTATCTAGGTGCAATAAAGACTCCACGCATCGTTCCTTTATTTTCTTTTGAACTCCATCATAAAACAAGGCCATTTGTCACAATCTCATGACCGTGTGGTGAAGATTCCCTCCTGGCAAGATACCCCTATGACAAAGCGCAACTATTAGATTAAAACATTCCCTCAAGCCACTTTCACACTAACATTTGGCAACTTACAGTTGGCTAGTGCAGGATTCCTAATGTAATGGGACATAAGCATAGATCCTTTGATAGGTGTCACTATGTTGCGGCCGCACTATGGGGTGGTGATGTCATTGATGATGCGTTGTGATGCTACAATATTCACTTTATTAAGCCTTATAAATTATGGGAAGACTTAGGACTTGGGTTCATTTTTTTACGGGCCATAGGAGGTAAGACTTAGGACATGGGGTCGGTCACCTAATGGGTGCAAAGGCTCCAAGTTATAACTTAAGGGACTAGAAACCTACAAGAAGCGGTCAACAAGGAATTAGAAATAAAGCGCGTGAGCCTAGGGACTTAAGCTCAATGGATTTTTTTAAAGGCAAAGACTTATAACTTTACAAATCTAAAACCCTAAACCCTAAAGGATACCACCATTGGCTCCAACTGGGGATGTGTGAGCTTCCTGGTCCCAGTGAGAACCTTGGACCTCCGATAGCAGACCAGACCAAAACACAGAAAAACTGCCTATACAAGAATATATAGTACTTACAAAATATATACATCCTATTTTACATTGTGCACAAAGATACATGATTCATGAAAAATAAAGCTTAAGGAATTGACCATGCACTAGTAATTCTTGCAATTCGCCATAAAGGGCTTGGAAAAATAGGAATCCTTTCCATGGGTGTTACTTATTAAATATGGGCCCATCCATAAGGCTTCAAACTTGCCATGTTTGCCCTTGTCTTGACCTCTTGCATTCCACATAAGGACTAGGTCATTCACTTGAAACTTTCTTTCTATAGTCCTCTTGTCAAATAAATATTTCACTCTCTGTTGCTTCTTGAGATTAGTCTCATGTGCTTCTCTCCTAGTCTCATCCAGTGCAACCAGCTGATATATTCTCTCACTCATTGGATCTTCTATTTCTTCATCATTTTCCTGTATAAATTTATACACTGGTAGGAGATTATTCACCGGCAACTTGGCCTCTGTGTCATACACTAATTCAAAAGGTGACCTCCCAATTGCTCTTTTCACTATCACCCTATCAATCCATAGTGCTAATTTTAACTTCGAATCCCATGCCCTTTTATTCTTGTTAATTATCCTCTTGATGATTTTCATGAGACTCTTGTTACTTGACTCTGCTTGACCATTTCCCCATGGATGATATGGTGCTACATGGGATAGATTAATTCCATAATTATTGCAGAAGTCAATAAACTCACCAGACCTGAAGCACATAGCATTGTCTGTAACTAATTTTGTTGGCACTCCAAATCTGATAATAATGTGCTCTAAAATGAAATCAAGTACTATTTTTCTTGTAGCCTTCTTAGTTGGGATGGCCTCAATCCATTTAATAAAATAATCAGTAGCAACTAAGATCCAACTATGTCCTCCACTTGATTTCTCTGTGATTTCCCCTATAAAGTCAATTCCCCATTGCTGAAATGGGGCCTCCACAGTTACAGTTTTAAGGGGTAATGCACCTTCATATTTGAGCTTTCTTGAAAATTTATGGTAGGGATCACACTTTCTTACGATCTTATGTGCATCAGAGAAGAGTGTTGGCCACCAATATCCAACTCTAAGGATTTTGTGAGCTGTTGTCATGGCAGTATAATGTCCCCCACATACTCCCTTATGCATGTCATTTAAAATACTCTTAGCTTGATGTTCATCCACACATTTTAGTAGCACACCATCAAGATTCTTCCAATACAACTCTCCTTAGACAATGACATATTTGATAGCATGCAGCTTCAGAATTCTTTTTGGGCTATCATTCAAATGAGCTGGACAATTTAAATTTTCTAGAAAATACACAATATCCTTATACCATTCTGACTCTGAGATGTTTACAGTCCCATCCTAAGCCATATTGATTTGACATGCCTCCAAATTTGACTGTGCCATTAACTTAGCTAGGCCTTGTCCCCTTACCAACTTGGTAATCTATATTTCAATATTAAACTCTTGTAGTTTATTTATCCATCTGCATCTTCTCCCCGTCACTTCCTATTGAGTGAATATGTCTTTGATTGCTACATGAGGCACATATGCAATAATCTGATATCCTACCAGATAGGGTCTAAAACTTTTAACAGCTCTAACCAAAGCATAAGCTTACTTCTCCATGATATCATATTTTAATTTTGTTGCTTGCAATGATTTGCTAAAGAAAGTAATAGGTTGTTCAAACCCATCCTCATTTTTTTGTAATCAGCATGCAACAATTGTGTGGAATGAAGCAAATGAAAATAGTTGGAAGGGTATAGAAAAATTAGGAGACTTTAGAACAGGGACAATCTTGATAGCTTCCTTAATATTTTGGAATAATTGTATTGGTTCACTTCCCCAAGTTATAGTTTCACCCTTCTTCAACATCTTGGATATGTCCTTGGTAATCTCTGCAAAGTTAGGAATAACTCTTCTGACAAAGTTAATCTATTCAAAGAATGACTGAATACCTTTCACTACCTTGGGTATTTGGATTTTGTCAATTGTTGCAACCCTTTCAAGATCAATCCTGACTCCATCCTTAGAAACTTGTTCCCTAATAGTTTTCCTTCAACTACCCCAAAAGCACACTTCTTAGGATTAAGTGAAATGTCGTATTCTAATACTCTAATAAAATGTTTCTATAGTTGCATACAATGTTTCTCTTCCTTCTTTGAATAAGCAACTAAATCATCCTGATACACAACTAAGATTGAGTCAATCAATCCTGCAAAAGCAACATCCATTTCTCTTTAGATTGTAGCACCTGCATTTGCCAAACCAAATGGTATTCTTACATACACATAGGTTCCCCATGGATTTGTGAGAGTAGTCTTGTATTGCTCTGATTCTTTTACCTTCACCTAATTATATCCTAAAAATCCATCCATCATGGACAAGAGTTCACACCCTGTTACCCTCTACAACATGGCTTCCATATTAGGCAATGGATAATTATCTTTCAAAGAAGACACATTCAAATTCCTGAAATCTACATAGAGTCTGATATCTCCATACTTTTTTCTAACTAGGACAAGATTTTACACCCAAGTTGAATGTCTAATGGGCTTAATTATTCTAGCATCCCTAAGTTTCATAAGTTCTTCCTGCATGTTTGGAGCCAAAGTAGGATTGATAGGCCTCTGCTTCTGCCTAAACGGCTTAGCTCCAGGCTTCAGGGGGATCTCATGCTAAAATAAATCCTCTCTATATGCCTTTAGATCTTCATATGACCATGCAAAGACATGTTTGTATTTTCTTTAATAATGCAATCAACATTTCCCTGATATGTGTCTTAAGCTACTTACCAATGTACACCTTTTTTGGGGCATGATGTGTTCCCAAATTTACCTCTTCCAAATCATTCTTGTTTGTGGGAGATGCCTTTGTAACAAGCTGATCTCTACTATCAAATGCCCTCTCTAAGGCCATTAACCCTCTAGGGATTTTATTTGTTTTAAGTTGTATTACTTCCTTCCCCAAAAGAGTCTCCTTTCCATCTATAACTTCTATAAAATTTTGGAAATCAATCTCCTAGTTTTCATATTCATCTATGCAATACAAGAATCTCAACAAGTCCTTATCTTCCTCAAACACCTGCCAACTACATATGTTGTCTAGCACTGTAGATCTATCTTTAACTTCAACATTTGTAATATCAGATAAGGTGACATCATCTAGCCTAATGGCTACATTAGCCGAGAAATCTACCATGACATTTTTTGATCTTTCTACCTAGCTTATTGAGAATGCATCAAATAACTCAATAGTATCCCAAACAGCATGCTTATATTGTTTTTACCTCTTATTCTTTGAAGCATATTTATCTCTTACTTGGGAAACTATTAATTCTGAATCTCCAAATACTTTTAACATCTTAATGCCATGCTTAAGAGCAACATTTAATCCTAACAACAGAGCTTCATATTCTACAATATTTTTTGTGCAAGCAAACTTCAGCAGAAAAGAGAATTTGAGAATTTTACCAGTGGGAGACAGAAATACCACTCCTGCACCAGAGCCCTCCTTTGAGAAAACACCATCAAAGTAAATAGTCCACGAGTTGTTTTAGTCTTCCTACTTTTCAAGTTGTTTATCAATAGGTCCCTTCTTGCTTTCATCTTGATCGCATGATACAACCTTGAAATTTTCACAATCTATATCCACAAAGTAGATCTGATCTTTTGGTTCCTAATTCTCAACTGTCTCAGGTGCTCTTTCTTCTCTAACCAGCTTAACATCCTTAACATTCATGGGAATCATGGCATATGATAGATCCAATTACATACTTCCTCTAATCAATGTTACCCACCTTCTAGACAATAACATGCCATACTGAGGCTTTATATCAACTACTGTAACATTCATTGTATAAGTTTTCTCTAGATATGCTGCAAGCATAAAGCTCACATCCTTCATGATTCCAATGGCTGGAACTTCTCTAGCATCCATTGCATAACACTTCCCACATGCCTTGTCTATATTTAATCCAACTTGTCACATAACAGCTAGAGGCATGATGTTTGTTGATGCACCTGAATCAAGCATACAATTCTTGATTATCTTTCCATTAACAATAAGGGATACATAAAATGGTTCTACCTGAGAAGGACATTTTGTCATTGTCATCCCCAAATAAACCTCTAGAACTTCTTCCTCATCAGTACACATCTCTTGTTTCTTACTGTGATCTTCAACACTGTTCTACCTGATGAACTACCCCTAAAATTAAAGACAATGCCTTATTTCTATATTCTTTAATTTTCATCATTTCCATTAATGGGACATAAACTTTCATCTAAGATAAAGCTTGAGTTATGTCAAATGAGGTATAATTTTGTATAACAGTTGTAGCTTGAGCCTAGACTTTGCTCTTATCTTGAGTTAATCCAGTCTTGGCTTTTGTGGTTTTCTGACTGTCATCTATGGCATGTAAACTTTCAATCCTTTCTGTATTCTGAGAAACCCTATTCTCTGGACTCTTGGTATTTTGACCCAACTTATCCCTTGAATCTTTCTTACTGTTATTACCTTGTTTCTTTTGTGTTTCAAGGTCTTTATGTTTATACTAAGGTTGTTTTTCAAAGATGCCTCCTGGCTGGCCTAAATCTCCTGCTTGAGCTTTACTTCTAAGATTATAATTACTCTTAACCTGGGCTACTGCAGTAGCTGTAAGAGCTCTAATTTCTTCATTAGAATGCCTCCTCAAATTAACCAAAGGGACATGTGAATCCTAAGCATAAACCTGATGATCCTCATTTTCATCATAAAAAAAAATCCTGCTGGTAGATTTCACCTTTATAGCACTTACCTTCATTCACATTTGTTTCCATATCAGCCTCATCAAAGGAGTAATGTCCACTTGCAGAGAGCATATTAACACTGTCATTTTCTACATAGTGAGGTTCATTACACTCGTCATAGGCTACAACATCATTATAAAAAGACTGGGCAATCATACATTGTGACTGTGAATGAGGCATTTGACAAATTATACACCATGGGGCATCTTGCACAACATTAATAGTTTTCTTCAGGGGATCAAGAGTTTCCTTAACATTCTAAGATCTCTGATTAGGCTTGTTGTTGGGAATGGGTTTACCATTGTACCAATTTGTATTATATGGCATGTCATGCAACTGAGGTCTCTTTTCTTGCCTCTAATAAGCCTGCTTCTCAGGATCAAGCCCCTTTTCATTTTTAACAAGCTTGTAACTTAGGTCCTTAACTACAGATGTCAACTTATCTAGTTTATCTTTAGAAGTGGAAGTGTTACCTTGAATATTCTGAAACCTATTATTTGGGTTCTATAGAATCCTTACATCACCTCTTCTATGTGTCTTACCAGATGCTTTCCTATTATTTTCAATATTTGTTGCAATTTCAAAAGCATCCCTAAGACTAGTTGGGATTTTATCCCTTAATTCATATGTTGTCTTGGCATCAAAGGCATTTATATACAACACCACACACATTGGTTCATTCAGCCTCATATGAGGTGGCAACTTATTCAACACTCTAGTAAACCTAGCATTAAAATCAGCAACAGGCTCATTTGACTCCTTAGCAATACCAGTGAACTCATTGATAATGAAACTAGGGTCAGTCTTATCTCCATATTATTCTCTAAATATTCTCTTAAAGTCATCCCATGATGTAACACTTTGATCAGGAAGATTTATGTACCATTCTCTAGCTTCATCAGTTAGGGATTGCATAAATAATTTCATGAAAACATCCTTGTGCTCTATCTCAAAATTATCCATGACATTTTGGAAAGCCTTCAGATGATCTTCTCCTAACACAGCATTATTTCCTAAAAAAATTGGTAATTCACCTCTTATATATTTGTCAATAGGGTTAGGGTATCCAGGAATACCATTGAAATCTAACTGTCTGAACATGTCTAACTGCATAGGTCTTCTACCAAACTGGTTGGCATTTGCATTCCTATTGGCATTAACATTATTATTCTAATTTCTCACATTGTTTTGTGGTACTCTATTGTTATTCACATTTTGTCTCTGATTATTTTGTGGGTTTTGATTCACATGTTGGTTAAGTCCTTGATCATCTTCAAGGATGTTTTGATCATTTTGTTGGTTCTGAATCTCATTTGTTTGTTGGTTTCTCAGCACATTTGCATTGTTAAGGGTGGGAATTGAATCTTGCTAGGCCATTTTTTAGAGCTTGCACCTTTTGTTTCATATCATCTCTGATTCTTAGGGCCTGCAAATAATCAAGTTCTACCCTGAGATTCCTAATTTCTTCTGCCAACTCATCATCTCTGGGTAGAGAAGAGAATGGTCCTTTTCCATTGGGATTATCAGTATCCTTTGGGATTCTGTGTCTTCAAATCTATCAAGGGGATCCAAAAAAGAATGTTCTTGGAACACTTCTGATCTCAACCTCAACCTGTCACCTTGATGTCTTTCATACATATCCTGAATCTCAACTTCTGTGTTTGAAAAATATTGTGGTTACTGTCCAAAAGACCTGGGATTATCTTGGGGATCATCACTGTTCCTAGGGCTTGTCGAGCCTTCATGACTGGGTTGAGTAGTTCCCTTTTTTCTATACATCATTTTTGGTAATTCTTGGAACAAAGGGTTATGCAAGGATCTTCTCCCTTGCATACAACTTCTATTTTACCAGCTGGGAGATTTTTCTTAAAGTCACCACCCACAACTGGGATTTAACTTAAGTTCCAGATTCATTTTTAACTCCCCAGTAGAATCGCCAAATCTATTGGGTTTTTTTTCCAACTGATAGTTCCTAAGCTTCCCTATAAGGCATCCATCACTCATCAATGGGATCCTCAGGTCAGGGGCCAACAATATAGGAGATAGACTCTAAACATGTCTCCTCTCCTTCTTCAGGCTCTGCAAAACCTAGGGGGTATTCCCTACTCAATACCAATGGGATAGATTTTGAGCTTATTGAAGGTATTGACATAAAGCAGAAAAATCCTCTCTTTATGAAGGCCAAAATTGTAAGATGAATGCAAAGGGGCTAGCTTTGGACCCTGCTCTAGTTGTGATATAGAGGATTTGAAACCTAAATCCTATTCCTAAAACCTAAAGTTTGAGATTTTGAAATGATTTCACTTTTATGCTTGGCTGGAAGATTAGGGCTTAAACTCATAAACTCAATACAAACTCTGACCGGTGCTTATCTCAAGGCATGGAGTCAAATTGACATATATGTTTGAATGATTCTCATAGAATCAATTGACATTCAAGTTCCAAGGGGTTGGATTGGTATCTGTCTTACAAACACCACCTAGAACAGGGTATTCTGTTAACTCTACTTACATATATCCCTACTGCAATACATTCTTCCCCACACTTAACCCAAAACATTTAATCTACTCCTTGAATAGAAGTAGAAGATTAAGCATGCAATATAGTTAACCTATAGTCTAGAATCTTAGATAACCCTTAGTTATTTGATTCAAAAGAAGAGTGCATACAACCATGGAGACAATTAACAAAATACATGCATGAAGCATTTTTCATTTATATCAACATGAAATTGAACAAAACTTATGCAGAAATACATTCAACACATAATTCATAGACTTACAAGACAAGAATTGAAGCAACCCAACAAAACTTGTATTTTATTTACTCCTTAAAAATTCCAAAATCTTCAACCACACAAGGATGAGTAACATAGTTCTTTTATAGACCAAGAATGTGTACTCATCATTAATTACATTGTCATTTTAGAGAATACATGATACAATGCACCGCCCATTTGGAAGTTGAGAAATTTACTATATGGAGAAAAGAAGAGAGAAGGTAGATGGGCATTGGAGAATGTGCAGTTGCTTGAAGGAGATCTGCCTCATCAATATAGGGTAGGTGGTGGTTGGCCATTCCTTTCAATTATGCAGGCCCATACTTTTATGTCCACACATTATATGTCTTTTCAGATGGCCATTGGAAGGAGACTATCTCTGTGATCCTACCATTATGATTGATGTACCAAGAATCCAACAAAATCTTCACTTACAAAATATTTCAAAATTTATTTCAACTATATGTAACTTGTCAAGTGTTAAGCTCAAAATTTTCATAGTTGGATCGACATCAGTACAACAAGTAGGAATTAACTGGTTGGCATTTTCTTCTATCTTTGCTTCCACTTGTCCAAACCTTTTACTTGCCCATCACCTTCTAAAATATTTGGCAGCCACTTTGTGTCCATCTTTTCAATAGCTTGCTTCTTCTCTACCAAAACTTTATCCAATCTCATCTGAAAACTAGAAACTTCCTCAAAATGGGTCAACATATCCATTACCAATTTTAATTCAGGGGGTGCTTGTACATCAAATCTTGAACATCTATGGAGACCCCTGACCTCTCCAGTTCTTAGCAACCATCTTTCTTTGACAACTAAAATCCTTTCTTTATCTGATTCATGCTTTTCATAGGTGATCCTCAATTGTGAATAAGACCTCAAGGTTTCATCTACCCTGGCCAAGAGTTTAGTCACCCTGTTATTTATCAAGTTGGTGACCATATCCTTCACTGTATTACTTTTCTTATTCTCCAATTTCTTCACCTCCACCTTCATCTCCCTAATTTTAGTCAATAAAGGCTCCATATCAACTGGAAAGGCCTCTACTATTGGGATCACAGGTGGAGGAGTGGAAGTACCAGCCCCCAATGACAGCTTCTCCTTACATCTATTAAGTCCTACAATTGCCTGGGTATACTGTAGCAGCAATTCATCATGTTCTTTTTGCAACTTGTTGGTGACTGCATCAGCAAATTGTGCAGTCTGCACATTCAAACTTGTAGCCTAGGGGGCAGGCATGTCAAATACCCTCTTAATTATCAAATCTCCTACTAACTCCCCCAATTCAACCCTAGGCTTTTTATTATTTCAGGCTAGAGCCCATATAGCGAATGTTTCAAACCTAGGATTGAAGGTTGCACTAGAGAGAGCCTTCTCTATTTGTTCACCTATTATGTTAGAATCCTCTTTGGTAATTGTGTCAAATGCAATTGCATTTGACAGGGTCTAGTGAGGAAGGAGTACAAGATATTACTCTTAGCCACCAATGCCCTCCACATCTTCAATGTCCACTAGCTTCTCATTGTCCTTATTGCCTTGTTTTTAGGGGATGAATAGGGCCTTACTCTGTTAGGTGAATTCCCCTGATGGGAAGCTTCCTGTACATGTTCTTCTACCTCCCCCTCTAAATCTACCAATTCAATTTCTTCTAGATTCTCTAAATCAATAATTTTTTCCCTTCTGGTAGGGGGAGGGGCAACTGATTCTCTTTTCACATCATATCCACTCCTAGAACTACTAGGCTGATATGACGGTCCTTCTTCTCCTGTAGGGGCAGTAGCAATTAATTGCTCTACATTATCTAGCATTTTCAGAATCCTCTGAATGGGGTCTTGTACCTCTGCAAAGGCACCCTAATATGCATCATTTAAAGTTTTCCTCATTCTTTCACCTACCATTATTGTGTCCCACTTGATTCTCAAAGTGTGGACATCATTCATTGTGAAGTAGTTTCTGACAGGATCCTTGTTTAGGTCAACCTGGTGAGTGTATCTTGGCCTTTTTTGTTGACCCTCACCTTATTAATGAAGTCCTCAGGGTCAAAAATCCTTGGATGCTTGAAATACATCCCAAAACATAGCATTATTGAATTAATCAATCAAGCCCACTCTTGTCAGCTATCATAAAATCAATAAATCTAAGGGAAACAAGAAAAAATGAGCCCTTCTTATGTCTCCTTAGATCCTCCTTATTTGTTAGGCACATATTTAGGTAGAATATGGGGTGGGGTCTCACACCCATAGACCCTGATGCAGGTGGTGTGCTCATGAAAAAACCAGTCACCCCAATTGTGATCAATCCCCAAGTTAGGGGTCATCTCCAAAGGCCTTAGAAAATCCAATACATCTAGGAGGAGCCTCTCTCCCTCTAGCTCCAGGAAACCAAGAATCCTCCTCACAAAATACTCTTCAAAGATTACATAATCAGCACTAGTACAGTGCATATCTATCATGCAATTTCACACCTGTACTGGCAACATATTTCCTTGGGCATCTATCATCTTGACATGCAAATTTTGGTACCACATTCTAGACAAAGAAAACAGAAGCATGTGGCACAACATGGAATACCATGTGAATTCAACATGGGCATCTGCAGTAGATAGCTTGCTCTTGATTTTTGACATCTGCTTGTGCATTCTATCTGCAATATAAGAGGCATAATCATATGGCTCCTTGGTTTCTTAACTCTGAATATCAACCGCCATCATCATTAGAGAGATGGGCATTCTATATAAAGCATCCCTTCCTAGCACTTGACATAAACTATGATATGCTCTGACAAAATAATCCATGAACAAGATGCCATGAAAGGGTCCCACTTCACTAGCCAAAATCTTTACCAGTTTTCCATCAACACATCTCGACCTGTGCTTGGCCAGGTTGAATTCCCTATAGGAATGTTTAACAGTTTGATATTTCTTCTTTAATGCACCCAGGTCAATTAGCTTATTAGCCACAATGTTCAAGTTAAATATAGTGGCAATGTACCCTTTGGTGAATTTGATCAATTTTGCGCCAATCCATTCTATGACCGTCCTTGTGCTAGGATCATATCTCAGTGCTATTGCTCTAACTAAGTCAGGATTAGGGAATACATTGGAGCAAATGAGATTGGCCAAATTGAATTGCCAGGCATGGTAGATGGGGGCCTTATAATCCATTCTTTTGTGCCAGTGCTCAAAAGGGACCCAACCAAGAATGAGTAGTATAGCATCTCTATAGTTGTAACAAAAATCAAGGAACTTGTCATCAGGCCCACCTAGACCATGCAAATTCTAGGCTCTTCTGGCAAAGCCTGGGAGCTGGACCATGAGGTCCTCATCTAAGCCTCGCTTATAGGTAGAGGGCTGACTAGCTTGACTCATTTTTTCAGACTGATCGTAACTGGCTGGGGTTTCTTTTACAGCTAATTTTCTACCTCCTTAATCAAGCAGTCAACTTAAAGTATGCTGGGTACAATTAGATAGGATGAACTTACTAGTTTATGCCTGCAAAAGTTTAGATTTTGTTCTTTGCTTTCTTGATGATCTGTTGTGCATCTGAAATTTGAATATGCTTGAAGAAATGATGCACAAAGCCCTAACTTTTCTTCCTTTTGAGATTTGTAGCATACTCATTTATGTATTAATGGAGGTAGCCTTGGCCTTAACCTTTTATTCGTGTCACAGGGCACCCTCAACGTTCATCATAAAATTTTAAACATGTGCCATTGATTTGAGTTCATTCCTGCAAGATCCACAGCTGTCATTTACTTGTGAGATTTGAAAATCTCAATAATCATCATTAAAAATTCCTTGACCTATCAGGATGAGCCACATTAGATGTACTTCCTTCACTGATTGCATCACCTTTTGTCTGGCCTAGACACATGGCATCACTTCACGGTATCGTAGCCGACAGTAGGCCACCACTTTACCTACCCTATGTGGGTGCGATAAAGCCTCCATGTGTCCTTCCTTTATTTTCTTTTGTACTCCATTGTAAAACAAGGCCACGTGTCGCAATCTCACGACCGCGTGGCAAAGATTATGTCCTGGAAAGATACCCCTGTGACGACTCGTAACTATTAGATTAAAACTTTCCCTCAGGACACTTTCACACTGACATTTGGCAACATACGGTTGGCTAGTACAGGATTCCTAATGTAATGGGACATAAGCATAGATCCTTTGATAGGTGTCACTATGTTATGGTCGCGCAGTGGGGTGGTGATGTCATTGATGATAAGTTGTTGTTTAAGGTAAAATTGTAAGAGGGTTCAATTTGATGGTTTATGTGAGTCCTCCTTTTACCTTAAACATTCAAGGACTTTAGGTCAAGTAGGAAATCTACTATCAAGCCTGTGGTCACTTGGAATGTAGGGAAAATTAGAATTATGTAGATTTGTTGTTCAATTATGCCCAATTATGCTCAAAACCCTAACTATACAAATTTGGAAGCAAACGGACAAATCACAGACAATGCTTGCACACAGAGATACTAAATAATAACCAAATGCGTACCAGATTTCAAAGTTTGAAAAGTGAAATAGTTGGGGACTAATGAGCAGGTGCCCTAGTCCAGTGCCACCATTTTCTTTAGGATTAGGAAACCTTGTCTGCAACCTGTTCCTGTTGTCCCAGAGATTCTTCAGTTGCAAGATTTGGAGGACTAATGAGTGGGTGCCTAAGTCCAGGTCCCTATTTTCTCTTCAAATCTGCAATTTTGATAGTTTGCACTACTCTCCTGTAACTCCACTTTTTCTGCTGCTGCAACCTATAACCTGCAATCACGAAAAAATGGGTTGGGCGTTGTGGTGTTTAGAGGCTTGCCTCAGTCAAGCCCCAAAGAGACATTCAAGTCTTTTGAACACCATTGTTAGTGAAAGAGTGCGTATCCCTATGGGATAGAGGCAAAATCCAAATGATAAATGATTGAAAACATAATTGATATCACCTTATAGTGAAGATCTCATGGAAGGAAGAAGCTCTTCATTCCATGAGGAGATGGCTGCTCAAATCTACAAATACCAACATAATAACAACACAAAGTCTGCTCTACAACACACAATGAATGCCTTGGATCACTTCTACACAAACTTATGAATCAAAATTGCCATCTAGTTTACAAATAAATGCCTAAACATGCTTATATATGCAACTACAAACATTCCCACTAAGAATTTTGTAATTGAAACTTACTGTGTCGGCATAGGACCTTAATAACGATCACAAACTGACACTTTGAAATTAGGCCTGACCTAAAATAGGGCAGGACTAGGTTGCGGGCGCCCAAGTCCACCCCCCCTATTTCAGGCAGGATTTGTCACAAGTGCATCCCCTAAGTCCAAATTGCCATGGAACTTTATGGTTTTCTCATTAGGAAGTTAGGTTACCATGAAAAATACTCTAAATGCATAAATAGGACTTGGGAGCTAAAGCTTAAGAGGGAAAGCCACCAAGGGGACATTTTCTGACATAGCAGCTGTGATGCTACGATATTCACTTTATTAAGCCTTATAAACTATGGGAAGACTTAGGACTTGGGTTTAATTTTTTTTGGGCCATAGGAGGTAAGACTTAGGACATGGGGTCGGTCACCTAATGGGCGCAAAGGCTTCAAGTTATAACTTAAGGGACCAGAAACCTACCACAAGCGGTCAACAAGGAATTAGAAATAAAGCGCGTGAGCCTAGGGACTTAAGTTTACTAGATTTTTTTAAAGGCAAAGACTTATAACTTTACGAACCTAAAACCCTAAACCCTAAAGGGTACCACCACCCTCCTTCAACCCTCTCACTGAATCTTTCAACATCATGGTAGTGTGGATATGTCTACCTAACCTCCCTCTCCAATTTTTGGTGTAATTCATGTTATGAGACTATTGTAAATTCTCTAGGGAATTTTCTGAAGGTGGATTCACCCACTACGCTTTTCACCCACACTACCTTTCCTCAAATTTTGGTGCACATGAATATGTCCAATCCCCTTCCCATGGATGTTGTCCTATAAGTGGTCAATCAATCTTGGGTTTAGCTTCTTAATTATGAGGGCCTCCTTTTTTGATGTTGATGGTGCTTTGCTATGCAACATTTGGCTTTGAATTTGCCTCACCATATGGTTTTGAGATCAATCTCATGGTTTAAAAATTATCTTCCCCACCACCTCACAATTGATCATCATCAATTTTTTAGTGGAAAATTTTTGCCAACTAGTGAATAGTTGAAATTGGAGATTCAAATTTTGGTGAATAGTATAAGTTCTAAGGTGACCCGAATCATCACATTTTCATGAAATATTAGTTTATTGCTAGTTTTAAATCACCTGACCATTTATTTTATTAATCTTTTAAAATCAACTATTTTTCCACAATATTCGATACATGATTAGATTTGATTCACCTAAATTTTATAAGTGATAGTACTAATCCAAATTAATTCACCATTAATATTACATAATTCTTGGTTACTTTAGGGCCATATCACCAATATTTAGTTACCACCATTGATTTTGTCTATAATCTAATGGTTCTCATTATATTTTGTGAGCTAAAATGTACCCACAATTTCTAATGCTCATTGGGTTTGGAATTACTCTTGGACCATTAATCTTAATGTGCTCATAGAATGCAATGAGAATTGTTATATTATTAACAAAATCAACTATCAAAAAGAAATTTTGGGCCCAAAAAGTAAAGGTAATTGTTATATTAGAGATAAGTTGATAGCTTTGAGTAGGGCCATTATATAAAAATTTCTTTATATGGTATTGATTTAAAATATTTAATCCATGTGAGCTCGAATGCTTTCTTGATAGTATATTTATGCTTGACGTCAAGAGGCTCCACCCCTCAACCCCACCTATCTAGTAATGTTAAGTAGAAAAGAGTGATCTAGCCTAAAGAGTTAAACTAGGTCAAACCCTCTTCTATAAACATTGGGGCACAAACCGAGCTTGGCTTCTACCCAAGAAGGAGAGAAAAACTACAATTGTTCTGTCCTTTTGCTGTATAGATAAGAGCCAACCAAATCCAACCAAAATCAAGCAAGAAAACTAGGGTAAATGACCAAACCCTAAATGACAAAGATTGACTAATAACTAACTGTCAAAAAAATATATTAGAAAACCAAAAGCACAACAAATATCAAGAAGTAGATAAAAACCTAGATCTGGAAGAAAAGGCATGAAAGACCAAGGCGCTTGGGTGCCCTAGACCCTAATTATGGTTTAGGAGAATCTCAGGGTATCACCAATCCTATACCTACAAACTCTGTCTTCTTCCCAAAAAATATCTTTAGAAACCTATTTCTTTGATCTGCACACAAGGAAAGAGGAAAAAGTTGTGTTGTGTATAAGGGCTTTCCTTAGTCAAACCTTGTGTTGGTGTTTCCACCTTCACTACAATGATGATTAGATCAAAGAATGCATACACTAGGAGGGCAGAGGCCAGATCTACAATATATGATAGAAATATGAATGAAAATGATGATGATTACCACAAGATGTGAAGCCCTGGTTGATGGAAATAATTCAAGATCATGCATCAACAAGGAGAGTGATAGAGAAGGCTTGAAACTTCCTTCAAGAACTACAAACAAACTTAATAACATCCACAAGTAGATATCACTTCCAAGCATGAAGAACACTTTAGCATAGAAGATCAAAACATGAGAAAAAACTTGCAATATCCATCTCTCTCTAGTTATGAAATGAATTACAAAACTACTTTATATATGCATTCCCACTCACAAATGATGAATAAAACCAAATGGGGTCGACATGTACAAACTAAGGAGGTTTTCTAAGTTGACACCACAAGAGAGGGGCTAAATATCCCAACTAGGACTAGGGTGCTTGAGCGCCTTGGGCCTTTAGCCCCACAAACTCCAGGGAGTGTCAAATATCGTGGGCTTAGTCCAGTCCTAGGTTTATTCTGTTAGGTTTATTCATCGAGATCAAGATTTTATAGTTTTATACTCAAAAAGGTGTTAAAATAAGTCATGATTAATAAAGGTAACATTTTAGGCCCAACCAGGTGCTAAACTAAGTGTAAAATGCTAGTGTACACATTTTATGATGTAACAAGTAATAGGAGCATGTCAAGGCTATTATCCCTAGACCTCGCAAGGGGGTGCTATTGCCTTAATCCCCAGAAGGGGCACTATCCCTTGACCCCACGAGGGGGTACTATCCCCTCAACCCCCATAAGGGCACTACACCTTAAATCCACTGATCGTTGCCACCCCCAAGCCCTTACTTTTCCATAGGAATTTATTTTTTTTTAAAGGAAGGATTTTCCATGGTAGTTAATGTGCTTGCTTATTATTAACCTAGATTAACCAAGATTTTCTATAAATTTCTAATGATGTAAAAACAATTGCCAATAAAATTAATATTTTTTCAAAAAAGGGAAAGATTTGGTAATAAAAATTAATATTTTTTCTAAAAAAGGAAAGATTTTCTAGGATTTTATAAGATTTTTAGGGGTCTTTTCTTAAAGTTATCACTGTTGATCATGATGATGTTGACTCTTTACCAGAGTATCCTAATTTTGTCATGCCTCTAACTACTTCCAGTGTTGGTCTAGATCCTTCAAGGTATGTTGCATGTCTTAGTAACACTCCTACTATACTTGACAAGAGTTCTTCCCTAGTTCTGGCTCCTAGTGCTCCTTGATTGGATTCCATCCCCCTTATAGTGGATGTTTCTAGGGATCTTTCTCCTATTTATCCAAAAATTTATGCTACCATTCTATAGTCAACTTCTCCATCCAAGTATCTTCATCCCACTTCTCATGTGGTGCTTCAAGTTGGGGAAGTGAAGGTGGATTCCCTTCCTCTCTCACCTCATTTTGAGGATTTGGATAACTATGTGTCTTGCATGATCATTAAAAGGAGGAAGAAAGGTCTTCCTAAATCTATTTTAAATCCCACACCCAAGTCAAGGGTGTGTAGATTGCCAATTCAAGGTCAGGAATAGTGTAGGACATTGGCATCCTTGGTTTGTAATGTTAATGGTGTGCTTTTCTAACATAGTATAACCCATAGTTTATTTCTATTTGTGTCCTCAATTCTTTCACACCTTCCAATGTTAGTTTTTTTCTACTTATTTTTAATGCTTCATTTGTTTTTCTTAATTAAGAATTTTTTTTTGTTTGATTACTTACTATACTTGATGTAATTACATGTCATGTAGCATTACTATATTTGGTACATGAGGTTGAATCTGTTGTTTGATATGTGTTGATTAGATTTTTTACAATAGATTTTTCACTTTTAATATTTGATGTTCTTAGACCAAGAATCTTCATGATGGGTCTAAAATTAAGATTTCTCATCATTTCAATAAACAAATGACATCTTCCTATTTCATTTAAGTTTTCAAAAAAAATTATCCATATTTTATTAACATTTCTTCTACATGTATGTTCAAGAATCTTATTATTCATTGGTTTTAAAATGTTATTGTTGTCTTATTTTGCCTAGGCCAAAATAACCCAAAAATCCCTTCTTCCATCAAAAATATCAATCTGTGACACTTGAAATGGAAGAAGGTTTCCCCTTAGAAAAAGCCCAGAAAAAATACGTGAAAATTTTTAAGTTTTTCCCTTTTCTTTTTCCTTAGTCGGCAAATTTTTTATTTAGCGAACCTTGGTTCAGCAGTTCAGTGGTTCAACGGTTCAAGTGAAGGAGAGGCTGATAAATATAAAGTGAACAGTCTAAGGCAAGCAAAAGAAGTGATTGAAGGGTGCTTAGTCAGCAAACCTTAAGGTTTGCGGACCTCTTGGTTCATCGATTGGCAAGTTCGTCGATCGGTGAATTCACTGACTAAGGAAGCAAGGCAATAGGGAGATCTTCATCAAAGGAAAAGGCTAAGGCAAGAAAAGAAAGAAAGAGCTTCTATCAACGAATCGGCAAAGTAAAGAATAAGAAAAGTGGTTTGTGTTTTCGAGGTTTTTTCGATAAAGCAATTTGTGAAAGGGAAAAGGAAGAAAAGTCAAAGGCAAACTTAGTTCATAGAAATGGAGATTTGCTGAGAAGGCAATTAAAAGGCCAAGTTCATAACGAAGGTCTTTAGCTGATTGAAGTAAACACAAAAGAGGAGAAAACTGGCTAAGGGAATGGAAGTTTGTGAAAAGAAAAATTCATTCATAAGGCGAAAAAGGTGATAGAGCTCGACTGGTCAAGAAATTGACAAAGGGACGAACTTGCCAACAAGTTCATGAAATGCAAAAATCATCGATAAGGGAAAAAAGAGCCAAGAGATATAGTTCACAAAGAGAAGGTTTCGTTGATAAGGCAAAAAGGAGATAAGGAAAGAGATAAGAGTGACGAAGAAATAAAGTTGGTTCGCAAAAGTCAAAGTTTGTCAACCAAAGGGAAAAGTAAAGATAAAGGCCACTAGTTCATGAAAAGTGGTTTTCACTGACTGAAGGGAAAAGCAAGAAACAAAGTTGGTTTGCAAAAGTCATTTTTCATGGGTAAGGAAGTCAGAGATAGCCAAGTTTGAAAAAAAGAGATTTTGCCGATAAGGCAAAATGGGAAGGAAAGTTGCCTAGTTAGAAAAGATGGGATTTCACCAATAAAGAGTCAAAAGTTTAGGAAATGAATAAATCATCAACTGAAGAGAAGATAGAAAGGTCTGCAAAAATGATTTTTTTATCGATTAAGCCAAATATAGAGAGCAAGAAAAGGAAAATCAATGAAATGTAATGCTTTAGAATATTTAAAGAAATTTAAATATTTTAAAGTGTTGTAAAAGCTTGTAGATTGCATTCCCATGAAATCACACCATTGTTGCAGAGTGAATTAAACACCTAAAGTATGCAAATGCTACAGAAAGATTGAATTTAGGTTGCTAGAATAGTGGAAAACTTCAATGAAAAAGGACCAGATATTCATGAAGAGGATGAAGTACCCTCTACGACCCATATTTCTATAGGTCCTTCCAAGGACAAATTAGTGCACAGGGCATGGCCGCACTGTTGGAATTAGGCCAGACAACTGAGAGGGGGAGTGAATTAGTTGTCCCAAATCTTTAACTCTTGCAACTATTTCTTTATCACACAAAACTGATTAATGATGTAAACATTTAAAGCATGAATTATCAACACATGAATAGAAACAAATGAACATAGAACACTAGAATTTTTACGTGGAAACCTGGTTAAGGAAAAACCATGGTGGGGGTTAACCCACAAAGATTTTGTAGCTTGTCAAAAGTACTTTAGAAAAATAGAAGGCACATGCCTTCGAGTGTACTGCCCAGAGCTCACTGCTCAAAAGAGAGGCTCACTGCCTACAGAATTTATTTAGAACATAAAGAATTAATTGAGAAATAGCATCTACTTCATGCCTAGTTTAGTTTCATTGAATGCTCACAAAACTTCTACTTTATCCCAAATTCTGCTTGACTTTTCACTCTATACTACTCTTGCTCCTTTTCTTCTCTGCTCTGCTTCTGATCCTTTATTCGGATTTAATTCATTTCACACAAGGATAATTTTCCACAACTCATCAACAAGTATTTATACACTTCATCAACCTTGGAATGAACATCAAGGTCGGTACTACAAACATCTGACTTAATGTGAATCACTAAGCTGTCAAAAAAACATAACTGGGACTCAAATCTTCCTTGATCAGCATGCCACACTTCAAATAATTGCTCTTAGATCATCTACAACATGCTTGAATCATCCAATCAGCCAAGACTAGGAAGAACAACACCAAGAAGAAAATCTTCATTGACAATCTCAAACTTCAATGCGGACCTCCAACATAGTAGTCACACAATCCAGAGACTTCCACAAGCACATTGAATTCAACAACAACATCCACACTCATCCAAATCATCCAAATCACTTGCATCTTCCTCTGGAACCTCAAGAACACTATCTGCCATGACTGTCACATTAGAAAGATTGCTTGCAAACCTTCAAACCATGAACCACTTGAATGGATGATACACACTGACTTCCCAAACACGCCTCTAGATCTACAGATCATCATTTTACATTACTAGAGCAATCCAGACCTCTTTATTGTCACTCTGTCTCTCTTGAATAATGCAAGAACCGATTTTACTCACATGGCTATAACTTCTTCGGATCTTAATGTGAACCTCTCATATCTTAACTAGAGCTTCTTCAGACAAACCTCTACAAAGCCATATGGTCTGCATGTATTGATCTCCATTAATTTTCTAAATATCCTCAACAATCAAGTCTTCTAAACAGGCAGTGAAATAGGATACAATTGACACCAATGGCAACAAGGATATGTTGACATCAATGACAACACCGCTTAAGCACATATTTGCAACAATCTCCCCCTTTGTCATTGATGGCAACATATGATGTGAAAAACTGAATTCAACCATCAAGACAAGAACTTCTCCCCCTTTCTCTTCTAACTTCTGCAATTTCTTTCTTCACTGCCCCCTTTTTATTAGCAACTAGTTTTTCACATGAACTTCTCTCCCTCTTTGACATCAATGGAAAAGGGCACATATTTGCAATCTTTTCTTCCTTTTTGTTTCAGACTGATCCCATCATTTGCATATTAACTACTCCCCCTGAGTAGTATCTCTTTAACATTAATCCGGATTACCAGATATGACTGTGAATTCCACCGGACTGATGCACCTTAGTGCATCTTAGTTCTGATTCGAAGGGGTAATAACCCCTAACTTCTCTCTAAGATACTCAAAAGTATCCTTGGGATAAGGCTTAGTGAAGATATCTGCAATCTTATCTTTGGAAGACACAAACTCCAACTTGACTTCATTCTCATTTACCTTCTCACTCGAGAAATGAAACTTGATAGATATATGTTTTGTCTTTGAATGCAACACTGGATTGTTTGAGATGCTTATTGCACTAGAATTATCACAGAAGATTGTGACTGGCTCCTCAAACACAATTCTGATGTCCTTCAACATTTGCTTCATCCACAAAACTTAAGTACAATTATTTGATGTTGCTATATATTCTGCCTCTATAGTAGACAGAGATATTGCCTCTTACTTTTTGCTCATCCAAGAGACCAATCCTTTTCCCAAGAAGAATACACCACCAATAGTACTTTTCTTGTCATCCACATCTCCTACCCAATCAGCATCTGTATATGCATGAAGAGTGAAGTCATTATCCTTTGGATACCACAATCCATAATCAATTGTCCCCTTGAGATATCTGAATATTCTTTTGACTGCCACAACATGGGATTATTTTGGATCAGCTTGAAATCTAGCAACAAGTCCAATGGCATTCATGATGTCAGGTATGGTCTGAGTCAGATAGAACAATCCTCCAATCATTGATCTATACCTTTTCTAATTTTCCTTTGGGGAGTCATCATCTTTGCTTAACTTAAATTTAGTTACCATAGGTGTACCTACTATCTTTGAATTTTCCATTCCAAACTTCTTCAGCAATTCTTTCACATACTTGGACTGAGATATAAATATACCTTTATCTAACTGAACAATTTGTAGACCTAGGAAGAAATTCATCTCACCAGACATTGACATCTCAAATTCACTTTTCATCTGATCAGCAAATGCTTTGCACATACATTCATTTCCACCAAAAATGATATCATCAACAAAGACCTCAACAATCAGGATATCCTCATGATTAATCTTAAAGTAAAGATTACTATTAGCGGTACCTTTGCTAAATCCTAGCTTAAGCAAATGCTTATCCAATCTTGCACACCAGGCTCTTGGGGCTTGCTTGAGTCCATACAATGCTTTTCTTAGTCTATAGACCATATCTCTCTAATCAGACAACTAAAATTCTTCTGGTTTCTCAATGTAAACTTCTTCCTCCAATTCTTCATTCAGGAATGTTGATTTGACATCCATCTGATACACTTTAAAATCTCTGAAGGTAGCAAATGCAAGAAATAATCTGACTGCTTCTATTCTTACCATCGGAGCAAAAAGTTTCTTTAAAATCAATTCCTTCCACTTGAGAATAGCCTTTGCATACCAACCTTGGTTTGTTTCTCACAACTTCACCATCTTCATTTAGTTTATTTCGGAAGACCCATTTGGTTCCAATCACATTTCTGTCCTCAAGTCTAGGAACAAGATCCCAATTGTGATTCTTTTCAATTTGCATCAATTCTTCTTCCATTGCTTTTACCCAATTTTCATCATTGCAGGCTTCATCTACTGATTTAGGTTCAATCTTTGAAATCAAATAAATTTCCCCTTGATCTTCAGAAAATTTTCTCTGAGTTCAAACACCTTTACTTTTATCTCCTATGATCTGATCTTTAGGATGATTCATCCTTACATACCTAGGGGTTTTGGGAATTTCTTGAACTTCTATTTCTTGAGCTTGTTCCTCAACATCTGTACTATTTTCTTGAGTTCTTGGAGTTTTCAGATCAATCTAAACTTGAGTCTAAGTTTGAACTAGCCTTCCTTGACTTTGACTTTCATCTTGATCATCTGAATCATATCCATAGAACCTGGAATATCCTTCCTTGCTCTCATCAACTCTAACATTAGCACTTTTAGTAATCTTTTTCAACCTCTTGTTAAAGCACCAGTAAGCCTTACTTTGAGTAGAGTACCCCAAAAATATTCCCTCATCACTTCTTGCATCAAACTTGCCTATGTCCTCATCTCTTTTGATATAGCATTTACTACCAAAAACTCTGAAATATCTCATAGTAGGAGGATGACCAAACCATAGTTCATAAGGGGTCTTACCAAAATTACCTTTGATCTACACCTAGTTAAGAGTTTAGATTCTCTCCAATAAACTTGAGAAACATTTGTTTCCATCATCATGGTCATGGAAGCTTCTTGAATTGTTTGGTTCTTTCTTTCCACAACTCCATTTTGTTGGGGAGTCCTAGGAGCAGATAACTATCTTTTTATGCCATGCTTTTCACAGAAAGCATCAAACTCACCGGAAGCAAATTCTCCACCTCTATCAGATCTCAGACATTTCAAATTTTCACCAATCTCATTTTCCACCATCACTTTGAACACCTTAAACTTGTCAAGAGATTTTGATTTTTCTTTTAGGAAAGTTACCCACATCATCCTGGAGTAATCATCAATCAGCAACATGAAATATCTATCTCCTTGCACACTCCTAATTCTAGCAGGACCACAGAGATCAGTATGCACCAGTTCCAATTGCCCACTTGAAGCTTGTTCCTTACTTTTGAAAGAAATTTTGTTTTGTTTCCCCAATTGACATTCTCTACACATGCTATTAGGTTTCACAAGTTTTGGAAGATCTCTTACAACTTGAGTGGTACTTATTTTGACAATGTTATCAAAATTCACATGACACATCCTCCTATGCCATAACCAACTTTGATTTGTCTGAACAATCAAACAACTTTTGCCAGAGCTACTTAAATGAAAAATGTTACCTCTAGTTTGAGTACCGGATGGAATTTTAGTTCCAGAGCTCTCCAAGATTCTACATTTTCCATCCTTGAATTGAAGATCATAACCTTTGTCAACCACTTGTCCAACACTGAGAAGATTATGTTTCAGTCCTTCCACATAGAGAACATCATTGGTGCAGTTCTTACCATCAAAAGAGATGGATCCTCTGCCACAGATTCTACCAGCTAAGTTGTCTCCAAATTTCACAAGCCCTCCTTCATAATTTTCAAAATTCACAAACTTACTCCTGTCACCAGTCATATGATGAGAACATCCACTATCAATCACCCATTCATCTTTTTCAATAACCTGAGAAGCCAAGGCACTTTCCATATTTGCATAGCTAGTAGATTCAGTAGACATCGGAACTTCTTCTTTGATAGCAATGAACACCCAATCATTTTCAAAGGAACCTCCATGATCAGATTCATCATCTGTGACTCCTTCTCCAGCTTCTTGGACATAGTAACATTTCTTCTTATTTTTGTATCTATTAGGGTTTGGTTTTGAAAACCTCTCCGGACATCTTGAGGCAAAATGACGAATCTTATTACAAGAAAAACAATTGAGTGGCAATTTTCCTTCATACTTACTGGATCCTCTTGGTAATCTTTTGGCAAGAAGAGCTTCAAGATCTGTAGTTTCAATTTCAACATCTTCAAGATCCTTCCTTGTCTTCACAAATCTGTTTGATCTTGCAGAAGATCTTTCACCTAGATCATATCTTTGTTTTCCATATACACTGGCCTTAAATGTAGATTCATACTTGGGAAGAGAATCACCAAACTCACTTAATTCATAAGCTAACATTTTGCCAACCAGCTGATCTATTGTAACTTGTGAGACAGTCATGATCTCATCTATAGCAGCAACCTTATGTTTGTATGAATCAGGTAAAGATCTGAACACTTTTCCAACAATCTCTTATTCCTCCAAGGTCCCACCAGCACATCTGATACCACACATAAGATCATTTATGTTTTGCATGTAGATTGTGATGTTTTCATTTTCACTCATCCTCAAATTTTCAAATTTTCGTCTTAGACTTTGTAGCTTGGCACATTTGACAAATTCATCAGCTTCATAAAGATTCTCCAAATTCTTCCAGATTTTATGAGTAGTTTTTAGTTCAAAGATATTTGTCATTTCTGAATCAGACAAGGTACTTAGCAAGGCTTATTTGGCTTGAAGATTATTTTCAACATTTTTGACTTCATCTGGAGTTGAAGGTTTCTCCGGAGGCTCATACTTATCCTTAGTTATTTCTCAATAGGCATCACCCATGCATTGCAAATGGCACTCCATGTGATTTCTCCAAATAGAGTAATGTGTTCCATCAAATCTCAGGCTATCCTTCTTGTAGGTCAACATTCTGGATCTCCTCAAGCGGTTAAGCTTCTTCTAGAGGAACCTTGCTCTGATACCAATTGTTGGAATTAGGTCAGACAACTAAGAGGGGGGTGAATCAGTTGTCCCAAATTTTTAACTCTTGCAACTATTTCTTTATCACACAAAACTAATTAATGATGTAAACATTTAAAGTATGAATTATCAACACATGAACAGAAACGAATGAACATAGGACACCAGAATTTTTACGTGGAAACCCGATTAAGGGAAAACCATGGTGGGGGTTAACCCATAAAGATTTTGTACCCTATTAAAAGTACTTTAGAAAAATAGAAGGCACATGCCTTCAAGCATACTGCCTAGAGCTCACTGCTCAAAAGAGAGGCTCATACCTACATAATTTATTTAGAATAGAAAGAATTAATTGAGAAATAGCATCTACTTCATGTCTGGTTCAGTTTCATTGAATGCTCACAAAACTTCTACTTTATTCCAAATTCTTCTTGACTTTTCACTCTATACTACTCTTGCTCCTTTTCTTCTCTGCTCTACTTCTAATCCTTTATTTAGATTTAATTCATTTCGCACAAGGATAATTTTCCACAACTCATCAACAAGTATTTATACACTTCAACCTTGGAATGAACATCAAGGTCGGCACTACAAACATCTCACTTAATGCAGATCACTAACCTATCAGCCAAACATAACTGGGACTCAAATCTTCCTTGATCAACATGCCACACTTCAAAGAATTGTTCTTAGATCATCCACAACATGCTTGAATCATCTGGTCGGCCAAGACTAGGAAGAACAGCAACGCCAAGAAGAAAATCTTCATTGACAATCTCAAACTTCAATGTGGACCTCCAACATAGTAATCACACGATCCAGAGACTTCTACAAGCACATTGAATTCAACAAAAACATCCGCACTCATCCAAATCATCCAAATTACCTGCATCTTCCTCTGGAACCTCAAGAACACTATCTGCCATGACTGTCACATTAGAAAGATTGCTTGCAGACCTCCAAACCACAAACCACTTGAATGGATGATACACACTGACTTCCCAAACATGCCTCTAGATCCGCAGATCATCATTTTACATTACCGGAGCAATCCAGACCTCTTTCCTATCACTTTGTCTCTCCTGAATAATGCATGAACCGATTTTACTCAGATGGTTATAACTTCTTCAGATCTTAATGTGAACCTCTCAAATCTTAACTAGAGCTTCTTCAGACAAACCTCTACAAAGCCATATGGTCCACATATATTGATCTCCATTAATTTTCTCAATATCCTCAATGATCTGGTCTTCTAAACAGGTAGAAAAATAGGATACAGTTGACACCAATGGAAACACGGATATGTTGACATCAATAACAACACTGCTTAATCCCATATTTGCAACACGCACTCCTCAAAGTTTGCTAATCTTTTGGCATAGCTTCTGGGTTGAAATGAATGCAGCATGGGTGCACAAATCAAGTTGATTGACCAAAATCCAATGCCTAGGGCTACTACAGTGATTTGAAAGTGCTATATATATATATATATATATGAAAGTAAGATGTGAACTTTGTTGGTTGGCTGTGCTAGGTCATTTCTAGAGGTAGAAAGTTCCTTGCGGGTTTGACCTTGTGGTTTTCTCTAGAACTGGGTGGATTTGATGGACTGTGCTCTTTTGTTGAGCCTCTCATGTCTCTATACCAGTTCAAAAATAAAGGAGAGTCTGTCAGTTTATGTCTATTCCATGCTTGTAATAAATTCTTCTTCTTTTGTAATGGCTATTTAGTCTCTATGATCAATATAAATTGAATTTTTCCTCTCTCATTATTCTTGCACTATGTTTATTTGATGTATGTAAGTTGTGTCTTGTGGATAAAACAATCCCTTTCATACTTCCATCTCTCTTCCTTAACCTCTGGTTGGAATTGCATGAGTATGTGTGAACACCCTTCAGCGTTTGAGATCATACTATGTTATGTCAACTGCATTCAAGCACACTAAATCTTGGTGTATCACTGTTTCCCTTTCTATACTCCCTCTATACCTTTTTCATGGTGATCATTAGCATTAGGTTTAGATTAATTCTCTGAAACTTAAGCTCAGAATGAGGAACCAGCCATCTCTGGAGGTCTGATCTCAACTGCAAGGTCCCACACCTTGAGATTAGTCCCATTATGTCATTGGAATGTCTGAACATGCTTCAAGCATGGTGTAATTCTACATGATAATAGTTTCTAGCACACTTGGTGGGACCAGTTTGATGAGCTTTACCATCCATTGAAGGATTTCGTGTGTTCTTCAGTGCATCTTGCCATTCAGGGTAGTCTTCTTCAACACCATGGTGACTCTGCTGAATAAATCGTTGGTTCAGCTAGTTCAAACGCTTAAAGTTTCATCAAAGATTGAAGTTTGGTGATACTTTTGGTCTTTTCTAGCTTTCAGGAGCATCATGAATCACCTAGCGACTCTTCTTGGTATGTATCTCATTTTCTCTAGTTGCAGACCTATTTTACTTTGTTTCAGACATTTTCAATGATTATCTATCATTTTGATGCACTAAAATGCCAAATATTTATGGGAATTATGGTTATTCCCCTCCGCCCAACCGGAATGCAAGTTATTGGCCTACATACCAGTATCAGGCCCAAAATGCCTATGATTTTATGACATACAACCCTGCAACAACATAGTATCAACATCCTCATGATGCTTACCTCCCACTCACCCCTCCTCAGTTTTCTTGCCAGCCTAATCATCCTTACTATCAATCTCAAGAGGTCTCTTTTGCTCCAAACCAGTATGACTACCCTACTGAGCAACCTCAAGATGTCAGCAATATGAGTTTCATGGACATAGCGATGGACCTTGAAAGGAGGTTGAATGACATTGATACAGAGAGAATGTATAACCAGCAACAAGATGAGCTTGCTTATCAGGCCCATCTTCAACAGCAGCAGATGGAGGTGGAGGAAAGAGCCTATTGAGAAAACATAGCTTTGGAGATCACAGCTAAAGAAGAATAATTAAGGCAATTGCTTGCCTAGAGGAGGCCGGAAGCCCAATCAATCCCCTCCATTTCTAATTTTAGGTAGCCCCTCCCTTCTACGCAAGTTCAAATTGTAGCATAAATAACCCTCAAATTCAAAATCCCAAGTTTTAGGGGCCCTCAGCCTTCATGGAAGCCTATTCCTACACAAATTTAGCCTATCACTCCTTGGTAACAACCCTCTCAGAAGGTCCTTCCAGCTCACATTCCATGTTATCACTCTTGCCCTGACACTATTTCACTCTTCAAAGGTGGACCTATTGTCTATCGGGCTAATTGGAGAGATGAGTTGAGGAAGGAGATGCCTACAACAATGGAGGAGCCACATGCTAATAATGAACCCTCATGCACCATCTCACTCTATAAGGATAGGCCCATCTCTTGGTGAGATGTTGGGTTCTATGAGCCAAAAAAAGGAAGTGTTGGAGGTAGTTATGGAGCAGTCTACTAGTTGTGAACCCTCACATGCCATTGAAACAAAAATTTCAAACCTGCTGCAAGAAGAAGTTAAACCAAATCTGGTAGAGCAATAAAGTACTGAAAATAAGTTTAGTGTTGATTCAAGCGTAGGGTTAAGTCTCCTAGACTTTGGCTCATTTGTGGAGCTTTCCCATGCTTTTAATAAGATGAATGAAACCAAAATACAAAGAAAGCATAGTGAAGAGGTCTAGTTGCAAAGGCAGCTCAAGAAGAATAATATGGATTTGCTCTAATTGCTCCAAAAGTGGATGATGCCACTCTATTTAGTGAGTTGTCCAGCTACATAGAAGACAAAGAAGGCATACAAATGCCAACATTATCTGCAGTTCTGGAGCATCATATAAACATTAAAAATGATGGTAGTTTGTTGCAGGTTGAGGCCCGCCAAGCATAATAGTGAGGCTCCAGCTCATGACAAGGAGCAAAGAGGCCGCCCTATATTGGGAAATGCATAAATTCATGGCACATGCCTAGTTGAGGATCTCTCGTTCTTTATTAAAGATGATGATGTGGAGATTGAGCATGGGCAAGAACAAATTGAAGACTTGTTCTTGATTATCCAACAAGGATATCATCTTCTTGGTGGAGGAGATTTCCCCATTGAGCATGTGTAGGACTCATTTTCTAAGCCTGATTTAGAAAACTATGAAGCTAGGGTGAACCTTCTCATCCCTATGTGCATTAAAGAGCTAGAAGACCTCTTTAGGGATGGGATAGATCTTTTCTGCTCAAAATGTAGCATCAAGCTGGCACTCCCTGAGGATGATTTATTCTTTGAGTAGATTCCAGGCTCATTTTTTGAGCCTATTTCTGATGGCCTCCCTGAGCAACATGATCACAAGGTGGAGGCAGTCATATTTCCAATCAAACCATAGGAACTAGAGCATTCAGACTAGTAGCAGAATGATGAAGAATCAGAGCATAGGCATGAGATCAACTCTACTGATTTGCATGTCATTTCAAGGGGATGTCCTATCAAACATCTAGCCCAATTGGAGACAAACCATGAGGAGTTACCACTTGTCATGCTTACCCCTGAGCATGAAGTTGAGCATCAGAATGAGCAACATCAACCCATTTATCCACTTCCAGGTAGTTGCATCAACAATCAGTTCAAGTGGGTAAGTGAGTTTGTTCTCATTCTGGAGGAAGTGTTTTGTCAATTTGTTGTATGCCCACCCCTTCCCAACCTCCTTTTAGTTGTGCATAAGCATGTAAAACATTGTAAATTGTTGAGAAAGGGAAGTTATTTTGAAAAACTAGTTAATGGCTTTGTTTAAGTTAATTTTTTGGTTGGTTAGTTTAGATTTAGAATAGATCTTTTTCTATTTTAGGTTTCCTTTCAATAAGTGACTTTGCATAGGCAACTTTCTCATTAGGAGATTATTTGCCTTGTTGTGTTTTTTGTGTTCTCTGAAGGTAGTTTCAGTTCTATTTGGTCATGTTTCTCTAGTTCCCCCTTTTTTGACTCTGTGCCGAATGGATCGTATAAGGAAGTTGGATCCTTGTGTTTAGCAAGTAAACACCACTACATAGTCACCAAAATGTTGTCTTATTTTTTCCTAGGCCAAAATAACCCAAAAATCCCTTCTTCCATAAAAAATATTCAATCTGAGACACTTGAAATGGAAGAAGGTTTCCCCTTAGAAAAAGCCTAGAAAAAATCCCTGAAAAATTCTAAGTTTTTCCCTTTTCTTTTTCCTTAGTCGGCAAATTTCTAATTTAGTGAACCTTGGTTCAGCGGTTTGGCGGTTCGCCAACTAAGTGAAGGAGAGGCTGAAGAATATAAAGCGGGCAGTCTAAGGCAAGTGAAAGAAGTGACCGAAGGGTGCTTAGTTGGCAAACCTTAAGATTTACAAACCTTTTGGTTCACCGATCAGCAAATTCGCCGACTAAGGAAGCAAGGCAGTAGGGAGGTCTTCATCAAAAGAAAAGGCTAAGGCAATAAAAGAAAGAAAGAGCTTCTATTGGTGAATCATCAAAGTAAAGAACACGAAAAGTGGTTCATGTTTTTGAGGTTTTGCTGATAAAGTGATTTGTGAAAGGGAAAAGGAATGAAAGTCAACAGCAAACTTGGTTCGCAGAAATGGAGATTCACTGACAAGGTGATTAAAAGGCCAAGTTCATAAAGGAGGGGTTTTACCAACTAAAGTAAAGGAAAAAGAGGAGAAAATTGGCTAGGAAAAGGGAAGTTAGTGAAAAGAAAAATTTGTCAATAAGGCGATAAAGGTGATAGAGCTCGGCTAGTCAAGAAATCGGTAAAGGGATGAACTTGCCAACAAGTTCATGAAATGCAAAAATTATCAATAAGTTGAAAAAGTGCCAAGGGAGATAGTTTGCAAAGAGAAGATTTTGTCAATAAGGTGAAAAGGAGATAAGGAAAGAGATAAGAGTGGAAAAGAAACAAAGTTGGTTCACAAAAGTCAAAGTTTTCCAACCAAAGGGAAAAATAAAGATAAAGGCTACTAGTTCGCAAAAATTGGTTTTCAATAACTAAAGGGAAAAACAAGAAACAAAGTTGGTTCGCAAAAGTCATTTTTTCTGATAAGGAAGTGAGAGACAAACAAGTTCTAAAAATAGAGATTTTGCCGATAGGGAATAATGGGAAGGAAAGTTTCCAGGTTAGAAAAGATGGGATTTCACTGATAAAAAGCTAGAAGTTTAGGAAATGAAGAAATTGTCGATTGAACAAAAGATAGAAAGGTCTACAAAAATGAATTTTTTGCCAATTAAGATAAATATAGAGAGCAAGGAAAATCAATAAATTGTAATGCTTTAGAATATTTAAAGAAATTTAAATATTTTAAAGTGTTGTAAAAGCTTGCAGATCTCATTCCCTGAAATCACACCATTGCTGTAGAGTGAATTACACACCTAAAGTACAAATGCTACAGAAAGATCAGATTCAGGTAGCTGGAACAGTGGAAAACTTCAATGCAAAAGGACTAGATATTCATGAAGAGAATGAAGTACCCTCTATGGCCCATATTTTTGCAAGTCCTTCCAAGGACAAATCAATGCATAGGGCATGGCCGCACTCCTCAAAGTCCGTTGATCTTCTGGCATAGCTTCTGGGTCGAATTGAATGCAGCATGGACACACAAATCAAGTTGATTGACCAAAATCCAATGTCTAGGGCTGCTACAACAATTTGAAAGTACTATATATATATATATGAAAGTAAGATGTAAAAGTTATTAAATTTAAAAAAGAAACCCCTATTGTCCAGAAAAAAAGAATTGGGGGGATGGAGCGAAAATATGAGGAGAAGTAGGAAGCTGATCTTCTTCAGGGTGAAAAGAAGGAGGAAGCAAGGGCTAATGTGAAGGAAGGAATCTCAGAAGGCAGGGGACTGAATTTACCTGATCATGGGCCAGGGAAACGGAAAAAGAAATTCTGTTAAGTAAAGTTCAGGATAGGGCTTTTCACGAACCCCGGAGATCGAATGGAAGGCAGAAGTTCTCGAGGATTTGGGATACATATATCCCTCTGAAGTGACCAAGGAAAAGATGGGAGCATACGGCTCATTGGAAGACCCATCGGAACAACACCAGAAGGCAAGGGCAAGACCATTGGCAAAACCCTATTTTCAGAGAGGGAGGCATTGGTACTCAATCAACAGAACCCAGGTATGGAAACCAAAAAACTATGGTGCTAAGCCCTAATTTGTTAAAACCCTCTATTGAATCTATGGAAAAAATTGGAGTCATTGGGAAATGGTATGGTTCCAACCTAGATACAGAAGACCTTAAAAATTGGTGGCAAGAAAGATGGGGAAAGGAGTTATCTTTGAAAACCCTAGAGAATGGCTTCTTCTTGGTTGTCTACCCATTTGTCAAGGTCAAAAAGGAAATTTTAGAAGGGATTTGGATTTTGAATGGATTTGGTTTCTACTTATCTAACTAGTTTGTGGGCTTTGATCCAAAGAAGTTTAAGTTGAATCGAAGTCAGGATTGGTATAGATTGCCTAACCTACCATTAGAATTTTGGAACCAGAAGATTTTAGAAGAAATTGGAAATTACCTGGGCAGATATATCTGTTCAGAAGAATGGAAGGATCCAGCAGAAGAAGGTTTGCACATCAGATTATGTATCGAAAATCCCTTTCCTGAATAGTGCTGGAGAGAACTTGAAATATTCACAGATTGGGGTGTCCTAAGCCAACCCCTTATTTTTGAATCTAAACCCCTTGGAAGTTGGGTGAGCACTATAGGGTGGAGGTCGTGGGGGCAAGATCAAGACATAAATAGAAGGAATACTCAGGTGGAGGATGAAACTCAGGCTGAAAAGGTACGCACAATAGTGGAGGTAATGGAAGTTGAAAGGGTAAAGGGAACGGCTCTCCCATCGGATCTGGTTCCTGATTTGGTGGAAGTTGAGACCATAAAAAAGAAGGAGATTGGTAAGGTGCAGGGGTCAAGGGAAGAAACCCTCAAAGAAAGAGAAGGAGTTTAGAACCTGTCTAGGGTGGAAGAATTTGCAAATCACTCCCAAAACATCAACACTAAAATTTTAGAAACAATTGAGGCAATCAAACCAAATATGCAATTGGAGGATTTTGAATCTCTGTTTGAAGTAGGCAATGAATTAGTCCAACTAGAAAAGGCCATAAAGGAAGGTTCAATCAGAACAGATGAAGAAGCACTTGCAGAGGACTAACTGTCAATTTCAGGCAAAGAGCTAGAAGTTTTTGGCTTAGAAGAAGAAGTGAACTTGTCGGCCCTCAAGGACACCAAAGAAAAGTTTTTACCCAGCTCTCCAAAGATCTTAGGGATTGGTCAAAGGGATAGTGATAAAACATCCCTAGATTGTGGAGAGCATAAATCCAGAGGCCGAATCCCAAATAGGGAGAAACTGAAATGGGACGGAGAAGCAAGTGGACAGTTGAAGCTACTCGATTTCTTGAAAGTAGGGAAGGGTAGATCCCTTCCTGAACAACAATGAGGATCTTGTCATGGAATGTTAGGGGCATGAATACCCCTAACAAGAAGTGCCTCTTAAGGCACAAACTGAAGTTGATCCAACCTGATATTTTTAAGATTCAAGAAACTAAACTAGATGAAACTAAAAATCAATCCTTTGCCAAGAGCCTGAAGCACTGGAAGATGGTTAAGGTTAACTCGAGAGGTCCCTCAGGGGGTATGATGACATTATGGCACTCACAGTCGCTGTTTTTAGAAGAAGTAGCTTCTAGTCATGGGTGGATAGCCATCAAAGTAAGAAGTTTGGCCTCTAACTTAAGTTTTCTTCTGATAAATATTTATGGCCCCAATTCTCAAAGGCTGAAAAAGGAGTTATGGACATATTTAGATCATTTGTGCAACAACAGGATCTATGATTTTATTTTCTTGGGAAGTGACTTTAATGCCATCTTGAGAGCTGACAACAAGTTAGGAGGGGTGGGAAGGAAACTCCAGTCTCAGAAAGATTTTGAAGCCTTTGTTGACAGAAATGATTTAATAGAAATACAGTTGGGTAATGGGAACTATACTTGGAACAACAGAAGACTTGGCTTTTGTAACATTGCAGAAAAATTAGATAGGTTTTTTATTAAAGGGGACCTGATTCAATTCCCCTTCAGCCTGGATAGAAAGATTCTCTTGGAATCAGGATCGGATCATTTCCCAATAAGTCTAGATATATAGGGTGAGAGGAGACCAATGAGATGCCCTTTTAAATTTGAAAATACGTGGTTTAAGGATCTCTCCTTTCTATCTCTAGTTGAGGAATGGTGGAAAACTTGCAACTCTGAAGGAGTTGGTCTTTTCAATATAGTTACTAAGTTGAAACTCATCAAAGCAAATTTGAGATAGTGGAATAAAGATCATTTTAAGAACATTTTTGATACCAAGAGACAGGTAGAGACAGATATTCATATTTTAAATGAGAAAATCATAAAAGAAGGCATGGATAAGAACTCCTTTCTTAAAGAAAAGGAACTGATGAGTAAACTTGAAGACATTTTGGCCAAAGAAGAAGTCTTTTGGAGACAGAAATCCAAGGAGGTGTGGCTGAAGGGTGGTGATTCTAATACAATTTTTTTCCACAATTCAACAAAGGTCCGTAGAGAAATCAATAGAATTACCTCTATTAAAACAAAAGAGGGTAGGGTCATGGACACCCCAGAGGAGATTGGACATGCAGTGGTTGATTATTATCAGAATCTCTTGAATGAAGAATAGGGATCAGCCCTTCAGGCTCAACAAGAATTTTTAAGATTCATCCCGAAGTTAGTTACTAAAGATCAAAATCTGATGCTGAACAATAGATTCTCCGAAGAGGAAATCAGAGAAGCACTTTTTCAACTTGGACCGGATAAGGTTCCTGGACCTTACGGGTTTCCAGCAGTGTTCTTTCAAAAATGTTGGAGCTTTATTGGAAAAGATCTCACAGTAGCCTATGAGGATGCTAGAAAGGAGGGGAAGGTTCTTAAAGAGATTGGTAACACCTTTCTAGTTTTGATCCCTAAAAAAGACAAGCCAAAGTCATTTGAAGACTTTAGACCAATTTCACTGTGTAATGCGGTCTACAAAATTTTGGCTAAAGCAGTTGCTAATAAAGTCAAAAGAATTCTTCCGGATATTATATCTGAGGAGCAGACGGGTTTTCTCTCGAAAAGGTCTATTTTGGATGGGGTAATAATTGCCCAAGAATCTATTCACTCAATTCAAAAAAACAAATTCCCCTCAATGTTGGTTAAATTGGACATCCGAAAGGCATATGGCAAAGTAAATTGGAGATTCCTGTTCAAGATTTTAGAGGCCTTTGGATTTCAGCAAGAGTGGCTAAATTGGATGTTTGAATGGATTTCAAGCCCAAGGTTCTCAGTTCTTCTTAACAGCTCCTTGGAAGGCTTCTTCAACATTTCAAGAGGACTTAGGCAGGGAGACCCTATCTCTCCCTTCCTTTTCATTATCATGGCTGATGCTTTAGGAAGATTCTTGTCAAATGCATGTCAGGATGGTCTAATCAGAGGCATTCAAATCACAGGAGATATGCTGAGGTTCTCTCACCAACAATTTGCTAATGATACCCTATTATTCAGGATTGCTCAAGAAGGGGAAGCGCTAAGGTTCAAAAGGATATTGGACTCTTATTCCAAAGCATCTGGACAGGAAGTCAGCCAAGTGAAATCTGAGGTGTTTTTCTTTAATACCCCCCTAGTAGAGAAGAAAGAATCCTACGGATTCTGTCCTTTGGGAAAGGCTCACTACCTTGCAAATATCTTGGGCTGCCATTAGTAAAAGGGATCCTCCCTGGCAACTTTTGGGATCCTCTCTTGGAAAGGATTAAGGCTAGACTAGAATCGTGGAAGAGCAAGTGGCTTTCGTGGGCAGGGAGACTGACTCTCATCAAAACAGTTCTAGCAGCTATCCCTATCTATATGATGTCCTGCCTACCTTTAACCAGTAAAATCTATAAAGATTTAAATCAATTGCTGAGGAACTTCTTTTGGAAAGGAACATCGGATCAGTTTAAATTCCCACTAGTCAAATGGAAACAAGTTTGCGAATAGAAAGCAAAAGATGGGGCTGGGGTGAAAGACCTTTTAAGGCAAAATCAAGCTCTTGGGGCAAATTTGGTTTGGTTAATTCATGATAAGCCCAACCTTAAATGGGTAAGGCTGTTAAGGAAAAAATACTTAGATAGGGAAGCGATCAGCATTTTCACTTCTAGACAGTTACTAGATGGCTCCAGGATATGGAACTTTATTAAGAAGAGCAAAAATTTAATAAGATATCACCTCACCTGGGAAATCAAGGAAGCTAGGGAAGCCAGGTTCTGGGAAGATTCATGGGAAGGGCACCAGGCTCTAGCATGGTGTGAAGACTTGGCCCCAGTAATGATAGCTACCAAATAGGAGTGGGGAGAGAAAGTATGCAATTATTTATCCTTCCCTCTAGATAACAGAGAGTCCCCCACATGGAAAAGTATCTGAGGGTTGGGATTTGAGGATGACCTAATTTCTAGGTTTGATGATGAGTTGACTAAATGCAACATAAGGTTTAGAAGAGGCAGGGATAGACTAAGGTGGAATGCCTCTGCTTCTAGGGAGTACTTGGTAAAGGAAGGGTACAAGGCCTTAGCCAACTTGAATGAGCCCTCAGGTTTGAATCCATCTAAGCTTTGTTGGCATAAACAATGCCTTCCAAAGGCAGGTGTGTTTCTATGGATTGCTACTTAGGGCAAGGCTTTAATAGCAGATAGGCTAAGAAGGATGGGTTTTGAGGGGCCCTCACGGTGCTCGTTGTGTGGCAAAGCAGAGGAAGATGGAGATCACTTATTCATGCATTGCCCTTTCATGGGGAGAGTTTGGCAGTGGCTATGTAACAAGTTTAAGTGGAAGTCTGTTGCTTCCAGAAATCTGACGGAATGGTTGATAGCATGGCCCCTGCTACACCAGAAAGTGATGTTTGGAGGTCTTTAGATCGCAGCTCCTTCCATCTTGATTTGGGAAATTTGGAAAGAATGGAACAAGAGAATCTTTCAAGATAAAGAAATGCTTTGGTTTTCTCTGATTAATAGAATAGAAGCTAGCTTAGTGGAAGTGGTCAATTCCAGACTCACAGACTGAGATCCAGCTCACCTCCTATTTACAGGTTGGGATGCAGAAATGGTTAAAAGTTGGAAGGGGCTCTCCCTGACTTCCCAGATTGGAGAAGGAGGTAACAGAACAAAAAGAACCAAGGAAACTATTAGATGGTCCCCCCCAAAGGTCAGTTGGTTAAAATTGAATTTCGACGGTGCCTCGCAAGGTAATCCAGGCCCGTCAGGGGCAAGATGCATTGTTAGGAACTCGAAGGGAGAAGTAGTGGGTAAGATAGCTACTCCCCTCAACATTGGTACCAATAATGAGGCAAAATTGTAGGCATTACTCCTTGGTGTGCAGCTGTGTAGGGACCTTGATATTAGAAACTTGGAAATTGAAGGGGATTCAATGTTAGCCATCAATGGATTAAGGAGTAAGAAATTAGTCAATTGGAGACTGCAAGCTATTCTGGATCAAGCTCTGGAGCTGGTAGGAGGATTTCACAGGGTCACCTTCAATCACATTTTGAGGGAAGGAAACCTAGAAGTAGATAGTTTATCAAATTCTAGGGCAGATGGGATCACAATCAGAGAAATTCTCCTTATGGAAGGACCTTTAGTGTGAGTAGGGATTGTGGGAGATAGGGAGGGAGCCTTGCCACACCATCATGGGTGGCAAGGCCAAGGCATTCATTTCAGAATGTCAATCCACGACGGCATGAGCCGATGGCAGATGGTGGTTAAGACCCCTTAGTGATTACAAACAATGCGACAGGATCATCATTATGTTGAACACCTTCGAGATCCTTCAGTGATAGGCTATTAAGGAAGGTGGTTTTCAGTGTTCTACAAATCCTTTCTCAGTTTTCTACAAATGTCGTCCCACTTTGCCGTAATCATCTCAGCCTATGCCATTCAGTGTGGAGGGATGGACACTCCCATTCAACTACTCAGTTCCAAGCGGCAAATGGCTTTCTTGAGAGGTATAACTGATCTTCAATTGCAAAGGATGTTGAGACAGTTGAAAGGGCTGCTGGTGGATACGGTGAAACTTTTGTTGGGCAAGGCATTCTTGGAGAATGACTAGAGGTATCGCGTAGATACGGACATCTCCTCACGGATCTTGGCTATGCTGGTGGAGCTGGAATTGGAAAAGGCAGAGGTGGAAACAATTATGTGAGGCTTGTTCTATCTTGAGCATCTAGGAGAACTAGGGAAGACTCCGCAATTTGCTTGCCCAGGTGTCGGTGTTCCTCACCCTAAGGACTGGAAACTCATGGTGGATCCTGGGGCAGTGATCAAAGTTTACCCCTTCATATTGGATGCCAAGGGCTTTGATCTGATCATGCTGAAGGACCAGGCCTCGACTGTAGTGGAGTTCATCAGGAGGCTGTTGGGGTTGGTGGAGACCAAGGACTTCTAGTGGGCTGAAGATTTCAGGTGGAAGATGGTAGAGTATACCAGTTAAGTCCCACAGTGGTCTGAATAGTATGGCTTCCTTTTAGTTTTTTGAAGTTGTTAGTATGTAGGGTCAAATCATGGATACTATAAATGTTTAAAATGTATATCTATAGCTCCGACCCTGCATGGTCACTTGGTAGAAGATTTTATGGTAGAAGAATATAGGCTAGTATGGGATTGGTCTAAAACTTTTTAGCTAGCCATGGAAGGGTTGAGGACTGTAACTCTTTTTAAATAATATAATTATACCTCTGATTATGAATTAAAAAAAAAGATGTAAAAGTTATTGGTTGGCTACGCTGGGTCATTTCTAGAGGCAGAAAGTTCCTTGTAGGTTCGACCTTGTGGTTTTCTCTAGAACTAGGTGGATTTGATGGATTGTGCTCTTTTGTTGAGCCTCTCATGTCTCTATAATACCAGTTCAACAATGAAGCAGAGTCTTTCATTTTGTGTCTATGCCATGCCTGTAATGAATTCTTCTTCTTTTGTAATGGCTATTTAACCTCTATGGTCAATATAAAATTTCTATATTCTTGCAGTTTGTTTATTTGATGGATGTAAGCTATGTATTGTGGATAAAATGATCCCTTTCATACTTCCATCTCTCTTCCTTAACCTTTGTTTGGACTTGCATGATTTTGTGTGAATCGAGTCATCCCACAATAATGAGTTACACTTTTTGGCCAAACTTGACATTGAAATCAACATTTTGAACTAAATCTTTACATTCTGACACCTATAGCTGCTAAACCATTAGGAATTTGAAGATGATGAGAACTAGTGATTTGTGAGATTTTGTTTGTAGATTCTAAATATATATATTTTTAAAAAAATTGGATTTAAATTGTAAAATTTTTTGCATCTCCTTTAATAATTGGTTTAAGAGTAAACAACATTTTTTTAAAGTGATGTGTATTTTGTAGCACATAACTTTTTTTCTATAAAGGATAAAATTTTGATTCTTTTGAATTTAGATTGGTAACATCGATATATATGGCATGCATTTGGTTTCATAATGTTTTGTTGATTTTTTTTAATTAAGTTTTGAAGTCAAACCAATTATAATTTAGACATAGGCATATTCCGTAAAATATAACCTTTTCTGTATGTATCAAAATTCAAATTTTTTTTGTTGAAACAAGGACATCAATACCTAGGGCATAGATATTTTTTAGAATTTTTTTCACTAGTTTACTAATTTTCCTTAATACATAGGGTCGTGTTGTTCAGATCATTGAAATTGCTGATTAGTTAGGCATTGAGTCCTTAGTGTTTTGCCCTAACTATTGGTTGTCTTAGTCAGATATTTTGTATGTAATACTGTATGAACTTCTTCCTGAATTAAGCTACAGATGTTAATATTGGTTCAACTCTTTTTGAGTTAATTTTTGTTGTATCTGTGCATATTCAGGCTATAACTGGAGGTTTTCTTGTCTGGATTCTTTCCTGCCGGTATGCCTCTCTGAATCTGGAATTTTGTAATCTTTCTTTTACTAATATATTTTAGTGGTTTTTTACCACTTTTTAAAAAAAAAAAAACCTAGGGCATAGATATTTTTTAGAATTTTTTTTCACTAATTTACTAATTTTCCATGTGTTTAAAATAGAGAACTTGATGTTCAGTGAAAAATCTACATTCACAAGAAATAAAAAATAAATATAATAATCAATTTAAATATATTTAAAATTATACATTTTGGGAAGCTTATAATAAGGACTACATGCTTACAAAACATAAATTTGAAATGAATTCATTTGATCCCTCAAAAGGTAAATCAAAAGTGGCTTTTTATCAACATTTTGATAGGTGTAGAGGAGACTCCATTATAGGTATGGTTTAAAACTACTAGGCTTCTATCCAAGGGGATTTGAATCTAAGGGCATTTGATCAAACCCTCCTTAATTAAAATCCTTTAAATGGAACCTTTCAAGGCTTAAATCATTATATTTTCTAAAAATATGTGATTTCAGCAAAAATTAGGATGTCCCAGAAAGTGTAACCCATTATTGTGGTAGCACCCAATCCCCTTCATCATTTGAGATCATATTGTTTTATGTCAACTGCATTCAAGCACCCTAGATCTTGGTGTATCACCACTCCCCTTTCTGTACCCCCTTTATCCCTTTTCCGTGGTGATCATTAGCATTAGGTTTAGCTTAATTCTTTGAGCCTTAAGCTTAGAATGAGGAACCAACCTTCTTTGGAGGTCTGCTCTCAACTGCAAGGTCCCACACCTTGAGATTAGTCCCATTGTGTCATTGGAATTCTTGAACAGGCTTCAAGCAGGGTGCAATTCCACGTGATAACAGTTATCATCAATTTAAATGTAAAACTAAAGTTTTTTATACAAAATTCTATGAGGTGTTCTCAATTCTAAACATGATTCATTAGATTAATTTTTTTTATCTTCAATATTTGGTAAATTTTTTGTGTTTTCAATAGGTTGATCAATTGGTGTAAGATCTAAATTTATATTTGAAATTGTATCATCATTGATTATTTTATTATTTATGAATTCAATTGGTGTTTAAGGATTTTCTACAATATCAAATTGAGATGGCAAAGATGGCATACCTTCAACTCTTAGATTTAATTTCTTAATTGCACAATTTTTTTTTTCATTTGTTGCATTTGTTTCTTCAAATTCTTCTCTTTCATTGATCCAATGGATGCTCAAGCATCGAATTGAATTGGAAAAGATGGTATATCTTCATCTATGGAGTTTAACTTTTTTTATTTTCATAAAGTTGTCTCATTCATTATCTTTTCTTCACATTCTTAGCTTCACACTCCTCTGATGTTTGAGTTTTTTCTTATTTCCATGGCATGATGTTGAATTTTATATCAATCTAACATAATTTTTCAAAATAATGAAATTATCATCCATAATTTATCAAATTCAAACAAAAAACATGCAATTAGAATGTTCTATGTTAATGCAACATTAAAAAAATTAGTTAGTTTTGAGATCAAAGCTACTGAAAAAAATTGTATTGTGTTTTTTTTGCATCGACATTTCAGATCACACTCCGTGATCCATCATCAGAAAGAAAATATGAGAGTGAAAATCACAACACAGTTTTTTCATGAAGCCCTCATCTCATATTATGAACTATGGAAATATCATGTCTACAATTAGTTAGTTTTGTCAAACAATGATTCAAATTCCTCAAAATATGAAAATAATGATTTAATATCAAATTTAATTTAAAAACATGCAATTAGAATCTTTTATGTTAATACAAGAATAAAAGGTGAGATAGTTTAGTCAAAGAATGATTGTAATTCCTCAAAATTATGAAAATCCTAATTGTATGGCATAGAACATGCATTGCATAGAATAAATAGAGCAAGTGGGTCCAAAATCATGAGTTATATAAGCATTTTATAACACATATTTGTTATAAATTGCTTTAGGAAATTCTAATTCTTAGTACTAGATTTTCCTTGGGCATCCAACCCAAATGGTTGGACCTACATGTCACATGTCTAAATACATGTTTTGTAAAAAACATACAAAAACAAGTAAATGTCAAGCATTCTCTCAATCAAGTTTGCACATTTTCTAATGTTAATCTAATAAAATGCCATGATGACTTCAAGTTCTCTATTACCTTTCTAAGCATGTAATTTTTTAGAAATCTAAAAACATTAAGGTTTCCATCTTCAATTTCTTTTGCCATTGTCTTCATTTTTTCCCAAAAACCTATGTATAGTGTTTTTGGTGTCATTTTTTATCCACCCATCCAAATTTGAAACAAAATTATATTTTTACATTCTAGACTCTATTTTATCACATTCAAAAAAATTAATTTTTAATTAGTTTCTTAAAATTAAGGGGGGGGAACACTCAATTTTTTGTTTTTCAAGATGTGTCCACTTTGAAAATTAGTAAAAAATCACACATTCACTAAAAAAATAGTAGAAAAATTAGGCATAAACTACATGATCATGTTAGCTAATTTTCCACTAAAGGGATTTTTTGAAATACTTTAAAAACATCAACATTTTAGGGGGAGCACACTAGACTCTATGTTCTAATTTTTGATAAAAAATAGGATCACTTTGTGTGCTCCCCCTATTTGACCCTTTTAACCTACACCCATTTTTTAAATTATAGTTTAAAAATTAGATTATGACCATTAATAATCATGTTCTAGTCACATCTTCAAATTTTGAGCGTGGATATCTTGAATTTCTCATCCAAGATCATTTTTTACTAATTAAAGAAAATAGTGGCCACTTTTGACCCCCTTTTGGTCCCCTATTTCCATGCACACACCCTAATAAAAATTAGTTTTTCCTATTCTAATTAAAGTTACTCATAGATTTTATCAAAAGTTGGTGCTACATATGTGCCCAAATAATGTTGATGTGTGTAGTGATTTGAAACAAATACTGAGTAATGACAATCCAATTTAACAAAATACTCATATTAAGTTTTTCATTAGACTTTGTTTCACCAGCTTCTGCAAGGAGAAGTCTCAAGTGATTGACTTGAGTGATGAAGTTCTCAATCCAAGGGTAATTTAAGAGCTCCAAGCTTATTTTCCAATACATGCCCTCATTTTACTATGCTTCCCAAAAAGATCCTCTAAGATTGTCTAAACTTCCTAAAGAAACATGTTTCCCTGAAAGTGAAACTCCAATTTAGGGGAAACTAATTAACCTATTAGCTGTCTAGCTTCAAAACTATAGTTTTTCCACTTGATACCACTATGAGCAATTTCTTCACCCATTTCCATGTAGTAATGACCCTTACTTAGTAGTACACTAGTGATATACCTTTTCCAACTGAAGTAGTTTAAACCTATGAGATGTGCCCTTTTTTAGCCATGGTGTAGAATAGAAAGTTGCTACTAGTAAAAAATAGCCCAAAACTTTGTAAGGATTTTTTTTTTTCAAAAAGTGTTTTAAAAAATACACATAAAAATGATCACCTTGATGAAAAAATCACAATTGTGTAATCACCCAATGGGAATTTTTTTTCAAAAAATGTTTTTGGAACTACAAAAAAAAGCCAAATTTTTTTGTATGGGATTTTAAAAAAAAATTGAAATACACACAAAAATGATTACCTTGATGAGAAAATAAAAAATGGTGTTGTCACCCAATAAATATTTTTTTGTAACTATGGGAAATTTTCATGCAGGTTGTGAAATTTTGCATAAGCCAAAAAAAAAACTACTTTCGTATTTCTACCAAAAATAACCCTCTATGTTCTTTTTGCTTTTCTAAAACTAAATCTCTGTATGATTTTCTAGAACAAAACTTAAAATAGGCATGTACCTTATCTAGAACAAATAACTTCCAAAAGTAACTAGAGTTATGTTGGGAAATACTAGGTTTAGGTGTGTTGGATCTATAGGCTAGATTTGATATACTTATCCCAGTTGTAAATAGTAAACATGGTCTAGTTTTTTAAAGAACTAACTATGAAGAATTTTTCCATCACATAGCTACACTATCCCATCTCTGAGGTACATAGAGAGTAACTTCTTGGGGCTAACCACTTACTAGTACACCATATAATCAAATGGTTGAAAGGCTTCCTATTGGGAAAAAAATCCTAAGCACTTCCTATATATCATGAGGTACATGGAAGATAAACTTTGTATTTAAAAAAGTTACTAGAACATAATTCTAACCTAGGGGAATTCTAGGAAATCTAGGTACCCCACTACATTCACCAATTTTTGATCAACCACTAAATTCTTGGCTTGAAACTTACTTGCAAAAAAAAAAAACTACAATGGAAATCTAAATATATGGGAAAAAAACTACATATTTTTTATCTTTATACCTGTATGTTACATGAAATGAAGCTCTTCTATAGCTCTAATACCATATTTATGTTTGTTATTCCCCAAAATTGTTGTACCTACCATAAGACATTCACTCACCTACATAAATGCAATACAATAAATCAATGAAAGCTAAATTAATAACATAACATAGATTTGGAACATGGGTAGCATTACTACTAGTCTTCATTAAAAAGCTATGGTTTTAAATTTACTAGAATTACAATAACTCTCTTCCACAATGATAACCACTATATCTTTATGCTCTTATATAGATAAGGAAACTAGGTTAGAGATAAGATTTGGTGAGTAGTTATCGAAAAGAATGATTCTACTTAAGAGATAGTTAACTTGTAGAACATAACTCCTTAAGAGTAATTAACTAATAAAACACATCTACTTAAGATTGAACTTTATGATTAATAGTAAAATTCAATCAAGTTAATAACATGATTGATACTCTTCTCTAAAAATAGCATTTGGATAAGTGACCACCAATTAATATATTATCCATGAATTATTACAATGAATATCCACATATTATATTACAATGAATATACAAGTACATCTTAAAACCATACAATAGTGTATGAGTAATTAAGTACACTAACATAGACAACACCCTACCTTGAATTGACCAATACTTTTGTTAAGGACTTGGTGTACCAATCAAGATGATTGCATTAGGTATATTTAATTTATTGGTAGGATAATATAAGGTTGAACTATGTGATGACATCATGACATCATGACATCAAAATAATTACCATTCTTAGAGGTGCTTAAGTGATAAATAGAAGCAACATGGATAAAAATAATAGGCACACCAACAATAGAAGTCATAATGGACAACACTTTCAAAGAACTAATAGAAATTGACCTGCAAAATGAAAATAAGAGAACAATAAATATTTAGAAATTGTTGCATAATAGGAAAAAAGAGGAGATGATCATTTAAGATGCACAATGCAACTTTTTTCTTACATCATTTCATGGAACATCTAAAAAGTATAGCTTGTCAAATACACTACACAACCCTCCACAAGACCATTGACAACAACAAGATTCTTATATTTCAAGGGAAGGCCAAGCATTGTGTATGTGTGTTCCATCAAAAAGTTGCAGTTGATATTTTAGTTGAGCAACTAACACTGAGAATGGGTTCCAATGTGATAACTTGGAGTAAAGAGAACAAGCTAGAGATGCCCACAAGAAGTTTTCTAATTGCACTATCACTCAAGAGAATGGATTGGGAAAGGAAATGGGCTGGCCATCAACTACAAAATAGAAAATCCATTGAATAGAAAACTAACCATGATAAAGGGAAATGTATCTAACCTGAAAGTATGAGAAAACATTACAGACTAATTACAATCTTTAATTTGGCAAAAGATAGTAAATAACACATCTCAAAAATTATAACATACGTGGAATAAAATGTATAGTAAACCATCAAATTGAGAAACACAAGCTTAAGAGAGGATCGTGTGAGACAAGAAAAGGGAACAAATACAACTATTTCGTATAAGTCACACAACACAAAAGTATTTTATTTACAAACATAGAAAAACTACATAGTACATAAACATCAGAATAAAAGAAAAGATTGAAAGAAATTTGTCTACAACTATAGTTGAAACTTTAAAAGGTGAGGCTAGAATAATGAATTTTAAAATCCTTCACTAATATTAAACATATTAGCTAAGTAACACTCAAGTGCATGAAAGATATGAGAAGCTCCACTCACTCCATAGTATTGATTGAAGAATATCTCTTTATGTAAGACATCAAGTTTATCATACATTATTTCCAAGTCAACCTGAGATTGTTAAAATGCTTGCACCTTGGCTGTCTCTATCAAGAATGCAGTAACAACATGCCCCTTGCATGTTCAATGATTGGTGTGGAGGCACCCAATCTACAGGAGCCTTCATGAGGCATTAGCTATCTTAAAGTTTGTTTTTATGTTTTCAATGAAGTCCTAAACAGACATTAAATGTAATAAGGTCTGAGTTGACCGTGCTTGCTATTTTTAGGATAGGTTGTTAGACAGCTGTTAAGTTGGTGAGGCGATCACATCTCCCAGCCGCTGGGAGTCATTTTCTGTACTACCCCGTGAGGGGATAAATATGTGAGATCTGATCGATCTCAGAACAGAGAGGAGAGGAACAAGAAGAATAGTGATAGATGAGAAAGATTGTAAATCAATTCTGTGAAGAAATAAAAGAAGTTTGTGTTCTGGTGTAATCGCAGGGGAAATCGTTTGGGGTCATTCCATTGGTGGATTTCTTTGAAATCAGTGGAATGACCTCCGTATCATTGAGTTCTATTTCTGTTCTGTATGTTTTCTACATTTTCCATGTGTTGTTTAGTTAAAATGGTTGCAGGGGAGGAATCGTGCATTTTATGCGTATATGTCAAATGTATGTGGTGAATATTTTATGAGTATCTTGCAGTCGCATATTAGCATTCGTAGGAGGGAGAACCACGCGACGGTGTTTTGGATTGGCCAAGGGTTTTGCAACCATTGATGGAACGCATCCCTATAGAGGTGAATACTAAGGGACTTGGTCGATGGAGTTGAAACGAGAGCTTTACTATTAGTTCGTCAGCTGTGAGAGATTAGGGCATCAATTTCTAGTATCCGCTAGTAGCTCCTCATCATATTGGTATCAGAGCTGCCGAAAGATTTGGGTGTTGTATTTGTTCTTGTCATTGAGAAGGCAGGTGAAGAATTGAAGGAAAGAATGTGTTGGTGACCATTATTTGTTTGCTAAGTTGTCTGGTTGCAGGTGCTTGTTCCATCTAGCTGCAAAAGGATGTTTTCTGAGGTTGTGTGTGTGGGCAGAGAAGATGAGGTCTGTCATGACCATTCTCTAATGGAGATTAGGCTAGATAAGGGTGCAGAGAGAAACCACTGAGGAGAGAGTGGTAGGTGCATCACTAGAATCTGTTGTTGGGTGAGATGAATGGTTTGGTGAGTTGGTGTTGTGAAGCAGTGAGAGAGATGGATACCTAACTGAAGAAGCACTTGATGTTGCAGCCTGAAGAGTACTCCACTGATGGGAGTAGAAGGAGTCTGAAGAAGCTCTAAAGTTGATAGTTGTTTGATTTTGTTGGTTGGTTGGTCACTAGCTATGGATGTGAAGATTGGAAGCCTGAAGCTGAGAAGATTGAAGACAAAATGAAGTTGTTTGCAGCAGATCACATAACTCTTGGGACAAGAGTTTTTTCAACTTGGGGAGTATGGTGTGGAGGCACCCAATCTATAGGATCCTTCATGAGGCATTAGCTGTCTTAAAGTTTGTTTTTATGTTTTCAATGAAGTCCTAAATGGACATTAAATGTAATAAGGTCTGAGTTGACCGTGCTTGCTATTTTTAGGATAGGTTGTTAGACAGCTGCTAAGTTGGTGAGGCAGTCACATCTCCCAGCCACTGGGAGTCATTTTCTATACTACCCTGTGAGGGGATAAATATGTGAGATCTGATCGATCTCAGAACAGAGAGGAGAGGAACAAGAAGAGCAGTGATAGATGAGAAAGATTGTAAATCAATTCTGTGAAGAAATAAAAGAAGTTTGTGTTCTGGTGTAATCGCAGGGGAAATTGTTTGGGGTCATTCCACTGGTGGATTTCTTTGAAATCAGTGGAATGACCTCCGTATCATTGAGTTCTATTTTTGTTCTGTATGTTTTCTGCATTTTCCATGTGTTGTTTAGTTAAAATGGTTGTAGGGGAGGAATCATGCATTTTATGCGTATATGTCAAATGTATGTGGTGAATATTTTATGAGTATCCTGCAGTCGCATATTAGGGTTCGCAGGAGGGAGAACCGCGCAACGACATTTTGGATCGGCCAAGGGTTCCGCGACCATTGACGGAATGCATCCCTACAGAGGTGAATGCTGAGGGACTTGGTCGATGGAGTTGAAACGAGAGCTTTCTTGTTAGTTTGTTGGCTGTGAGAGATTAGGGCATCAATTTCTTGTTTCTGTTGGTTGCTCCTCATCAATGATCTCATGACATGACTGTGATAATGCCATCGAAAGCTCATAGAGTTACATTGTCACAAGTCCTATTTTTTAATTACCTCAAAAGGATGTGGAGGTTCAATCATTTAACCTTAGCCTTAATACATTAGAATAAAAAAAATTAACTATTATCCAAGTTAAAATAAATCCAAGTATACAAATTTAAACCATATACATGGGTAATTATAGATTAACATTTATCTTAGAATAACACTACACTAATTATCAATAAAAGGAAAACTATGCCCAATAGTTTTATGGTTTTTTATACACTATCTTATTACATTTTAAAACTTTGGTCTTTAAAAAAATTAAAATATATGAAGTTGTAGTTTTTTTTCTCTCACAAAATTAACTTTTCCTTGGAATAATCACAAAAGATATTTTGGCATTTTATACCTTGCTAGCAATTTAATGGAATTAAACACAAAAAGGACAATTGATTTTTTCTAAAGGGGTTGTCTTGCCTTTCTTCAATGTAACTTAAAGATTAAAAAAATGTGTATGAATACAAATAAGTAACCCTTTAATTTGTTGTTGAATGTTTCATTTGGTTTTCATGGCAAAGGGTGTGGAGAAAAATCTCAGTGCTCTATTTAGTCTACTCTAAATCATAAATGGTAGAAAATAAAATAGTTTATTTATTCTTTCATTGGAATAGTTGAAACTAGAAAATCATTTCTTTACCCTTCAACTACATAAAAGAAAATAGGGAACAACTTCATTTGTAATTTTATATACTCTTCTACCAAATAAAGTGGAATTTCAAGGAATCAAATTGTACGATATGTTATCTAAAAGGCTTACTACTAAGAGTACATGACTATAAAATTGTTTCTTTTTCGTTTCTACTAGAACAACTTTAAAAAACAAAATATTTTCTTTATTCTTCTATCAAATTAAAAAAATAACTTCATTTAGTTTATTATATTAAATAAAGTGTAACCAAACAAAAGTATTACTTCTAACATCTTCTCTACTACAATTATAATATAGAAATTACATTAATGAAATTCTTGTTAGAAAAACAAATGTTTAGGTGAGTCTTATATTAACACAACACTAATAAGTATTCCCTTAACTTATTGTTCAATGATTTAATTTAAATGTCTCACATTGTTATAATTTGAATAGTTATGTTTTGTTTTTAAATCTTAGTATTGAGATTGCATGGCTATAAAGAAATTGATTCTTCTATCAAAACATTTTTTAAAAAACATTATCACTTGTTTAGTATTCAACTATAGAAGGAAATAAAAATGTTTCTTTATTCTTCAAACTATAAAAGGAAAAAAAGTTATTTCTTTATTCTTCAACTAAATAAAATAAATTTATTTCAAAATAGTTATAATATTTTACCAAATAAGACAAATTTATTTCATTATCCACTATGAAGACACTCCAAACTTTATGAAAGAAAAATAAATATATTATAATTGCTTTAGCAACATTGAAGAGGAGATATCATGGATTGCAGATGAACAAAACTCTCACTTTCATCATCATGTGTAAAGTTTTTATAGGACAACCACCTATAAACTATGAAGATTTTCTTCTTCCAATTTATTGAAAGGTTCAAAGTATCAAAATTGGTGTACAAGTTGTGACATTGCATCCATTAAAAATATGTTAGTAGCTTAATTAAAAATATGCTAGTAGCTTCAATAAAAATATGCTACTAGCTTCATTAAGAATACTCATAACCATGTAACAAATAGGTGACTATTTGTTATGAATAGATGAAATAAACTACATATCTCAACAAACATAAACAATCATTAATTTTCCTAACTATATTCTAATGTACTTAATACAAAGACTAGTTTTGTAACCACCATTTATCTAACAAATAAAAAGAAAAGAAAAGGTAGACAATTAGACTAAGAAAGGAAATGCAAACACAAAAGATGAAGCTCGTGACAATTTTCTCAAAAGCATAACATCTATATAATCCTACGAGTGACAAACATAACACATCTCTTTTTCTACTCGCAAGCAACAAGCAACATCCAGTTGCACAAAATGTCTACTTGCAAGTGCTAAACAACATAGAGTTTCAAACAAAAGTTGATAAAGATGAGCCCTCTATTTATAACCATCTTGTATCATTGTTAAGGAGATTGGAATTTAATTTGAAGGTCAACAATTGAAGAAAAAATCTATCGTGCATGTCCAAACCACCAAACAAATTACATTGTCAACAGATTTTCTTCACATACTTGTTTGGCTTAGATCCTCTCAATGGTCATCCACGCATACAACAAGTTGCATGCCATTGATTTCCAAGCCTAATTGTACAAGAATTTGATGCCTCCCAAAGGGAAACACCTATCTACATAATTAGCTTGAATTTAAAATTATAAGCTCCACTAATCCTTTACAAAGGTTAGAAACCAAATCACAAGGTGGTAGTGAAGTCAACAACCTTCAAGCAACAAGGATGAAACCCACACAACACAATTTCAATAAAGCAAAACAAAACATAACAGACAAGGAACTTAAGACCTAGTGTTATGTTGCTAAGCGTTCATTCAAATATGTGTTGCATTTGTAGAAATGGATAATTACTAGACCCTCATAGGTCTACCTCCACAGAAGGAAAATGTGATTTTAAGTACCTATACCTACAAGATAGAACTAATACTAATCAACAATTTCCATCCAAGTAAATCATAACAAAGAAATGTTAATTTCATAATATTCATCAATGCTTTATAAAAAAAATGATAGATTATTATTTAATAATAAAATCAAATGTTATTTTCCATAACCATACATTGAAAATTAGTGTGTTTTGGGAGGGTTATGACACTAGTTGTGTGTAATAGTTGATCTCATGTTGATGCACTCTTGATGCTCTAATGATTCCTAGATGATCATCATGACTTAGGGTTTGTCCTTTTATACAACACCCTAGTATGCAATGTGAATATTTTGCACTCAAGTTGGTGAGTAACAACTAGTTTGAAAGGAGTCAACTCAAGTACATTTTAAATTTTGAATTTTGAAATTTCAGGGGTTGAATTTGCCAAGGAGAATTTGAACCAAGTTCATTTTCATGCTCAAAGAATCAATCCAAGATAATGGATGGGCAAATTGTAGATCAAGACCGACCCCTTGTAATGTGTGAGGCCAAAATCAATTAAAGCTCAAGTAATTCCCCAACCTTTACCTAAAAATATCTCTTATTTGCTACTCATCACATTTAGGACAAACAAGTCAAGATGAAAAAGAAAGGGAAAAGTAAGATATGCAATTTTCATTGTTACACTTTAAACCAACTTATTTAAAGAAGAGATCATGGATCCCAGTCCTATGGCTCTCAACCCCTAGGAAACAAAGATAATGTTGCCCTCGGTTGGTCTCAACCTTCATGACTACCTTCCACCTCCTCTCAGGGGCACAGTGCTATTGTTTGGCCAGACTCTGGGAAGACTAAATTTCCTCATTTGGATTTGGCCATTTCTCTAGTTCATGCTTATCAACCATTAGATGACACTCTTGAGGAAGAGGGTGCTCTCACTAGCTAGGAACCAATTAATGATAATTTTGTCTCTGGCGATATTTAAAACATGATGTTAAGGATCCCCCTCCTATTAGTGTTGCATTGGTTGCTTAGTTTTTTTATGTTTGGGCTTGATCCTTTGTTAGACTTTTGTCTTTGTTTTCCCTACTTAAATTTTGAGGGTGTGTCTTTCTACCACCCATCTTTTTTGTGTGAATATTGTGCTATTATCTTCTTAGTTAATAAAGAGTTAAATATAAATTATTCAATAAAAATAAATAAACTACTTAAATTAATAAGATAAATTATAAAGTAATCAAATTGGTTTAAAGAAGGTTCTAAAGTAAATATAATTTTTGAAAATAAATTTCTTAAACTAATAAGATTAAATATAAAGATGACATAGCCATATGATTGTTTAATAAAAAATAGTTTTATTTCCTCTTTGTCTTATGTGTCCTTACCTATTGGCCGCACAATAATTGGTTGATGTAATTTCCAAGCCTAATTGTACAAGAGCTTGATGCCTCTGAAGGGAAACACCTATCTACATAATTATCTTGAATTTAAAATTATAAGCTCCACTAATCCTTTACAAAGGTTAGAAACCAAATCACAAGGTGGTAGTGAAGTCAACACCCTTCAAGCAACAAGGATGAAACCCACACAACACAATATCAATAAAACAAAACAAAACACAATAGTCAAGGAACTTAAGACCTAGTGTTATGTTGCTAAGTGTTCATTCAAGTATGTGATACATTTGTAGAAATGGATAATTACTAGACTCTCATAAGTGTATCTCCACATAAGGAAAATGTGATTTTAAGTACCTATACCTACAATATAGAACTAATACTGATCAACAATGTCCATCCAAGTAAAGCATAACAAAAGAAATGTTAATTTCATAATATTCGTCAATGTTGTATAAAAAAGATTGATAGATTATTAATTAATAATAAAATCAAATGTTATTTTCCATAATCATACATTGAAAATAGTGTGTTTTGGCAGGGTTATGACACTAGTTGTGTGTAATAGTTGATGTCATGTTGATGCACTCTTGATGCTCTAATGATTCCTAGATTACCGTAATGACTTAGGGTTTGTCCTTTTATACAACACCCTATTATGCAATGTGAATATTTTGCACTCAAGTTGGTGAGTAACAGTCAGTTTGAAAGAAGCCAACTCAAGTACATTTTGAATTTTGAAATTTGAAATTTTAGGGGTAAAATTTGTCGATAATTTGAACCAAGTTCATTTTCATGCTCAAAGAATCAATCCAAGATAATGGATGGGTAAATTGCAGATGAAGACCGACCCCTTGTAATGTGTGAGGCCAAAATCAATTAAAGCTCAAGTAATTCTCCAGCCCTTACATAAAAAAATGTCTCTTATTTGCTACTCATCGCATTTAGGACAAACAAGTGAAGATGAAAAAGAAAGGGAAAAGTAAGATATGCAATTTTCATTGTTACACCTTTAAACCAATTTATTTAAAGAAGAGATCGTGGATCTTAGTCCTATGGCTCTCAACCCCTAGGAAACAAAGATAATGTTGCCCTCGGTTGGTCTCAACCTTCATGACCACCTTTCACCTCCTCTCAGGGGCGCAGTGCTATTGGTTGGCCAGACTTTGGGAAGACTCGATTTCCTTGTTTGGATTTAACCATTTCTCCAGTTCATGCTTATCAACCTTTAGATGACACTCTCAAGGAAGAGGGTGCTCTCACTGGCTGGAAGCCGATTAATGATAATTCTGTCTCTGGCAATATTTGGGGAAAACATGATGTTAAGGATCCCCCTCCTCTCAGTGTTGCATTAGTTGCTTAGCTTTTTTTATGTTTGGGCTTGATCCTTTGTTAAACTTTCGTCTTTGTTTTGGGCATTGCCATACTTAAATTTTGAGGGTGTGCCTTTCTAACGCCCATCTTTTTTTGTGTGAATATTGTACTATTATGTTTTTAGTTAATAAAGAGTTAAACAAGAATTATTTAATAAAAATAAATAAACTACTTAAATTAATAAGATAAAATATAAAGTAATCAAAGTGGTTGAAAGAAAGTTCTATATTAAATATTAAATATAAAATATAAAGTTGCCGTAGCCATACGATTGTTTAATATAAAGCTGGCGTAGCCATACGATTGTTTAATAAAATATAGTTTTGTTTCCTCTTTGTCCCACGTGTCGTCAGCGTTTGGCCGCAAGAGAAAAGGAAATCACAAATAACTAGAATGTAACAAGATGGGGTATTCCGAGAATCGAACTCGGGACCTCTCGCACCCGAAGCGAGAATCATACCACTAGACCAAATACCCTTTGTTGAAGAATCTTTTCAATTAGTTATATATATATACTAACGACAAAATATACTGTAATTCCCTTGATTTTAAGTGGGAATATAGGTGTTTTCCAAGTTATAAGAGGATGGAAATCTATTTCAAATATAATACCATAAGCTGGTTCGTACTTTGGTTTTCCTTTATATGGCTGGGTCGATAATTTGAATACGATGTATGGTCATGGAGGTAGTAGTAATTTTTTGTTTTTAAAATTAAATTAGTTTATATGACTTGTTAAAATTTATCATTTACTTATGTAATCTTGTTTTTTATTATTATATTGTTTTATATATTGTTAGATTTATTTTTTATTTTTTATTTTTTAATTGGTAAATTTTAGGTATAATTGAACATTAATGAGCGAGACCATAAATGGGGAGTCTCATACTAAAGTTTACAAGTTCAATGACCCAATGAGAACTTAAAGCTCATGAATACATCAATCCAACAAGAACTTGAACCTAGATGGTTTATCAATACCATAGCTTAAACATCACACCATGTCCTTAACGACAATTTTTTAATTGTTCATATCTTCTATCCTTCTAATATTTCACAAATAAAAGTGTTATCCTTATGATTATCTTTGATATTGTATTTCGTATCCTTTTCAAAGATATAAAATAGTAGTCAAGCTCATACACATATGAATAAAATAGAAGTAAAACTAAATATATTTGTATTCATTATGAGTGAATTTTGATTGAAGAGTATTAAATTATGTTACTTTGGCCCCCCTATCAAAAATTATAAAGCTATTAACTTTATAGAAACAGTAAAACTAAAAAAAACCATAAAGTTTGCCTAATTTGGCTACAAACATAGATCTAGCATTATGTGCAATGACATTATGTTGTTAAATGTAATGACAAGATTAAACATGTTTGGCTTGGGCATGACAACCTTGAAAACTTATTTTTGGTACTATATTGTTGTAATCTCTAATGCACCAATGTTAAGTTGATCCCTAACATGGGTGTTAGATTTCTACCTAAGAATGCAAGTGATTGAGAGAAAGCAAAATAGAAATAAGATATGAGTCAAATAAACTGTATTCAACTCAAGAGAATGCAAAGCATTACAAATGCTCATATGAGAGCAAGAGGTGGGTATATATAGGATATTCCACCCAAGAGACTCAATACACAACCAATGTGGGATAAAGTGAAAAGGTCCCTAAGTAAACTTAACCTAGTGTGAAAAGAGCTAAGGTGGAGAACAAGCTAAGAAAGAGCTAGATAGCAAAGTAACCTTATTCACACTAACACCCCCCCTTAAGTGCAACTTAGGGGGAAATGTGACAAAATGCAAAGATGGGTCCCGGCAACAAGGCCTGATGAGGTACCCATGTACAAAGAATCCCCTCAAACAGAAAAGGAAGGAGAAAATCCAATGGGAAAACACTCCCCCATGAGAGGGAAAGAAGAGAGGCCAAGTAGCCCCCATTCAATATAGAGTCTCCTGCACTGATGGTAGATGCCCGACAATGAATACTGAAGATGATCCATGATCGTTGAAATACGTTCCTCCCCTTAGGAAGAAACAAGACCAAGAATGTATGCAAGATTTCTTCCCATTCCTTATAGGAATATGAAGGAAGAAGGATAAATGTCTCTGAACTTTGCACATTATCCAAAGACAACAATGATGCTCTTGAAAACTGCTCAAATGTCTCCAATCCACTACCAAACTGTGATTGAATAGGAGGATGAAGAACAATCTCAGAAGATGATATCTTCTCTGAAGACAAGGAAACCTTCTCCAAATGTTGCCCAATGATCTCTAAGCCAATGCTAAACTGTGACAAATTCTGATATGGATCAGGTACCATAGAAGATTCAGGTACAGTAACCATGGATGTATGGTGCTCACCATCGGTAAGACAACTGGACCAATGAGAATCTAGTACTTCTGCAAAGGATGTCAACATGAATGATGACTGAGTCAGATGTGTGGACTCATGAGTATCTGCAGAAACTGTCACTGTAGAAGCAAATGTAGGCAAAGAAGAAATAAGATGGTCTGAATGTGCCCTCAAAACATCTGAAGAAGAATCAACTCCATCAAGGAGAAGATGAATGAAATCAATAGTGTCTCCCAAATCTGTAATGTCAGACTCCATAAACAAGGATGAGATGTCTGGTAGGAATATGTCCCAAAAAACTGCTTCTGGAAGACCGATATGAGCCTGCTGCATAGAATCACTGGAAGCCATGAAAGGAGCTACACTAGACTCAGATAGAGCAACAAGTAATGAAGGAGATAAGATCTCAATGCATGCCATAGGACTACATTGTTCATCCCCAAATGATATGTCCACACAAGATGGCTTAGTATGAACATGTGAAATATCTGCTAATGCTGGATCACATGAAGTCTCTGAAGGAGGAGTATCAGGAAAAGTCTCTATGTCATTTGGACATTCAAGTGCTTTCCATTCATCAAGCTTCATAGTTGTTTTAAAACCATATGGTAGAAAAACATCAAGTGGTTTTAAACAATCTACAACAGGATCCTCAGAAAATGGAGACTCATCCAAGTCACCATACATCTCCCAAAGTTCGGTCCAACGAGCACGAGGGGAAGAAACCCATGTTAATGTACTCATTATGTCAAAGTCGACATTTGAACCAAGAAATGCTGCTACATAACCATTCTTTTGATGCCATACAATGCTTTTATGAAATGATACTGGTTGAGGAACAAGTTCGTAGAGATAGGGTAGAAGATTAAGCCATCTGAAATGTTTCAGCATACCATCTCGCCAAGACTTATAGTTACCCCTTTTTAGTTCAATTACAGTTGGATGCTTTGTGATACCCATGATTACTCCTTAAATTTAATCACACATAAGACCAATTAAGAGACTAAATCCAACAAAAGTAAGAACACCAAGATACCCCCTAAATTACTCAATAAAGAAGCCCCCCCAAAGAAAAATGATTTGGCACTTTATAAGTAGTGCGGTTACAATGGCCACTAGCAAGAGAACGCTGAGTGGACTTGACTTCAATGCTTTTACAAATCCTCACAAAATGAACATATACTAAAATTACAATTTTGGGACAAACCCAAATGAAATTAGAAGTACCACTGTGAAGTACATAAAAAACATGCACTTTCAAAAAAAGAATCACCTCGATCTGAGGCCGTATGCAAAAGTTATGCACTTTTGAAAGTCCCAAAAATGGGAACTACGCAGATTCACGTGTGAGAATATGAGATTACTAAAAAATATGTACACTGAAATAAAAAATGATTGCACCAACATGCAGAGCATGAAAAATTAGCCAAAATAAAAAAAAAGCTCGCAAATCCGAGGTTGGGAGCCCGAGTTACGGCTTTTGGAAGTTGAACTGCAATTTCTAAAACGCCAATGGAGAGGGTTTTTGTTGTAGCTTTCTGACGTCATTTTTGCAAAATATATAAGCTGTATGCAGAAACTAACAGATACCCAGATGGTTTTTCGGTGCTGTGAACAAAACCTAGAAGGCATTTTTCTCTGTGATCTACAGAAAATGTGACTCTAATTGAAAAACAAATGTTTTGCACAAAAAAAAAGGCATGCAAAGACTGAATCAGCTACCTAAGACAAACAAAGGCATGCTGCAACTTGTAAGATTGATCAGAATAAATAAAATGCAAGCCGATTGTTAGATTTTAGCTCAAAGAGTCTTGAGGAAGCTATGAAAAAAACTTGCAACTGGCAAGTCAAAATATGAACCCCCCAGAAACTAGAGTTTTCTCCACACTTTTTAGTTTCTCCAGATCATTAGAAGATGCAAGAGAAGAGCATACTCATGTGTTTCAAAACCCACAACTCGCAAACTAGAGTTTTCTCCACACTTCTCTGTTTCTCTAGATCATCCGAAGATGCAAGAGAAGGGCATACTCATGTGCTTCGAAAAATAACTCTACACTCTCAGATTTCTAAAAAAAATGCTAACCCATAACTCACAACCGCTCTGATACCATGTTAGATTTCTACCCAAGAATGCAAGTGATTGAGAGAAAGCAAAATAGAAATCAGATATGAGTCAAATAAATTGTATTCAACTTAAGAGAATGCAAAGCATTACAATAGAATAGGATGCTCATATGAGAGCAAGAGGTGGGTATATATAGGATATTCCACCCAAGAGACTCAATACACAACCAATGTGGGATAAAGTGAAAAAGTCCCTAAGTAAACTTAACCTAGTGTGAAAAGAGCTAAGGTGGAGAACAAGCTAAGAAAGAGCTAGATAGCAAAGTAACCCTGTTCACACTAACAATGGGCATTTATTTGTAGTTGTCACAAAAAATAAATTTTTCTATCTAACACCTTTTGTATGCAACAAACTCAATTTAGAATAATAAACATAACACAATTCTTGGTTTTCTTGGTTATTTAATCTAATTAATGAAGAGGGTGTATTTGATATATAAATAAGTATGTTTTTCATTATTCTAAATATAATTATTAAGCTTTTATTAATTCATATTTTATAATTGTAAGGGAAAATAACACCTCACATAAATATTCTAGGGCAGATTAATCAAATATCAATGATAAATAAAGAACTCTAGAATTTAAAGATGGAATTGATAATTAATAATACAATAAATACTAAAATTTGCACAAAAATAAAATGAATAAAATAAATGTACTTAGTTCTAGATTGATGTAGATTTTTTTACTTTGGTAGATGTCGCAAACTTATTTGTCAATATGTAAAATTGTAAAGGCTTGTTGGATGACTATTGTAGAACTAGAAGACTGGTTGTACAAATGTCTCATTCACTTCTATGCACATGCTTGAAAGTGATCTCCATGAGTGTGGAACTAAACCTATGCATGAAATTAAACCTAGGAATATGGATTTGAAATTCTTTTATTTGAACCTCTGTAAAGTATTTGCCTCTATGTTTTTGACCTATATATGGAAAAATGGTGTCCATGGACACTATTTAGGAGCCTACTAGATGAGGAATTATTCTCCTTTGGTCAATCCCATAGGCGCATCGATCCAATGATGATGGACAATGATTGAAGAAATGTAACCATGTAATATACTCCTAGGATGATGTTGCAATGTTGATGCAACAAGATTTGGCTAGATAATTTTCATTCATTGATGGGTAAGTGCAAGAAGATGGGGGGCCAAAAAGGGGTCTTAAGTGGCCACTTTTTTTTTTTTCTGAAATCAGGAAATACTGGCCTTGGATGAGAAATTGAGCATAATTACACTCAAAATTTAGAGATGCAACCAAAACAATGTTCGTAGTGCTCCGAGTCTACTTTCTAAACTACTTTTTTTTTAAAAAAATGGCATAGATTAAGGGGTTCAAAAGAGGGAGCCACAGAAATTGGTATTGTTTCTGTCAAAAAAACATAACATAGCATGTTTTGTGGCTCCTTCAAAAGCTCAACTTTTTTTTGGTATTTTTAAAATTGCTTCAGTGAGAAATTAGCTAATAGCATGTAGTTTATGCCCGATTTTTCTGATAATTCTTTGATGAATATTTAATTTTTTACTAATTTTCAAAGTGGGGGTAAGTGCAGGAAGATGGGGGGCCAAAAAGGGGTCTTAAGTGGCCACTTTTTTTCTGAAATTAGGAAATACTGGCCTTGGATGAGAAATTGAGCATAGTTACACTCAAAATTTGGAGATGCAACCAAAACAATGTTCGTAGTGCTCTGAGTCTACTTTCTAAACTACTATTTTGTTTTGAAAATGGCATAGATTAAGGGGTTCAAAAGAAGGAGCCACAGAAATTGGTGTTGTTTCTGTCAAAAAAACATAACATAGCATGTTTTGTGGCTCCCTCAAAAGGTCAACTTTTTTTTGGTATTTTTAAAATCGCTTTGGTGAGAAATTAGCTAATAGCATGTAGTTTATGCCCGATTTTTTTAATAATTTTTTGATTAATATTTGATTTTTTACTAATTTTTAAAGTGGACACATCCTAAAAAACAGAATTTTGGCCGTGCTACCCTTATAAATTTTGAAAACTAATTGAAAATTATTTTTTTATTTTTTTAATATTTGTAGAATGGAGTCTAGTTTCTAAATATGTAATTTTTTTAAAATTTGAATGAATAGTTATTTTACAATGAAAAAAAGACCAAATAGTGGTTTTTGCCTAAAAATGGACTCACAAACAAAAGAAATTAAAGATGAAAGGCTTAACATTGTTAAAATGTGAAAAAAATCACATCGTCAAATAGCTAAGAGAAAGCCTAACATTACCCATGTGTTCGATTTGTTCAACCTTGAAACACGTGCAAATCTGAGGGTTAGCACGAACGAAATTATGTGAAATTTTGAAGAATATAGAAAAACACGTCTGTGATTGTTCATAAGGCACTCCAAGCCTTTGGGTTGGAAATCCAAAGCAAATCCCAAGCCCAAGGCTTGGGATTCCCAAAGCAAGAAATAACGCGAGCGCGTTATAACGCGCTCGCGTTATGTTTTGCCTTGCATTTTTCTTTCCCGCATGTCTGTCTTTTGTCATGTTTGACATAACACGAGCGCATTATAACGTGCTCGCGTTATGTCCCACTCAAATTTTTTTATGTTCAAGGCTATTAATCATGAGGGTTAAGGGATGATGGATAGAGTTGGAGGGTTTAGGGATAAGGGATTAGCGTTTAAGGTATACTATCGAGCCCGTTGAGGGTCTAGGAATAGGAATAGCGTTTAAGGTTTAGGGATGAGGGATGACAGATTACGGTTTAGGGTTTAGGGATAGGGTTGAGGGTCAAGGGATCAAAGTTAAGGGTTGAGGGATTAGGGTTTGACATTGAGGGTTAAGGGTTGAGGTTCAAGGGTCAAGGGTTTAGGGATAGGGTTTAGGGTCGAGGGATTAGGGTTAAAGTAGAGTGTGGAGGGTGTAAGGATTAGGGATAGGGTTGGAGGGTTTAGGGATAAGGGATTAGGGTTTAAGGTATAGTATCGAGTCTGTTGAGGGTTTAGGAATAGGGATAGCATTTCAGGATTAGGGATGAGGGATTATAGTTGAGGGATGATGGATTAGGGTTGAGGGTTGAGGGATTAGGGTTTAGGGATAAGGTTTAGGGTTGAGGGTTGAGGGATTAGGGTTTAAGGTATAGTGTTGAGGGTTGAGGGTTGAGGGTTGAGGGTTTAGGATTAGGGTTTAGGGTTGACGGATTAGCATTTAATGTCGAGGTTAGGGTTAGAGTGTCGAGGGTAGAGGGATTAGGGATAGGGTTTAGGGTTGAATGTTTAAGGATTGAGGGTTGAGGCTTTAGGGATGAGGGTTTAAGGCTTAAGATATAGTGTCAAGTGTTGAGGGTGTAGGGATAGGGTTTAAGTTTTAAGGGTTAAGGGTTGAGGGATAGGGATTAGGGTTTAAGGTATAGTGATGAGGGTCGAGGGATCAGAGTTAAGGGTTGAGAGATTAGGGTTTTACGTTGAGGGTTGAGGGTTGAGGTTTGAGGGTCAAGGGTTTAGGGGTAGGGTTGAGGGTCGAGGAATTAGGGTTAAAGTAGAGTGTGGAGGGTATAAGGATTAGGGATAGGGTTTGAGGGTTTAGGGATAAGGGTTTAAGGTATAGTATCGATTTTGTTGAGGGTATAGGAATAGGGATAGCATTTAGGGTTTAGGGATGAGGGATTAGAGTTGAGGGATGACGGATTAGGGTTGGCGGTTGAGGGATTAGGGTTTAGGGATAAGGTGTAGGGTTGAGGGCTGAGGGATTAGGGTTTAACGTATAGTGTTGAGGGTTTAGGGATAGGGTTTAAGGTTGAGGGATTAGGATTTGATGTTGAGGGTTGAGGGTTTAGGGTTTAGGGTTTAGGGTTAGGGTTGAGAGATGAGGGATCAGAGTTAAGGGTTGAGGGAATAGGGTTTGATGTCGAGGGTTGAGGATTGAGGTTCGAGGGTCAAGGGTTTAGGGATAGGGTTGAGGTTGAAGGCATTAGGGTTAAAGTAGAGTGTGGAGGGTGTAAGGATTAGGGATAGGGTTGGAGGGTTTAGGGATAAGGGATTAGAGTTTAAGGTATAGTATCCAGTTTGTTGAGGGTTTAGGAATAGGGATAGCATTTAGGGTTTAGGGATAAGGGATTAGAGTTGAGGGATGATGGATTAGGGTTGAGGGTTTAGGGATTAGGGTTTAGGGATAAGGTTTAGGGTTGAGGGTTGAGGGATTAGGGTTGAAGGTATAGTGTTGAGGGTTGATGGTTTAGGGATAGGGTTTAGGTTTGAGGGATTAGGGTTGATGAATTAGGGTTTAATGTTGAGAGTTGAGGGTTAAGGGTTGAGGTTGAGGGATAGGCTTAATGGTCAAGGGATTAGGGTTAAATGAGAGTGTCAAGGGTAGAGGGATTAGGGTTTAAGGTATAGTATCGAGCCTGTTGAGGGTCTAGGAATAGGGATAGCATTTAGGATTTAGGAATGAGGGATTAGAGTTGAGGGATGACGGATGATAGATTAGGGTTGAGGGTTGAGGCATTAGGGTTTAGGGACAAGGTTTAGGGTTAGGGTTGAGGGATTAGGGTTTAAGGTATAGTGTTGAGGGTTTAGGGATAGGGTTTAGGGTTGAGGGATTAGAGTGAAGGGTTGAGTGATTAGAATTTGACGTTGAGGGTTTAGGGTTTAGGGTTAGGGTTGAAGGTCGAGGGATTAGAGTTAAGGGTTGAGGGATTAGGGTTTGATGTTGAGGGTTGAGGGTTGAGGTTCGAGGGTCAAGGGTTTAGGTATAGGGTTGAGGGTCGAGGAATCAGGGTTAAAGTAGAGTGTGGAGGGTATAAGGATTAGGGATAGGGTTGGAGGGTTTAGGGATAAGGGATTAGAGTTTAAGGTATAGTATTGAGTCTGTTGAGGGTTTAGGAATAGGGATAGCATTTAGGGTTTAGGGATAAGGGATTAGAGTTGAGGGATGATGGATTAGGGTTGAGGGTTGAGGGATTAGGGTTTAGGGATAAGGTTTAGGGTTGAGGGTTGAGGGATTAGAGTTTAAGGTATAGTGTTGAGGGTTGATGGTTTAGGGATAGGGTTTAGGTTTGAGGGATTAGGGTTTAGGGTTGATAAATTAGGGTTTAATGTTGAGAGTTAAGGGTTGAGGGTTGAGGGTTGAGGTTGAGGGATAGGGTTAATGGTCAAGGGATTAGGGTTAAATAAGAGTGTCGAGGGTAGAGGGATTAGGGTTTAAGGTATAGTATCGAGCCTATTGAGGGTCTAGAAATAGGGATGCGTTTAGGATTTAGGAATGAGGGATTAGAGTTGAGGGATGACGGATGACAGATTAGGGTTGAGGGTTGAGGCATTAGGGTTTAGGGACAAGGTTTAGGGTTATGGTTGAGGGATTAGGGTTTAAGGTATAGTGTTGAGGGTTTAGGGATAGGGTTTAGGGTTGAGGGATTAGAGTGAAGGGTTGAGGGTTTAGAATTTGATGTTGAGGATTTAGGGTTTAGGGTTAGGGTTGAAGGTCGAGGGATCAGAGTTAAGGGTTGAGGGATTAGGGTTTGATGTTGAGGGTTGAGGGTTGAGGTTCGAGGGTCAAGGGTTTAGGGCTAGGGTTGAGGGTCAAGGAATTAGGGTTAAAGTTGAGTGTGGAGGGCATAAGGATTAGGGATAGGGTTGGAGGGTTTAGGGATAAGGGATTAGAGTTTAAGGTATAGTATCGAGTTTGTTGAGGGTTTAGGAATAGGGATAGCATTTAGGGTTTAGGGATAAGGGATTAGAGTTGAGGGATGATGGATTAGGGTTGAGGGTTGAGGGATTAGGGTTTAGGGATAAGGTTTAGGGTTGAGGGTTGAGGGATTAGGGTTTAAGGTATAGTGTTGAGGGTTGATGGTTTAGGGATAGGGTTTAGGTTTGAGGGATTAGGGTTTAGGGTTGATGAATTAGGGTTTAATATTGAGAGTTGAGGGTTGAGGGTTGAGGTTTGAGGTTGAGGGATAGGGTTAATGGTCAAGGGATTAGGGTTAAATAAGAGTGTCGAGGGTAGAGGGATTAGGGTTTAAGGTATAGTATCAAGCCTGTTGAGGGTCTAGGAATAGGGATAGTGTTTAGGATTTAGGAATGAGGGATTAGAGTTGAGGGATGATGGATGACAGATTAGGGTTGAGGGTTGAGGCATTAGGGTTTAGGGTTAGGGTTGAGGGATTAGGGTTTAAGGTATAGTGTTGAGGGTTTAGGGATAGGGTTTAGGGTTGAGGGATTAGAGTGAAGGGTTGAGGGATTAGAATTTGACGTTGAGGGTTTAGGGTTTAGGGTTAGGGTTGAAGGTGAAGGGATCGGAGTTAAGGGTTGAGGGATTAGGGTTTGATGTTGAGGTTTGAGGGTTGATGTTCGAGGGTCAAGGGTTTAGGGATAGGGTTGAGGGTCGAGGAATTAGGGTTAAAGTTGAGTGTGGAGGGTATAAGGATTAGGGATAGGGTTGGAGGGTTTAGGGATAAGGGATTAGAGTTTAAGGTATAGTATCAAGTCTGTTGAGGGTTTAGGAATAGGGATAGCATTTAGGGTTTAGGGATGAGGGATTAGAGTTGAGGGATGATGGATTAGGGTTGAGGGTTGAGGGATTAGGGTTTAGGGATAAGGTTTAGGGTTGAGGGTTGAGGGATTAGGGTTTAAAGTATAGTGTTGAGGGTTGATGGTTTAGGGATAGGGTTTAGGTTTGAGGAATTAGGGTTTAGGGTTGATGAATTAGGGTTTAATGTTGAGAGTTGAGGGTTGAGGGTTGAGGGTAGAGGGATTAGGGTTTAAGGTATAGTATCGAGCCTGTTGAGGGTCTAGGAATAGGGATAGTGTTTAGGGTTTAGGAATGAGGGATTAGAGTTGAGGGATGACGGATGACAGATTAGGGTTGAGGGTTGAGGGATTAGGGTTTAGGGACAAGGTTTAGAGTTAGGGTTGAGGGATTAGGGTTTAAGGTATAGTGTTGAGGGTTTAGGGATAGGGTTTAGGGTTGAGGGATTAGAGTGAAGGGTTGAGGGATTATAATTTGACGTTGAGGGTTTAGGGTTTAGGATTAGGGTTGAAGGTCAAGGGATCAGAGTTAAGGGTTGAGGGATTAGGATTTAAGGTATAGTATCGATTCTGTTGAGGGTGTAGGAATAGGGATAGCATTTAGGGTTTAGGGATGAGGGATTAGAGTTGAGGGATGACGGATTAGGGTTGAGGGTTGAGGGATTAGGGTTTAGGGATAAGGTTTAGGGTTGAGGGCTGAGGGATTAGGGTTTAAGGTATAGTGTTGAGAGTTTATGGATAGGGTTTAGGGTTGAGGGATTAGAGTGAAGGGTTGAGGGATTAGGATTTGATGTTGAGGGTTGAGGGTTTAGGGTTAGGGTTGAGAGATGAGGGATCAGAGTTAAGGGTTGAGGGATTAGGGTTTGATGTCGAGGGTTGAGGGTTGAGGTTCGAGGGTCAAGGGTTTAGGGATAGGGTTGAGGTTTAAGGGATTAGGGTTTAAGGTATAGTGTTGAGGGTTGATGGATTAGAGTTAAGGGTTGAGGGATTAGGGTTGAGGGTTGTAAGGATTAGGGATAGGGTTGGAGGGTTTAGGGATAAGGGATTAGAGTTTAAGGTATAGTATCGAGTCTGTTGAGGGTGTAGGATTAGGGATAGCATTAGGGTTTAGGGATGAGGGATTAGAGTTGAGGGATGATGGATTAGGGTTAAGGGATTAGGATTTGACGTTGAGGGATGACAGATTAGGGTTGAAGGATTAGGATTTGATGTTGAGGGTTAAGGGTTTAGGGATAGGGTTGAGGGTTGAGGGATTAGGATTTGATGTTGAGGGTTGAGGGTTTAGGGATAGGGTTGAGGGATTAGGATTTGACATTGAGGGTTGAGGGTCGAGGGATCAGAGTTGAGGGTTTAGGGATTAGGGTTTGATGTTGGGGGTTGAGGGCATTTTCTATCATGAACTTGATTATGAGGGCTTGCCCCTTCATTGTTATGCCTATCATATGGCGGAGCATCTGGCAAGCCCTTGCAAGAAAAAGATGTGTTTAATGCAAAGGATGTGATGAATCTATAGCAGGATAAAACATGAGCGCGTTATAGCGCACTCGCGTTTTGTATTTCTATTGAAATGGTAAAAAAGTGGTTACCCCCGTGATCCAGGCCCACATGCTTTGTTTTCTTACTGATTCTGCACGTGCTCTAACAAAAAAGAAGTGCTTTCATGCTATTGGGAAGTTCACATGCACATTTGACACATTGTACCACCTTTGCATGATCTTTCCACCACCTTTTCTGCTTTGCCAACTTGAGAAGGAGGAAATAACATAGTTTTCACACCAAGTTTGATATATATCTATTCAAGTTTCAATTTTTGTAGTGTTGCAATGTTAATTGTGATTCAATTTTAAGAATTTAACATTGAAAAGGAAGCAAGTGGTGAAAAACTCAAATTGTTGAGGAGTTTGATGCAAGAAGATAAAAACACTACATAATTGGGTACTCTCTGCATTCAAATCTTCGTTATTTAGGTATTTCAAGTCTTTACATGCATGTTCTTTACATTTTCCTTATATCAGATTGAATTACTTTATCATGCTTTATCATACATGTTTAAAATAGACACATTCCCAATCAAGAAAGCAACCTACAATCTCACATGATGCCATGTATATTTTCTACACTTGGGCTCTTTAATAATTATGTGTAATAAACAAACCTTAGTTCATACCATGATGTCAAACTATACAAGAATAAATCCTTACAACATAAAAAAAATACAATCCCACTATTATCATGTATTCATTTCTTAGGAACTAATATTGGTCTCTTTATCATGCTACAGATAAATTCTCCGTCATGCCAAAGAAACGATCAAGAATTAAACCAACATAGGAAGAGATAGAAGCTAAGAATGCAAAGAAAGCAATGGCTATGAGGGAACTTCGTGAGAAGAGGAAATTGGACACGATAAATGAAGACATACCAATTAAAGAGGAACCACAACCATCACAAAGAGATATGGTATTGGTGGCACAAAGAGAACGAATGCAAAAACTCTATGGTACGAGAGATTTGAATACCATAGTTGGAGACACGTCATTTACCGCAAGTCAACATGTAGGGACACCATCTACCACATCCCAAGTTGAGAGTACATCATCACTCACATGTGATGAAGGAGGTACACCATCGTTCCCACCTCAACCTCAAGGTATGTCATCTATTCCATCTTCGATCGAAGGTATGCCATCTAACCCATCTCATTTAAATATTGATGAAATTCCTAATGTTGAGATAAATTTACCTAACTTGACACCACCTAGAATTTTGCATAGAAAGCCAAAGTATTTGATTGATATTGATGAGAATATTTTGTAGCTAATGGAAGGTAAGATTCCAAAACGCACTTGTAGAAGATATGCTAATAAAATTTGGAGATTGTTCTTTGAAAAGTTAAATGAGACTGCAAGATGTCAACTATTCATTGAAATGATGCGAAGTATAAAGTATAGGTCTATCATGAAGATTCTTGGGTTGAGAACATCAGAGGCTTCAAGTGAAAAATCTATTGTCAAGAATCTAATGAGTGCGTATGAGAGTGTGGGTAACACCTCACGCACAAAAGATAGTAATGCAACAAGGCATGTGATTACATCGACTATAGTAAGTAGTCAAATGAGGAAAGCTCGTCTCATTAGAAAGACAAGTCAAGAATTGAGAATTAATAGGAAAACTTTATCAAGAGCCGTTGGAAGACGCCAAAGAATTGAGGACACTAATGCCAATGAATTATGGGCGTTCTCGAAGAGACTACCATGAAAAGATAAACCAATTGTTGAAGCATTGAGATCACTAATTGGAGACTTTTGGAAGAATTACACAAGGGTATCTCTGAATCAAAGGGATGTGGTAAGAAGGAGAATCGGTAGTCAGAACCGCGAGCCACATCCAAAGCATTTTTTAGATGAGACTCAAACACAGTTTTATGGTAAATTTCTAGAGAAGTATCCTCAAATTAAAATTTGTCAAAGATATTTTGAAATGCTAAAACCTTTCTATGTTAAGATAAATCACACACGCACTACTTGTTGTTGTAGATTACATATTGAAATTTCTAACCATTTTGATGCTTATAGGTCTATATGTTTAGATATGCATACTAACAATGATTTGCAGGGTTGTGCCATATGTGCCCCACCAACATCTTCAAGAGACTTCATATCAAGAATTTTATGTGAAAGAGAGGAAGGTGAAATATTCTACAAGAAATTATGCTTGGATGGCACATGTCATCATTGCGGTGGCTTGCAACATTTGCCAATATGTGAACATATGGAAATAACACATGCGGTTGGAAACGAACTAGTAGAGTTTGGCAAGTATAAAACAGTGGCATACAATACAAAAGATGGTAAAGAAGCAAAGAGGTGTGAATTAGTTATTGAAAAAATTCCAGTGTATCAGTTTATGCCTATATTTCGTGACATCATAGTGTATGAGTATGCAAGACATGCCCATAGAGCTCGATGGTTGGACTTGCAATTCAAGTTATGCAAGGACACATTTCTGGTTGGTAGCATTGTTTAAGTCGTCAACTTTGTAGAGAACTACAGTCTATAGCCACACCGTGAGGTGCAATCACAATATTACAACTCGACACAGGTTTCTATATTTGTGCACATCGCATTCATTCATGCGAATGGTAGTACAGAGGATGACAGAAAGATCATAAGGGAGTATAATTTCTATATTAGTGATGATCGCATGCATTCTACAGAGTTCGTGCAAGGTTGCTTTCAGGTGTTCTACAATGATTTGGCTAGAAGGGGCATATCGTTCAGTCAGCATATCATATGGTTAGATAATTGTGTGTCACAATTCAAGAACTCACAGAATTTCTATTGGCTGAGTAGGAGGCATAATTTTACAGGTATTCAACATATGTGGAACTTTTGTGAGGCCGGGCATGGAAAGGGGGAGCATGATGGTGCAGGAGTATGTATCAAAAGAGCCATAGCACGAGAAGAGTTAAAGTATAAAGACAATGCAAAGTTGATAGATGCAAAATTGATTGTCGAGTGGTGTAATGCTTCCATGGGTCTAGGTAATGAAGGTAAGTCTTTAGTTCGTAGATTTTTTTGATTGATAGATGATACTAACATTGCACCATATGAGGATTGTTGTACACTGACAGGATCAAATGAGATGCACTCTTTCAGAAGCTCAATTGCAGGTTCATGGAGTATCCATACACGAAAGATGTCATGCTTTTGTTCTTCCTGTACAATTCAAGTTTGGGATGAGTGCGAGTCAAAGGAGTGGGTTGATGAATGGCAGTTAAGTTATCTTAGCCCACTTGACACGTATCGACCCCCGACGGCACTGGAACTAACATAGATGGAATCGTCAGTTGACTTTGACCACATATCAGATTTAGTTCAACCAGGTAATAGAGGGCACGTATATGCATCTAATTTCATCTAGTTCAACCAGGTAATGTCATCTTACTTTGTAGTGTTTTTGTAATGTTGACTAATTTAATCTAATTTGCTACACATATCAATGTAGGGCACGTATATGCAGTTATTGTAGATGAAGATAATGAAGAGGGAACAAATTATTACTTATGTCATTGTGTTGAGGCCAAAAAGAAATTGGAGGCTCCTGTTACAGATGCAGAAAACATCGAATACCCTACAGGATCAGTGGTTATTACTAGAACATGGCTTAGAAGGTACCCACATAAGAGTGTTAATATTTAGCTATTTCAGGACTTTGACATGCATCAGAAGATTCTTCATTACTCGAACCTTGTTGTGGCATCCAATGTTCATTTGATAAAGTATCAGGGTAGACCTTTGAACAAAATATTGTGGAAGGTGCGTGAGTCTAACCATGAAGCAATACTTGACACAATAAAGAGTAGAGCAGACCCGGATGGTTCATTGGATTAATTTGTAAGTATTCACATTGATTTTGTAAAGTTATGTTACATTGAGTTGTAAGTATGCACATTAATTTGTAAGGTTTGTCTTTTTTTATTTCCTCCTACATTTTTACACATATGTACACATTTTTACATCATCATGTTATGCATTTTTGGTGTCCTGCTCTTGATGCGACCAAACTCATAACTCACCCTACTAGACACCATTTGATGATCTCTCCAACACTCTGGATCCAGGGCACCCAATCATGATGATGACCTATATACCATTCTCCCAAGGCGCTCATAATGAATGAAAAGAAGACCAAGGGAGCCCAAGCTTAATAGACTTATTTCTTTCAATTTTGATGATCCAAACTCTTGCAATATGACATCCACTTTCATGCCTTTAGATCTTCCTTCACATATAGGGTGCCAAATCAAGTTGAAAAATCTACATAAGGGTCCCAAACTGGATGAAAGGAGACATGAAATGCGCCTTAGGACTCCATGCTAAGGTTTGAGCCATTAAAGTCTCTTGATATTAGGCGCTCATGATGATGAAACTTAGAGCTTTTTCCTTTCCTATGCGCTCATCTAAGATGTTTGAATGATAAGGAGCGCCTCGACCTCTATAATGTACATTGGGCACCAAATCAAGGTGATTTTAAGTCACTTTGAGTCATTTGGGGTCAGTTTAAGTCTTTGAGTCATGTTGCAAAAAAGTGTCAATGATGTCAAGTTGCACAAAGCAACTTTTGCATTTTTGGTGTCCTGCTTGTGATGTGACCAAACTGACTATTCCAACGCATCCGAATGGGTACATTTATGCTAGGCATGGTCCTGTTTTTCACCCAAACATGTCAAAACAGTCGGAGCTACATTGTACCGACGATATCCCTAAAGAGTCCAAAGTGCAAAAAGGCAGCAATCTTTGATGAGATGTTACTCGAAAACCGTGTCACTTAGAAATATTCTGTCTAAGGCAACACGATCACGTAGAGTGCCTCTACAATAATCTCTCTTAGTTTTTTATAGCTTTGAGGCATTTTCCCGTGGTAAAAGGTTTTTTGCTGCCCCAAAAATCGTCAGAAGGAGGTAGTGTAAAGTTGCAAAGGGGTGTAACTTTCGTCCTGCTCCTGATGCGACCAAACTGACTGTTCCAACGCATCTGAATGGGTACATCTACACTAGGCATGGTCCTATTTTTCACCCAAACATGTCAAAACAGTCAGAGCTACATTGTACCGACGATATCCCTGAAGAGTCCAAAGTGCAAAAATGCAGCAATCTTTGACGAGATGTTACTCAAAAACCGTGTCACTTAGAAACATTCTGTCTAAGGCAACGCGATCACATAGAGTGCCTCTACAATAACCTCTCTCAATTTTTTATAGCTCTGAGGCATTTGCCCGTGGTGAAAGGTTTTCTGCTGCCCCAAAAATCATCAGAAGGAGGCAGTGTAAAGTTGCAAAGGGGTGTAACTTTTGTCCTGCTCCTGATGCGACCAAACTGACTATTCCAACGCATCCAAATGGGTACATTTATGCTAAGCATGGTCCTATTTTTCACCCAAACATGTCAAAACAGTTAGAGCTACATTGTACCGACGATATCCCTAAAGAGTCCAAAGTGCAAAAATGTAGCAATCTTTGATGAGATGTTACTCAAAAACCGTGTCACTTAGAAACATTCTGTCTAAGGCAATGTGATCATGTAGAGTGCCTCTACAATAACCTCTCTCAGTTTTTTATAGCTCTGAGGTATTTGCCCGTGGTGAAAGGTTTTCTGCTGCCCCAAAAATCATCAGAAGGAGGCAGTGTAAAGTTGCAAAGGGGTGTAACTTTCGTCCTGCTCCTGATGCGACCAAACTGACTATTCCAACGCATCCAAATGGGTACATTTATGCTAGGCATGGTCCTATTTTTCACCCAAACATGTCAAAACAGTCAGAGCTACATTGTACCGACGATATCCCTGAAGAGTCCAAAGTGCAAAAAGGCAGCAATCTTTGACGAGATGTTACTTGAAAACTGTGTCACTTAGAAACATTTCGTCTGAGGCAACGGGATCACGTAGAGTGCCTCTACAATAACCTCTCTCAATTTTTTATAGCTCTGAGGCATTTGCCCATGGTGAAAGGTTTTCTGCTGCCCCAAAAATCGTCAGAAGGAGGCAGTGTAAAGTTGCAAAAGGGTTTAACTTTTGTCCTGCTCCTGATGTGACCAAACTGACTATTCCAACGCGTCTGAATGGGTACATTTATACTAGGCATGGTCCTATTTACGCTAGGCATGGTCCTAGGTAGAGCACCTTCAGACTTTGACAGTGAAGTGCCTTAAGGAGTTGGATGATGTTTTTAGCGCCTTAAGGATGATGATGGAGCGCCTTGGAGTCAGGTTAGCCTGGAGCACCTTAAGAAGGTAAAGCACTTCAAATGTAAACACAAGTGTTTTGAGCGCCCTAATGAGAAGTTGTCTTGGCACCATAAGTTGTTCAAACCAAGATATGCGCCTTGGATAGTTGCAAAGACCTAATTTAGCGCCTAAGGTTGGAAGACTCTTTGTGAGCGCCCAGTGTTTGAAAGCTCTTTGTGTTTGGTGCATTAAAATGAATTTGACACCTAAGTAGTATTGAAACACTCAACTGAGCGCCTAAAGCCCATGAGAGAAGTGATATGCACCTTGATAGGAATATCATGGAAGATGAGTTTACTGAATGGCACCTTAGAGAGAACCTATTGATCCTTTGCTTTGACAAGATTTGGGCGCTAGAATGATCCTTAATAAATGGAATGTATCTACACCAATTTTGCGCCTTTAGGGAAGTGATGGTGTCCAGATGAGTTTTGAGTCCCTTTGAGTGTTGAGATTGTTAGAGATAGGTGCCTTGATGAATGAAATGCACCTTGAAGACCATGTGCGCCTAGAGAAGATAAGTGCCTAGTTGAGATAAAGAGGTGTTTTTGGTACCTAGGGAAGAAGAGAGGTAAATTCAGGGAGATAAGTGCGCCTAAGAGTTTTAGCACCCTCAATCAAATTGCACCTTTTTGCCTTGGAGAATATAAGATGAGGATTTGAGTTGAAAGTTTGAGAAAGTAGATTGAGCACCCTGCGTTGGAGGAATCAAGTTGGATAAGCACTTGAAGAACTTGCATTAAGTGTTTTAGCGCCTTGGTATGGTTTGGAGTGCCTTGTTGAGGAGATACCCTGATTTAATCCAAGATAGAGTGCCCTAGAATTGAATATGCGCCTTGTTGGAGGAATATATGTGCCTTGTTGGAGAAAGATACGCGCCTTGAATGAGAGTTTGTGTGCCTTAACCAAGAATGATGATTAAAGTCACAATCTCATGTTTGTGCGCCTAGGTCTAGAAGTAAGATTTGAGCACCTTAGGATAGGGTTTTTTGCACCTTGTCTTGGAGAGTGAATTTGCGCCTTGGATGATGTTGAAGCGCCTTGGGATGAAATGCACCCAAACTTACAGAGGGCCTTCAGTGAGGGAGTTGAAGAGAGTGCTTAGAGGAATGATAGCCTTAAGATCAAACTAAGTACTTAGAAACCTAAGATTAGCACCTTATTTGAAGTTATACACCTATTCTGGCGCCAGAGAGTGAGTTTGAGTGTGAAGAAGTGAATGTCTGCACCTTGAAGGGGATACAAAGGGAAGATGATGCACCTTGATGGGTTGATGATGGAAATTTGTGCTTTGGAGCTAAATGTGTGCCTTGAATCTAAATGATATTTGAGTGCTTAGAGGTAAATAGGGGCGCCTTTGAGAATTCTTTGTGCTTTAAGGAATGGATTGTGGCGCTTTGGACTAAGGTAAGTCCTGAACACTTCCAATGATTTTAAGGAGCGCCTTGAAGGAGATAGTACCTAGAGAAGAAAAGATGTCAAGTTTTAACACCTTGGAAGAAATTCCAGATAGTGGCGCCTTCACAGGGTTTTCCAAGTTGGCGCCTTGGTTTGGGATGATCATGCTAAGAAAGAAAATGTGCCTTCAGCAAGGTCACATCAAGTCCAACATGTCAATACTCTTCATCACTAACGTCATGTTGAAATTTCAAGGCATCTATCCATTCAAGTTCTCTGAGGAATATCTTGCAAGTGTACTTCATCAATGATAGACATTCATCCATCCGAGTTTCAAGATCTCTCAATCTTCAAAGTTTCAAAGTCCACAACTCCAAGAGGGTCACTCCAAGGGTCGTCATGAAGGATCACTTCATCTTCATCTTATCATCAAGCAAGGCTTCATCCAGTCCTAGAGAGATCTCTACTTCATGTCATCATCATCTACTCTTAAGATGATAATCCTTGGAAGTCAAGTGTTTCAAAGATTCTTTGAGAAATTGACAAGTTGTAACCTAGGCGCCAAAACCCCTGAGAATCCTCCTATCTGGTGCCTAGTTAGAAGAACACTAATATTGCACCTAAGTGAATTTGAGTGTCAATATAGAGTCATCAAACCCCACCAGACGTTCATCCATGTCTCTACCACCTCAAGGAAGCGCCCAGCTTAGGATGGCGCCTAGTCTGGTCTCTACTACCTTCAGTTGGCGCCTAACCCTAAGAGTCTTGCAACTATGACGTTCATCCATGCAACAAGCAAGGTGATGCTCCCTTGTGATATTGTGAGGTGTTGACATTCAGTTGACATCATTGAGTTTGATTGAGTTGATCAAGTGTAGATGCCATTGTAAACATCAAGGCTTCAAGGCCTTTCTTTTGTATCTCCATTGAATAAGTTGTAACTTCATGCTATTGAAAGCATTATCCATGTAATAAGACATTGCAAGTTGATTGAGTCAAATAACTAGACAAGTACCCAACTCTAAGGTTGATTCATTCAAGTAGTTATCTTTGATGTATATCTTTGTGTTGTTGAAGTAGTTGATGAATTGATAGCAAGTAAAATTATTTAAGTAAGGAAAAATTTTCGTAGAACTAGTTGGGTATCTTACTGTCATGTCCCCATTTCCAGCCTGATCATCAAATGAAGAATGAGTTAGCCTATTCCTCATTCCCGGAGGCTAATTCGAAAAAATGAGGGAATGAATTGGTTTTTGACTAACTTAACTTTTGTTTTTTGCAGGAACAAAGTCAGAAACTTGAAATTAGTTAAGTCTGAATGCTAAACTTGACTAAGGCAGGACTCATAGAGTCAGGGTGCACTTTCTTGCTTGCTCAATGTCAAATGTGCGCCTAACCAAGAATCATGGAGTTTTGGCGCCTTCAAGGAATAGCACATGAAGGAACTTGGGAGGTCAGGTGCTTGTAAAAGGGAACACCTTGGAACATCTTCCAGGGGTTGAAGTAGTAAGAAAACATCAAGTGAGTCTAGGCGCACTCCCTTGTGTGAACAGTTTAGCTCTAGCACCTAGCCACAGAGTGAACCAGAAGAAGTAGTTTAGACATTAGAAGATAGGCGCTCATTCTACAATGAAGCATTCCACCTTCCTAGTCAACAAAGACTTGAAAGAATTGACAAGGGAAGCCAAGGTGCACCTTCTACTTGTTTCCACCTCCAGAATGCACCTAACCTTGAAAGGGGGTTCAAAGATGTTTGTTAGACCTTTTCACTCAAGGCGTTCACCTTAGGCGCACTTTCTAAGTCCTTGTCACCTCAAGGAAACACCTAGTTTGGAAGGCACTTGCCCTGTTCTCCACTCCTTTCAATTGATGCCTAGAACATAGAATGCATGAAAGGAGCGCCTAGACTCCAGAGGGCTCATTTGGGTGCCTAGCATTTAAAACACTTTCGTAATGATGATGTTTTGGCACCTACTCTTGGAAACAATCCAGAGCATCCATAAACTCTAATTGGCGCCTAATGTTGACAAGGCACAACTTCAGGAGGAGGTCACCTCAACTTGGCGCCCAAGTCAGAAAAACCTGTAAATCCTTCAAATATGCGCCTACCTTGTGAGGTGATGAGTTGAACATTCCAAATCTTCAAATGTTGCTCAAGTAAGGAAGACATTGTAACATCAAGGCTTCAAGGCATGTCCTTGTATTTCCATTGAATGAGTTGTACTTCATGCTATTGAAAGCATTTTCCATGTAATAAGACATTGCAAGTTGATTGAATCAAGTAACAAGACAAGTACCCAACTCTAATGTTGTTTCATTCAAATAGTTATCTTGATGTATATCTTTATGTTATTGAAGTAGTTGATGAATTGTTAGCAAGTAAAAGTGTTTAAGTAAGGAAAAATTTTCGTAGAACTAGTTGGGTATCTTACACTTACACCATGCCTATCCATCAAACATCACAATGCAATCAAAATCTTAACAACATGCCCATGATCCAAGATCAAGTGCAATCATGCAAAGATATGATCAATCACAAGCCTATTAAGAATGAACTAGAGTCTTCTAGTACCATATTTTTCCATCAAACACCATCATGTAATCCATGGCCTATCAAGCCTATCAAAGAAAATGCAAACATCCTATGTAATACAATCGGACTTTAAATATTTGAAGTAGCCATCTACAAATATCCATTCAAAAGTGGATTTATAATGCAAGTATGGATGCCATCAATAAAAAAGATTTGTATTAACCAAATATCCATATAGGCATACATCAATATCTGTCGATATAAGTATAACATATATAGAAAATAGCCATATAGGCTTACAAGAATGCCATATAGGCATACAATGTCAACTATGTACAATACAAAATATATGTCCACAAATGCCATATAGGCATACAACAGAGGAACACAATAAAAAGTCATTCCCCTCTGGCTGGTGAAGAGAATAAATCATGAGCAGCCTTTGATATTCTAGGGGATGGAGACATGCATGTGGGTGGTCTACTACAAACCCGAGGGATACTCCTCCTATTTAGTTCTTCCTGCACCTTTACCTGTTACAAAAAAAATTATAGACATTAATATATAGAAATTACATGTTATAAAAAAATGAAACATTTAACAAAATAATCACTTACCGCTAACATATAATCTGTCTCCTCGCTTGCCTCAGTAGCAGGAATAGGCCCTGGTGATGTCATGTCCTATAGAAACCATCCAGATAGAAATTAAACTTCAAATCAATAATCTTTTGATTTTTCAAAAATAGACAACTATAACAATGAATGTAAATTGAAATTTACTAATCTGTCTCATACCCCTGTTAATGCCATAGAGCTATGAATCGCAGAGGCCACACCCTGCTCCATTGCCCTATGAACATGGGGAGGTGTATCCGCAGCCTGCATCATCTAGAAATAAAACAACATTATTCAATTACGAAAACTATAATAGTGATGCAAATCATGGCTCCTAACATACACACACGTTCATCTAAACATGGAAGTACACACAATAAAACAAACAAATCACATACAAAAATTTAGTAAGTACAATTCATTCATTAAACTATTTATTTTATTACCTCCGTAAAGCTTTGAAGTCCACCATCGCTGGCAGGTGTTGCCATGAAATCTATAGTGTTAACCTATTCAACATCCAAAATTGGAAATTAGAATACCATTCATATAACGATGCTATTCACATGTAATATTTATAATTGTTTACTAGTTACATACCTTGACAGTAGATGATCTAGTGAAAAATGTAGGTGGAGAACCACTGAAAACTGCATCGACGCTATGACCCTGAAATTTTATTAAAATCATCAATTTAAATTAGTTAATCTTGTATTTCAAAAATGAAATTTAATAAATTAAATTCAATAAACTTGCTAATATTTACCTGAGTATCAAGGCCGAAAGTCTCACTCAGGAGGGTATCTGTCATCACCATCTGCTCAGCTGTAGATGTAGCCTGTGCACCTGCATCCTGACTGTCCATGGGGTCATAACCACAGGTTGACCCGCAAGCCTGGCAAGTATGCGGTGGGACCCTACTCCTCGCACTATCTTCCAATCCACTCTGTGTTGCAGGATTGGCATGCTCTATGATGCTCTCGGTCAAGGCACTAATCGACCTCAGTGTATTGACCTCAACACTCTCCTTCACAATGGAAGGGATAGAAACATGCTCGTGGGCTGGTCTACTGATTACTCATCTCACTACCTGCTGTGGGTCAAGACATGCCCCTGGTCTATCCTGTGCTGAGCCCCCACCTCTACCCTGGAAGTTCCCGCATATGAAAATAGTTTGGCACTTTATTGAGGACAAACTCGCAGTAGAGTTTCCTCAAAAAGTATTGCGGGACCTCATTATTATTGCATGGAGGATGGTCAAAAACCATCGACCACCTCTGCCCGAAATTGTCCCTTATCACTTGGTTGTTGCACCAATGGATAGGGAACCTCTTGCATGTAATGGGTGGAGGTTGATTTGTTTGTGGGTTTGTGAAAATTGAACACAAGTCTACTTTTGTAATTTGTAATTTTTTGACATCTTGGTATGACAATTTATCTCCATAGTAATCTCTAAACTCTCTTTTTATCGGTCCAACTAGTTATTTGCTTGCTAATTGAATTTACATTTGATAACATAGACTCACGAGATTCGGCAAGTGTGGACCTATGCAAGGTTGAAGTGGAAGGATCTTTCAACCTTGCAATTATATCTTCAATTTGTTTTTGTTGTTTTCAATTTCCCCCATTATATTATCTTGTGTTCCAGGGGCATGTCGAGGAATGAATGGAGGAGGTTGTTGTTCTGCAGGTATTTCCTCCTCAGGATTTTGTGGATTTTGAGGAGGAGGAGGAGGAGGAGGTGCATTAACATTTCCTACAATTAACGAAATATACATCAAAAATTAACAAAAACCTACCTATTTAGGAAGAAATTCAAATAAAAAAACAAAGATAACTCACCCCTTTGGCGTGCTCGACGTCGCGGTGGCATTTTGGCGATGAATCGACAAGCCTTTTGTGTTGATTGGCATTTTGTAGAATGCGAGCGCATTTTTGAGGGTTTTGAAGCCGCGGGTAGAGGAGAAATTCAGAATGAAATGAAATGACAATGCTTTTTTTTTAATTTATAAAAGGTTATAACGTGAGCGCGTTATAACACGCTCGCGTTATGGCTCGGTAATAACGAGCCTAAGGCTTGTCATTACCAAGCCATAACGCGAGCGCATTATAATGCGAGCGCGTTATAACGCGCTCGCGTTATGACTTAAATTTTTTTGAAAATTTTTTGGCCACTTTTTGGCCCCCCATCTTCTTGCACTTACCCGTGGACACATCCTAAAAAATAGAATTTTGGCTGTGCCACCCCTATAAATTTTGAAAACTAATTAAAAATTATTTTTTTCTTTTTTTAATATTTGTAGAATGGAGTCTAGTTTCTAAATATGTAATTTTTTTGAAATTTCAATGAATAGTTAATTTACAATGAAAAAAAGACCAAATAGTGGTTTTTGCCCAAAAATAGACACACAAACAAAGTAAATTAAAGATGAAAGGCTTAACATTGTTAAAATGTGAAAAAAATCACATCATCAAATAGCTAAGAGAAAGCCTAACATTACCCAGGTGTTTGATTTGTTCGACCTTGAAACACGTGCAAATCTGAGGGTTAGCACGAACGAAATTATGTGAAATCTTGAAGAATATGGAAAAACACGTCTGTTACTATTCATAAGGACTCCAAGCCTTTGGGTTGGAAATCCAAAGCAAATCCCAAGCCCAAGGCTTTGGATTCCCAAAGCAAGACATAATGTGAGCGTGTTATGTTTTGCTTTGCATTTTTCCTTTTCCGCAAGTCTGTTGTTTGTCATGTTTGACATAACGCAAGCATGTTATAACACACTCGCGTTGTGTTCCCCTTAAATTTTTTTATGTTCAAGGCTATTAATCATGTATGTATGTATGTATGCCTATATGTATGTATGTATGTATGTATGTATGTATCTATATATGCCTATATGTATGCCTATATGTATGTATGTATGTATCTATGTATGCCTATATGTATGTATGTATGTATCTATGTATGCCTATATGTATGTATGTATAGTGTCAAGGGTAGAGGAGGGTAGAGATGGGAGTGAGCCAGATAGGGGAGGAGAGGGGTGGATAAGGATTGAGTGATTAAGGTTTAAGGTTGAGGGTTGAGCGTTTAGGGATAGGATTTAGAGTTTAGGGATAAGGGATTAGAGTTTAGGACCTTGACGGATTAGGATTTAGGGTTGAGGCTTTAGGGATAGCGTTTAGGGTTAAGGGTCGAGGGATTAGGTTTAAGGTAGACTGCTGAGGGTAGAGGGATTAGGGATAGGGTTTAACGTTGAGGGATTAGAGTTTAAGGTATAGTTTAGTAGTTCTCGTGGATAGAGCCAGTAAACAATGGGAGATTATTTGCCTGTTTCATAACAATATACCTTCCCTAAGTGCGGGGTGGACAGCAAGAAACATAGATGTACCCCAATGCAAATATTTTCTCATAATGATCATCCTTCTGATTTCAACTATTAATTACTCACTGTGGATGTACCATACGCAAAGCTTTTCTCATAGGGTTAAAGGTATAGTGTCGAGGGTTGAGGGTTTATTTATAATGTTTAGGGTTGAGGGTTGAGGGATTAGGTTTTAGGGTTGATGGATTAGGGTTTAAGGTATAGTGTTGAGGGTTGAGGGTTTAGGGATAGGGTTTAGGGTTGACGGATTAGGGTTTAGGGTTGACAGATTAGCATTTAATGTCGAGGTTATGGTTAGAGTGTCAAGGGTAGAGGGATTAGGGATACGGTTTAGGGTTGAAGGTTTAAGGATTGAGGGTTGAGGCTTTAGGGATGAGGGTTTAAGGCTTAAGATATAGTATCAAAGTGTTGAGGGTGTAGGGATAGGGTTTAAGTTTTAAGGGTTAAGGGTTGAGGGATAGGGATTAGGGTTTAAGGTTTAGTGTTGAGGGTCGATGGTTTAGGGATAGGGTTTAGGTTTGAGGGATTAGGGTTGATGAATTAGGGTTTAATGTTGAGAGTTGAGGGTTGAGGTTGAGGGATACGGTTAATGGTCAAGGGATTAGGGTTAAATAAGAGTGTCGAGGGTAGAGGGATTAGGGATAGGGTTTAGGGTTGAAGGTTTAATGATTTAGGGTTGAGGCTTTAGGGATGAGGGTTAAGTGATTAGGGTTTAAGATATAGTGTCAAGTGTCGAGCGTGTAGGGATAGGTTTTAGGGTTCAAGTTTTAAGGGTTAAGGGTCAAGGGATCAGAGTTAAGGGTTGAGGGATTAGGGTTTGATGTTGATGGTTGAGTACATTGAGGTTTGAGGGTTAAGGGTTTCAGGATAGGGTTGAGGGTCGAGGGATTAGGGTTAAGGGATAGCGTTGGAGGGTTTAGGGATAAGGGATTAGGGTTTAAGGTATAGTATCAAGCTCGTTGAGGGTCTAGGAATAGGGATAGTGTTTAAGGTTTAGAGATGAGGGATTAGACTTGAGGGATGATAGATGACAGATTAGGGTTGAGGGATTAGGGTTTAGGGATATGGTTTAGGGTTAGGGTTGAGGGATTAGAGTGAAGGGTTGAGGGATTAGGATTTGACATTGAGGGTTGAGGGTTTAGGGTTTAGGGTTTAGGGTTTAGGGATAGGGTTGAGGGTTGAGGGATCAGAGTTAAGGGTTGAGGGATTAGGATTTGATATTGAGGGTTGAGGGTTGAGGTTCGAGGGTCAAGGGTTTAGGGATAGGGTTGAGGGTTAAGGGATTAGGGTTAAAGTAGAGTGTGGAGGGTATAAGGATTAGGGATAGGGTTGGAGGGTTTAGGGATAAGGGATTAGGGTTTAAGGTATAGTATCGAGTCTGTTAAGGGTTTAGGAATAGGGTTAGCATTTAGGGTTTAGGGATGAGGGATTAGAGTTGAGGGATGATGGATTAGGGTTGAGGGTTGAGGGATTAGGGTTTAGGGATAAGGTTTAGGGTTGAGGGCTGAGGGATTAGGGTTTAAGGTATAGTGTTGAGGGTTTAGGGATAGGGTTTAGGGTTGAGGGATTAGAGTGAAGGGTTGAGGGATTAGGATTTGACGTTAAGGGTTGAGGGTTGAGGGTTTAGGGTTTAGGGATAGGGTTGAGGGTTGAGGGATCAGAGTTAAGGGTTGAGGGATTAGGGTTTGACATTAAGGGTTGAGGGTTGAGGTTTGAGAGTAAAGGGTTTAGGGATAGGGTTGAGGGTCGAGGGATTAGGGTTAAAGTAGAGTGTGGAGGGTGTAAGGATTAGGGATAGGGTTGGAGGGTTTAGGGATAAGGGATTAGGGTTTAAGGTATAGTATCAAGTTTGTTGAGGGTTTAGGAATAGGGATAGAATTTAGGGTTTAGGGATGAGGGATTAGAGTTGAGGGATGATGGATTAGGGTTGAGGGTTGAGGGATTAGGGTTTAGGGATAAGGTTTAGGGTTGAGGGTTGAGGGATTAGGGTTTAAGGTACAATGTTGAGGGTTGTGGATTTAGGGATAGGGTTTGGGGTTGACAGATTAGCATTTAATGTCGAGGTTAGGGTTAGAGTGTCAAGGGTAGAGGGATTAGGGATAGGGTTTAGGGTTGAAGGTTTAAGGATTGAGGGTTGAGGCTTTAGGGATGAGGGTTTAAGGCTTAAGATATAGTGTCAAGTGTTGAGGGGGTAGGGATAGGGTTTAAGTTTTAAGGGTTAAGGGTTGAGGGATAGGGATTAGGGTTTAAGGTATAGTGTTGAGGGTTGATGGTTTAGGCATAGGGTTTAGGTTTGAGGGATTAGGGTTTAGGGTTGATGAATTAGGGTTTAGTGTTGAGAGTTGAGGGTTGAGGGTTGAGGTTGAGGGATAGGGTTAATGGTCAAGGGATTAGGGTTAAATAAGAGTGTCGAGGGTAGAGGGATTAGGGTTTAAGGTATAGTATCGAGCCCGTTGAGGGTCTAGGAATAGGGATAGCATTTAGGGTTTAGGGATGAGGGATTAGATTTGAGGGATGACGGATGACGGATTAGGGTTGAGGGTTGAGGGATTAGAGTGAAGGGTTGAGGGATTAGGATTTGACGTTGAGGGTTGAGGGTTTAGGGTTTAGGTTTTAGGGATAGGGTTGAGGGTCGAGGGATCAGAGTTAAGGGTTGAGGGATTAGGGTTTGATGTTGAGGGTTGAGGGTTGAGGTTCAAGGGTCAAGGGTTTAGGGATAGGGTTGAGAGTAGAGGGATTAGGGTTAAAGTAGAGTGTGGAGGGTATAAGGATTAGGGATAGGGTTGGAGGGTTTAGGGATAAGGGATTAGGGTTTAAGGTATAGTATCGAGTCTGTTGAGGGTTTAGGAATAGGGATAGCATTTAGGGTTTAGGGATGAGGGATTAGAGTTGAGGGATTAGTGTGTAGGGATAAGGTTTAGGGTTGAGGGCTGATGGATTAAGGTTTAAGGTATAGTGTTGAGGTTTTAGGGATAGGGTTTAGGGTTGAGGGATTAGGATTTGACATTGAGGGTTGGGGGTTTAAGGTTTAGGGTTTAGGGATAGGGTTGAGGGTCGAGGGATTAGAGTTAAGGGTTGAGGGATTAGGGTTTGACGTTGAGGGTTGAGGGTTGAGGTTTGAGGGTCAAGGGTTTAGGGATAGGGTTGAGGGTCGAGGGATTAGGGTTAAAGTAGAGTGTGGAGGGTGTAAGGATTAGGGATAGGGTTGGAGGGTTTAGGGATAAGGGATTAGGGTTTAAGGTATAGTATCGAGTTTGTTGAGGGTTTAGGAATAGGGATAGCATTTAGGGTTTAGGGATGAGGGATTAGAGTTGAGGGATGATGGATTAGGGTTGAGGGTTGAGGGATTAGTGTTTAGGGATAAGGTTTAGGGTTGAGGGTTGAGGGATTAGGGTTTAAGGTATAGTGTTGAGGGTTGAGGGTTTAGGGATAGGGTTTAGGGTTGATGGATTAGGGTTTAGGGTTGACGGATTAGGATTTAATGTCAAGGTTAGGATTAGATTGTTGAGGGTAGAGGGATTAGGGATAGGGTTTAGGGTTGAAGGTTTAAGGATTAAGGGTTGAGGCTTTAGGGATGAGGGTTTAAGGCTTAAGATATAGTGTCAAGTGTTGAGGGTGTAGTGATAGGGTTTAAGTTTTAAGGGTTAAGGGTTGAGCAATAGGGATTAGGGTTTAAGTTATAGTGTTGAGGGTTGATGGTTTAGGGATAGGGTTTAGGTTTGAGGGATTAGGGTTTAGGGTTGATGAATTAGGCTTTAATGTTGAGAGTTGAGGGTTGAGGTTTGAGGTTGAGGGATAGGGTTAATGGTCAAGGGATTAGGGTTAAATAAGAGTGTTGAGGGTCGAGGGATTAGGGTTTAAGGTATAGTATCGAGCCCATTGAGGGTCTAGGAATAGGGATATCATTTAGGGTTTAGGGATGAGGGATTAGAATTGAGGGATGACGGATGACGGATTAGGGTTGTGGGTTGAGGGATTAGGGTTCAGGGATAAGGTTTAGGGTTAGGGTTGAGGGATTAGGGTTTAAGGTATAGTGTTGAGGGTTTAGGGATAGGGTTTAGGGTTGAGAGATTAGAGTGAAGGGTTAAGGGATTAGGATTTGACATTGAGGGTTAAGGGTTGAGGGTTTAGGGTTTAGGGATAGGGTTGAGGGTTGAGGGATCAGAGTTAAGGGTTGAGGGACGAGGGTTTGACGTTGAGGGTTGAGGGTTGAGGTTCGAGGGTCAAGGGTTTAGGGATAGGGTTGAGGGTCGATGGATTAGGGTTAAAGTAGAGTGTGGAGGGTATAAGGATTAGGGATAGGGTTGGAGGGTTTAGGGATAAGGGATTACGGTTTAAGGTATAGTATCAATTCTGTTGAGGGTTTAGGAATAGGGTTAGCTTTTAGGGTTTAGGGATGAGGGATTAGAGTTGAGGGATGATGGATTAGTTTTGAGGGTTGAGGGATTAGGGTTTAGGGATAAGGTTTAGGTTTGAGGGCTAAGGGATTAGGGTTTAAGGTATAGTGTTGAGGGTTTAGGGATAGGGTTTAGGGTTGAGGGATTAGGATTTGACATTGAGGGTCGAGGGTTTAGGGTTTAGGGTTTAGGGATAGGGTTGAGGGTCGAGGGATCAGAGTTAAGGGTTGAGGGATTAGGGTTTGACATTGAGGGTTGAGGGTCAAGGGTTTAGGGATAGGGTTGAGGGTCGAGGGATTAGGGTTAAAGTAGAGTGTGGAGGGTGTAAGGATTAGGGATAGGGTTGGAGGGTTTAGGGATAAGGGATTACGGTTTAAGGTATAGTATCAAGTTCATTGAGGGTTTAGGAATAGGGATAGCATTTAGGGTTTAGGGATGAGGGATTAGAGTTAAGGGATGATGGATTAGGGTTGAGGGTTGAGGGATTAGGGTTTAGGGATAAGGTTTAGGGTTGAGGGTTGAGGGATTAGGGTTTAAGGTATAGTGTTGAGGGTTTAGGGATAGGGTTTAGGCTCGACGGATTAGGGTTTAGGGTTGTGTTGGGTGAATATTTTGTCGTTAACTTGCTAACGGCAAAATGGGTATATTAGCCACAGCTATGATGAGACAAAGTCTCTCCTCTCAGCAAGGGGAGGTTCCCTCTAATTACTTAACTTGTACAAATCAAACAACTTATCAAATGTATGTACACTAAAAACTATGTTGGTGGTGGTTCCATCTCATCTCATTCTCTTTTTTCAGAATAGATGTTTATACTTCAAACTCTTGATATAAAACTTATAAATTATCACAATATCACAGAAACACAAAGTTTTCCGTTACCTCACTCACTACTTGTAACCAGAACTCTTTGAAGCAGAATGCAGCCCAAAGTCTTCACTCCTCTTCAATATGATAAAAGTAATTCAAATATAACAACTTGCAGCACAAAGTCCCCAAACTGTTGTATTTTCACAAACATGAACATATAACCCACAACCGATTTGATAACACAAAGTTTATCAGAATCAAATTTAGAGTGCTCTTCAATCACTTGAAACAAACTCCACCGTTCAATTATTATCAATTAAGATTATGATAGCAAGACATAAGAACAAAACTATCACAACACAAATAATCCCAAGACAAAGATTGGAATTGAACTTGCTTTCTTGTATTGATGAATATTTGAATACTGATTTTCACAATAAGCACAAAGTCTCGATTTGCTTTTCAATTCGCCAGAGTTTTCTTGCAATAGATAAAAGATAATATTTACAAAAGAGGTCCCCTTTATTTATAGGGAAAGACCTTGAGAAAATCTAGGAAAACTACAACTACTTTGACTTATTCAAAAATAGGAGTCCTTAATGACTTGGGACTTCCTATTTTTTACATGTAATTGCATATCAAAAATGTACATGTAAAAATATCCAAAACTGTTTTGAAAGTACATTTTAAAATTAGAAAATAAACTAAGGGAAAAACCAGCTGCTTCAATTTGTGTCACCACCTTTTCTCACGTGGTCATCATACATAGTGAAAGTCGCCTGCATTTCAATGCTATCTGGGTTGAATGTGTTTTTGAAGATCATCCTGGCCCTCACTATGGCATCCCTTACTGTAGTGATTGACTTGGCATGATTGGTTAACCTGGTTTTCAAATTGTCCAAGGTTAACTGGTTGTCTAATATGCTGTCCACAGAAGTTATTGAAAATACCTTGTCTTCAAATTCTTTCTGAAACATGTCCTCAAATTCCTTAACCATTTCTTCTACAGAAAGAAACTGGTTATCCTGTGATACCAATTTACAAGGCAACTCCTCCAGCTTATGCAAAATGTTAACATCATTTTCTTCACTGGTTTCCTTTGCAGCTTCGAGATCCTTGATCAAATTTCTTAGCACATTGCTCCTGTACATTAGAGCTTCCTTTGTTTCTATATATGAATCCCTGTTGGAAATGGCACCAATGGATATTAAAGTGCTCATTTTCAGCTTCCTCATTCCCACCCACTTATCATGAGTATCCTCTGTGTGCTCAATATCATGAGAGATGGCATCAATGAGATCGTTGAGTTCTGCCCTTACTCTCCTCATCTTATCCGTTTTCTCAAATACCTCCGTGAGCAAAGAGATTCCCTGGGATCGCATCCTGTCCAAGTACTCTTCAAGTACTTTCCCTCGGAGGTGAGTCTTTTCCGCTTTCAGGATGACAGGGTCTTCTACAGATACGTCCTCTGGAGTAACTGCTTCTGAATTCAACGTGATCTTTCTTACCACTGCAGTCAGCTGTTCTGCTTTTGCCTTGTAGTAGTCTTTCATTTCTTTTTCCCTGTCGAATTTCTGGATCAGGATGTCCATGGCTGACTGCATATCATTTTTAGCGCTTTCATGGGTGATTTTGCCCAATTCAACCCTAGAAATAGAATAGTCATTCATGTCAAAATTTTCAACAGTTGCATCCTGTGGGGGTTTTGCTATCTCTAAAATTTTATGCCCCTTATCTTCAAGTACCCTTGAAAGGATCTTTGGTTTCTTCGGAGCCTTAGGTTTTGCAGGTGCCAGCTTAGTGAAATCAAAATCATCTGGAGAGATGACTTGCTTTTTCCTCTTTGGCGTGTAAGCTGACAACCAAGGTGGCAGCAGAGAAGTATTCACATTGGAGTCCATTCCTATCACTGGTGTTACTGGAACTGTACTTGTGCTGGTGGTAGAAACAATAGGCGGGGTGTTGGTAAAAACCGCACCTGTTACATTGGCACTTGAAACTTGCTCAGTATTCATCACAAAATGATCAAACATAGAAGTATCTCCTATATCAAATGATGAAGAAGACAAACTAGGAATTGAATCGGAAGAATGGAGAACATTTTCAAAAGTGCCTCGGGGATTATCAAAAATTATTTTAGGAGGAGAGGGGGATTCAGAGGAAGGAATGATAATGGGGGAAGCAGGCACAGAGGGTGCAACAGGTGTATTGTCTTGTGGAGACAAAGCCTCTTTATCTTGTTGCTCTGACCCCTTGTCTTCGACATCCATATCTTCTGTAGCTGGCTCTTCAGTTGTTGGATCCTCGGCCGCTGGCTCCTCAACTTCCATATCTTTCACTTCAGGTTCCTTCTCAACAACTTTTGCTTTCTTTGTCACAAATCTGATTTTAGGTTTATGTGTTTTAGAGGATGATGGAGCATCACTCTTATTCTTCATTCTGTTTTCAACCCTCTTACCAGTCTGCTCTTGTACTTCAATTTCTGAACCAGTGAGGAATTCCTTCAGCGTAATTCCTTTATCTTCCAGCCACTTATTGGTGTTAGCCAATATGGGTTCAAATCTCTTCCTTAGGGAAGTCAGCTCCTTTTGGGACCATTGGATTGGCGGTAGAGGAGTACCAGCTATCTGTTCTACTTCATACTTGGCATCAACCCATTCACCATCATCCACAAGGTCCTCTGGAATATCAGCAAGTCCTAGGATTCAATTTGCTCTAGAGACAGCCTGCTATAGTCCAGTTTCCTGATGTCTTCCTCTGTTCTCAAATCTATCTAGACATCTTCCACCATGGGTTCATGGAACTGTGTTTTCCTCTTGATTTTATCCTTTACACCCCGGTAATCAAACTTTGGTCTCCTCTTGAATTGCTTCATGGTGACCAACTGCATTTCCGTCTCCATAGCCCTTGCCTTTGCGGCAGTCAATACTGAGTATCTGCCGATTTCTACGGGAAATCTGAAGCCAGGCTTCTTGAGTTCCATCTGTTTGTTATGCACGACAATCATTTGCCTGCACAACTCCATCAAGACCAATCTATCTGAAGGAAACCTTGGAAGCATATAAGGGTAGCCTTGGAAAAAGCCAACCCTCAAGTAGGAGAAAGATGGAAATTGCAAAAACATGCAACCAAAACCATTAACCACTGTCCACGCCTCATCTGAAATTCTTCTCTGCTCTAGTTGGGGATTAAAAAGACACAAGAATACAGCAAAGAATGCATCATTCACTCTCCTGAAATGGTGAATTAAACCTTTCAACGTTAGCTGAGAATAGTACTGGTATACTGGGACTACTCTTCTATCCCCTTCTAACGACAATCCTGGAAAAATCCTCATGGAGGCTGCAATGTATACCAGGTAGGAAGTCATGAAGAACTTGGAGGTAGTGGATACCTTCGTCAGCTGATCATGCAAAGCGTTACTGATTTGCTCTCCCCAAAAAATAACCTGCTTGCCTTGGAGTTAACCTTAATGAAAGGATACATCCATTCATGAAATTGTGAAGAGGATGACAAACCTCTTATCCTGCTGAGGAGGGTAATCAAGTCACCAACTTCTTCCACGAAATCACTTCGAGGAAAGCTGCGTGGCCATCTAGACAAACTTGACCTCGCAATCTTCAACCATTTGTTGTTGATTACTTTCTTTGCCTTCTCTGGATTCTTGTCATATTCCTTTTGAGCTTCGATGAAATCAAGATTCAACACCTCTGTTGCAGGAGGACACATGAACACCTTGTCAATGAACTCAGGATCCAACCTGATTATCACATTACCACTGGCGTCCACCACAGCTCTAATATCTTTGTTATAGAAATGTGCACACTGAAGAACAAATTCTGTATTGTGAGCCGCCACTGGGAAGGAGGATACCAGATGAATATTACTTTCCACTATCTTCCTCATCATAGCACTGGGGTTGCTCGACTTGGTTCTCTCTACAAACTCAGCCATATCAACATGGCCAATCTCTGTATCTCTAATATCTTCAACATTAGAGTGGACTGAGGTGATTGGGAAAACACCTTGATATTTGTACTTCATAGCTTTTGCCTTCTTCGGGGACAAGTCAGTCATTTGGACGAACTTTTACCGTGAAGAAGTTTGACGTCGAAAGGAGCTCCGCAGAAGAAACTGCAACAGAAATCATGATCATGCAATCAGGGAAAATATGGGCAATCTGGGAAAATTGCATGTTGACGATCACGACTATGGGAGTGCGCTTGAAAAAGGGCTATAGTGCGAGCTAGCCAAGGATCAGAGGAGAAGCGGGCTCGGGAAAATGAAATTGGAAATTTTCCAGTGTTAGGAAAATTTGAGATATTTTTTGCACAGGCGGCAAAATTCGCCGCCCTTGCATATGAGGGTTTTGGTATATTTGCATCGGCGGCGAATTTTGCCGCCTTTGCAGTTTGAGAGAACAGTGAGATGGTTGGAGCGGCAAAATTTGCCGTTGATGCAGGAAGGTGTGTTGGAGTATGAGCAGCAATTTTCGCCGATGCTGCATATTGATAACCAGTTGTAAGTTCATTGCTTTTTGATGTTCCGTCGGCGAATTTTGCCGACCTCACATGGAGGAAAGTTCTATATATGCCCGAGCGGCGAATTTCGCCGACGATGCGCTTGAAAAGTGGATTGAGGTTCTAGCGGTGAACTCGGGCGCTGTTGCATTTGATTAACACCTGCGAGTTTATGTGCGGGGGTCGAGATGTTCGCTGTTTTATCACTTGGCAAGGGTTACATGATCTCCGAGTAGGCTCGGTGAAATCCGCCATCAATGGGATGTGTGCGAGGTTCGGAGTATTAATACAACACAAGCCCTAGGGTTTTCGGGAGTAAAACCTAGGGTTTTCACAGGGTCGACAAAACAATGACTATGAAACGAAAAACAAAACAAAACACAAGGAAAAACAAAAACAAGAATCAGAACAAAGAATTCTGGAGAAACTGGGAAAGAGGAGACAAAAAACGAGAAAGAAACTTACCCGTGGTGGAAGTGGAAACCCTAGTGAAATCCTCAACGCTAGATCCGTCGGTGAATCAGAATGGTGCGATCAAGCGGAAGTTGAGGACGTTGAGTGAGTCGCGCAAAAGACTTGTGAACAAGGAATGACGAGCGACAAGAGGAAAAATGCTTTTAAAAGGCTAAAACCGGAGTTTAAACGCCTGGCACGAGTGGCCATTAATGGCACTCAATGGCAGAATCCCAAAGATCTCGTTCAGGCGGCAATTTCGACTGCTATGACATCCTTGTTGACAAACGTGCGACGTCGGCGAAAAAGGCCGCCCTTACATGGGCCAGGTGACTCCAATGAAAGATATGCGATGGCGGTGAATTTTACCGCTCTCGCATATTTGAACTCAAAGCGATGCAATAGTGGCAAATTTTGCCGACATTACATCAAAAACAAAAAAAGCTTAAGTAATATGTAAGAGCGGCAAATTTTGCCGCTCTTGCATATCAAGAGTCAAAAATTTACAAACTTAAAAATGACCAAAATTAACACCCTAACCAATTTATGACTCGAATTTTCCTCGCAAATATCAAGAAATTAATTCAAGGAAACGTCGCAAATGAGTTTTAAAATGTCAACTGACCTCGCATGAGAACAAGAAAATCTTTTCTCGATTTGCGATCTTAGAGTGTAGATTCACGAAACGGACAAGTTTCGTGGGGTTGTCTACAAAATGAGCGTAGCTGATTTTGAGAACAACAGGTTGATGGATTAGCATTTAATGTCGAGGTTAGGGTTAGAGTGTCAATGGTATAGGGATTAGGGATAGGGTTTAGGGTTGAAGGTTTAATGATTGAGGGTTGAGGCTTTAGGGATGAGGGTTTAAGGCTTAAGATATACTGTCAAGTGTTGAGGGTGTAGGGATAGGGTTTAAGTTTTAAGGGTTAAGGGTTGAGGGATAGGGATTAGGGTTTAAGGTATAGTGTTGAGGGTTGATGGTTTAGGGATAGGGTTTAGGTTGGAGGGATTAGGTTTTACGGTTGATGAATTAGGGTTTAATGTTGAGAGTTGAGGGTTGAGGGTTGAGGTTGAGGGATAGGGTTAATGGTCAAGGGATTAGGGTTAAATAACAGTGTCGAGGGTAGAGGGATTAGGGTTTAAGTTATAGTATCAAGCCCATTGAGGGTCTAGGAATAGGGATAGCATTTAGGGTTTAGGGATGAGGGATTAGAGTTGAGGGATGACGGATGATGGATTAGGGTTGAGGGTTGAGCGATTAGGGTTTAGGGATAAGGTTTAGGGTTAGGGTTGAGGGATTAGGGTTTAAGGTATAGTGTTGAGGTTTTAGGGATAGGGTTTAGGGTTGAGGGATTAGAGTGAAGGGTTGAGGGTCGAGGGATCAGAGTTAAGGGTTGAGGGATTATGGTTTGACGTTGAGGGTTGAGGTTCGAGGGTCAAGGGTTTAGGGATAGGGTTGAGGGTTGAGGGATTAGGGTTAAAGTAGAGTGTGGAGGGTGTAAGGATTAGGGATAGGGTTGGAGGGTTTAGGGATAAGGGATTATGGTTTAAGGTATAGTATCGAGTCTATTGAGGGTTTAGGAATAGGGATAGCATTTAGGGTTTAAGGATGAGGGATTAGAGTTGAGGGATGATGGATTAGGGTTGAGGGTTGAGTGATTAGTGTTTAGGGATAAGGTTTAGGGTTGAGGGTTGAGGGATTAGGGTTTAAGGTATAGTGTTGAGGGTTTAGGGATAGGGTTTAGAGTTGAGGGATTAGAGTAAAGGGTTGAGGGATTGGGATTTGACATTGAGGGTTGAGGGTTTAGGGATAGGGTTGAGGGTCGAGGGATCAGAGTTAAGGGTTGAGGGATTAGGGTTTGACGTTGAGGGTTGAGGGTTGAGGTTTGAGGGTCAAGGGTTTAGGGATAGGGTTGAGGGTCGAGGGATTAGGGTTAAAGTAGAGTGTGGAGGGTGTAAGGATTAGGGATAGGGTTGGAGGGTTTAGGGATAAGGGATTAGGGTTTAAGGTATAGTATCGAGTCTGTTGAGGGTTTAGGAATAGGGATAGCATTTAGGGTTTAGGGATGAGGGATTAGAGTTGAGGGATGACAGATTAGGGTTGAGGGTTGAGGGATTAGGGTTTAGGGATAAGGTTTAGGGTTGAGGGTTGAGGGATTAGGGTTTAAGGTATAGTGTTGAGGGTTTCTGTCGTCAAATGTAAATTTATGGGTTCAATTATATTGATTGCCTCTCCATTTTTGGGGTGTGGATGTTTTGGAATCAATCAGGAAGTCTTCAGGAGACTTTGTGGAAGTGGATTGGAAATTGCTTGACAGAACCCCTGCTATTTATGCTTGGATAAGGATTTGTCACAAACTAGAACTTCTGCTTCCAAAGAAGATCTATCTTTCTTCCTCAATGGGCATTTTCTATCAAGAACTTGATTATGAGGGCTTGCCTATTCATTGTTATGCCTATCATATGGCGGAGCATCTGGCAAGCTCTTGCAGGAAACAGGAAAAGTTCTCCCTCAAAAACCTTGTGGTCATTCAAGTCTGAAGGGGAAGGTTTGGAAAGAGTTGTGATCAATGCAAAGGATGTGATCAATCTATAGCAGGACAAAACGCGAGCACGTTATAACGTGCTCGTGTTTTGTCTTGCTATAGAAATGGTAAAAAATTGTTGACCCCTATGATCCAGGCTCACATGCTCTGTTTTCATACTGATTCTGCTCATGCTCCAACAAAAATGAAGTGCTTTCATGCTATTGGGAAGTTCACATTCACATTTGACACTTTGTACCACCTTTGCATGATCTTTCCACCACCTTTTCTACTTTGCCAACTTGAGAAGGAGGAAATAACATAGTTTTCACACCAAGTTTGATATATATCTATTCAAGTTTCAATTCTTGTAGTGTTGCAATGTTAATTGTGGTTCAAGTTTAGGAATTTAACATCATAGATTGATTAATAGTATTGTTGTTAGTAATTATATTTGAGTGTTATTCAATTTAACATTGAAAAGGAAGCAAGTGGTGAAAAACTCAAATTGTTGAGGAGTTTGATGCAAGAAGAAAAAAACACTACATAATTGGGTACTCTCTCCATTCGAATCTTCATTTTTTAGGTATGTCAAGTCTTTACATGCATGTTCTTTACATTTTCCTTATTTTGGATAGAATTACTTTATCATGCTTTATCATACATGTTTAAAATAGACACATTCCCAATCAAGAAAGCAGCCTACAATCTCACATGATGCCATGTATATTTTCTACACTTGGGCTCTTTAATAATTATGTGTAATAAACAGACCTTAACATACCATGATGTCAAACTATACAAGAATAAATCCTTACAACATAATAAAAATACAATCCCACTATTATCTTGTATTCATTTCTTAGGAACTAATATTGGTCTCTTTATCATGCTAAAGATAAATTCTCTGTCATGCCAAGGAAATGATCAAGAATTAAACCAACATAGGAAGAGATAGAAGCTAAGAATGCAAAGAAAGCAGTGGCTATGAGGGAACTTCGTGAGAAGAGGAAATTGGACACGATAAATGAAGACATACCAATTGAAGAGGAACCACAACCATCACAAAGAGATATGTTATTGGCGGCACAAAGAAAACGAATGCAAAAACTTCGTGATACGAGAGATTTGAATACCATAGTTGGAGACACGTCCTCTACCGCAAGTCAACATGTAGGGACACCATCTACCACATCTCAAATTGAGAGTACATCATCACTCACATGTGATGAAGGAGGTACACCATTGTTCCCACCTCAACCTCAAGGTATGTCATCCATTCCATCTTCGATCGAAGGTATGCCATCTAACCCATCTCATTTAAATATTGATGAAATTCCTAATGTTGAGATGAATTTACCTAACTTAACACCACCTAGAATTTTGCATAGAAAGCCAAAGTATTTGATTGATATTGATGAGAATATTTTGCAGCCAATGGAAGGTAAGATTCCAAAATGCACTTCTAGAAGATATGCTAATAAGATTTAGAGATTGTTCTTTGAAAAATTAAATGAGACTGCAAGATGTCAACTATTTGTTGAAATGATGCGAAGTATAAAGTATAGGTTTATCATGAAGATTCTTGAGTTGAGAACATTAGAGGCTTCAAGCGAAAAATCTATTGTCAAGAATCTAATGAGTGCGTATGAGAGTGTGGGTAACACCTCACACACAAAAAATAGTAATGTAACATGGTGTGTGATTACATCGACTATAGTAAGTAATAAAATGAGGAAATCTCGTCTCATTAGAAAGACGAGTCAAGAATTGAGAATTAATAGGAAAAATTTATCAAGAGCTATTGGAAGACGCCAAAGAATTGAGAACACTAATGCAGATGAATTATGGGCATTCTTAGGGAGACTACTATGAAAAGATAAACTAATTGTTGAAGCATTGAGATCACTAATTGAAGACTTTTGGAAGAATTACACAAGGGTATCTCCGAATCAAAGGGATGTGGTAAGAAGGACAATCAGTAGTCAGAACTGCGAGCCACATCCAAAGCATTTTTTGGATGAGACTCAAACACAGTTTTATGGTAAATTTCTAGAGAAGTATCCTCAAATTAAAATTTGTCAAAGATATTTTGAAATGCTAAAACCTTTCTATGTTAAGATAAATCACACATGCACTACTTGTTGTTGTAGATTACATATTGAATTTTCTAACCATTTTGATGCTTATAGGTCTATATGTTTAGATATGCATACTAACAATGATTTGTAGGGTTGTGCCATATGTGCCCCACCAACATCTTCAAGAGACTTCATATCAAGAGACAGCATTGGAACTAACACAGATGGAATCATCAGTTGACTTTGACCACATATCAGATTTAGTTCAACTAGGTAATATAGGGCACGTATATGCATCTAATTTCATTTAGTTCAACCAGGTAATGTCATCTTCCTTTGTAGTGTTTTTGTAATGTTAACTAATTTCATCTAATTTGCTACACATATCAATGTAGGGCACATATATGTAGTTATTGTAGATGAAGATAATGAAGAGGGAACAGATTATTACTTATGTCGTTGTGTTGAGGCCAAAAATAAATTGGAGGCCCCTGTTACAGATGGAGAAAACATCGAATACCCTATAGGCTCAGTGGTTATTACTGGAACATGGCTTAGAAGGTACCCACATAAGAGTGTTAATGTTTAGCTATTTCAGGACTTTGACATGCATTAGAAGATTCTTCATTACACAAACCTTGTTGTGGCATCCAATGTTCATTTGATAAAGTATCGAGGTAGACCTTTGAACACAATCTTGTGGAAGGTACGTGAGTCTGACCATGAAGCAATACTTGACACAATAAAGAGTAGAGCAGACCCAGATGGTTCATTGGATTAATTTGTAAGTATTTACATTGATTTTGTAAAGTCATGTTACATTGAGTTGTAAGTATGCACATTAATTTGTAAGGTTTGTCTTTTTTTAATTTCCTACTGCATTTATACACATATACACATTTTTACATCGTCATGTTATGCATTTTTGGTGTCCTGCTCCTGATGTGACCAAACTGACTATTCCAACACATCTAGATAGGTACATTTATGCTAGGCATGGTCCTATTTTTCACCCAAACATGTCAAAACAATCCAAGCTACATTGTACTGATGATATCCCTAAAGAGTCCAAAGTGCAAAAAGGCAGCAATCTTTGATGAGATGTTACTCAAAAACTGTCACTTAGAAATATTCTGTCTAAGGAAACATGATCACATAGAGAGCCTCTACAATAACCTCTCTCAGTTTTTTATATCTCTGAGGTATTTGCCTGTGGTGAAAGGTTTTCTGCTGCCCCAAAAATCATCAGGAGGCAGTGTAAAGTTGTAAAGAGGTGTAACTTTTGTCTTGCTCCTGATGTGACCAAACTGACTATTCCAACACATCCGGATGGGTACATTTACTCTAGGCATGGTCCTGGTTTTTACCCAAACATGTCGAAATAGTCTGAGCTACATTGTACCAACGATATCCCTGAAGAGTCCAAAGTGCAAAAAGGCAGCAATCTTTGATGAGATGTTACTTGAAAACCATGTCACTTAGAAATATTCCATCTAAGGAAACACGATTATGTAGAGTGCCTCTACAATAACCTCTCTCAGTTTTTTATATCTCTGAGGTATTTGCCTATGGTGAAAGGTTTTCTGCTGCCCAAAAAATCATGAGAAGGAGGCAATGTAAAGTTGTAAAGGGGTGTAACTTTCATCCTGCTCCTGATGTGACCAAACTGACTATTCCAACATGTCTGGATGGGTACATTTACGCTAGGCATGGTCCTTTTTTTCACCCAAACATGTCGAAACAGTCCGAGCTACATTGTACCTACGATATCCTTGAAGAGTCAAAAGTGCAAAAAGGCAGCAATCTTTGATGAGATGTTACTTGAAAACTGTGTCACTTAGAAATATTCTATCTGAGGCAATGTAATCATGTAGAGTGCCTCTACAATAACCTCTCTCAATTTTTTATATCTCTGAGGTATTTGCCTGTGGTGAAAGGTTTTCTACTGCCCCAAAAATCATCAGAAGGAGGCAGTGTAAAGTTGCAAAGGGGTGTAACTTTCATCCTGCTCCTGATGTGACCAAACTAACTATTCCAACACGTCCAGATGGGTAATTTATGCTAGGCATGGTCCTTTTTTCACCTAAACATGTCGAAATAGTCTGAGCTACATTGTACCGACGATATCCTTGAAGAGTCCAAAGTGCAAAAAGGAAGCAATCTTTGATGAGATGTTACTTGAAAATTGTATCACTTAGAAACATTTTGTCTGAGGCAACGTGATCACTAGAGTGCCTCTACAATAACCTCTCTTAATTTTTATATCTCTGAGGCATTTGCCTGTGGTTTAAGGTTTTCTACTGCCCCAAAAATCGTCAGAAGGAGGCAGTGTAAAGTTGCAAAGGGGTGTAACTTTCATCCTACTCCTGATGTGACCAAATTGACTATGATTGGAAAGACTCTTAATGAGTGCCTAAGTTTGAATTGATCTTGTGATTGAAAGTTTGGTGATGTATTGGTGCAAGATGATCTTTAGTTGAAGCAATCTAAGTTCTAGGAAGGGTTTATAAGTTATCAACCTCTTCACTAAGTTAGGCGCACTTTACAAGATTTCTTACCCAAGAGTTGCACCTCATTAAGACAAGGCGCATCTTAACCTCCAAGACTTTTCCAAAGAAGCGCTTTAGTTTATTAGCACCTTTGGACCTTGTTTTGCATTCTAAAAGAGAAGGCGCACTTTGGAGGCATTTTTAACCCAGATTGATGCCTAGGTATAGTCATCTCTCTGGAGCATTACAATGTGTTTTAAAATGAAGGAGGACATTTCATAAGTTGGGAAATTGATCACTGAAGACCTTGGAGTGGTTGAATTACTCTAAGAAACAAGGTGCATTTCCATGGAGTAGCATACTCTAGATAGCGCCTAATGCCATCAAGGTGCAATTCCACCCTCACTTTGGTGCCTATCATCAAGAAGGGGCATTGGGCATTCCTTGAACAGTTCTGAGCATTTGAAGTTCATGAAATCACCAAGGAATGTTGGGCGCCATTTGTATCCTCAACAAGCTTGAGTTTATGCCTAGACAAGTTGGTGCTTATTCATGTTTTAACTTCCCTCTTGAAGCGCCTAACTTGGGAAAAAGTTATCTTGTTGTTAGTCAAGTGTTTGATGTGTTTTTGAGACTCCAAAAGACTTCCTCTTGCTAGGCACTATTCTTGGCAACTACAACCTTCAACTGGTGCCTAGATCCTAAAGAAAAACACTTGCAAGTGTGGATGCACTTTCCTTGTGATGGAGCATCAAACTAGCACCTAGAAATCATAATGCATGAAGTGAGTGCCTAGGATCCTATTGGTCCAATAGGTGGTTTTGGGATCCATGTCAAGTCATTGGATTAGGTTGCCAACTCAGAATGATTTTCATGCACTTAGACTTCAAGGCGCCAAAACTAGTAGGAAAATATTTCAGAGGAAACCACGTTGATAAAAGTTGGGTAAATTTAACCTCCGAGTCTGGTTAGGCTCCATATAACAACAATATTTATATCGTGTCCCTTTGCTTTATGAAATAAGCAATATGTGTCAAGTCATAGGGATAACACTATGGTCCTTAGAAATTTCTCTGTGACTTTTGATAAGATTATCTACTATTATGTGGATTCTTGATAGTATTATCCCGATCCATTGGACTAGTGTGGCTATGAGGTTGGAAAGTGTTGCAACCTCCATCCTTTAAACTTCTCCACCTTGTTATGGGTTGTTTTGAGTATTTTCACTTGCTTTCTCTTCTAGAATATTTTCTAATGATACATGATGTGTCATAGATATCTCACATGCCTCCTATACTTCTTGCAAGTTTTTGTATAGATATCTCACATCATAGTCCATCTAGGTGGTCATTTCCCTAAATATTATGATAAGATAATCCTGTTAATGAACTTTGGATTGAATGAGAATCAACATGCCTATCCTATACAAGACTCTAAGTCCCTCGCCTATTGGTAGGACTTAATACCATCGGCACACTCAAAAACTCTTCTACTGACACACTGATCTCACCAATGACAACCTTCGGACCACACCCATCGGTGAACTCTAATCTCATTGGGCTGATACACCGATGGATTTTGACTGTTGGTGTGACCCCCTTCATCAGGAAATCTCTCAACTGCTCTTCTGATGCACCGATGGGATTATATTCTGATACATCGATGTCTTCGACTTCGAACCACACTCATCAGCAAGACAAACCACTATCAGAGAAGCCTAACCAAGGTCTGTCGATACGCCGATATGACTAACTCTTGACATCGATACAAGGTTCTTTTGAAGGCAAAGGGCGTGTAGGCTTATGGGGCTCAATTTGATGTATTTATTGAAAGCTCAAGGTGAATTGATGCTTATTGAAAATGCCACTTAGTCCTTCATTTGCATTCTAGGCACCATTTCCTATTGACTTATATACTCCTCCTCATGCTAGGGTGCCATAATGAAGTGGTTTAGACAATAGGTGCGCTTCACTTACTAGAGGCTTGTTCTCCTTCCACCTTAGGCACACTTTTATGGTGGAATAGGTGTCAATGGGTGCCTTGTCTTAAATGAATGCTCTCTCTAAGTTGGGCGCCCTTTTGAGGCTTTATGAGTTGCAAATTGCACCTTAACCCTTCATGCTTGTTACTTAATGTTTGAATGTTTAAGAAAGTCTCCTTTAGGTGCTCATCTTAATGACTTTTTCTCAAGGCACAATCATCCTAATGACTTGGATATTCATCCTAGTGTTTAAGGATATTAGGCTACCAGACTTAGTCATTTTCAGGATCTCAAACATAAAGAATAACATGATGATTCATTTTTTTGTATTGCATATAGTTGACATTCTATGCTACTCATAAAGAATATTATTATTTTTTGTTCAACATGATGATTCATTTTTTTTTAAATACAACTTTTATCTTTTAGTTCCAAAATGAGGTTTAGGTGATACTTGAATAACAATAGCTAGCTTATTGGATCAACAAACATCCTATGTAATACAATTGGACTTTAAATATTTGAAGTAGCCATCTACAAATATCCATTCAAACATGGATTTATAATGCAAGTATGGAAGCCATCAATAAAAAAGATTTGTATTAACCAAATATCCATATAGGCATACATCAATATTTGTCGATATAAGTATAACATATATACAAAGTAGCCATATAGGCTTACAAGAATGCCATATAGGCTTACAATAATGCCATATAGGCATACAATGTCAACTATATACAATACAAAATATATGCCCACAAATGCCATATAGGCATACAACAAAGGAACACAATAAAAAGTCATTCCCCTCTAGCTGGTGAAGAGAATAGATCACGGGCAGCCTTTGATCTTCTAGGGGATAGAGACACACATGTGGGTGGTCTACTACGAACCCGAGGGCTACTCCTCCTATTTAGTTCTTCCTGCATCTTTAGCTGTTACATTAAAAAGTATAGACATTAATATATAGAAATTTCATGTTATAAAAAATGAAACATTTAACAAAATAATCACTTACCACTAACATATAATCTGTCTCCTCACTTGTCTTAGTAGCAGGAATAGGCCCTGGTGATGTCATGTCCTATAGAAACCATCCAGATAGAAATTAAACTTCAAATCAATAATCTTTTGATTTTTCAAAAATAGACAACTATAACAATGAATGTAAATTGAAATTTACTAATCTGCCTCATACCCCTGTCAATGCCATGGAGCTATGAATCGCAGAGGCCACACCATGCTCCATTACCCTATGAACATGGGGAGGTGTCTCCGCAACCTGCATCATCTGAAAATAAAACAACATTATTCAATTACAAAAACTATAATAGTGATGCAAATCATGGCTCCTAACATACACACACGTTCATCTAAACATGGAAGTACACACAATAAAGCACACAAGTCACATACAAAAATCTAGTAAGTACAATTCATTCATTAAACTATTTATTTTATTACCTCCGTAAAGCTTTGAAGTCCACCACCGTTGGCAGGTGTTGCCGTGAAATCTATAATATTAACCTATTAAACATCTAAAATCAGATATTAGAATACCATTCATATAACGATGCTATTCACATGTAATATTTATAATTGTTTACTAGTTACATACATCGATAGTAGATGATCTAGTGTAAAATGCAGGTGGCGAACCACTAAAAACTGCATCGATGCTATGACCCTGAAAATTCATTAAAATCATCAATTTAAATTAGTTAATCTTGCATTTCAAAAATGAAATTTAATAAATTAAATTCAATAAACTTGCTAATATTTACCTGAGTATCATGGCTGAAAGTCTCACTCAGGAGGGTATCTATCATCACCATCTGCTCAGCTGCAGATGTAGCCTATGCACCTGCGTTTTGACTATCCATGGGGTCATAACTGTTGGCAAGAGACACTATATGGATTCATGGTTGTTGTCATTGATGGCAACAAAGGTCATCCCACATATCCGCAAGTCATAATGTGTCTCTACCGGAAGTCAGAATAAAGAATGTTGTGGTCCGGTGAAGAAGAACAGAGCATGTGGCAAGGTCCGACAGATTGGTCCGGATCTCTCAGAGGAAGTGTCTTGGTGTAGTGCGGATTTGGGGAAGTCAAGAGGACTACCTTGAGTGGTATATTCCAAGGATTTAGCCTCCGGTGATGGACAAGGAAAAAGATATGAATGGTTGAGTACCGGATTCCTGAGAGACAGTGAAAACAGAAGAAGAACTGACTGACAGAGTATCAGACTGCTTTCCAGATGTGTTACTGTTGATGACAGAGGTTGTGAAGGCATGAATCATGTTTGGCCGACATGATTAATGATATCTACAAGTATATGCTTGATCCGCATTGCTTGGTGAGGAAGGATTCAGCCGACAGAACAAAAGTTTGTAAGAAACTAGACTGTTCCGGATGCCGACTAGAAAGGTGATGAAATTACTTGTGCGGATATATATAGAGGATGGATTTAGTTGTGAAGTGTGTGATGATGTGGAGATATATGCGAATAAGTCCAGATAAGAGCAGAAGTAGCAAAAAGGATCCGGTATGTGAAAGATAGCAGAATAAAGAACAGAGGAAAGATGAAGTGCAGCAGATCAGTGTACTGAGCCTAACCGGAACTGAACTCCAGCATATGCAGATGCTTCCAATCAGTTCAAGACTGTGATTCTCATCACTTTGTAGACAGTGTGTCTTCTTGTAGGCAGTGGGCCTCTTGTGAGCAGTGTGCTCGGGCAGTGAGCCCTAATTGGCAAGTGCCATTTTTGTAATTTCCTATTCTTCTAACAGAGAATAATTTTGGGTTAATCACCCCGTGGTTTTCTCCCTTAACAGGGTTTCCACGTCAAAAACACTGTGTCATGTGTTTCTTATTTCATGGTTAATGTTTTTGTGTTTGATTTTATGCTGCATCAATTAAGAGGAAAGTTCAATAAGGGAAATAATTAGGATAACTGATTCACCCCCCCTCTCAGTTATCAACAATTGGTATCAGAGCTAAGTTCCTCCTAATAGAGCCTAACAGCTTGAGGAAGATCTGGGATTTCAAATGGATGCATATGGTTTAAGGGAGCAACTCAAGACTGCTCTTGAGGATCTTGAACAGTCAAATTCTGAAGTCAGTGAATTAAAGGAAAGACTCAAACAGGCTGATGAATTCATGAGAGAATTAAAAGACAAATTAAGTCTCTCTATGAAAAAGAGAAAGGAGCTGCTTCAACAGTTGGCAAGACAAAGTGAAGAAAGCAATACAAATGAAGAATTGACTGAGCAAACCAAGTTATGTGAAAAGTTATCAAAAGAAGTCATTATGTTAAGACATGAAATGGAATCAGGAACTATAAAGTTTACTCAAGAGATTGAAGAAAAAAGAAAGGCTGAAGACAATCTAAGACAATCTCTTAAAGAAAAATCAGAAGAATGCCATCAGATGGACAGGATTATCAGACATCTTGAATCTGATCTTGAAGATGCCAAAGATAATGAAGGAAAACTTGAGGATCAAATTGCCTCTCTCAAAAGAGACCTTCAAACAGCAAATGAATATAAAGAGAAATTCAAGATAAGTTCTGCTCAACTTGAAGTTCTTCTTGGAAGTCAAAAGAGGACAGATGAAAAGTATGGTTTGGGATATGAGAAAGGAGAAAGCTCCGGATCCGGTCAGAAGAATCTTGGATCAGAAAATCCAAGGAACAGGCCTAGAAGACCTCCGGTAAGACAGCCAAATGCTCAAAGATATCCATCCTTCAATGGATACTGCCACAGCTGCAACCACTTTGGTCACAAAGCTGATCAGTGCAGAATGAGAATGAATCAGATTAATTCATCCTTCTCCAGACAGTGCTTCAACTGCAAAAGGTATGGACACAAATCCCATGAATGTAGAATTATGCAAGTAAACAAATCATTCAAAGGTAGATGCTTCACATGCAATAGAATAGGTCATAGGGCTAACCAATGTAGATCAAGAGGATATCAGTCAAATATGCAAAGAAATGTTATTTGCCAAATCTGCAATAGGTCCGGTCATAATGCTAAAGTCTGCAGAAACAAGAATCAGGACAAAAGAGGTCCGGTGTATAATCAGAATCAAGACAAGGGTAAACAAAAGATGAATGCGGATGAGATTAGGAATCAGATGAGCAAGATTTGGGTGAAGAAAAGTTCAGAGAATGTAGAGGTTGGATCCGCACCAGACTCTGGTGCTGATATCTCTTCCAGAAATTAAAAAGTGAGCTCAGGCTCAGGGGGAGACTCAAAGAAAATCTTGTTCCCCCAGCCAAACAAGTGGTGCCGAATGTGGCACAAGATGCGGATCAAAGGGTTTGTAGATATGAGTCTTGAGATACTTCAGTCAAGTTTTCAGAGGTCCGCATGGAGTTATGAAGAAGCTGTGATCGATCAAAAAAGACCTGTTCAGGGAGATGCTCCGGTATGATAAAGGATTACAAAAAGGTCCGGAAAAATCCGGAAATGCACTATCTTGTTCCGCGGATTGGACAGAGTGTTTGGGATGTTCTTGTAATATGTTACCTCGATTTATTCATGATTGAAAGATCCGGATCATATCCACAGATCAGGACTAATCCGGGATACTCCAAGCTATCCAGACAAGGCAAACCGGAATGATGTAGGTGAAGCATTTATTGCAGACAGATATTAGGGTTCGCGGAGCAATTTAAGGGATTTCTCAAAGGTCATTTGCTCATTCTGCACTCGAGAAGAAGTGAAAAGTGGAGCTCTGCAACAAGGTTCATCAAGCACACCAAGGATCTCCTGCCGAAGTTATTGCATAAAGAAATCAATCCAACCATTCCGTGCAAACCGAAGGCGCATAAGGTATTCTCCGTTTTTCATTACCTCACTGCAAATCTTTGAAGAATGGCTACTCCAAACATAGTTAAGATCTCTGATAGACCTCGCCCCTCATTCAAGAAACATCCCTACAAATCATTGGAGGTAGATCCACTAGGAGCCTTCTCTAGTGTTCCTCACGGAGTTTTACACACCGAAGACATTAGGGTTTACATACATGCAAGCATTGAGGAATTTGGGGAATTCAAATTAAGAGACCTCTATCACAAGCAGCTGATAGACAATGCTTTTGAGCTTAAACCAGAGTATAAGGATATCCAGAAGAAACAATTTGAGCAATTTATTCATTTCCCCTGCTTTGAAGAAGATGAATGGGTCCGGTATGTACTGAGTAGGATGCATGACAACTTTCTATGGCTAGATAGACCCTGCAAGATCACAAAAGAGGCAATTAGAGTAGTAACTGGTCTATACTCTTCCGGAGGGGTACCTATCCTCAAATCTGTCAAGAACAACATTGTAACTGAGGCCACCGGATCAAAATTTGATAAGAGGGCAATGACCATTGAAGGCATTTCAGATCCGGATATCAAATATGCATCAATGATAATAGGATACAAGATCTATCACTCCAGCAGGGAGAATTCTGTATCCGGAACTGCAGTATACACTGCCTTTGAAATGCTAAGAAAGAATGCAGAGTATGATCTCTGCGAACTACTGCTAAGCCAATTAATGGAAAATATACAGAAAATCAAGAAGGATAAGAAGAATTCCTTTAAGTATGGTACTCTTATTGTATGTCTATTCTTCTACTTCATGAATGAGCTACCCGGAACAAGTGGATGGGTATGGCAGAATGACAAACCTGTTGCAGTCCAGATAAGAGACTATCTGCATGGACTTTGGGATGCAAAAGCGAGAAATACAGCTCTATGGGGATACTTCAAAAACTTTCAGAGCATGATGCAAGCAAGAGAGAGAATTCCCCAGTCTCTTGTTGAAAAATACAAAGACTCAGTGTGCTTTATGGTTGACACTGATCAGTGCCTAATGGAGGTAGTAGAGCCAAGGACTGTCTGGATCATGCCCATGGGGTATGAAGTAGATGAACAGATAGTGGAGCTGCATGTTCAACACATGCTAAGTCAGCCCAAAGATCCTAAGGCAGAAAGGTTTGGAACCTTTGAGGAGCTGAGTGTAAAAATACATGTAGAACTCAGGGAACCTGAGATTAAAAGAAAGGTGAGAAAAGAAGTAGAGCACATTGCTCAAGGCCTAGGCATCTCAAAGGAGGCACTTGATGCCAGCCAGGAAAAGAGGAGGAAGGCCGAGGAAGAAGAGAAAAGTAAAGAAAGTGCTCCGGTTGGAGCTCCCACCCGGACCAGATCATCAAAGAGATCTGCACCTCCCTCAACCAAAAGTTCAAAACCGGAAGTCCAGGCATCCGGTAAGAAATCCAAGACAAAAGCCACAAGGGCTTATGGAAGCCAAAAGGATGAAGAGGAAACAGAGTCAGATGAGGGAATAAAAGAAATAAAGAAACAGAAAAAGAAAGGATCCGGTAAGCCCTCCACAGGCCAAGACAAGGATGAAATGGCAGAAGGATCTGTTGAAAAGCCCACTCTGTCTCTAGAGAGCATAATCAAGTCAGTCACGGTGGATGGAAACCTTCAACCAATGACTGAATCATATGATGACTTCAGTGAGGCCGACCAAAAGACTTTGCAGGAGGCCACAGTAAAATATCTTAACATATATAATAAGGCTTTCATTGAAATAATATCTCTTATTCCTAAAAGCCTAGAAAAGGAATTGGAAGTAAGAAAGAATAATGCTCATGCTAAAGATCTTGAGATCCGGGAGCAGATAGCTATTCAGCTATATCCTCAAATTGATCCCAAGACAATGAACATTATCTTCAAGGACTGCAAAGATGAGTTCAGAAGCAAAGCCAGGATGAATCAACTCATGCTTGGCGAGACTGACAAAGTGGCCCAAGAAACAGAAGAGATCCTCCGGAAGGCCTTCAAAAGGTTCAATCTTCCGGTTGTAGAGGATTTAGGTACAGAAACAGCTGAGGACTTGGGACCCTCTGCTCCAGAAGAAGTGGCCCATGAACAAGCTAGCATCTCTCCTCCGGTTTCCCCTACAGTCTCCGGATGCAAAGAAGAAGAGCAATTACAGGAGAAGGAAGCAGTGGTGAAAGACAAAGAGGTTGACAGTTCTAAGACTGCAGAAGAAAAGAAACATCTGTCTCCGGCAAGAGACACTGCACAAACTGTTCAACAATTTTTGAGCAAAGAAACTTTAGAGATTGATGAACCGGAGCTTCTAAAAGGCCCATTTGATTTTGACTCTCTCTCTCCGGTACAAACAATGAAGATAGCTTCATTTGCAAATGCCAAGGCAAATGAAAAGCTCCTGAAGTCTCATATGGAAGACTGTGAGTTGATAGAGGCTGCTTCCGGAGTACTTGTAAAGATCATGCCATCAATCCAGATAGATCCGACAGCCTCCACTTCCGGTAATCTAAAAACCTTAGTCAGCAGTATTGATACACATTTTGATTCTCTAGAAAAATCAGCTGAAGAAAAGGTCCGGAATGAATTTTTGGATAAGAGATTTTCAGAAATATTAGAATTAATCTCTAAAGATAGGAAGATTGTAAGCATTGGAATAAAGAGCTTAGAGAATGCTCTTAAGGATGGCGGTGACATCTATAAATTTTGTATATCCTGGTCAAAGGCAACAGCAGCATTTGACAAGAAAATAAAAGAGGAACAGGATAAGCTACAAAGCTTATCTCAAAGTTTTGATCCTCTCTCTTCCTCTATAATAAATCAAGAATGTCAGACTATTGCAGTCTTGAATGAAATAAAGAATCTTGAGAAGGAAAGAAAGAACATCACTAACCAGATGGGAGAACTTAGAAGGATTATAATCCCTAAGTTGGAAACTATGCATGAGGCCATCAGTGATGCTCAGACCACCGCCCAAACAAAAGATCCGACAGATCTCAAGCGGGAAGAAGCGTTTGCATTTTTGTTAAGTGGTCACATTTCAATTTTGGACAGAATGAAGCAAAGTTGGGCTACAGAAATGATTCAATTGTAGACATCCTTTGCAGACATTCTTCAGTATATGTGAGTATGTAAATATGCGGCTATGTATAGAAAATTTTTGAAAATTTTGGTGTGCGGACCCCACCCTTTGCCATTGATGTCAAAGGGGGAGTGAGGAGCAGTGAAAAATGAGGAATCCAACTAAGGGGGAGTTCCGGAAATTGTATATAAAGACAGAGCATCAGCAAAGGGGGAGCATAGTGAAAACACTTAGTCATTTTTCACTAAGTGTTGCCATCAATGCCAAAGGGGGAGATTGTTGGCAAGAGACACTATATGGATTCATGGTTGTTGTCATTGATGGCAACAAAGGTCATCCCACATATCCGCAAGTCATAATGTGTCTCTACCGGAAGTCAGAATAAAGAATGTTGTGGTCCGGTGAAGAAGAACAGAGCATGTGGCAAGGTCCGACAGATTGGTCTAGATCTCTCAGAGGAAGTGTCTTGGTGCAGTACGGATTTGGGGAAGTCAAGAGGACTACCTTGAGTGGTATATTCCAAGGATTTAGCCTCCGGTGATGGACAAGGAAAAAGATATGAATGGTTGAGTACCGGATTCCTGAGAGACAGTGAAAACAGAGGAAGAACTGACTGACAGAGTATCAGACTGCTTTCCGGATGTGTTACTGTTGATGACAGAGGTTGTGAAGGCATGAATCATGTTTGGCCGACATGATTAATGATATCTACAAGTATATGCTTGATCCGCATTGCTTGGTGAGGAAGGATTCAGCCGACAGAACAAAAGTTTGTAAGAAACTAGACTGTTCCGGATGCCGACTAGAAAGGTGATGAAATTACTTGTGCGGATATATATAGAGGATGGATTTAGTTGTGAAGTGTGTGATGATGTGGAGATATATGTGAATAAGTCCAGATAAGAGCAGAAGTAGCAAAAAGGATCCGGTATGTGAAAGATAGCAGAATAAAGAACAGAGGAAAGATGAAGTGCAGCAGATCAGTGTACTGAGCCTAACCGGAACTGAACTCCAGCATATGCAGATGCTTCCAATCAGTTCAAGACTGTGATTCTCATCACTTTGTAGACAGTGTGTCTTCTTGTAGGCAGTGGGCCTCTTGTGAGCAGTGTGCTCGGGCAGTGAGCCCTAATTGGCAAGTGCCATTTTTGTAATTTCCTATTCTTCTAACAGAGAATAATTTTGGGTTAATCACCCCGTGGTTTTCTCCCTTAACAGGGTTTCCACGTCAAAAACACTGTGTCATGTGTTTCTTATTTCATGGTTAATGTTTTTGTGTTTGATTTTATGCTGCATCAATTAAGAGGAAAGTTCAATAAGGGAAATAATTAGGATAACTGATTCACCCCCCCCTCTCAGTTATCAACAATAACCACAGGTTGACCCGCAAGTCTAACAAGTATGGGGTGGGATCCTACTCCTTGCGCTATCTCCCAACCCACTCTGTGCTGCAGGACCGACATGCTCTATGATGCTCTGGGTCAAGGCACTAATGGACTGAAGTGTATCGACCTCAACACTCTCCTTCACAATGGAAGGGATAGAAACATGCTCGTGGGCTGGTCTGCTGATTACTCATCTCACTACTCACTGTGGGTCAAGATGTGCCCCTATTCTATCTTGTGCTAACCCACCACCTCTACCCTAGAAGTCCCGCATATCAAAATAGTTTGGCACTTTATTGAGGACAAACTCGCAGTAGAGTTTCCTTAAAAAGTATTGCGGGACCTCATTATTATTGCATGGAGGATGGTCAAAAAGCATCCACCACCTCTGCCCAAAATTGTCCCTTATCACTTGGTTGTTGCACCAATGGATAGGGAACCTCTTGCATGTAATGGGTGGAGGTTGATTTGTTTGTGGGTTTGTGAAAATCGAACACAAGTCTAATTTTGTGATTTGTAATTTTTTCACATCTTGGTATGACAACTTGTCTGCATAATAATCTCTAAACTCTCTCCTCTTATCCGTCCAACTAGTTATTTGCTTGCTAATTGAATCTACATTTGATAACATAGTTTCAAGAGATTTAGCAAGCGTGGACCTATGCAAGGTTGAAGTGGAAGGATCTTTCAACCTTGCAATTATATCTTCAATTTCTTTTTTGTTGTTTTCAATTTGCCCCATTATATTTTCTTGTGTTCCAGGGGCATGTTGAGGAATGGATGGAGGAGGTTGTTGTTCTGCAGGTATTTCCTCCTCAAGATTTTATGGATTTTGAGGAGGAGGAGGAGGAGGAGGAGGAGGTGCATTAACATTTCTTGACAATTAATGAAATATACATCAAAAATCAACTCAAACCTACCTATTTAGAAACAAATTCAAACAAAAAAACAAATATAACTCACTCCTTTGGCGTGCTCGACGTCGTGGCGGCATTTTGGTGACAAATTGATAAGATTTTTGTGTTGAATTGAGTTTTGCAAAACGCGAGCATGCTTTCTAGGGTTTGGAGGCCACGGGTATAGAGAAGAAAGAAATGAAATGAGATAGAAACCTTTTTTTTTAATTTATAGAAATTCAAAATGCGCTCACGTTATAACGCGAGCACATTATGGCTTGGTTTTGATGAGCCTTAGGCTTGTCATTACCAAGCCATAACGTGAGCGCATTATAACGCGCTTGCATTTTGTATTTTTTTTTTTTGAAAATAATTTGGCCACTTTTTGGCCCCCCATCTTTTTGCACTTACCCTGATGTGCTCTCTAGATGATTCAAATGAATCGATGTTAATCCTTAAATACACCACTCTAGCATGTAATTTAAAATAATTCACACTTTAGTATTGAAGTTAGTTCATAATGACTTGTAAGAGAGGGAAATGTGGGTCCATTATTAAAAATTTAAATTTAAATGTTTAGGGTTCAAATTTACAAGCACAAAAATGAACTATGGTCATTCCACACTGTTGTCCTCAAAATCAGTTGTGCTCATTTTGTAGGATGACCCCTACGAAACTTGTCCGTTTCGTAGCCTACACTCTAAGTTCGCATATCGAGGCAAGTTTTCTTGACCTTATGCGAAGTTTTCTAACACCTGAAAATAGCTTGTAACATCTCCCTTGGACAGTTTCCCAAAGTTTGTGAAAATCGATTGGGTTATAAGCTTGTTGAAATATCAATTTTGACCTTTTCTGAGTTAGAAAATTTTTATAGTTACATGAAAGGGCGATTGATATCACGACTTTTACATGTTAACCTTTTTGTCTTCATGCAGAGGCGGTCAAAATGACCGCCTGAACATGTGTTTGGTCTAAGCTGTAGGAGCGGTCATAATGACCGCTCGTGCCAATTTTTTCAGTTTAAAACTTAAAATGCATGAATGGGGGTATTAACCGCTCATGCAGATGTTTGTTTTTTCCCCACATGCAAGGGCAGTGATTTTTGCCTCCCAAGCATCTTCGGTTAACTCCAAGTCTATTTATGGCACTCATGCCAAGTTTTAATACACTTCTTTAAAACCTTTTTAAAACAAATTTTATCGTTATTTCTCCCCTATTCTTCAATTGTGAACCTCCCTTTATGTGAAATAGAATCCTTGTGAGCCTGCAAAACATTTTTCGTGCATGAGTTCTAGATCTTTGCCAAGATTGAGTTGTATTTTTGTCGGGTAAGTTTCTATATTTTTCTTTTTGTTTTTGGTTACGGATTGCAGTATAAATGTTTGTTTGCAATTTGTGAAAGCTTTTTATTTTGATCAATTGCCATTTTGAAAGAATCAATGGTTGTTTTAATTCTTTATTTTGTCATTTCAAAACCCTAATTGTAGTATTTATTCTTCTTCACCGATTCTTGTCTGTTATCGGTTATTTTTGTCATTTTTATTTGATGCCCTGATTTTAAAACTTAACAGGATCAGCGGGATTATTTTCATCCACATCCCACTTAGGTTTTTTCCTTTAGTTTCATGAAGGGGCAGCGATTTTTGTCGACCTTGCATGTTTGTTAGATTGGTGATGTATCGGCAGTCAAAATCACCGCCGAAACATCTGCCTTACCTTTGTGATACCCATATGTAAGGGTGGCAATTTTGACCGCCCCTACATAAACCTTAAGCATTTCACCTTACACGCATAAGTGGTTAAATCAACCGTCATTGCATCTAAAAGATGTTTATCCTTCAACATGTAGGAGTGGCCATTTTGGCCGCTCATACATCAAAACTTTCTCTCTACCCTAAACATGCAAGGTTGGTCATTTCGACCACCCCTACATAAAAAATTCCAGTTTTTGTTCCTACATGTAGAAGCGGTCAAAATGACCGACCCTGCACTCATGCAATTTACCCCACATGCAGGAGCGGTCAAAATGACCGCCCGTGCATGTTTTCCTAAATTTTTTTCCTAACACTGGGAGTTTTCACAAAATGATACCTATAGCCCACTTTTGCCAAATTTCTCATCTTGTGTGCTCTCAAGCACATTCCTATGTTCGTGATCATCAATTCACAACACCCCTAATTTGCTAATTTTCCCCCTAACTGTGAGATCATGAACTTTTGCAATTTCATCAAGTAGCTGTGATCGACACCTTTTCCAGTTCTCTCTTCAAAGCTAATGTCAAAGCTGTCTCCATCCAAGGCCAAAATCATGAAGTACAAGTATCAAGGGGTTTTCCCTGTTACTTCAATACAATCCAATGTAGATGAGATCAGAGATACAAAGATTGGACATGTAGACATGGCAGAATTTGTAGAAAGGACCAAACAAGCAAATCCTCCCCGCTACATGTAGAAGATCATTGACAACAACATACACCTGGTAGCATCTTTTCCTGTCGCTGCTCATAATCCAAATTTTGTTATCCAAGTGGTAAGCCACTATAATAGGGATGCTAGAACTATGACTGGTTCTCAAGGAAATGTAATCATGAGGCTAGATGCAGAGTTCCTTGATAAGATTTTCATGTTTCCACCTATAGAGAATGTCAGGGAAGTTGACTTTGCTAAAGGTCGGAAAGATTTTGAGACTAATGTGGAATTTGCAAAGAAGCATATCAATAGCAAATGGTTGAAGATTCCTAGGAGTAATCTGTCTAGGTGGCCTAAGGAACTCCCGAGCAGTGATTTTCTGGAAGAAGTCAGTGATTTGATCACTTTGTTGAGCAAAGTCAGAGGTCTTCCTTCTTCCTCTAAATTTCAAGAATGGATGTACACCTACATCAGGGTGATTCTCAAAGGACAACAAAAGATATTCTGGGGAGAGCAAATTAGCAATGCTCTACATGATCAGTTGATCAAGGTCAATACAACTTTTAAGTTCTATAAGACCTCATATTTGATATATGTTGCTGCAAGCATGAGAATATTTCCTAGTCTCACTCAGGATGGTGATCGGAGGTTGGTTCCAGTGTTTCAGTACTATCCACAAATAACTCTCAAAGGGTCAATTCATCATTTCTGTAGGGTGAATGATGCCTTCTTTTCAGTCTTTATGTGTTTATGGGATAGTGAGCTTGAGCAGAAAAGGGTATCAGATGAAGCTTGGGAAGTGGTTAATTCTTTTGGTTGCTTGTTTGTCCAATTTCCTACTTTCACTTATTAAGAGTTGGATATTAACTAGGGTATCCATATATGTTACCAAGATATCCAAGTGATAAGGTAGTTTTGATCAAGTTATGTAGACAATTAATTGTTGTACATAATGAACAGATGGAACTGGAGAAGTCAGGGATTAAGTTTCCTGTGGAGATTGGCACCTATACTCAGTGCAATCAACTACTATGGCTAAGGTTGTTAAGGCAGAGATGCAACTGGTGACGATGAAACAATTCAAGAAGAGCAATCACTTTGATTTTTGAAGGGTACGAGATAAGACCAAAAGGAAGGCAGTGTTTTGAATGGTCCCATGGTTGAGGATATTTGGGCCGATTTGAGAACATAGAATGAGATAAGAAAACTAGATTACTGCATGTTACACCTAAGTCAAATAGAGGAATTGGGGTTGGTTGATGTTCTAGAGGGAATGAAAGATGAGGGTGATGTCCTAGATCCCAAGTATAACATCAACAATATTGAAGCTTCAGCTTTGCTAGAAATCAAATGGTCTGTGAAAGAAGAAACTTCTATTAGGAAGAGATTTCGACCTATACTGGCTAACACCAATATATAGTTGCAAAGCAAAGGTCTCAATTTGAAAGAGTTCCTCACCGGGTTAGAGACAGAGATTCAGGAGCAGACAAGAAAGAAGGTTGAAAACAAAACTAAAAATAAAAGTGATGTTCCATCTTCTTCCAAGGTGTCCAAACTGAAGATCAAGTTTGTCTCTAAAGGAGGTAAGACAAAAGAAATTACAGGAAGTTCTAATGTAGCAGAATCAGGTACTAAAGAAATAAATGTTGATAACATGGACGTTGAGAATGTTGAGATGGAACAACAAACTGTTAAAGAACCTGATTCTAAGCAGGAAGAAATGATTGAGAAACTAGCTAATGAAGAAGGTAATAAGGAACAAGAAGTACAAAAGGATGTAGAATAGGAACAACTTGGTGGTTTGTCAAAGTCTCCTCAAAAAGATATTTCTCTAGAGCTACAAGTTTCTATAGCTTTGCCTCATGTTTCTATTTTTGATAGCTTTCCAGTGGTTTCTAATGTTCTTGTTTCTCCTATTGTCATTGTATCTTCTGATAATACTCCCCCTTCTGTGAGAATTAGTTTTGAGAGGGTTTTTGATTCTTCTGGCTCTATTCCTAGTTTATCTTCTCCTTCTTTTGATATTGGAGAACAAATTGTTCTGGATCATTTCCTTGATGGTTCAGAGAAAAATGTTGAAACAAGTGTAGTTTTTACCAACACCAATCCAATTGTAACCATAAAAGGTATTGTCACAAGTTCCACTAAGCAAGAAGTTGATTCATCTCCAAATGTTAGTACTCCAACACTACCTCCATGGTTGCCTGCTTATACACTAAAAAGGAAAAAGTAGGCTATCTTACCAGATGACATTGATATTGAGAAATTACTGCCTGCTAAACCAAAAGCTCAGAAGAAAAAGCCTAAGACTATTTCTAGGCTAATTGATGAAAAGGTAATCAAGTATGTGGAGATTGCTAGACCACATGTAGATGCCACCATAGATAATTTTGATGTCAATGACTATATTGTTTCCAGATTTGAATTGGGAAAGTGTCATGCCCACATTTTCCATGTGGTCACAACACGCATCACACGTGTCATAGCCACATCTGTCATGTGGTTATGACGTGAAATATCAAAAAAAATTCTCACGCTTCCCCAGAAACCCCCTCACATGCGTAAACATGCTCGGTGGTGTACGCTCAAGGTGAAAACACTACAGTTGTTGGCAGGGTACAAGTACAATTGCGTGCAACTAGACGCAAGCATACCAACAAGGGGGTCTCTACGACGCCGTTAACATTGCTACAAGGTTTATATTATCAAGGTTCCTAACCCTAAATCTCGGCAGATTTCGACAGCATAACGCCTTACAGCATATGTGGGAATTACTCAACACTATACTACTTACGGGGTTCCCTGATAGATTAACAACTTCCCACGATGCCTTATTCATAATGAACTTACAATTGATCTTTCTTGTTGGGTCATTTTTCAACAAAGCACGATTGTCTGTCTCCTCTCTTGTTTCCTGAAATATACTCCTCCTTCGAACTTAGCATTCGCAATAAGGCAGTTCGTTTGTCCTCTCTTCCGTTTCTCTGGGTCTTAATTTTGATTGTATTTCTATCGCGCTCACCTTAACTATTTCTCTGAAATTTAGTTTGTTTATATTTCGGTCTCTCTCTTTTGGTTTCTACGTTTTCTTTATGTTTATCCTATCCTTTCTTCATATTCTACGTCAATCAGAGTTATCACTGTATCTACTTTTAACTTTAATCCTAACTTCTGGTTTGTCCAGATCACATAGGCTGGTTTACTACTTCGCTGGACTTAGTCTCCTGGTTTTCTCCGATCTAGGATTCACCTTTACATTTGTATTAATTAAACTTGTTCCTAAGCAAATTTAGCGGAAGGGTCCATCTACTTAGTTCTCTTATCCTAGATGGGAAATGCCGTGCATTTTCTCCTCTGTGTTTTCCAATGTTAGCTTTTCTTCTTCTTACTCTCTTGCAGGTTTTCTCCTCTGGACGATTACTAACTACAGTTGAGATTTAAATGGCCTCACATGGAATGTCTGTGATGGCTTCTTAAGTTTATTTCCAGTGATCTTTTAAACAAGGTGACGCGTAATTTTCCTCTTCATTTTCCTGGTTTTTAAATTGCGTTGATAGTTGAAACTTCTGAGAAACTCTTCCAGGAATGTGATAGTATATTCCTTTATGCTCTCTTTAAATTATAATTTTATCTTCTCTTGTTGTTGTAAAGAGAAAACGGCCTCACTGGTAACTTATATTGCCTAATTAATTGATGTATGTATCTATATACATATATATATTATATATATACATATATAAATATATATACAAATATATATATCTGGTTGTTATTAATACTATTGTTATTATTCATTACTATTGTTAGTTTATTTTATTAATTTATTTAATTATTATTATTATTGTTATTATTACAATTGATTCATTACTATTGTTATATTTATATAAACAATATTATGTTTTCTTTTGTTTTTAAAAACCCATACCATTTGCATTTGCATTGAAGGGCTGAAGCCCTAATTTCCTTTTTACCATATGAATGGTGCCCTAACCCTTTGTTTTTTTCTTTTTTTTTTGTTTTGGTGTTGCAGGCCATACTCATGGCGGCGGCGGCGTTAATGGTGGGTTGGCGTTAATGGTGGGTCGGTAGATTTCGGCAATGGCCACACAAGGGCGGCGGACAGGGAGCATGGAGAGACGGGCGCAGAGGGGGTATCACCCATGGCGAGTGGCGGGAGGTGGAACGCTGGCGGGAGGTGGGAAGCAGGGTTATGCGGGCTGCTCACGGAGTGGCGAAGGCACTCACGGCGGAGGGTTTTAAGTGGAGTCCGCGGACTCCACCACGGGCGGTGAATATATATAGGGGGTGTGGGGAGGGGTGGAGCCCCCACCCACATCCCACTACGTGGGGTGTGGGTGGGGGCTCCGACCCTCCCCACACCTAATAAGCACCGACGGGGGTGGTGGGAGGTTCAAACCCTTCCCACCACCACTTCACATTCTTTTTAATTGTATGCTGTGTAATACACAGCGATAAAACTGTGATTCATTTTTATTTTATTTCTTTATTGTTTTTAAAATATAATCTCTCTGTCATTTAATAAAATCTCCAGTTATCATGAGATATATATATATTCTCAGACTTAAGTCTTCTTCAGAGGAATTAAAAATACAGAAAGTTAGAATAATAAGCTAAATTACAGAGAATTAAACTATGATTCTCAGAAGTATTTCTTCCACAGAGGAAATAAACATAGAGAATTAAAATAATAAAGCTAAAATATAGAATATTAAAATAATAAGGCTAAAATACAGAGAAGTAGAATAATATGGCTATTAACTATAACTTTGTTTAACCACCATCCACAATCCTATTTATAAATTTCTTTCAATCTTGTAACTACAGAGAAATAAGAAACGAAGAAAATTTAAATACAATTAAAGCTAATTTATTTGATACTCACAATTTCATATAATGATTGCACATTTCAAATACAGAGAACAAATCATAATTCTTTCAAATGCGATTTACAATTACCGTTTCTTTAAGAATTGAAAATTTTAAATGTAAGAAATTGAATTATTTTTCTATTTAACAATTCCAGTTCATCTACAAATTGCAAATATAAATACAGAGAATTAATCTCTTAATCTGCCAATTACAATTTTATTAAGATATGTATCAAAGCAAATTCAAGAATTAGACTTCATACACATAATGTTAAAATTGATTTTTTTTTGCTTTTCTTCTCTTAATTTCTAACTTGCTAATTTCAACTTAACGCATATTAGTTTAAACTGAAAATGGAAAGAATAATTAATATCACATTGGCTCATAACTGATTCAAATTACCATATATAAACATTAACAAAATACATAGTTTCCTCCAACCACCTCCAAACAATACTATAGTTAAACTTTTAACACCTTTGTCAAGGTCAACATATAATTTCACTACTTAACAACAGTTACTCCAAATATACATAACTGTCAAAACTCATAACTAACAAACACCACTGAAGGGAAGAATTTCTCTCTTTCCCCAAACAATAAATTATACAACTTTAGAGGAAGAGAATCCCTCCATAATGAACTTAAACAGAATGTAGTTTAATGAACCAAACTCTTTCTATAGCAAGGATGAAATTCTTTCTTCCCTAAATACAACACTTCTCCAATTCCAACCTTGAGCTTCAAAAGGGAACCTACGTATGAAAGACAATCAAAGAAGAAAACACCACTCATCTAGCTCTCCTCCCTACCGTAGACCCGCAAGACGGTCACCCCCAAGCTAGGGAGGTCATACTCACACCTGGGTAACTCAAGCAATACACTTCACAATAGGGAACAACAACAAACCCAAAACACACAAACACTCGTGGGTAAATTACACAACATGAAAACTCAACAACAGTGAGGTTTACAAGGGGTAGGAGAGTGGACACACTCAACTCCAGAGTGTCACCCTTAAAGATAATTTAACCAACACAATTTCTCTTGGCCTCAAACCAAGTTTGATCACAAATTTTCAAGAAATCTGTATTGACTCTCAAGCCAAAGAACCAGTCACAAATACAAGCCCTCAAGGCTTTCAACATCCCAAAAGAAGAAACCAGGTATGCACCCGAGGAGGATCACTCCTCCCCTACCCCAAACTTGATGAGCATTTCTCCCAAGTGGGAGAAGCTCTGTCAACAACCCGACAACAGTTCCCACAAAAACAAAAGAAAAACATAGCAAATAAACAACTTTCACACACTTTTCATACAACAATCAGATATACGAAAGAAAGGTAAAACCAAACCAACCTTACAAAGCCCTTCAGGGATGAAACTGATGTAGAGCTTCACTGAGATCTCCTCCAATCTAAGCCACCAAACTCCCTCCTCCCTTTTCCTCTCCCAAAAGCTAACTTTCTTATTTTGGCAATAAAAATAAAACTCTCCCAAAATTCAACTAACTCCCTTTCCATCCCAAAATGGAATTCAAATAACCCAAATCCTTTCAGTTTAGAGGAATGGGGAGGTGACACTTGTCACCTACTCACTCTTCCCAAAACCACTATTATGTCCCAAGGGATGAGTGTTGGCTTATGTCCCTCACCCATCCCTAGAGTATTCTTTATCCCTCTCCTCTTGTCATTTCTCTTACACATGGGAGAAATAAAAGGAGTTAAAGGAGGAAAAGACAGGTGACCCATGCCTCTTCTTCCTTCCTTCATTATGGATGACCCCACAACTCATGGGGAATCTCACTAATGGTGAGGGTGACTTCAAGTCAATCCCTCTATAATGGATGGGTTTGTAGTCATCTCTTACCTTGGGGATTGAAGAGGGATGGGTTGGGTGTTGGTACAACCCATCATGTCCCCCCCATACCTCCAATTTTTGCCACCTAACTTCAGGGTGAGGTTAAGATGACCTTATGGAGGTTACTCAAGGGTTACCCATGCCAAATGGGGCCCTGGACCCATGGGGTATAACCCAGGGTCAACTTTAACCTACTCAGGACACCTAGGGTCATGTTAAAATACAAGAAAAGGCCTCAAGAATTTAAATAAAAGGAAAGAAATTCAAATTCAATCTTTTTACAACATAAATCATAAGTCAGTGTTACAAGAGGGTAGACCAACCCATTCGACCTTAAGAAAGACCACATTACAACACCACATCAAACACAGAGTGATCTTGGTTCGTCATGGAACCAGATCGGCTTAACAGGGAATAACAATAACAAGGTGCGGAATGATCTCCAAAATCTGTGGTTTGATTAGTAAATTCCTGCACACTAAATTGCAAGATCAGTTTCACATATAATCATCATAGCCGAAGCAACTTAAAAACATGCATTATCATGACATAGTCCTAAATAACATAAATGAAATCATAGTACAATTTTCCATCATCACCTAATTAACTTTTCTGAAATGTAAACTTATCCAAACATCACCCAATTAGTTTTTCTGTAATCAAAATAAAGTTTAATAGTTTGACAAATCCGGGAACTATTATCCCACACATATAAAAAGTATCAATAACAGTAATGTAAATAGTCACAAGAACAGAAGTAAAAAGGGTGGTCCTCACATCCTCTCCCCCTAAGACTGTACTTCCTCCTGGAAGTCGTAAAAAAGGTGAGGCTAAAGGGTCTTCAGTCTCTCTACATCTTCCCATGTCACTGTGACTTCATCGTATAGGTCCCACTGGACTCTAACCTGGTCCAGCTCTCGACCTCGAAGGGCTAGCGTCTGACAAGCCAATATGTGAATTGGCTCCAAAGCCAGCTGTCCGTCTGCCTCTACCTGAAGAGCACTCCAATCCAACACGTGAGATAAGTCAGAAATATATTGACGTAAAACTGAAACATGAAATATATTATGGATACGTGACAGGCTAGGTGGCAAGGCTAGACAATAGGCTACAGGTCCTATCTGCTCCAAGATCTCAAAAGGTCCTACAAAATGAGGTGCGAGCTTAGAGCCCTTCCCGTAACGGATTGGACTCTTGTGCGGTCGCACTCTCAAAAATACTCTATCCCCCACAGAGAAGCTTCGTTCTGTCCTCTTAGCATCGGCATACTTCTTCTGCCTGTCCTGTGCCTCCTGAAGTCTCTGTCTAATCTGTTTGACCTGCTATTCCATATTCTGAACTATCTCTGGACCGATGGCCATTCTGTCCTCTATCTGATCCCAACTCAATGGTGTTCTGCATGGTCTGCCGTATAAAACCTGGAAAGGAGGCATACCCAACGAGCTGTGATGCCCATTATTGTAGGCGAATTCAACTAGATATAGGTACTCCTCCCATCTAGACTGATGGTCCATAATATACATGTGAAGCATGTCTTCTAACACCTGGTTAACTCTCTCTGTTTGTCCGTCGGTCTCCGAATGATAGGCTGAACTGAAGTTGAGCTGTGTGCTCAATGCCTGATGTAAGGCTCTCCAAAACGATGAAGTAAATACAGAGTCTCTGTCAGATATAATGCGGCGAGGTACCCCATGAAGTCTAAGAATCTGATCAAGAAACACCCTTGCCACTGATGGTGCATTGTATGTTGTGCATATCGGTGAAAAATGCACCACTTTGGTCTGCTTGTCAACTATCACCATAATAGCATCATGGCGACGTGATGACATAGGTAGACCAACGATAAAATCCATAGAAATGGTGTCCCATTTCCATTTAGGTATCTCGTGAGGGTACAACAGTCCTGCTGGATGTTGATGTTTGGCCTTGACCCTCTGACATTCTAGGCAACGGGCAACATAATCTGCAATGTCACGTCTCATCCCAGCCCAATGATAAAGCTGTCGTAAATCAGCATGCATCTTCTTCACTCCTGGATGTGCTGCGTAGGGTGCTCTATGAGCCTCCGATAGAATCATGGTACGAAGATTACCCGCAAGGGGAACATAGATGCGTTGCTGATGTCTAAGCAAACCATCAGACTCAAGGGTATATCCTATGAATTTGCCCTCAAGGGCCCTCTGCTTTAGAACTTCCTGCTGCACCTCAAGAAACCACTCGTCCTCCGGCAGGTGCTGTAAGATGCAATCCCTCAAGTCCACCCTTAAAGTCAGGGTTAGGATCTCGTGGTGCCTTCAACTCAAAGCATCAGCGACCACGTTCTCCTTCCCTTTGATGTAGTGGACATCAAAGTCGTATTCGCATAGGAATTCCATCTAACGCCGTTGGTGGACGTTCAAGTTTGGCTGTGTAAAAATATACTGCAAACTATGATGATCCGAATGGAGTTCAAAACGTTGACCTAAGAGGAAGTGTCTCCAGCGGACCAGGGCATGAATAACTGCTGCGAGCTCTAAGTCGTGAGTAGGGTAGTTTAACTCATGTGTTTTTAGTATCCATGATTCATATGCGATCGCTCTACCACCCTGCATAAGTATGGCTCCCAAACCCTCTAATGACGCATCTGTGCAAACAACAAACTCCTCCGCAGGATCTGGAACTGCTAAAATAGGACCACTGGTAAGACGCTCCTTGAGGACTCCCAAGGCCTTTTCACACTGCTCAGTCCAAATGAAACCCTTCCCTTTCCGCTGAAGGGAAGTGATGGGATGTGCTATCCTAGAAAAGCCCTCTACAAACCGACGATAATACTCGGCTAACCCCATAAAGCTTTTGACCTCTGTCACATTGGTGGGTGCCGGCCACTCCTGAATTGCTCTGATTTTAGATGGATCTACAGAGATGCCATCGCCTGATAAAATGTGTCCCAAATATTGCACCTCTGTCCTGAAGAAGGCACACTTCGCCAAGTTTCCATAAAGATGCTCCTCTCATAAGCACTACAAAACTTGACGCAAGTGCTCCACATGCTCTTCCTCAGTCCGCGAATAAATCAAAATGTCATCCAGAAATATGATCATGAACCGATCTAGGTAAGTACGGAACACCCCGTTCATGAGACTCATGAACACTGCAGGGGCGTTCATCAACCCAAAGGGTACCACTGTGAATTTGTAATGGCCATATCTGGTTCGAAAAGCAGTCTTATGAATATCTGCCTCTGTGATGCGCAATTGGTGATACCTAGATTTTAGATTAATTTTTGAGAACACTCTGGCTCCCTGCATCTGATCAAAAAGGTTGTCAATCCTAGGCAGAGGATAACAGTTCTTCACCATCACCTTGTTCAACTGCCTGTAGTCCATGCATAATCGAAGAGACCCATCCTTCTTCTTCACGAAGATAACTGGTGCGCCCCATGCTGAAACGCTGGGTCGGATGTGCCCCTTCTCAAGTAATTCCTCTAACTGCAGCTTCAGTTCAGTGAGTTTGTGTGTAGTCATCCTATAGGGTGCACAGGATATCGGTTCTACACCCGGCACTAAGTCGATGTGGAAGTCCACTTCTTTGCGTGGAGGCATACCTAGTAATTCCGGTGGAAATACATCGGCAAACTCTCTAAGGACAGGGTGATCATCTAAAGTAGCCTCAGGTTCTTCCTCTACTCTATCACTGACTGTAATAGCAAACATCTGGCATCATTTCTGTATACAGTGCTTAAGCTGCTGAGTGGATATCGTACGAACAGCCACGGACTTTTGAATGTCCATTATCTCAACCGACGAACCATGATCATCTAAATTGCTAATCATCCTCTAGCGACAATCTAGCTTAGCTCTATGAGCTGCAAGCCAATCCATACCTAGAACTACACCATAAGATCCTAATGGCATAACCCTAAGGTCACACGATGTAGTGAAGGATCCTAATGTGATATTGCAGTCTTTAACCAAGGTATCTACTGACATCCTGGCCCTAGAGGCCAACTCAACCTCGCACCTAATGCCTTGCCTAGAAGCCACCAGCCTGTAACACTCCACTAACGATGTAGACAGAAAGGAGTCAGTAGCTCCTGAGTCAAAAAGGATAGAGATGGGGAAATCCCCTATCGTACCTACTACCTCGATGACTGAGGCCTGGAAATCAGCCTGGCAGTTATCAACCGCTGCAAACATGTGGTGGGATCTGCCCACGTCACCTACGGTCTGCTCAAATCCTCCTGATCGGGGCTGTCCTCCTGCTGTAAATCCCTGCGGGCACTCTCTAGCCAAATGCCCTGCCCCACCACACACATAACATGGTCCTCTAGCCTGTAACTGCCCTGACTGTGTTCTGCCCGACTGTTGTTGCCCAGTCTGTCCCGTTGACCCCTATGAGCCTCTGTAAGACTGCTGAGACCTCGCGGGTCCTGCCGATGAACCTTGTTGTCTCTGATCTCTGCGTGAACCCTGCTGCTGCCAACCACGGTTCTGTCCTCCCTGACCCCTCTATTAGAATTTAGATTTTTGCTAATGTTGCTACTGCTGTGGAGGCCTAGGAGGTAATGATGAAGAGTTATATCCTCCTCTCTGTATTGTGTTTTAAGGCCTTCGAAAGTTATGCTGTTGTTGGGAATTATGATCCTGATACTGCAGGCGTGAATTCTGCCCTCGTCCCTGAATTTCCTCTGATATAAGGTCTTTTTCAACAGCCTCGCTCATGGTCTGGGGATCTGCCATACAAACTGGTCCTGCTATCCCGTGATTTAGCCCTCTAATGAATTTGTGTATTAAGATTTTCTCGTCATGGAGGTATTCCGCGTAACGAGAAAGCTCAATAAATCGGCTCTCATATTAAGTAACAGTGAGTCCCCTCTGCTGTAAATCATGGAACTCATCGATCCTGCACTATCTGTAATGTTCTGACAAATATCGCGCATTAAAGTGCTCAATGAAGATATCCCAGGTGAGTGTATCCACGGAAAGTCAGCGCTTGCACTTCTCAGTGCGCCACCAGGTAGCTGCGGCATCCCTCAGAAAATGGACTGCCACTCGTGCTTTCGTGTTGCTTCCATATGGTCGCAACGTGAAATACCTGTCTAAACTAATCAGCCAAGCCTCGGCCACAACTCCCTCTGTAGCACTTGCGAAAGTAGGTGGGTTGAGCCTAAGTAGATCTCTGATGGGGTCCCCTCTGTCTCTAAGTCCCACAACTGGCTCTTCCACCCCATCCTCATACAATCCATGATGTACCTGTTCTACCCTCTAGGTCTCATCTCGTCTCAAAGGTCTTGGAGGACTCTTGCTCTGTGCACGGGAGGCTGACCCTACCTCCTCTACTATTGTGTCGGGGATCTCAACGAAAGGATCCACATGTGGCACCTCTAGTGGATCAACACAGGGCTCCTCAAGTGGCTCAATACGTGACTTGGCACGTGGCTCCCTACGTGGCTCCTCTCGCGGATCAACACAAGGCTCAACACGTGGCTCAGGAATCACTGGCGGTAACCTCTCTAACATAGCCTATAGTGCCTGTAAGATCTGTGGTCCTATATCCAATACTGGTGGTGCCTATGGTACTAGTGGTGCTTGTGGTACAGGTTGTGCAGGTGGTGCTGTTGTACCTGCGGGTGCCCGTCCCTCAGCTGAGGAATCACTGTGCACCTTGACAGACGCTGTGTGGCGTGATCGTACTCATCGAACACGTTGGGGAGGCATCCTACAAAACAAGGTAGAGACTAATTAATCAAAGTTGCGGAATAATAACGTGCCCAAATATGCCCAGTGTTTAAACTTGGCTCTGATACCAAATGTCATGCTCACATTTTCCATGTGGTCACAACATGCATCACACGTGTCATAGCCACTCTGTCATGTGGTTATGATGCGAAATATCAAAAAAATTTCTCACGCTTCCCCAGAAACCCCCTCACATGCGTAAACATGCTCGGTGGTGTACGCTCAAGGCAAAAACACTACAGTTGTCGGCGGGGTACAAGTACAATTGCGTGCAACCAGACGCAAGCATACCAACAAGGGGGTCTCTATGACGCCGTTAATGTCGCTACAAGGTTTATATTATCAAGGTTCCTAACACTAAATCTCAGTAGATTTCAGCAGCATAACGCCTTACGGCGTATGTGGGAATTACTCAACACTATACTACTTATGGGGTTCCTTGATAGATTAACAACTTCCCACGATGCCTTATTCATAATGAACTTACAATTGATCTTTCTTGTTGGGTCATTTTTCAACAAAGCACGATTGTCTGTCTCCTCTCTTGTTTCCTGAAATATACTCCTCCTTCGAACTTAGTATTCTCAACAAGGCAGTTCATTTGCCCTCTCTTCCGTTTCTTTGGGTCTTAATTTTGATTGTATTTCTATCGCGCTCACCTTAACTATTTCTTTGAAATTTAGTTTGTTTATATTTTGGTCTCTCTCTTTTGGTTTCTACATTTTCTTTATGTTTATCCTGTCCTTTCTTCATATTCTACATCAATCAGAGTTATCACTGTATCTACTTTTAACTTTATTCCTAACTTTCGGTTTGTCCAGATCACATAGGCTGGTTTACTACTTCGCTGGACTCGGTCTCCTGGTTTTCTCCAATCTAGGATTCACCTTTACATTTGTATTAATTAAACTTGTTCCTAAGCAAATTTAGCGGAAGGGTCCATCTACTTAGTTCTCTTATCCTAGGTGGGAAATGCCGCGCATTTTCTCCTCTGTGTTTTTCAATGTTAGTTTTTCTTCTTCTTACTCTCTTGCAAGTTTTCTCCTCTGGACGATTACTAACTACAGTTGAGATTTAAATGGCCTCACATGGAATGTCTGTGATGGCTTCTTAAGTTTATTTCTAGTGATCTTTTAAACAAGGTGACACGTAATTTTCCTCTTCATTTTCCTGGTTATTAAATTGCGTTGATAGTTGAAACTTCTGAGAAACTCTTCCAGGAATGTGATAGTATATTCCTTTATGCTCTCTTTAAATTATAATTTTATCTTCTCTTTTGTTGTAAAGAGAAAACGGCCTCACTAGTAACTTATATTGCCTAATTAATTGATGTATGTATCTATATACATATATATATATTATATATATACATATATAAATATATATACAAATATATATATCTGGTTGTTATTAATACTATTGTTATTAGTCATTACTATTGTTAGTTTATTTTATTAATTTATTTAAATATTATTATTATTGTTATTATTACAATTGATTCATTACTATTATTATATTTATATAAACAATATTATGTTTTCTTTTGTTTTTAAAAACCCATACCATTTGCATTTGCATTGAAGGGCTGAAGCCCTAATTTCTTTTTTACCATATGAATGGTGCCCTAACCCTTTGTTTTTTTCTTTTTTTTTTTGTTTTGGTGTTGCAGGCCATACTCATGGTGGCGGCGGCGTTAATGGTGGGTCGGCGTTAATGGTGGGTCGGTAGATTTCGGCAATGGCCGCACAGGGGCGGCAGACAGGGAGCATGGAGAGACAGGCGCAGAGGGGGTATCGCCCATGGCAAGTGGTGGGAGGTGGAATGCTAGCGGGAGGTGGGAAGCAGGGTTATGTGGGCCGCTCACGGAGCGGCGAAGGCACTCACGGCAGAGGGTTTTAAGTGGAGTCCGCGGACTCCACCGCAAGCGGTGAATATATATAGGGGGTGTGGGGAGGGGCGGAGCCCCCACCCACATCCCACTACATGGGGTGTGGGGAGGGGCGGAGCCCCCACCCACATCCCACTACATGGGGTGTGGGTGGGGGCTCCGCCCCTCCCCACACCTAATAAGCACCGACGGGGGTGGTGGGAGGTTCAAACCCTTCCCACCACCACTTCACATTCTTTTTAATTGTATGCTGTGTAATACACAGTGATAAAACTACGATTCATTTTTATTTTATTTCTTTATTGTTTTTAAAATATAATCTCTCTATCATTTAATAAAATCTCCAATTATCATGATATATATATATATATATATATATATATATATATTCTCAGACTTAAGTCTTCTTCAGAAGAATTAAAAATACAGAAAGTTAGAATAATAAGCTAAATTATAGAGAATTAAACTATGATTCTCAGAAGTATTTCTTCCACATAGAAAATAAACACAGAGAATTAAAATAATAAAGCTAAAATACAGAATATTACAATAATAAGGCTAAAATACAGAGAAGTAGAATAATATGGCTCTTAACTATAACTTTGTTTAACCACCATCCACAATCCTATTTATAAATTTCTTTCAATCTTGTAACTACAGAGAAATAAGAAACGAAGAAAATTTAAATACAATTAAAGCTAATTTATCTGATACTCACAATTTCATATAATGATTGCACATTTCAAATACAGAGAACAAATCATAATTCTTTCAAATGTGATTTACAATTACCGTTTCTTTAAGAATTGAAAATTTTAAATGTAAGAAATTGAATTATTTTTCTATTTAACAATTCTAGTTCATCTACAAATTGCAAATATAAATACAGAGAATTAATCTCTTAATCTGCCAATTACAATTTTATTAAGATATGTATCAAAGCAAATTCAAGAATTAGACTTCATACACATAATGTTAAAATCAATTTTTTTTTTGCTTTTCTTCTCTTAATTTCTAACTTGCTAATTTCAACTTAACGCATATTAGTTTAAACTAAAAATGGAAAGAATAATTAATATCACATTGGCTCATAACTGATTCAAATTACCATATATAAACATTAACAAAATACATAGTTTCCTCCAACCACCTCCAAACAATACTATAGTTAAACTTTTAACACCTTTGTCAAGGTCAACATACAATTTCACTACTTAACAACAGTTACTCCAAATATACATAACTGTCAAAACTCATAACTAACAAACACCACTGAAGGGAAGAATTTCTCTCTTTCCCCAAACAATAAATTATACAACTTCAGAGGAAGAGAATCCCTCCATAACGAACTTAAACAGAATGTAGTTCAATGAACCAAACTCTTTCTATAACAAGGATGAAATTCTTTCTTCCCTAAATACAGCACTTCTGCAATTCCAACCTTGAGCTTCAAAAGGGAACCTACGTATCAAAGACAAACAAAGAAGAAAACACCACTCATCTAGCTCTCCTCCTTACCGTAGACCCACAAGAGGGTCACCCCCGAGTTAGGGAGGTCATACTCACACCTGGGTAACTCAAGCAATCCACTTCACAACAGGGAACAACAACAAACTCAAAACACACAAACACCCGTGAGTAAATTACACAACACGAAAACTCAACAACAGTGAGCTTTACAAGGGGCAGGAGAGTGGACACCCTCGACTCCAGAGTGTCACCCATACAGATAATTTAACCAACATAATTTCTCTTGGCCTCAAACCAAGTTTGATCACAAATTTTTAAGAAATCTGTATTGACTCTCAAGCCAAAGAACCAGTCACAAATACAAGCCCTCAAGGCTTTCAACATCCCAAAAGAAGAAACCAGGTATGCACCCGAGGAGGATCACTCCTCCCCTACCCCAAACTTGATGAGCATTTCTCCCAAGTGGGAGAAGCTCTGTCAACAACCCGACAACAGTTCCCACAAAAATAAAACAAAAACACAGCAAATAAACAACTTTCACACACTTTTCATACAATAATCAGATATACGAAAGAAAGGTAAAACCAAACCAACCTTACAAAGCCCTTTAGGGATGAAACTGATGTAGAGCTTCACTGAGATCTCCTCCAATCTAAGCCACCAAACTCCCTCCTCCCTTTTCCTCTCCCAAAAGCTAACTTTCTTATTTTGGCAATAAAAATAAAACTCTCCCAAAATTCAACTAACTCCCTTTCCATCCCAAAATGGAATTCAAATAACCCAAATCCTTTCAATTTAGAGGAATGGGGAGGTGACACTTGTCACCTACTCACTCTTCCCAAAACCACTATTATGTCCCAAGGGATGAGTGTTGGCTTATGTCCCTCACCCATCCCTAGAGTACTCCTTATCCCTCTCCTAATGTCATTTCTCTTACGCATGGGAGAAATAAAAGGAGTTAAAGGAGGAAAAGATAGGTGACCCATGCCTCTTCTTCCTTGCTTCATTATGGATGACCCCGCAACTCATGGGGAATCTCACTAATGGTGAGGGTGACTTCAAGTCAATCCCTCTATAATGGATGGGTTTGTAGTCATCTCTTACCTTGGGGATTGAAGAGGGATGGGTTGGGTGTTGGTACAACCCATCATGTCCCCCCCATACCTCCAATTTTTGCCACCTAACTTCAGGGTGAGGTTAAGATGACCTTATGGAGGTTACTCAAGGGTTACCCATGCCAAATGGGGCCCTGGACCCATGGGGTATAACCCAGGGTCAACTTTAACCTACTCAGGACACCTAGGGTCATGTTAAAATACAAGAAAAGGCCTCAAGAATTTAAATAAAAGAAAAGAAATTCAAATTCAATCTTTTTACAACATAAATCATAAGTCAGTGTTACAAGAGGGTAGACCAACCCATTCGACCTTAAGAAAGACCACATTACAACACCACATCAAACACAGAGTGATCTTGGTTTGTCGTGGAACCAGATCGGCTTAACAGGGAATAACAATAACAAGGTGCGGAATGATCTCTGAAATCTGTGGTTTGATTAGTAAATTCCTACACACTAAATTGCAAGATCAGTTTCACATATAATCATCATAGCCGAAGCAACTTAAAAACATGCATTATCATGACATAGTCCTAAATAACATAAATGAAATCATATTACAATTTTCCATCATCACCTAATTAACTTTTCTGAAATGTAAACTTATCCAAACATCACCCAATTAGTTTTTCCGTAATCAAAATAAAGTTTAATAGTTTGACAAATCTAGGAACTATTATCCCACACATATAAAAAGTATCAATAACGGTAATGTAAATAGTCACAAGAACAGAAGTAAAAAGGGTGGTCCTCACAGAAAGCTAACTCACGAAGGCCTTAAGTCAGATTTTCAAGCAACAACAAGCTCTTTGCTTTTAAAATTTGATGAGGAAAAGAAATAAAAAGAACATTATAATGCTAAGGCTGAGTAGCTTGCTACCATTCTTCAGAAGATAGTGAAATCATCAGAAATTGTGGAACCCATGGTAGTTACTGTAGAAGACCCTTTGATTCAAAAGGTTGAAAAGGTTCAAGCCAGAGGAAGAGTGGTTGGTGATATTTTGGAATGGTTGTTCGCACAAGGCAGAGTTCTCCTGAAGACCATAGTGGAAAGAAAGGAAAAAATGGAAAAGGTGAAAGCTAAGATGGATAATATTATTGATTCATTGTCTCAAGAACTTCAAGATCAAGAAGACAATTTAGAGGAATGGATTGAGATGAAGAAAATTAAGATAAAGAATTTGATTGTGATTAGTGTCGCATCAAATCGAGAGTCTTATCTCAAGACCAAGGAATCTTGATGATTTGTGCCAAGTACGAGAAAATAGTGAAGATAGTGATGTCTCACTTTTGCATAGGTTAGAGGAACTACGATGCACTCTAATAGGTGAAGATCACAAGTTTCTCTCTACAGATGAGATGACTAATGCTTTTGAGAAAATGATTCAGTAGAAGTTTGAAGATGAGGTGTTAACAATGGCTTCAATGGATAATCTTTATGATTATCATTCAACCTTTGAAAATCTAAAGGATAACCTTGAAAAGCATGAGAAGGTGATAAAAGCAGTCAAGGGTGTAGTTCTCATGGCTCATACCATTTTAGGCAATACAACTAGACCTAATGTAAATGAGATGGTGGCAGTACGGACCATGTACCAAAATTTTCTAAAGAAGAATGATGGTGGCAGCTGAAATTCTTCTTCATGCCTTAGTTTATTTTCATTTTTGTATATGCAATTTGTATTTTGTTTTGGACATATTCACATGTATTTTTCCAAAATTTAATCACATGTGAGACAAAGGAAGTCCCAAGTCAAAGTAGTTACATTTTTCCTATTTTTGCTCCAGACTCCTCCCTATAAATAAAGAGGGGCTCTATTGTAATTTTTATCTTTTATCTATTGCAAGAAAACTCTAGCGAATTGAGAAGCAAATCAAGACTTTATGCTTTTTTTGAAAATCAATTATCAAATATTTATCAATACAAGAAAGCAAGTTCAATTCCAATCTTTGTCTTGGGATTATTTGTGTTATGATAGTATTGTTCTTACATCTTTCTATCATAATCTTATTTGATAATAATTGAGGTGTGGAGGTTATTTCAAATGATTGAAGAGCATTCTTAATTTGATTGTGATAGACTTTGTGTTATCAAATCATTTGTGAGGATTGTGTTAATGTTTGTGGGAATAAAATAGCTTGAAGACTTTGTGCTACAAGTTGTTATATTCAATTTACTTATACCATCTTGAAGAAGAGTGGAGACTTTGGGTTGCATTTAACTTCAAATAGTTCTATTTGCAATTAGTAAGTGAAGCGATAGTAGACTTTGTGTTTATGTGGTTTTGTGATAGTTAATAAGTTTTTTAATGTCAATTTCACTGAGATTATCATTTTTAATTAAGAACATCTATTCTAAAGAAAGAGAATAGGATGAAATGGAATCACCATGAATATAGTATTTAGTGTACATAAGTTTTATAAGTCATTTGTTTGTAATAGTTAAAACAACTAGAGGGAACCTCCCCTTGCTGAGAGGAGAGACTCTGTCTCATCATAGATGTGGCGATATAACCATTTTGTTGTTAGTGAGTTAATGACAAAATATTCACCCAACACACACTCATGGATCTAAACTAGAGTGTTGAATAGTAGATTTAATAGGTGAATTTAGAATCTTGGGATTCATGGAGAAAAATACTTGGTTAGAATTTAAGGTTATTTGTCAACTTCCACGTAAAAATATGCCAACTTGCACAATAGTCAATGCATAAAAGAGAACCTACTCACCATGGGTCCAAAATATAAGAGAGAATCACATTGGGTGTAATTTTTATAATTACATTTTACCCCCGCTTTAACTTGCATGCAAACCACTATGAGGATGCATGTTAAAGTAGATAAAATAGTCAATATACAAAATACATATTTTGGACACTCATAACAAAGGATACAAGTTACATGGATGTTGATCATGTGTACTCTCCTTGCTATGAGTGCTCCATCTTGAGAACTTGCAAGCATAGAAGAAAAAAATCAAGTGAGTAGCATTCATCAAGCATAACCACTACTATAATTGACTACAAATAAAAAGTAAAAAGAGTAGGGTAAGATATTTTGATTAAGTAGGGAGTAGTATGTGAAAAGGGTTTTTATGAAGAAAAAAGATGCCAAAGGATTCTAACCATGAATACAATATCCTCTCTACAAAAAATGACAAGTGATCTAACTATGTAGAAATATAATCCATCTAGAAACAATGATGAAACTTTGTTTGGTACTAGAAAATGATCATAAATGTCATAAGTACCTCACTATAATCATAATCATGAAGGAATGTTAGTGATAATAAATTCCCCCTTCAATTGGTTACATGCAAAGGATGCAACGAATTAGAGTTAAGAGAAAATATAACATCATGTAAAGCACAACAAGCATGTAATAAATGTCAATGATAACATCATGTGACAATCAAATAAGATATGGAAAGTGATAAGCATGGGATAAGCATGTAAGCATAGAAAAGAAACGTAATAATATTTTCTTAGAGTTGGCCCCAATGATGACACAACATAATCAATAATGTTTAAAGACACATTGTTGATAGGAAAACCTAGACTGGAGTCTAAGGTGTTATACTCTATAATTAAATGAAGTAAACCTTGGTGTGATGCAATAAAAAGGGAGAACTTAGATATGCAATAAGTATAGACCAAATTAGAATAAATTATATACAATCATATATACATAAAATCATATATTAATATACTTTAATGTATTACACATGTCTTATAATTCATTCTTCATGCTTTCCTCTTACTTATTATCTTCCTTCTTCTCACACATATTTAATCCATATGATCCATGCTCTTATCTCTCCCTTTCTACCTCTGGATCAGGTATGGAACCCGAAGACCACACTAGGGATCGCAACAATGAGGTTAGTTTCACAAACTTCTTTGCAAATAGTGAAAATAATTTCTCTATGCCAGAAGAATATGGTAATGCTTTGGATTATGTTTCTCAGAATAGGTTTCTGAATGAAGAATTTAAAGTACCCAGAATCAAACTATCTGAAATCTACAGTGATATCCCTAGCAGCTTAGTTAATATGTTTAATAAGTCTAAGGGTTTAAAGAATTTCTTTGGATATAAGTCTTGGCAAAATTGTCATGCCACCACACCGAAACATACTGTTACAGGTGGTAGTGAAGGAAGGTTAAAATTATTCAATGATACTGAAATTAGTAAATTCCAGAGTCAAGCTTTGATGGCATGATTTGGTAACAAGTAGATGCAGAAAGTAAAGGTTTAACCCTTTTCATTTCTTTTCTCTTTTTGGATTCCTGATAGATTTCTTCATTTATTTCTGTCAAAAATTGCACCAATTGGGGGAATGTCAGTTCTTTCATTTCTATGTTTTTAGTTACCAAATTTTCAAGAACTCTTTTGTGGTAGAATTCTCCAACCACATCTCCAAAGCTTTACAGATGTTTGTTGCAGACAAAAGATTCCTGATCAGGAGTGACCTCCAAAATCTGTGAGGCTTCTTCAAGAAAGAATCTAAGGATAAAATTATTAGAGGAAGACTATTAAGATGGGCACAATTCTTAAAGACATTTGATTTTGATACTATTCATCTTCCTGGAGATGACAACATTTTTGCAAATTTCTTATCCAGGGGCAGCTGCTAGGCTTCTTTGTGCAATTGGTGCTATAAGTTCTGATGGAGTAACTGGTTGTGAGTAATTAAGCACCAGAGTTCTTCTAGCAAGAAGTCTAATGGACTTCTCATTTTCTCTGAGGAGAAAAGTTTCTTTGTTGTAAGCTGTTCCAGTTTACTGGTCAACTTTTGCCATGTTTCTTGTCCCATATCCATTTTGTGCAGACGGGCTTCAATCTGAACAATTTCTTCTATTACCTTGTCTAGGTCAGCTCTAGTAGCCTCTTAATACCTTTTCATGGTATCTTTCCCTTATGTCCATTCATAAACACTCTTAATTATCTTCTTCCCATGAATTCACCCTTTCCTTTATGATATTTATCCTTATTATAGCTTATTTAGGTGTGTTAGAGTGTGTTTAAGGCTATTTAAGGCCTATATAATGGATATATGGGTCTAGAAATGACCCAAATAACATGTGTGGTGGTTCACAACCTTCTATATCCTACCAACATTTTCCCCGGCCATAAAACATTATCTTGTCCTCAAGACAACTTGGTGAAACTACTTGTATCCTTCATGATTATCTTTCTCAAGCAATGGCTCTTCCTTGGTAGTATCCCCTCTGGCACACTCTAATTCTTCCTTACTAACAACCCTCTTGGTGCACTCTAACTTCATCTTCTTTAGCCACAACCCTTCTGGCACACTCTATTTCAACTCCCTCAACAACAACCCCCCAAGCGTACTCTATTTATTCTTTCTTGGTTTTCTCTAATCATTTCCAATATCTTTTATGTGGTCAACTCCATTAATTCAGTGTCATCTTTAATCTACCTTAATTTATTATTTTCTCCTTTTTATGTGGGTATTAATGATTTGGAATTTCATCGATCCTTCTATGCATCCCATTTGGCTTATCCTTGTCCTACATTGATTGGTCACATCTTTTCAAGGATCCCTTCAGGATCCCCCCTTTCTATTCATTACCCCCTAGGTACCTAACCCCCTCTCGCAAGGCTAGGGCCTAACAGAATCTTCTGCAGATCATAAAAATCCTATCTTGTATATATTATTTACTTTAATACTTCTTTTTATTCCACATTTCTCCCTTTTGATGATCTGACTTGTTCTTGCCTAAATATTCATTTTCTATTCGACACGAGAATACGCATGCCTATACAACACTTTTAACATACTTGTAACATGTTTCCAATTTGATCCATCAATCCATCCATAATTCATTTCATATAATTTGACATAGATTTATTTTTCCAAGTGCTCTTTATTCCAACACATCTTTTCATAATGATTCTTCAATCCACAAATAGTACAATGATGAATATCCAAACACATTTATTTTCTATGTCCTTACCTATGACAATGAGAACATTGCATTTCTTGAACTGATTTGTTAGTACCTATTTTACTTGTAACATCATCTACTTTCCATATCTAAGACTTGCATTCTTTGGCTACACTCTTGGTTTAATGTGCTCTTTGATTCCTTATTCATACTTTCCCAAAACTTTTCTTGCATATCCTATTCTTCTCATCATCTTAAAACCAACATTCTTCGAAGAAATTCCTATGTCATTATCATCACAACTAGTAAATTTTGAAAATTCAATCTCCTGGTTATCTTCAACTTTATTTTCTAAAGAAACTTCAACTATATCCCACAAATCATTCATATCACATGAAACATAACAAATTAATGGTTTAGACCTTAAACATTCATTTTCCTTAATGAATGTTGCAAGTGATTGATCTAACTAATTATTTTGTTCTTTCAATTTTAATATTTTATCCTTTTGTAGACTATTTTCCTCTTCTAACCTCTTCGACTTTTTTTCCAAATCTTCAAACAACTTCAAATTTTCTTCTAGTTTTTCATTTTTTATCTTGAACATTTCCCAATTCTTTTTTCTAGATTATAGTTTTAACATAAATATTCATAATTATCCCTTCTTAACCACTTTATCATTTATATCAGTGCTTTATTATACTTTTTAACAGTAGAGAAAAAGACCTACATTTTTATGCATTCTTTATTTTGGTTGGTTGATGTGATTGGATTCAATTTTGGGAGTACATTCTGATTCACATCTTAAGGCATCAATAGAAACAATAAATAAAATACAAATGGGAGACTAAGGTGTCAAAGGATTATGTGATAATTTCATCTTCTCGTCAAAGTTTCTTACAGAATCAAAAGAAGAAAAGGAGCTCCACGTGTCAACATGGCGCACTGTCTTGAGGTTTGATAGTCACAAAAATGTTTCATTTTCACTATTGGAAGAGGATGCCATGTGTCAGAACAATGCATCATTTTGAGCTGATAGGTTTTGGCAGGGTGTCCTTGTGCACCATTCACTATCCTTTGTAGTGGAATCCACATTTCTGTTTGCCGCATCATTTCAAAGTTGTCAGTCTTGTAAGCACCAAAATCATGCACAGCCTCCATGACGACCCCATGATGACTCATATCCTTTTCAGATACATGTAAGAATAAAATAAAATCCTCTTAGTAGTGATTCTCTTGTTATCATTTAGCTTTTCCCTCTTGTTGTTTCCTCTTTTCCATACTAACCATTTCCCCACTTTTGACACTTTTTGACACTTTTTGACACTTGTCGATTCTTGTTTCTTGAGCTTGTGACTTTATCTCTAAGCCTTGTATTCATCTATTTGTTGTGATTTCACCTTTCCTTAGTGTTTTTCATCCAATTCCACCCCTAGGAGCCTTCTAGAGGACCTCCCAAGTCATCTCCAACTTTTATTTTTCAGTTCTAGTCAACTAGTACAAATCTCCCCTGATTATTTCAAGATCTCCCCTAGGAGATTTAACGTTTGCAAGTGGAGATTTGGATTTTGACCACTTTTCAACCAGTTTATAGAGGTAGTTCACCTCCTTTTCACTTGACTAACAATCTCCAACCTCGCTTTCCAACCTAGGACCTCCCCTATGAGGGTCAACCATGGGTCACCCTGAGGCGACCTGGACTAGTGAAAGGGGCGACCCTTGGGTGACCCTATTATCTTTTCTAGCCATGGAAAAACATGAGTTTTAGACATGAAAAAGCTTCATTTTGACTTGTTTTTCCTCCTGTTTGCATGAGTTTTTGGTCTAAACATAGAGTTAACTATTCCAAGCCTCAAAGAATGCATAATTAGCTCCTTTTTATCTCTACTTGTCAACTCATGCATTCATGCCAACTCCATTTTTGCTTCAGTGATAAGCTATATTGGCTTGTTCACTCCCTAATTAGCCCAGTTCACTCCTTGGTCATCTGAGTTAACTCTCCAATCAAGGGAGTTAACTATTCATTCCCTCCCACCTCTCATAGCCTCATTCAACCTATAAATACCCCTCTCCCTCAAGCACAAAGGGAGACAATTTCATTTGTGCATCCAGTCTTTGCATTTGTTTTGCTCTCCACATAGCATCCATATGTTCATAAAGGACATTCAAGCCTTTTATTTTATTGTTGTTTAATCTAAGATTTTCTAAAATCTTCATATCGCATCAATATGCTGCCCATTTGCAAGCCATAGCGCTCGTTAGCTCACATTGAGCTCATGTTTCTAGCTTTCTAAAGCTCTTTTTCATCCCTTCTCTATTCTTTCCAAGAGGAAATATCCTTGCTACTACAAGAGGACAAAGAGGTTGCTGGCACAAGGATTCCAAAGGGTAGTGGAGGCTCATGCATCTCATATTCTAGGTTCTTTAGTGCTTTTTTTATGCTCAAGATTGGGAATAGTAATTAAATATTATAATTTCCTTGATAGGCTAAATAGGATTTACATTATTAGATTAGTTTTCTTTCAAAGTTCTTAGCTTAGTTTATTTCAAATCAATTTCATTTCTTAGAGTAATTGATCCAAATATCCAGAAAACCAAACAAAAACATAGATGAAGTTGCATTAGTTAAATACATTCTAGATTGCATACATATTTCAATTCCTAGATTAGAAAAAAACACATTATTTTCATAAAGATCCAAAAAAGCACAAAAATATTTTTTTGTATTCATATAGACTTGCATGCATTCAAAAACCAAAAAAAGCACAAAAACATTAGTATCACAAGAAGATTGCAAACCCTTGATTCCAACACAAGGTCAAACCTTAGGTCAATAAACCCTAAGTCAAATCGAGCTTAACTCTAACCAACTCTCTTGGTTTGGGCTCATGAATGTTCCTTAGGCTTAGAGGAAAGTGGATGAGGGTAATCCTCAAAGAGATTGAGGAAATTCACCCTAGACCACAACACAATCAACTAATGGTTCAGGAACAACATAGGTGGAGGTTACTCCAAACAAAAGTCATCATCCAACAATTTGAAGAACAACTCCAACTGAACAAAGGCATAAACAAGAGTAATCGTCAACCAACTCAACATTGGAATCTTTGAAATCCAAAAAAGAGAATAGTGTCTAGTGACCCTTTGGGTCATATAGTTATTTCAACCACAATGGTCACAGAGAACTAGATCAGAATCAACACACAAGAAAGGCCCCAGGACCGGCCAACCACTCTTTGCAAAGTCTAACTCTCAAGTGAGCAGGACTGCCTCTGTGTCTTGCCTCCACTCGACTGGCTATTTCCACGAGAGTGAGAGTGACATGGAGGTTCACCCATGGCAAGGAGAGGGTTCTATTTTCTCACCAAAGCTAACTCAACTGCCCTAGGCTACCAAGTCTTTTTTTGAGTGTACATATTTTGGTGAACTCAATGTGAAGAGAAAACCTTTTGTTGCACTTTTTGTGTGTCCTTGCAGAATCCAACCATTCTTTCTTTCATGACTATCTTTGTTGTCTTAACCATTTCTTCTCCTACCATCCTCATCTTTTCTTCTTCCATTTATTATGTGGTGTTTACAAGACCCCAGAATATGATGGAGCCATATTTGCACTTAGGGAACATTCCCTCAAGGCATCCAAAAACTCCCTCTTCCAATAGGTATGTGCCACTTGATCCAAATATACCAGTCTCTAACTGTTACAACTATGAAGACTTAGATTACAAACATGACAAAAGATAACCTATATGTTCTCTATCATTCAAAAATCACACATGGGAAAATAGTCCTGTAATTTTATACACACCTCATAAGGCAAGAAGAATACAAATGAGTTTAGAAATCCATTACATGGGGCAACCCTCTACAAGAAATTCATGTACCCATCTTGATGATGAAGTAAGATGACTTGAGAGAAATTTATAAGAAGCCAAGGATTCTCAAGAGGCCTTGAAGGTTGCTTTATGAGAAGAGCAACGTGAGAACATTATGCGAGAAAAAGTGCTGAATCACGACAACATATGAAACAAGACCCCTAGAAATTGTAAGGTGTCTCAACCTTGCAAATTCCTAGCATTGACTATTAGATTATTTATTTATTTATTTGCCTAATTTGTATTTACTTGCACATCTAGTTTTATCATTTAGTATAAGGTGGCATTGTGACATGTCATCCTACTTGTTATATGACTTGGATGGTCAAGTCAAACACATGTGGATTTGGGCATCCCATTTGAGGTGGCACTAATATGCCATGTGTTGGCATCTTGGACTATGATAGAGAGTTTATTTTGTATGAAAAAATCTATGACGCATGAGAACCAAGTATAGAGATTCCTATGACAAGTGAAGACAAGTGTCAGAGAGTATCTTTGCATGAGAGAAAGGCATCTTTGGGTGCCCAAGTTGGGTTATGACATGTTGCAAGAGGAATATGCTATATTTAGTCTTGTATGACGGATTCTCTTACAACATTTAAGGTTGTTATGTTGGGCAGATTTTATGACAGTTGTAAGATGCGTAAGAGCATCTATCATAGCTATTTTTAGCCTGAAGCATTCCATTCTTGAGAAGTCAAATCTGCCATGTTATGAAAGATGTAAGAGAGTGTATGCATGTTGTACAAGTGTCCTTTGATGTGGGAAAATGGCCATGTGACCAAGATGGATGCCTACCTCTAGAAGCTTCTCAGTTATGCCTTGTAACTCTATATAATGCAGTGTTTGGAGTTGTAGTTTATATAGTGTTTGTACAGGTACTGTTATGCTATAGGAATCACTCTAGAAACGACATTTGTAGACTCTTGGAAGAACTTGCATTGCAAGTATGTTGTAAATAATGTTGTTTTGATAATACATTGTGCAGGTTTTGGAGTGTGGGGTTTTTCACCTGAAAAGGTTTTCCCCACGATATATCTTGTGTCACTCTTGTATTCTTGTGTTGTGTTGCTGTTGTAATCTTTATGTTATATGTTTAACATTGCTGCAATTGTAAGGATTTAAAATAATTTTCACTCTACTTCCCTCATTAGATTAGTGTAGGAAGCATATTCTGCGTACCTTGCTTCCTTTCAGTTGTTATCAGAGCTTGATCACCTTTGATCTGAGTTGTTGGGTAGGGTTTTTGTACTGATCTTTGACTGAGTGGGAGTCTGTGCATAGTATTCTATAATCTTGTTGCAAGAAGAAGATGGCAGGCACATCTGGAAGGATAGATTTGGAAAAGTTTAATGGTAGTAATTTTGAGTTGTGGAAACTCAAAATGGAAGACATGCTTGTTGATAGAGATCTATGGGAAGCTATATATGGAACAAAACCAACGGCAATGGCTCATACAGATTGGGATTTGAATGAGTGTAAAGCTAAGGGTCTTGTGAGATTCTGTTTAGCTAATTCTATCTTGTTAAATGTTCATGAAGAGAAGACCACGAAAGAGCTATGGAAGAAACTTGGTGATGTTTATCAGGCCAATTCCCTGGTAAACAAGTTATTCCTAAGGAAGAAGTTGTATTCTTTGAGGATGGAAGATGGAGGATTGGTTGCAAATCACCTGAATGCCTTTAACATGCTAGTTGCACAGTTGACATCCGTTAGTGTGAAAATGGAGGAGGAGGATCATTGCATGACCTTGCTTTTGTCTTTTCTAGACTCATGGGACCACCTTGTCACGGCCATTGGGAGTACTACAACCAAATTCAAGATGGATGAAGTGGTGTCTTCACTGTTATCTAAAGAAATGTAGAGAAAGTCTTCTGAGTCAGCTAAGGAGGCCCTTGCGGTTTGTGGTAGACCCAAAGAGAAAGGGAAGAAGAAGGACAAGAAAGATGAAAAGGGCAAATCCAAATCCCATGGGAGATCCAAATCTCCTGGAAAGTCCAAGGCACTATGTTGGAACTATGGAAAATCTAAGCACTTCCAAAAGGAGTGTAAAGAGGAGAAGAAGAAAAAGAAGAAGAACTTCTCTGATTCTGATTCTAACAAGTCTCAAGATGATGGTGATGCTTTATTGTAGCCTTGGAAACCCATGCATTAGAAGATGTGTGGCTGATTGACTCTGGTTCTTCTTTCCACATGACCTTGCATTAAGGCTGGTTCACAAAGTATGAAGAGTTTGATGGTGGAAAGGTGTATCTGGGTGATGACTCTCATCTGAAAAATTGTTTGTCATGGAAGAGTCTTGATCTGATTCTTTGAAGGTCAAGTGAAAGGGATAAATGGAGTTTTGTACATCCCTAGTTTAGTATGAAACCTTCTTTTTGTAAGTAAATTGAATGATGTGGGTGTGTAAGTTGTCTTCTTGAATGGAGGATGCAGGATGACAAGAGGAGCTATGGTGCTTGCTAAGGGTACTCAGAGAGGTACTCTATTTCGCTAGATGCATGCACTATTGAGTGCAATAGTTCTTCTATTTCAAAGAAAAGAGCTTTAGATTCTTCATCCTCACCATTGGAACTAGTAGTGAAGAAGTGTGTTCCTTCAACTTCTGATGTTCATGCTTTCTGGGTACCTAAGGGTGCCAATGCTTTGGAAATGAAACTTCCTACTGATAAGACAATATTGTGGCATGAGAGACTTGGTCACATTGGTGAGAAGGGCCTTAGAGCTCTAAAAAATAAAATCCTTGTTGAAGGTTTAAATGATTGCAATCTCAAGTTTGACTTTTGTGAACATTGTATATATGGAAAGCAAAACCATGTTCAATTTTACTCTAGTTCTCACAAGTCTTCTGTTGTGTTGGAACTAATCCATTTTGATGTGTTTGTTCTTGTAAATGTTCCTTCGATTTCTAAATCATTATATTTTGTATCATTCATAGATGATTATAGTAGAAGGACATGGATATATTTTCTCAGAAGCATATCTGAAGTCTTTAGTTAGTTCAAAGAGTTTAAAGCTTTTGTTGAGAATCAAACTGGTAAAAAGATTAAGTGTTTGAGAATTGATAACAATGGTGAGTTTTGTTTCGCAAAGTTTGATAATTTTTGTAAAGAACATGGGATTGAAAGACATAAGACAACTCCATACACTCCTCAACAAAATGGAGTTATAGAGAGGATGAACAAAACGTTGATGGAGAGGGCTAGGAGTATACTTAGTGGTGCTATCCTTGAATAGAAAATTTGGACTGAAGCTATAGCCATTGCTTGCTACCTGGTTAATAGGTCTCCTACTTTAGCACTTGTTGATAATACACCCATGGAGGTGTGGTCTAGTAAGAAGCCTTCATTGAGACATCTTTGTGTTTTTTGGTTGTGAGGCATATGAACATGTGCCTAAAGAGAAGAGGTCAAAATTGGAGACAAGGCAGTTAAGTGTATCTTCATTAGCTATGGTTTCGGTGTGAAAGGGTACAAGCTTTGGGATCCTATGGCTGAGAAAGTCTTGTATAGAAGAAGTGTTATTTTCTGAGAGGTATCTCATTCTGCTATTTTTTTATAGCCAGAAGAAAAAGAAAAGAAAGAGGATGTGCTTCAGTTTCCTACTATCCTTGAGAAGATTGAACTGAAAGTTCCTATCAGACCTGATGATGAGGAGAGCTCTAGAAGCTCTGAAAGTTCAGAAGAGGAAGAAGAACCTCAACCTTAGCCTTTGAGGAGGTCCACATGAAACATGACGCAACCTAAGAGGTTTGGTTATTCATTGCTTGATTCTAGTTGTGTTTTTGCTTTGATTTCTAACACTGATGAGCCTAGAACTGTTAGAGAGGCTATGGGCATGAAAGATGTAGGTTCCTAGAAGGAGGCCATGGAAGAGGAGATGGTTTCTTTGGAAAAGAATAAAACATGGGACTTGGTGCCTTTGCCTAATGGACGAAAACCTGTTGGATACAAATGGGTGTTCAAGAAGAAATTTGGTGTAGATGGTAGTGTTGAGAAATATAAGGCTGGATTGTTTGCGAAGGGGTATTGTCAAGTGGAGGGAATTGATTATGGTGAGATTTTCTCTCCCATTGCAAAGCTAAGATCTATTCGGTTCTTGTTATCTCTTGAAGCAGCTTATGACTTAGAAGTGGAACAAATGGATGTGAAGATAGCTTTCCTTCATGGTGATTTGGAGGAAGAAATTTACATGTCACAACCAGAGCACTACATGGTGAAAGGTAAAGAAAATATGGTTTTCAAGTTAAAGAAGTCTTTGTATGGTTTGAAACAATCTCCTAGGATGTGGTACCAAAAGTTTTATGCCTTTGCGTTGAGTATTAGATTTCTAAGATCAAAATCAGATCATTGTGTGTATTTCAAATTTGACAATGATCACATTCTCATTATAGCATTGTTTGTTGATGATATGTTACTAATTGGGAATGGTAAAGTTTTAATTTTTGATTTGAAGTCTTAGTTGTCAGTACATTTTGAAATGAAAAATTTAGGGGCAGCCAGGTACATTCTGGGGATGGAGATTAGAAGAGACAGAGCAAACAAAAAACTTTGGTTAGGCCAGAGTAAGTATGTTAACACTATGTTGGAGAGATTTAGTATGGTGTATTGCAAACCGTTGACTATTCCTATTATGATGGGGACAAAGTTATCTGTTGGTGATTGTCCAAAGTCTCCTTCTAAGATGGAGGATATGAGTAGAGTACCTTATGCTAGTACAGTTGGTAGCTTGATGTATGCTATGGTCTGTACAAGACTAGACATTGCCCAAGTAGTGGGAGTCCTTAGTCGGTTTATGGCTAATCCTAGATGGATACATTGGGATGTAGTGAAGAGAGTGTTTAGATATTTGAAGGGTACTTCTGAGTATTCCTGTGTTATCATGGCTATCCTACAGGACCTCAACATTCTGTGAGTATTCGTGGATTTGTGGATTCTGATTGGGTAGGTGACATTGACAACAGGAGATCCACCAGTGCTTATGTGTTTACCATGTTTGGTGGAGCTATTAGTTGGATGAGTAAGTGACAACCTATGGTTGTTTTTTCCACGATGGAAGTAGAGTACATGGCAGCAACTCATACTTGTAAGGAAGCCATTTGGCTTAAGAGGTTGTGTTTAGACATTGGTTTTGATGCAAGATAGATTACTATTTGTTGTGATAGTCAGAGTGCAATTTGCTTAGCAAAGAATCCTAATTTCCATGCTAGAACAAAGCATATTGATGTTTAGTATCATTTTGTTCGTGACATGGTAGAAGATGGGAAGGTGATATTGGAGAAGGTTGATATTTTGAAGAATGTTGCAGATGCATTGACTAAACATGTGGGGACAGATAAGTTCAAATGGTGTTCAGAGTCTATGGGCCTCTTGGCTCCTAGCAGTTAAATCTTGTCATTTTATTAACTCTTGCAAGGTATTTGACAAGTGGGAGAATTTTGGGAATTAAGGTGTCTCAACCTTTCAAATTCCTAGCATTGATTATTAGATTATTTATTTATTTGCCTAATTTGTATTTACTTGCACATCTAGTTTTGTCATTTAGCATAAGGTGGCATTGTGACATGTCATCCTACTTGTAATATGACTTGGATGGTCAAGTCAAACACATGTGGATTTGGGTATCCCATTTGAGGTGGCACTAATATGCCATGTGTCAGCATCTTGGACTATGACAGAGAGTTTAATTTGTATGACAAAATCTATGACACGTAAGAGCCAAGTATAGAGATTCCTATGACAAGTGAAGACAAGTGTCAGAGAATATCTTTGCATGAGAGAAAAACATCTTTGGGTGCCCAAGTTGGATTTTGACAAGTTGTAAGAGGAATATGCTATATTTAGTCTTGTATGATGAATTCTCTTACAACATTTAAGGTTGTTATGTTGGGTAGATTTTATGACAGTTGCAAGATGCGTAAGAGCATTTGTCATAGCTATTTTGATCCTGGAGTGCTCCAGTCTAGGGAAGTCAAATCTGCAATGTTATGACAGATGTAAGAGAGTGTATGCATGCTGTACAAGTGTCATTTGATGTGGGAAAATGGCCATGTGGCCAAGATGGATGCCTACCTCTAGAAACTTCTCAGTTATGCCTTGTAACTCTATATAATGTAGTGTTTGGAGTTGTAGTTTATATAGTGTTTGTACAGGTACTGTTATGCTGCTAGAATCACTCCACACACAACATTTGTAGACTCTTGGAAGAACTTTCATTGCAAGTGTGTTGTAAACAATATTGATTTGATAATACATTGTGCAGGATTTGGAGTGTGGGGCTTTTCACCTAAAAAGGTTTTCCCCACGATATATCTTGTGTCACTCTTGTATTCTTGTGTTGTGTTGTTGTTGTAATCTTTATATTATATGTTGAACATTGATGCAATTGTAAGGATTTAAAAGAATTTGCACTCTACTTCCCTCATTAGATTGGTGTAGGAAGCGTATTCTGCATACCTTGCTTCCTTTCAGAAATGATGAAGTACCAAGAGGCCCTACACCTATAGATCTCATTGCAACATTAGTGCAAAGAATTAGGACTTTGGAAGAAGAACAATACATCCTAGAAATAAGGTAGAAGTCGTATGAACATATTAGAGTTGAACAAGACCAAGGGGTATCTCAGAATTCCCCTTACCTCAACTACTACTCGCAAAATGGGAGTAAAAAAACATTCCCAAATGGGAATCCTCCTATTCAACAGACTTAAACAATACATGGAAATCAAGAAAATCAAGCAATGGCATTGGGCTATCAAAGTCCACCCATGGGGTTAATGTTGTCAACTGCATAATCATAAAGTGCCTTTTTGGGCACATACTTGGAGTATTTAAAAGAGCCGCTCGACATGGCTATAAGAAGTGTTCCATTACCATGAACATTGCTAGATCTCCCAAAGTTCAAGGGGGAAGGAGACCCTAACTCACACATCAAGGCATATACAACCGCTATATGAGAACTCCTCCCTTCGGATGTGGTCGTTACAAAAATTTTCCCAAAAATATTAGGAAGAATAGCCCTAGATTTTTACTATCACCTGCCAGAGGCTTCGATACACTTGTTTAGACAATTAATAGGAGAGTTTGTTATGGATTTTGACATGAAAAAACTTGTAAAGACATGAATCCAAGAATATTTTACCATGAAGTAAGAACCTAATGAATCAATAGCCCATTTTGTCACTTGATGGAGACAAGTTCTCCACTCTTCAACAAGTGCTCCTAATATAGATTACCACGAGTTATGTAATCTCTTCCTACACACTTTGAACAGGGATACAAGGGAAGAAGTTCAAATAGTGCCTTATGAGTCTTATGAAGAGGCTTTGTGACCAAGCAGCCATTAATAGTGGTTGAAGAACCTATGTGTCCAATGGGCAGTTGATAAATGAGGATACCAAAAATAATGAACCTATCATTAAGATCCTTAAGAATGATAGAAATGCAATGATAGATAGGGTAACAAATCAACCTCTAGTCAAGAAAGTGAGGGACAATTACAATGGAAGAGACTATTACCCCATGAACATTATTGCAGTCGATCACCCTCGAAATAATGCATACTATCCAAGGGATAACTCCTCAATCATGGAAGATACATGTAACATCGAAAAATGTCCCCTTGGGGGCTTTTCCCTCATAAGGTTTACCTCCCAAGTCTTTTAGTTGCATTTAGGACATCTTTCATCATATTTTGACATCCTGATGAAATGAGCCCTAAGTTTCATGACAAATGGGACGTAGGGGGATCCCTTGAACCTAACCCTAGTCCTGCCCTATTGTGGGTCAGTCCCAAATTTTTAGTGTTGGCTTGTGACCGTTATTTGGGTCCTATGCCGACATGGTAAGTTTGAATTACAAAATTCTTGGCAGGAGTGTTTGTAGTTGCATATAAAAGCATATTTAGGCATTCATTTGTAAACTAGATGATTACTAGCTAGCAATTTGGATTCTCAAGTTTATGTGAAGGTGACTCAAGGCATTCATTGTATAGCAAGAGCAGATTTGTGTTTTCTGTGTTTGTATTTGCAGATTTGAGTAATCATCTCCTCATGGCATGAAGAGCTTCTTCCTCCCATGAGATCTTCACTACAAAGTGACATCATTTATGTTTTTGAGCATTTATCATGTGGTTTTTTCCTCTACCTCACAAGGGCACACACTCTCTATCTGAAAACAGTGTTTAGAAAAATTGAATGTCTCTCCAGGGCTTGACTAAGGCAAGCCTCTAAAAACCACAACCCCCTCCCAAAGTTTTGTGATTGTAGGTTATAGGTTGAATATACAGGAAAAGTGGAGTTGTAGGAGGGCATTATAGACTATTAGATTTGTACATCAAAGTTGAAAACAACACTCTAGATTTTGTGATGGGAAAATCTTTGTGACAATAGGAATGGGTTGTTGCAAGTATGAGGTTAACCAATGTTGTCATTGATGTCAACATACTCATATTGCATTGGTAAGAAGGTTTGGATGAGCTGTGTATTGAGGATATTGAGAAAATTAGTCTCAATCAGGAATAGTGAAGAACAGTGATAAGAAGAAGGCAAATGTACTCAATAGGTTGAGGATCAAAGGATGCAGATTAAAGGGTTTGTAGATATGAGTCTTGAGATGATCCAGTTAAGATTTCAGAGGTTCGCATGAAGATATGATAAAGTTGTGATTGGTCAAGTAGAACCGGTTCCTGGAGATGCTCCGGAGGGACAGAGTGTTACAAAAAGGTCTGGTGAGATCCGGAGGTGCTTTATCAGACTCTATAGATTGGAAGGAGTGTTTGGGATGTCCTTGTGATGTCTCATCTTGGTTTGTACAAAGTTTGGAGGTCCGGAAGAACCTTTTTTAGTTTGACAGTTAAGACAGACTGTGTTCTTGAAGTTCCGGATGAAGAGGAGAAGAGATTCCTATGAGTAGAGGAAGTGCGGAGGTACTTGGTCATTCAGGCAAGCTTGTGAAGGTTCTTGGATCATGTTGAGGTTGTGTTGTCGATCCGCATTAGTGTTAGAAACTGAAATTGAAGATATTCTTCTGGATGAAGATATTCTTATTCAGACTGGCTGACCGGATGAGTTATTCATCTTGCAAATGTTCTTGTGGATGATTGCCAACTTAGATGATTGTTCCTAAGTCAATGCCTTGTATAAATAAAGGTTTGTGAGTTCATTTCAAAGTGTGTTATGGAGTGGATGAGTGTGGAGTAGTGAAAGAGTGAAAGGCAGAGCAGAAGTATCTCAGGCTTAAATGGAACTGATCCAAGCATGGTAAAGATGTCAATCTCCAGTTCAAGTTTGTGATTCTTATCACTTTGTAGATAGTGTGTATCTTGTAGGCAGTGTGCCTCTTGTGAGCAGTGTGCTCAGGCAGTGAGCCCTAATTGGCATGTGCCATTCATTTTTCTTATTCTTCTAATAGAGAATAATCCTTGGGTTAATCACCCTGTGGTTTTTCCCTTAACTGGGTTTTCCATGTCAAAATCTTGGTGTCCAATGTGTTGATGTTTATCTACTCTTGTGTTTATGCATTATGCTTTCATGAATGATTAACTGATATGCTATTAACTAATAAAGAAGAATCTGGTGTTTGAAGTAGAAGCAAGTTTTTGTACAACTGATTCACCCCCCCTCTTAGTTGTGTGCCCTAGATCTAACAATTGGTATCAGAGCCAAGTTCCTCTAAAAGGAGCTTAACTGCTTGAGGAGATCCAGGATGTCGTCATACAAGAAGGATAGTCCGAAGTTTGATGGAACCAACTTCACTCTCTGGAAAGGTTGCATGAAATGCCACTTGGAGTGTATGGGAAAAGCATACTTGGCCATGGTCTCAAAACCATATGTACCTCCACAGGGTGGTTAGACAACTTTGAATGAAATCACAGATGCTGAAAACAATTTGCGGACCAAAGAAGCTCTTCTAAGCGCATTGAATGATTCAGAGCTCTCAAATGTCATTGACCTACCAACTGCATATGAAATCTGGGTTAAACTGGAACTTCTACATGAAGGAGATGAGTTTGTTAAGAGTGCAAGGTTGTAAAGTCTGAAAGGGAAATTTGAAAGATTAAAGATGAGAAATGATGAAAATATCACTACTTTTATGCCAAGAGTGAATGAGCTGGTGTGTGGAATCAGGAATGCTGGTGGAGTTCTGGATGAAAATGAAATTGTTTGCAAGATTCTCAGATCCCTTCCTGCTGCCTACAAGATCAAGGTTGCTGCCATTGATGAATTTAGAGCCCATGCAACTATCACAAGAGAGCAATTGGCTGGCAAACTGGCTGCATTTGAAATGACAGATTTTGGAGATGATCCCCCCAAGACTAAATCTGCATTCAAAGCTAGTGCCTATGTGAAAGGCAAACAAAGATTTGATCCGGGAGAAAACTCTTCAAGGAAGCTGTCATGGTATGATCAAGCAAGGAAAGACATGGAAGAGGAAGAAGCAGAAATAGCTCATCTTGAAGCCCTCATTGCAAAGAGATTGCCAAGAGGATCCGGTAAGTATGAAGGAAAGTTACCTTTTAAGTGCTTCAACTGCAATAAGAATGGTCCTTTTGCTTCAAGATGTTCAGAAAGATCTGCAAGGTCAAACTCCAATAGACAAAGGTTCCAAAAGAACTATTATTATGTTCATGAAGAAGTTGATAATGAAGGAGTAGCAGATGATGAATCAGAGATAGGAGACAAATCCAGAAATGAATGGTGTTTATTGCCATCAAGGAAGAAGAACCAATATCCTCTAAATCTGTCAATCATAAGGTTGTAGAAAGAGCTTTGGCTGCCCAAGTTGAAGAAAAGGCTGATTGGGTTATTGACAGTGGATGCTCTCACCACATGACAGGTGACAAGAACAAGTTCTTAGATTTAGAAAGGTATGAAGGAGGAATGGTAAAGTTTGGTGACAATTCTGCAGGTAGAATCAGAGGTAGGGGAACTATTTCTTTTGATGGAAAGAGCAAAACTGGTAATGTACTATATGTTGAAGGATTGAAGCACAATCTTCTTAGTGTTGGATAGTTAGTAGACAAAGGTTATGATCTCTGGTTCAAAAATGGAAGATGTAGGATCTTTGAAAGCTCTGGAACTGAGATTGCATCCGGTACTCAAACAAAAGGTAATATCTTCCATCTGGTTGGTTCAAATAAAAGCTGTCTGTTTGTTCAAGTTGATTAGAGTTGGCTATGGCATAGAAGGATGTGTCATTTAAATTTTGATAACATCATCAAGATAAGCAATATTTAGGCTGTAAGAGACCTTCCAAAATTGGTGAAACCTACAAATAGTTTGTGCAAAGAATGTCAGCTAGGTAAACAAAGCAGAGTCTCTTTCAAAAGCAAAGATCAGTCCTCTAACAGATTATTGGAATTAGTTCATACTGATCTATGTGGTCCGACAAGAATCAAGAGTATGCAAGGTGATAGATATTTCATGTTACTAATTGATGATCATTCCTAGATGATGTGGGTTACTTTTCTGAAAGAGAAATCAGAAGCCCTTGAGAAGTTCAAAATCTTCAAGGCTATAGTAGAGAATCAAACCGGATTAAAACTGAAGTGTCTAAGGTCTAATAGAGGTGGTGAATTCACATCCGGTAAATTCATAGACTTTTGTGAGAAGCATGGCATAAAGAGACAATTGTCTACTCCTAGGACTCCACAGCAGAATGGAGTAGTTGAGAGAAAGAACCAGACCATCCAGGAAGCTTCCAAGACAATGATGATGGAAGCAAATGTTCCTCAGATGTTTTGGAGAGAAGCTGTCAGCATTGCAGTCTACACTCTTAACCGAGTTCAAATCAGAAACAATACTAGTAAGACTCCTTATGAACTTTGGTTTGGTATAACTCCTACTATGAGATATTTCAGAGTATTTGGTAGCAAGTGTTACATCAAAAGAGATGAAGATCTAGGAAAGTTTGATGCTAGAAGTAATGAAGGAATTTTCTTGGGTTACTCCACTCAAAGCAAAGCATACCGGTGTTATAATAAGAGACTGAAAAAGATGATAGAAAGTACAAATGTGAAGGTTGATGAAGGAATTGAGAAGCCCTCAAGGTTTTATGAATATGATGAAGATTATCAGGATGGTGCTCTGATTCAAGGAACTCAATCCTTTCCTGAAAGTCAGATTCAGACTGATCTGGTAAATCAGGAAGAAGGGGTTTGTCTGAATGAACCTGATCAAGAAACAACAATACAAGAGACTCCCAAAGTTCTAAGGTATGTAACTTTAAATCACTCTGAAGATCAAATCATAGGTGACAAAAGAAAAGGGGTACAAACAAGGAGGAGAATTGCTCAAAATTCAAATGAATACTATTTGATTTTAAAGATTGAACCTAAGACAATAAATGAAGCTTGCAATGATGAAAACTGGACCAAAGCAATGGAGGAAGAGTTGATGCAAATTGAAAAAAATCACACTTGGGATCTTGTTCCCAGACCTAGAAACAAGAATGTGATTGGAACCAAATGGGTCTTCTGGAATAAACTAAATGAGGTTGGTGAAGTAATCAGAAACAAAGCCAGATTGGTCTGCAAAGGCTACTCTCAAATAGAAGGAATTGATTTTGAAGAAACCTTTGCTCCGGTAGCAAGAATTGAAGCAGTCAGATTATTTCTTGCATGTGCTGCCTTCAAAGACTTCAAGGTATATCAGATGGATGTCAAGTCTGCCTTCCTAAATGGTGATTTGGAAGAAGTATACATTGAACAACCGAATGGATTTCAATTGTCTAATCATGATGATATGGTCTGCAAGTTGAAGAAAGCATTGTATGGATTGAAGCAAGCCCCAAGAGCATGGTATCAAAGGTTGGATAAGCATCTTGTGTAGATTGGTTTCAACAAAGGTACTGTTGACAGTAATCTATATTTCCAAATAGATAATGAAAACATCTTGATTGTTGATGTATTTGTTGATGATATCATTTTTGGAGGAAGAGATAGTTTGTGTAAAACCTTTGCAAATCAAATGAAAAGTGAGTTTGAAATGTCAATGCTTGGTGAAATGAATTTCTTCTTAGGTCTACAAATTACTCAGACAAATAAAGGTATCTTTATCTCTCAGACCAAATATGTGAAAGAATTATTGAGGAAATTTGGAATGGAAGATTCAAAGCCAATGAACACTCCTATGGCAACTGGATGTAAGTTGAGCAAAGATGATGACTCTCCTAAAATAGATCAGACCAAGTATAGATCAATGATTGGAGGATTATTGTATCTCACTCAAACTAGACCAGATATAATGCAGGCTATTGGTCTTGTGGCAAGACTTCAGGCTGACCCTAGAGAATCTCATGTTATGGCAATCAAGAGGATTTTTAGATATCTAAAGGGGACAGTTGAGTATGGCCTATGGTATCCTAGAGATCAGGATTTCTCTCTTCATGCATATATAGATGCAGATTGGGTAGGAGATGTGGATGACTGGAAGAGCACCAGTGGTGGAGCATTCTTCTTGGGAAAGAGATTGGTTTCTTGGCTAAGAAAGAAACAAGAGGCAATATCTCTGTCTACAACTGAAGTAGAATATATTGCAGCAGTAGGCAGTTGCACTCAAATCTTATGGATGAAGCAGATGTTAAGAGACATGAAAGTTGAATATGAGGAGCCTATCACAATTTTCTGTGATAATTCAAGTGCAATAAATATTTCCAAGAATCTAGTATTGCATTCTAAGACCAAGCATATATCTATCAAATTTCACTTTTTGAGAGAACAAGTGAACAAGTGTGAAGTCAGATTGGCGTATGTGCCCTCCAAGGATCAGCTTGCAGATATTTTACGAAACCTCTTCCCAAAGACTCTTTTGAGTATCTCAGGGAGAAGTTAGGGGTCATGGCCCCTTCGGTGATGAACTAGGATGCATTGATGTGCATCAATCCAGTGGATATCACAGTCATATCTTGTGATCTGGATTGATGATGGAGAGCTGCTACTAAGGGGGAGCAGCTGGTATGATTCTGATATGTTACAAGTGCAAGTATGAGCCCTTTGCCATTGATGTCAAAGGGGGAGAGAAGACATTTGAAAAACAAGTGGTTGTTGATCAAAGGGGGAGCAGTAAAGGAAGAGAAGACATGTGAAGAGTTGTTGCTAATAGGGGGAGCTATGATAGAAAAGAGAAGTTCTTGTCTTAATAGTTTTTCACATCATATGTTGCCATCAATGACAAAGTGGGAGATTGTTGCAAGTATGAGGTTAACCAGTGTTGTCATTGATGTCAACATACTCATATTGCATTGGTAAGAAGGTTTGGATGAGCTGTGTGTTGAGGATATTGGGAAAATTAGTCTCAATTAGGAACAGTGAAGAACAGTGATAAGAAGAAGGCAAATGTACTCAATAGGTTGAGGATCAGAGGATGCAGATTAAAGGGTTTGTAGATATGAGTCTTGAGATGATCCAGTTAAGATTTCAGAGGTCCACATGAAGATATGATAAAGTTGTGATTAGTCAAGTAGAACTGGTTCCGGGAGATGCTCTGGAGGGACAGAGTGTTACAAAAAGGTCCGGTGAGATCTGGAGGTGCTTTATCAGACTCTGCAGATTGGAAGGAGTGTTTGGAATGTCCTTGTGATGTGTCATCTTGGTTTGTACAAAGTTTGGAGGTCCGGAAGAACCTTTTTTAGTTTGATAGTCGCGACAGATTGTGTTCTTGAAGTTCTGGATGGAGGAGAAGAGATTCATGTGAGTAGAGGAAGTGTGGATGTACCTGGTCATTCAGGCAAGCTTGTGAAGGTTCTTGGATCATGCTGAGGTTGTGTTGTTGGTCCGCATTAGTGTTAGAGCCCAGAATTGAAGATATTCTTCCAGATGAAGATATTCTTAGTCAGATTGGCCGATCGGATGAGTTATTCATCTTGCGAATGTTCTTGTGGATGATTGCTGACTTACGAATGCTCTTATGGATGATTGCCGACTTAGATGATTGTTCGTAAGTTGATGCCTTGTATAAATAAAGGTTTGTGAGTTCATTTCAAAGTGTGTTATGGAGCAGATGAGTGTGGAATAGCGAAAGAGCAAAAGGTAGAGCAGAAGTATCTCGGGCTTAAATGGAACTGATCCAGGCACGGTAAAGATATCAATCTCCAGTTCAAGTTTGTGATTCTTATCACTTTGTAGACAGTGTGTCTCTTGTAGGTAGTGTGCCTCTTGTGAGTAGTGTACTTGGGCAGTGAGCCCTAATTGGCATGTGCCATTCATTTTTCTTATTCTTCTAACAGAGATTAATCCTTGGGTTAATCACCCCGTGGTTTTTCCCTTAACCGGGTTTTCCACGTAAAAATCTTGGTGTCCAATGTGTTGATGTTTATCTACTCTTGTGTTTATGCATTATGCTTTCCTGAATGATTAACTGATATGCTATTAACTAACAAAGAAGAATCCAGTGTTTGAAGTAGAAGCAAGTTTTTGTACAACTGATTCACCCCCCCTCTCAGTTGTGTGCCCTAGATCTAACACGGGTTGCAGACTGAGCTTCCAGATGCTGACAAAAATCTAGGCATTGGGCTTGGGCACCTGCTCATTAGTCCTCGATTATTATGCTTTCAAACCCTAAAAATAGGTGCACAGTTTTTGTTATTTTACATCTTTCTGTAGCAGCATTTTTTGATATTCATCCGTTTGCTATCGTATTTACATAATTAGGGTTTTAATGTATAATTGAGTATAAGCGAGCATAATTGACAATCAAATTATACAAATCCAAGTTTCCCTACATCTCATAGTGACCTAGGGTATGATATTACATTGCAACTCGACCCTAGGTCCTTGAATGAAAGGGTGAAAGGAGGATACACATACAAAACTACCAAAATCAAACTATCCAAATTTTACCCTCTACATTTTGGTGAACCTGTGTTATTGGAACTTTTTGCACCTTGATAAGTGTTTTTCTTCATATTTGTAGTGATTTCATTCATTTATATAGTCATTCATCTTATTGCATTAGAAAACTTACAAAAAAATTGAAAATTTGGAAAAACTGGAAAAAAATTGCATTCTAGGGTTTCTACTTTGCAAAATTTAATGTGAATTTCATCAAATTCCTGATTTTTGCATTATATCTGAGATAAATTGCAGAAAATTACAAAATTTCAATAACTTGCATTGCATTTTCATCATAAAATTGCTAGGGTTTTGTTGGAAATTTTGTATTTTTCATATAACCTAGTAATTCCAAAAACTAGGGTTTGTATGTAAAATATTGTTTCATATTTTTATACTGATCTTAGACACTCATTAAAATTTTCATTTGGCTTCAGTGTTGCATTTTAGTGTAAATTTGCATTTAGATCTCAAAATTTTGCATTTTTACATAGAAAATTTCAACAAAAACTAGCATTTTCATTGATTTTTCCTTAGATTTGCACTTGCATTTTGCATGGTAGGGTGTGAAAATAATTTTAAGATCTGAGTGGACTTAATTTTCATCATAAAACATATTACAAGACATTCATATAATATTTTGCACCAAGATCTCAAACCTAGGGCTTGAAAAACCTTGATTTTCACTAAATTTAACTTTATTGACTCTCTAATTTTGCACCATAGGCATGTTGTGAAGAGTATTTTTGAACTAATTGGCTCTTATTAGGGTAATTATATGTTTCCACTCCTGAAAATCTTCATAACATGTTTTTATCGGGCTCTTGTATTGAAAATTTGGAGAAAAATTGCACATTTTTGCTATATTTGCCCTAAGGTTTGACCTAGATTGCACTCCAAGCATGTTGTAAAATATTTTATTATTTTAGGTGACTGATATCATTACTATTATTTTCTTCACCTCCTAATATTATTTACAACACCCCTTTTGCTAGGTCTTGGAATTGAAAACTCGTGAAAAAATGTTTATTTTTGCTATATTTTTACTAGGGTTTGACCTTCAGTGGCACTATAAGTGTGTTGTGAGAGATATTTTGGAATTATGTGGCTGTTATTACTGATATAATTTTCTTTCCATCATCATTTTCCTCACAACACCCTTTATCATGCTATTTTACATTGAGATTTGGTAAAAAAAATCGCATATTTTAGAGTCTTTTCACTAAGTTTTAACTTGTCATCATCTTAGATTTGCATGAGTCTAAGAACTCACTGCCCTAAAAGAAATATTCCTTTAAGAAGAAGCATAAGACACATGGGATCTAGTGCTCTTGAAGAAGTTGACACATTGAACACCTTCTTTACAAAAGAAGAGACACAAATGTTACAAGATATTACACCTATCACAAGTACAATGGAAGAGCAAACTTTTCATGATGTTGATGATACTATTGAGGCAGCATGATATGTATCTAATGAGAAAATATATAAACTTTATCAATACCTAGCTAAATTCCAAGACTATGTGCAAACTGAGAGGATAGATGAAGAAGCTATACCCGTGATTCACAATGTAAGGGAATTGATAAAAGAAGGACAAGATGGTGTTAATGCAATCTGTGGCTTAGCACATATTGTACAAACTAATATCATGCCAGTGACTAAATGTGTAAAAGTGATAAATAACACTTTCTCACCATCTCACACACAAGTATCAGTACATATACCGACTATAGGAATATCTACCTTTACATCAACGATCTTAACAACTGATGCGAATGCTTGTAGTAATGCTACCACTAGTATTGGAGCATCTAATGGCACTAATTTCAAAGCCGTGGGATTTAATTTCTAAGGGGACCTCTTCTATGAATAATTGTTGTCAACCACCTCTTCATCCCACTTATTCTCAACCTCCCATTACGTATAGTTATTGTCAACCACCTACCACCTACCATTATGTCCAATCACCATTGACCTATCCATAGCCTCTACCTATCATATCTCAAGCTCAATCATCCCCTCACTTTGGTTCCAATTCCTTGCAGCAAACTGCATCTCCCAATGATGCCATCCTAAACCAACTTTTGTAGGGCATGACTGCTTTACAACAAAAGGTAACAAATTTGATAAATTCTTCGCAACCTAATATACCAACATATCATTCCTGTAATCCTCTATCCTATGCAATTTTGAGAACTCCTATGCCCGAGAGGTTTGAAACTCCTCGCTTTGAAAAATATGGTGGAAAAGGTGATCCTAATACTCATGTGGTAGCATTCACAGCTATGTGTAGTGATTTCTATTTTTGAAGAGGACTTGTTGGCAAAACGTTTCCCATGATCTCTCAAAGATACTACTTTAGAATGGTTTTGTTCTTTGTCTCTGAATTCAATACACTCCTTTTCGCAATTGATTGATCAATTTTTACAACATTTTCAAGCAAACATTGGACCTCAAGTCTCTTTGATTGATTTAGTTCATTGCAAGAAAGGTCTGAAAGAGAAATTAACTAAGTTTATTAGTCGGTATCAAGCTTTATATACACAAATTCAATATCAGATGAAAGATGAGGATGTTAAGAAGGTGTTTATCACTAACCTACAACCTAACATGATCCATAATGAAATCCTCTTGATGAAGTATAACTCCTTTCAACATTTATGCACCACGCTTTGTGATTACCAACTTTTGTCTAGTCAGTATGAAAACTGAAACTCATCGACTCAAGTTGGTCAATCCATGCGTGGATCATCACAAAAAAACTTTAAGAGGAATAATAATAGTAGAAGTTTCATCAAGATTAATGGACCAAATATGAACAACTTTTATAATATGTCTGCTATCACTAATCCAAAGAAAGCATCATATCAACCAAGAATGTTTACTCTGATATCTGAGTCTTATCATTCTATCATGAATCAAGCTATGAGTAATAACATTCTGAAGCTTCCCCCGATTAAGCTTGTTGATCCTAGCAAAGCACAAGGAGCTTACTTTGATGCTAATGCCTTTTGTCATTTTCATCGAACACAAGGACATGATACTTAACGATGTATGCATCTTAAACATGAAATACAAGACCTCATTGATTCGAATATCATATAGGTATCGAGTGTGAATGATAATAGAAATAAGTCGGTTGCTCTGTTGAATCAAAATTTACAAATCTTCACTAATCCTTTCCCTAAACGTACTAATAATAATATGTTGGAACAAGGTTTAGTAGAGGTAGAGGATGATGATTATTTAGACTATGATAATATCATGGGTATGATTGAAGTGGATAAGGAAAAGTTGGATAACCCACCTCGTCCACGAAGAAATGGAATTTATGCTGAGGTTCCTCCTCCATTATCCTTATATGGATCAGGAGATAATCAAAACACATCAAAAAGATAACTAGAACAACCGATACATATGATGGAGATGGTACATGATGATTCCTATTACTGTGTTAGATGGAATCAACAAAGAAAATTCACTAAAAATTAGAAAAGAGTAAGATGACTATTATTGGTTGGAAATAATAGTGGTTCTCCTCCTCATAAGTAACAAAAAGTCTCATCTACATAAGGATTTGAGAAACAAATATCATATGATAATAAACAAGACTTACATAAGAGCCACTCAAAATTTGCACTAAACATGATTGAGTACCTCTCCAAGAGGTTGACCAGTTCACAAATCTGATACGACGATCCTACAGGTAAGTATCTCTAACCCTTTATCCCTCTCATGATGTACTTCCTCCATGATGTGTTATGTGTTGTTTAGGCATCCTGGGATGACCCCTGATTCTCGTGTAAGGTTTGGGATAATAGGAGACCGCCTCTATTGTGACCTTCTATTTGTATCATCATTCTTCTATATTACCTCTCTCTCTAATTTTATTGTTGTGTGTTGTGTCTTACAGACATAGTGATGCGGTTGGTGACTTGGGGGCACCCTCCTACATGACTGTCCCTAAGACACTTGTTTCTCATCTCTTATTTATTGTTTCCCTTCCTCTAGTGTTTCTATCTAGCGGACGGATGATGAAAAACATTTATGTTGATGTGGACCTAGCATCCCTTCAGCTAGAAATGAAAAATTGGACTTAGTTCCTAATATGACGATGGGGTTTTGTATCTTATCTGACGCTTGGCTAGTAGAAGCACTCCATGCTTTCTATGTAGTGATTTTGATGATCTTTATCTCACTTACAAACCTTAACAATACTGCTGCTCCGCGCACTTTGTCTTTGAAATCTCACCTTGGTGACACTCGATTAAGAGATTTTCATGATATAGCCCCATGGTTATCCTCGATCTTTGAATTCATAGTATAACCTTGGCTCTTGGTGTGATTTCTCATATGCATTGATGTTGTTGTTTATCATGATTATGGACACTAACCTTTTTTCTGCAGGGATGTGTTTGTGGGAACATTTGGCAATCGTAAAGTAAATGTCACCTCTGGGGGGCATGGGCTTTGCGAAAGTCTGTGTTCCCTTGTGTGTTTTCTTCCTACCTTAATGTGCTTGATATCGATACCTGATATCAACCACCTTAAGGTGGGGGCATATATAAGGTAAGTTGTTTGTTGTAGATGTTAGCAATGTGCTTGTCCTCAGGTGCAGTTTAAAGACTAGTGTGATGAGTACTTCCTGCACTCTGAGTTTGTTTGTAATTAATCAATCAATCAATCATCTTAAGCCCTCTGTGGAGGCAGGGGTGGTGTATCTCTTGTGGAGAGTGCCCATCCTGTCATTTTTAAAAGTCCTCTGCGGAGGCGGGGAGCGGTTCTGTGACTAACTCAACCCTTAAGCATGTCTTCGGTGATTGTTGTGGTGAAGCGCAATCATCGGTGTGTGCCTATAATGTGCATGAGATGGTGATGAACCTAGAAATAGGACCACTCCATCGCTTGTCTGTCGTGTTTTCTCCATGTCTTCAAAGTGTGTGTGTTTAGCGTGCTTGCTTTGTTTGGCATGTCTATTGCCCCATATGTAGTTTAAAGACTAGTGTGATGAGTACTTCCTACATTATGGGAGGTTTGGTGTGTCTTGCGTGTGTGTTGCCCCATATGTAATTTAAAGACTAGTGCGATGAGTACTTCCTACGTTATGGGAGGTGTGTTTACTTTCCTTGTACTTGCATCTACATTTCATATATATGAGAAAAAGAAAAAAAAAGAAATCATTCCTATCTTCTATTCATCTGTTGTATCCTCCATGTTTTTGCATGACTGTAACTATCTTCTCCATGTTTTTCATGCCTGTCATTGTCTTTAATATGTCTGGTGTATCTTCTCCCTGCTTGGCGTGTTTGCTGTGTTTGTTGACCATACTTTAATGCATGTATTGGCCTCACGTTTATACATACATTAAAGTAGGGGCTAAATGTAACATCAGAAAATGTCCCCTTGGGGGCTTTTCCCTCATAAGGTTTAGCTCTTGGGTCTTTATTTGCATTTAGGACATCTTGCATCATATTTTGACATCTCGATGAAATGAGCCCTAAGTTTCATGACAAATGGGACCTAGGGGGATCCCTTGAACCTAACCCTGACCAAAATAGGGGGAGAGGACTTGGGCCCCCGCACCCTAGTCTTGCTCTATTTTGGGTCAGTCCCAAATTTTTAGTGTCATCTTGTGATCGTTATTTGGGTCCTATGCCAACACGGTAAGTTTGAATTACAAAATTCTTGGCGGGAGTGTTTGTAGTTGCATATAAAAGCATGTTTAGGCATTTATTTGTAAACTAGATGATTACTAGCTAGCAATTTGGATTCGCAAGTTTATGTGAAGGTAATTCAAGGCATTCATTGTGTAGCAAGAGCATAATTGTGTTGTCTATGTGTTTGTATTTGTAGATTTGAGCAATCATCTCCTCATGGCATGAAGAGCTTCTTCCTCCCATGAGATCTTCACTACAAGGTGACATCATTTGTGTTTTTGAGCATTCATCATGTGGTTTTTGCCTCTACCTCACAAGGACATGCACTCTATATCTGACAACGGTGTTCGCAAGGCTTGAATGTCTCTCCAGGGCTTGACTGAGGCAAGCCTTTAAACACCACAACCCTCTCCCAAAGCTTTGTGATTGCAGGTTACAGGTTGAAGATACAAGAAAAGTAGAGTTGTAGGAGGGCATTACAAAGTGTTGAATTTGTAGATCAGAGTTGAAAATAGCACCCTGGACTTGGGTGCCCACTCATTAGTCCTTCACATTCCATGATGGGAAAATCTCTGTGACAGCAGGAATGGGTTGTAGACTGAGCTTCCAGATCCTGACAAAAATCTAGGCATTGGACTTGGGTGCCCACTCATTAGTCCCTAACTATTCCACTTCTGAACCCCAAAAATAGGTGCCATGTTATTTGTTATTTTACATCTTTCTAGAGCAGCATTTTATGATATTCATCTATTTGCTTATATATTTGTATAATTAGGGTTTTAATGTATAATTGAGTATAAGTGAGCATAATTGACAATCAAATCATACAAATCTAAGTTTCCCTACATCTCATAGTGACCTAGGGTATGATAGTACATTGCAACTCGACCCTAGGTCCTTGAATGAAAGGGTGAAAGGAGGACAAACATACAAAACTACCAAAATCAAACTATCCAAATTTTACCCTTTACAATACAAAAGGTCACCTATGAGTATAATCAATTGTTTTCCTTCCACATGACTAGGGGCACAACACGGAGTCTTGCAAGGAGTATAATAGGTTCAAAGGAAGGTTGCCAAAAGACCAATAGTGGATATTCATAGAAATGTTTCTAAATCCATAAGTGGGCACACAACTGAGAGGGGGGGTGAATCAGTTGTACAAAAACTTGCTTCTACTTCAACACTTGAATCTACTTTGTTAGTTAACAGCATATCAATTAACCATTCATCACAATATAAAGCAAGAATATTGGAGCAGATAAACATCAACACATTAGACACCAAGATTTTGACGTGGAAAACCTGGTTAAGGGAAAATCCACAGGGTGATTAACCCAAGGATTATTCTCTGTTAGAAGAACAAGAAAAATGGATGGCACATGCCAGTCAGGGCTCACCGCCCGAGCACACTGCTCACAAAGAGGCATACTGACTACAAGAGACACATTGTCTACAAAGTGATAAGAATCACAAACTTGAACTAGGGATTGACATCTTTACCATGTCTAGATCAGTTCCATTTAAGCCTGAGATACTTCTGCTCTACCCTTCGCTCTTTCGCTATGCCACACTCATTTGCTTCATGACTCACATTGAAATGAACTCACAAATGTTTATTTATACAAGGCATCAACTTAGGAACAATCATCTAAGTAGACAATCATCCACAAGAACATTCGCAAGATGAATAACTCATCCGGTCGGCCAGTCTGAACAAGAACATCTTCATCCGGAAGAATATCTTCAATTCTGGGCTTCTAACACTAATGCGGACCAACAACACAACCTCAACACGATCCAATAATCTTCACAAGCTTTCCTGAATGACCAGTTATATCCGCACTTCCTCTACTTACCAGAATCTCTTCTCCTCTTCATCCAGAATTTCAAGAACATAGTCTGTCGCAACTGTCAAACTGAAATAGGTTCTTTCACACCTCCAAACTATGTACAAACTAAGATGACATATCACAAGGACATCCCAAACATTCCTTCCAATCCGCAGAGTCTGACAATGCACCTCCGGATCTCACCGGACCTTTTTGTAACACTCTGTCACTCCGGAGCATCTCCCATAATCGGTTCTACTTGACCTGATCACAACTTCTTCATATCTTCATGCAGACCTCTGAAAACTTAACTGGATCATCTCAAGACTCATATCTACAAACCCTTTAATCTACATCCTTTGTTCCTCAACCTATTGAGTACATTTGCCTTCTTCTTATCATTGTTCTTCACTGTTCTTGATTGAGACTAATTTTCTCAATATCCTCAGCACACGGCTTATCCAATCCTTCTTACCAATGCAATATGAGTATGTTGACATCAATGACAACACTGGTTAACCTCATACTTGCAATAATCTCCCCCTTTGTCATTGATGGCAACATATGATGTAAAAAACCATTAAGACAAGAACTTCTCTTTTCTGCCACAGCTCCCCCTTTGATCATCAACCACTTATTTTTCACATGTCTTCTCTCCCCCTTTGAAATCAATGGCAAAGGGCTCATACTTGCAATTCTAACACATCAAAATTATACCAGCTGCTCCCCCTTAGTAGTAGCTCCCCATCATCAATCTGGATCACAATACATGACTGTGATATCCACCGGACTGATGCACATCAGTGCATTCTAGTTCACCACTGGAGGCGCCATGACCCCTAACTTCTCCCTGAGATACTCAAAAGAGTCCTTGGGAAGAGGTTTAGTAAAAATATCTGCAATCTGATCCTTGGAGGGTACATACTCCAATCTGACTTCATCCTTGTTCACTTGTTCTCTCAGAAAGTGAAACTTGATAGATATGTGCTTGGTCTTAGAATGCAACACTGGATTCTTGGAAATATTTATTGCACTTGAATTATCACAAAAAATTGTGATAGGCTTCTCATATTCTACTTTAATGTCCCTTAACATTTGCTTCATCCACAAAATTTGAGTGGAACTACCTGCTGCTGCAATGTATTCTACTTCAGTTGTAGACAGAGATATTGCCTCTTATTTCTTGCTTAGCCAAGAAACCAATATTTTTCCCAAAAAGAAAGCTCCACCACTAGTGCTCTTCCGGTCATCCACATCTCCTACCCAATCTGCATCTGTATATGCATGAAGAGAGAAATCCTAATCTCTAGGATACCATAGGCCATACTCAACTATCCCCTTTAGATATCTAAAAGTCCTCTTGATTGCCATAACATGAGATTCTCTAGGATCAGCCTGGAATCTTGCCACAAGACCAACAGCCTGCATTATATTTGGTCTAGTCTGAGTGAGATACAATAATCCTCCAATCATTGATCTATACTTGGTCTGATCTATCTTAGGAGAGTCATCATCTTTGCTCAACTTACATTCGGTTGCCATAGGAGTGTTCATTGTCTTTGAATCTTCCATTCCAAATTTCTTCAACAATTCTTTCACATATTTGGTCTGAGAGATGAAGATGCCTTTCTTTGTCTGAGTAACTTGCAGACCCAAGAAGAAATTCATTTCACCAAGCATTGACATTTCAAACTCACTTTTCATTTGATTTGCAAAGGTTTTACACAAACTATCTCTTCCTCCAAAGATGATATCATCAACAAATACTTCAACAATCAAGATGTTTTCATTATCTACTTTGAAATATAGATTACTATCAGTAGTACCTTTGTTGAAACCAATTTGCACAAGATGCTTATCCAACCTTTGATACCATGCTCTTGGGGCTTTCTTGAATCCATACAGTGCTTTCTTCAACTTGCAGACCATATCATCATGATCAGACAATTGAAATCCATCTAGTTGTTCAATGTATACTTCTTCTTCCAAATCACCATTTAGGAAGGTAAACTTGACATCTATCTGATATACCTTGAAGTATTTGAAAGTAGCATATGCAAGAAATAATCTGACTTCTTCAATTCTTGCTACCGGAGCAAAGGTTTCTTCAAAATCAATTCCTTCTATTTGAGAGTAGCCTTTGCAGACCAATCTAGCTTTGTTTCTGATTACTTCACCAACCTCATTTAGTTTGTTCTGGAAGACCCATTTGGTTCCAATCACATTCTTGTTTCTAGGTCTGGGAACAAGATCCCAAGTGTGATTTTTCTCAATTTGCATCAACTCTTCCTCCATTGCTTTGATCTAGTTTTCATCATTGCAAGCTTCATTTATTGTCTTAGGTTCAATCTTTGAAATTAGACAACATTCATCAGTATTTTGAGTAATTTTCCTCCTTGTTTGTACCCCTTTGCTTTTGTCACCTATGATTTGATTTTCAGAGTGATTTAGAGTTACATACCTTGGAACTTTGGGAGTTTCTTGCACTACTATTTCTTGATCAGGCTCATTTGGACAAACCTCTACTTCCTGATTTACCGGATCAGTCTGAATCTAACTTTCAGGAAAGGATTGAGTTCCTTGAATTAGAACACCATTCTGATCATCTTCATCATACTCATAAATCCTTGAGGGCTTCTCAACTCCTTCATCAACCTTTACATTTGTACTTTCTATCATCTTTCTCAGTCTCTTATTATAACACCGGTATGCTTTGCTTTGAGTGGAGTAACCCAAGAAAATTCCTTCATCACTTCTAGCATCAAACTTCCCTAGATCTTCATCTCTTTTAATATAACACTTGCTACCAAATACTCTAAAATATCTCACAGTAGGAGTGATGCCAAACCAAATTTCATAAGGAGTCTTACTGGCATTGCTTCTGATTTGAACTCGGTTGAGAGTGTAGACTGCAGTGCTGACAGCTTCTCTCCAAAACATCTGAGGAACATTTGCTTCCATCATCATTGTCCTGGAAGCTTCCTAGATGGTCCAATTCTTTCTCTCAACTACTCCATTATGCTATGGAGTCCTAGGAGCAGACAACTGTCTCTTTATGCCATGCTTCTCACAAAAGTCTATGAATTCACCGGATGTGAATTCACCACCTCTATCAGACCGTAGACACTTTAGTTTCAATCTGGTTTGATTCTCTACCATAGCCTTGAAAATTTTGAACTTCTCAAAAGTTTCTGATTTCTCTTTCAGAAAGGTAACCCACATCATCCGAGAATGATCATCAATCAGTAGCATGAAATATCTATCACCTTGCATACTCTTGATTCTTGTCAGACCGCATAGATCAGTATGAACTAATTCTAGCAATCCGGTAGAGGACTGATCCTTGCTTTTGAAAGAGACTCTGCTCTATTTACCTAGCTGACATTCTTTGCACAAACTATTTGTAGGTTTTACCAATTTTGGAAGATCTCTTACAGCCTGAGTGTTGCTTATCTTGATGATGTTATCAAAATTTACATGACACATCCTTCTATGCCACAACCAACTCTGATCAACTTGAACAAATAAACAAATTTTATTAGAACCAACCAGATGGAAGATATTACCTTTTGTTTGAGTACCAGATGCAATCTCAGTTCTGGAGCTTTCAAGGATCCTGCATCTTCCATTTTTGAACCGGAGATCATAACCTTTGTCTACCAGCTATCCAACACTGAGAAGATTGTGCTTCAATCCTTCAACATACAATACATTACCATTTTTTCTCTTTCCATCAAAAGAGATAGTTCCCCTACCTTTGATTCTACCAGCAGAGTTGTCACCAAACTTTACCATTCCTCCTTCATACCTTTCCAAATCTAAGAACTTGTTCTTGTCACCTATCATATGGTGAGAGCATCCACTGTCAATAACCCAATCATCCTTTTCTTCAACTTGGGTAGCCAAAGCTCTTTCTACAACCTTATGATTGATAGATTCAGAGGATATTGATTCTTCTTCCTTAATGGCAATAAACACCCATTCATTTCTAGATTTGTCTCCCATCTTTGATTCATCATCTGTTACTCCTTCATTGTCAGCTTCATGAACATAATAACAATTCTTTTGGAACCTTTGTCTGTTAGAGTTTGACCTTGTAGATCTTTCTGGACATCTTGATGCAAAGTGACCAATCTTATTACAGTTGAAGCATTTAAAAGGTAATTTTCCTTCATACTTACCAGATCCTCTTGGTAGTCTTTTTGCAATGAGGGCTTCAAGTTGGGCTGTTTCTGCTTCTTCCTCTTCCATATCTTTCCTTGCTTGATCATACCATGATAGCTTCCTTGAAGAGTTTTGTCCCGGATCAAATCTTTGTTTGCCTTTCACATAGGCACTGGCTTTGAATGCAAATTCAGTCTTGGGGGGATCATCTCCAAACTCGATCATTTCAAATGTAGCTAGTTTGCCAGCCAATTGCTCTCTTGTGACAGTTGTATGGGCTCTGAACTCATCAATGGTAGCCACCTTGATTTTGTAGGTAGTAGGAAGGGATCTGAGAATTTTGCAAACAATCTCATTTTCATCCAAAACTCCACTAGCATTCCTAATTCCACATACCAACTCATTTACTCTTGGCATAAAGGTAGTGATATTTTCATCATCTCTCATCTTCAATCTTTCAAATTTCCCTTTGAGACTCTGCAACCTTGCACTCTTAACAAACTCATCTCCTTCATGCAAAAGTTCCAGTTTAATCCAGATCTCATAGGCAGTTGGTAGGTCAATAACATTTGAGAGCTCTGTGTCAGTTAATGCGCTTAGAAGAGCTTCTTTTGTTCGCAGATTATTTTCAGCGTCGATGATTTCATTTAGAGTTGTCGGACCACCCTGTGGAGGTTTATATGCTTTTTTGACCATGGACAAGTATGCCTTTCCCATACACTCCAAGTGACATTTCATGCGGCCTTTCCAAAGAGTGAAGTTGGTTCCATCAAACTTCAGACTGTCCTTCTTGTATGACGACATCCTGGATCTCCTCAAATGGTTAAGCTCCTTTCAGAGGAACTCAGCGCTGATACCAATTGTTAGATCTAGGGCACACAACTAAGAGGGGGGGTGAATCAGTTGTACAAAAACTTGCTTCTACTTCAACACTTGAATCTACTTTGTTAGTTAATAGCATATCAATTAACCATTCATCACAATATAAAGCAAGAATACCAGAGTAGATAAACATCAACACATTAGACACCAAGATTTTGACGTGGAAAACCTGGTTAAGGGAAAAACCACGGGGTGATTAACCTAAGGATTATTCTCTGTTAGAAGAATAAGAAAAATGGATGGCACATGCTAATTAGGGCTCACTGCCTGAGCACATTGCTCACAAAGAGGCACACTGCCTACAAGAGACACACTGTCTACAAAGTGATAAGAATCACAAACTTGAATTGGAGATTGACATCTTTACCATGTGTGGATCAGTTCCATTTAAGCCTGAGATACTTCTGCTCTACCCTTTGCTCTTTCGCTATGCCACATTCATCCGCTTCATGACTCACATTGAAATGAACTCACAAACCTTTATTTATACAAGGCATCAGCTTAGGAACAATCATCTAAGTCGGCAATCATCCACAAGAACATTCGCAAGTTGGCAATCATCCACAAGAACATTCGCAAGATGAATAACTCATCCGGTCGGCTAGTCTGAACAAGAACATCTTCATCCGGAAGAATATATTCAATTTCAGGTTTCTAACACTAATGCGGACCAACAACACAACCTCAACATGATCCAATAATCTTCACAAGCTTGCCTGAATGACCAGGTATATCCGCACTTCCTCTACTTACTAGAATCTCTTCTCCTCTTCATCCGGAACTTCAAGAACACAGTCTGTTGCGACTGTCAAACTAAAACAGGTTCTCTGGACCTCTGAACTATGTACAAACTAAGATGACATATCACAAGGACATCCCAAACATTCCTTCCAATCCGTAAAGTTTGACAATGCACCTCTGGATCTCACCGGACCTTTTTGTAACACTCTGTCACTCCGGAGCATCTCCCAGAACTAGTTCTACTTGACCTGATCACAACTTCTTCATATCTTCATGTGGACCTCTGAAAACTCAACTGGATCATCTCAAGACTCATATCTACAAACCCTTTAATCTGCATCCTCTATTCCTCAACCTATTGAGTACATTTGCCTTCTTCTTATCACTGTTCTTCATTGTTCCTGATTGAGACTAATTTTCTCAATATCCTCAGCACACGGCTCATCCAATCCTTCTTACCAATGCAATATGAGTATGTTGACATCAATGACAACACTGGTTAACCTCATACTTGCAACACAGACAACAACAAAGGACCAAGGAAAACACAAATATTGATAGCTCTATAAAACATAGATTGCGCAACTTGGACAGAAAGGAGAAGCCATGATGTTATGATTGGTGGAAATATTGCATGATGATGAAGAAGAAGGAGAACTCAACAACAAACAAAAAGAAATGCATGAAAGCATAGACTTGGTAGTGGAACTGATATCGACACCAATTGGACCTTATGAACTAATTGAGGACTTAAAGAAAATGTACGCACACATCTTGTCCATCAACCTCCTCAAAAACTCTCCTTCACATCGCTTGCCATTACTAAAATAAATAGGATTAAAATACATGGACCAAATCATGCCACCTCCCAATGAACATGTCAATCATGTAGATTTCAATGTAAACCCACTAAAATTTTAATTAAATGACCTAGGGATTTTCTTTGACTTAAAACAAATGCCTTTTGAGGCAGAATTAACAAAAAAGGAGATCTCGCACTATACCTACAAGTGTGAATTTATGACACATGCATCAATGAAGACTAATTGATGATGGAGCAACAACGAATATAGTTTTGTTCTCTTTTAGAGAGGATGGGTTATGGACACACCAACATCACTACATCTTGAGACACATTGAGCAAATACGATAACTTAAAGGTAGTGATGATAGGGAAAATCACGCTTCTAGTATCTTTAGGGCCAAAAATTGTTCCAACCACGTTCTATATTATTGATAAGGATACAAGGTATAATCTACTCCTTGGGAGACCTTGGATACACAGAATGAAAGTTGTGCCATCCACCTTATTCCAGGAAGTTTGATTTTTACACCTTGGAAAGGTATATGTTGCAAAAGAGGATCCAGAGCCTTTCAACATGGTAAAGTCTAATACAACAAATAACAAAATAGGAATCCCCATCAATGACAAGCTTCCTATAAACAATATTTCTATTCCTAGTCCCACACCACAATCGATATGTATCAAGAGGATAGAAATTCTGACAAAAATAGTAAACAATGTAGAAATGAAAACCTTAGAAAATGAAACACTGTCAAAATAGAAGGAGGTCATCCCTAAGGAAACAATAACAAAAATCATGGAGTGGATATAAAAGGATGGACCCCTTCAGTTTCCTTTGGAAATTCTTATAATTAATGTGGAGCCTACCTATAAAATCTTCTCCTGCATAGGAGAAAAACCTCACAGAACCAAGGGACTAGTATTTAAAACATCTACACTAGATCTAAGAAATGTAGACCCACACACTTTCTCAGATCCTGAGGAAGATTTAGCAGAAAGTTACACTCCATTGACACCACCAAGTAAGTCACATGTCCCCAAAACACCAGAAAAGAGTGAATCCTATGAACCACTCATAGCATCAGAGGATTCATATAAACCATTGACACCATTGGGGGAAGTAAATTCTATTGACAACGAATCAACCAATGTGGTAGGAAACCTCCCAAGAATGTTCATGGTTTCTCACCCCCAGGCACGATCTACTGCCTCTGCTTCAGTACAATCTAATGAGCTTGGTGAATGGGAAGCACCCTTAGTACAGATTGAGATGGTTGAGAGACTCTCGGGTGAAGATGAAGAAAGTGAGGGAGCATTCAAAAAATAACGATAGATGTGAGTAATAGTTGGGATAGATGATCTTGTCATCTTTGAGCTACCAAGATGTTACATGGGATATTCCATGGATTTGAGACTTGAGCCCAAAGGAAGAACAAGTATAAGATTTCTTCCTCCTGATGAGCAAAGGGAGCCTTAAATTCCCTTTGAATTATTACAGTTTCTCCAAAACATTCAAGATTGGCATGAAGTAAAGATTTACATGTAGGACTAGTTTGATACAATCATGGAGTTATTAAGATGCGATAGAGTCTTGTATTGGACTCCCTTACACCAACAAGATTTCCAAGATTTACTCTATCTCACATTACAAAGAGAAACCTTTGAATTAGGAGTGCTAGAGTGGAATAATATCATGAAACCATATAGAATAGGAGAGCTTGACTTGAGAAGAGGTAGCAAAAAGAACAATAAATGAAGGCGAAAAATAAAATTTACTGAGGACTAGAAAGGTCCGTACATGGTCAAAGATGATGTCGTTAATGGTGCCTATCTCTTGTGCACAATGGAAGGTGAGGAATTTGGCAAAACAATTAATGCCTTTCACTTCAAAAAGTATTATATCTTAAAAACCATTAAAATCATAAAACAAAAAAAATTAAAAAAATTAAAAAAATCAAATATTCCAAAAATACAATTTTTTTTGCAAAAATCTCCAAAAAATCAAAATTTGTTTATTTCATTTCAGTATCATTCTATCCATCTTGTGCTTTAATGAATGAATTGCTCTTGTAGTATTTTCATTTCAGTAAGGAGTCTAAGGTTGACTAGGTATAGGGTGATCCTTTTAGGTTTTGAGATTCCCCTATATTCACAATCGCCATTCTCCACCTTCATTACCAGTGATTCTAATCAAAGCCTAGCTCTTATCTTTACACTGACGCCAGTCTTAATGATTCATCCTATTCAGTCTAAGAAAAGTCAATATTCAAACCCATGGTGTTCTAAGGAAGCTTGCAAGTAGACCTTCTCAATTCTTCCCTAGTAGAAAGGAAGTTTGACTGGGTTACAAAAACTTTTGGTGGCACTTAGCCCCTTATCTTTCCTAGCCAAAAATGTCAAGGGGATAAAAAATTTGAAGGAAGCAATCTAAAATATGAGTGATGCAAAAAGTGAGAATAGAGAGATCAAATTATTGTGTATACAATGCTCAAAAGCATTCATTTTCATAAAAGTCAAAAATCTAAAAAAAAAAAGAGAAAATCAAGTGAGGCATTCTAGAAAATACAAAAAAAAGTGGTAGAGAGAAGATTGTTGAGTTTATATACCCTTGGGTGGAGATAAATCTAAGCTCAAACCTTCAAGGGTGACATTCTATCAGAGGAAATAAAAGAAAAAGGTACAAAGCACACACACACACTAGCTAAGAAAATCCAACAATCTAGTAGTCTTTAAGGCCATTTTCTACTTAGGGATCCTAATTCATCCCTATTTTTCCTTTACCCCAGGTCTATCTTGCTTTCCATCTATGATCTAAGTCCAATGAATGCCAATAAAATATTTTGCTTGCCTAAGTTGAAAGCTTATTAAAATGTCTTATCTAGATAAAGATCAGTGTTTAGCCTTTAACAAAGCCCAAAATTCAAAATCACTCCATCTCCTCCTTGTTCCCCACTTGAGTTTTGAATCCCTAATCTCACAAAGCTGAATAGGTCTCCTACACTAGGATAACCTGCAATCCCCTGGATTGAAAATCGTACTAAAGAGAAGTCATAATGTTTGTTCCATAATGCATTCATCAGGAAAAGAGATCCAAAGCAATAAAAGTCAATGCCATAACTCATGGCATTCCATAGATGTAGAAATTCATTCCAACATCATTTTTGTTCTTGCATTGCATATCATCCCCTACAACCATACATATATTCCAAAAGAGAACTAAAAACATATCATTGTCATCATGCATGCATTCTTAGAGTTAAAGGCCTACACAAGAAAAAAGTTCTAAAAACTTCCAAAGTACACAAGAGATAGGTATTCATACGATAGTGGTAATCAAGAAGAGACATTTTTTCATAGACATATCAAAGGTTCAAAATTCTACAAAAGTACAAGAGCTTAGAAAAAATGCTCTCAAGAGAAGTAAGGCTCCTCATGCAAGGGGGCAAGATGATGAAACAAATAGGAAAAATCATCAGGGATGGCTCCCTCCAACTAAACCATTAGGGCTCTTACTCCTTTGCCTCTAAACGACACTAGAATCTCCATGAGATCTATGACAACAAGGAACCCTGCTGTGAGCCTGAGAATGTGAAGGAACTGCTACACTCGAATCAAGATGTCAAATCCCAAGATGAGCCTTCTCTTGAAGAATGGCATTCTCACCCCTAAGAGTGAGATTCTCTACTCTCAAAGTGTAGTTCTCCTTGCAAATGTGGTAGGTAGGAGTGAAGAGATTAGTGTGTCAACCGGCTCTAGTAGGTACTCTAGGATCAATAGGAAGTCGCTCCTATGATAGACTAGTTAAAGGACCAACCAAATCAATGAACATGTCATGAAAGAAGGTCCTCCATTCCTTAACATTACTTGGAAAACAAAGAATGAAGGAGTGACGATTCATGATTTTAACGAAGAGGAGCAATGCAAATCATGAAAACAAATGTAAACTTATGAGGATTGCCAGACTACCAGATGGGATCAATGTGCTACATCTCAAAATCAGAAAAAGGAGCTCTAGGACTTGAAGAAGTAGACCCTGGTATCTCCTCCTCATCTGAGTCAACCTCCTGGTTGTCTCTAACTGAGACATCATCTGACTGATCATCTCCCTCAGGATCATAGTCCTTTTTAGTAGAGGCAGTGTCTTGAAAGACGAGTCCTTGCGAAGGAGCTTCTCTCCCTCCCCTCTGTCCACCTCTCAGGGTCCTAGGAGTTTTGGTAATCAAAACCTCATGTATCAAGGAGTCAAAACAATAGGTCTTTGGCTCACCTCACCTATCTCCTAGATAGATTGGTAGAAAATAGCAATTAGGGGCAAGTCCTTTGGAAAGCCATCTCCTAGCTGCTGAAGGACTTGATCAAAATGGTGAGCCTCAATAAAGCCATTGAGATCAAAAATATTGAAAACACTGCAATAGTAGTCTTGAATCTATCTGTCATGAGACCAAGTTCCCTCCATATCCACATAAGGGTCAAAAATCATTTCCACATCAGTGATAGTAGCCACAATGCGTAATGAAGTATCAAAGTGACTGACACAAGCCCATCTAGTAGATCTCCAAAGTCTAGAATCAGGAAGTGGAACCTCCTTCTGGTATGGCCTGATGTGCTCATGACTTCAAGTCATGATCAGAGTGGAGTGGCTAAATGCAAGAGCCCCATAGTGAGCAATGTGATACAAATCACAATAAATCATAGCAAGAATGTCGACACCCCATGCAAAAACTATGCCCTGCTCAATACATTGAGTGATGGGTGCCCAACACCATTTGAGATGAGTTGAGGCCTTGTCTCTTGACAACATCTATGAAATCAACCCAATAAGGACTTTCCTCAAGAGAGGAATGCAAAGACGAGGTACTGTAGTGAGCTGAACTCTTGTCTACTCTTCAGGATGACTCACCCCGTGATCAAAGCCCAAGATGCCTTGTCCTCAATGGACTCGCTAGTAGGAAGAACAAGAGGGTGTTCTATCATAGGAAATCTCAGGATGTGGTAGACATCATATAATATAATGGTCCACTCCCCTAAAACATGGGGGAACCTGAAGGTGTTCCTATCGACATCCCTATAGGTTAGTGTTGGCAACTTGGCAAACATCAATATAAGAGAGACACTGCTGGTATGATCATTGTGCATGATGTTTGAAGATGTTGTCATTGATGAAAACTAGAAAAGGAATAAGGTTATGAGAAAGACTTTGGTCCAGTGAAGAAGACTTAGTCATTTTGGCTAAGTGTTGACAGTATACAGAGATAGTGACAAAGAGACAGTGTTTGGATTAGCATTGGTTTGCAATTGCAAGCCTAGTCTTGTGGTTATGGTATGATGATCTCAACTCCTAGATGATCTTATATCTAGAGTTTTAGACTTTGATCAATTCCAGAAGTACATCTTTAAAGAGCTTAAGTCTGGCAGAGTAGAACACAGTGCTATTTAGAGCAGAACATTTAGTTGATTTGGTCTGTATTCCTACCGTGTTGCATATCTTGATATGCAGTTTTGAGCTATTGTAAACACTTGTATGAAGTGTCTAAATCTAAAGTTTAAAGTTTTGAAGCCCACCAAAAAGATAGTTACAAGTTGTTGAGTATCGCTACATGGCTTGATAGAGTTTGACTGTGACAGGGTCTGAGTTTTGATGGTCTGAATTTTTCCACAAGAAGATATTTTTCTTTGTGGTTCTAGGTATTGTAGACACCCAAATTTGTCCCAACTTTGTCCATGTCCTACAACACCTTGTTAAAACATTATCTAGACATCATAAGCCAATTAATTAAATAAATTTCATTTATTTAATTAAAATCCCATCTTAATCCCATCCTTATCCCACTTAGCCAATTAATTAAATAAATTTTATTTATTTAATTAATTTCACATGCATAATCCCATTTATCCTATCCTCATCCTAATTAATTAAATAAATTTTATTTATTTAATTATTTTCCACATCATATCTTATCCCATCCTATTCATCTACCCTATTAATTAAATAAATCTTATTTATTTAATTAATTTCCAACTATATCACAACTAATTCAAATATTTTATTTGAATTAAGTCCTCTCCTTTCACCACATTCTGACACTTGTCTAGTCAATCATGTGTTACAACTTTTATCTTTCACATGCACAACTAATGGGACCTAATTTTAGTATTTATCTACACAAGCACACCTAAGCCTTATCTTCCCTTGCCACATGTCAATTGACTACAATTTCTTAATGTGCAAGGAAACCTAACTTAATTCTATCCATCCATTTCATCTAAAGCCCTAATTGATCCTAGCCATCCATTTGAACCAAGCCAATTCTATAAATCAAACCCCTCACAAGCCATTAGCATGCATTGAGCCTCAAGTATCCTTATTCTGTCAAATTTTCAAAAATGCATTGAGCCTCAAGTACCCTTATTCTGCCAGATTTTCTATAATGCATTGATCCTCAAGTATCCACATGCTGTTGAAATATCATTAGAGCCTTTGCATCCTTCATCTATCATTCATTCTAGCATCTTCATCTTAATGTTATGCTGCAGAAGTGAGCACCCAACATTCTCCCAACAATAATCCTTCAAAATCTTGCATGCTCATGTGAGGTGGAGAAGAGCAATGGAGATAAATCGAGCATAGCATGGAGATTGGTTTTCATTTACATTTGTTATTTTGATTTTCATGTTGTCTTGTGCTTCATTGTGCATTGCTAGGGTTTTTATCATTGCTATTTATTCATTTGCCCTGATTTGCAATTTTACCCTAACTACATTTGGCATGCCCGGTGGGACTCACATCCTTGATTAACCTCTCTTGTTTGAGTTGTTTTTGTGAAGTTTAGATCTCTTGGAGCGCCAATCTTTCATTTTTACAAGCTTTTGTAGCAAAATTTTGTATTTTTCTAACTCTAATTTGTAAAGATTTGGATAAAAATGTATGTAGATGATCTCTTAGCCTAAATCTAACCTCACTGTTGCATCCAGGATGCCGTTTCCATAAATTTTGAGTACAAATTTGGCTAAATTTGATGAAAAATGGAGCATTTGGCGAAGAAAACAATAACCGGACTGCAAAAATGTGCCTCTGGTAATTCAAGTCACCTCTGATCAAACAACAATCGCCTGGGCTAAATCAACTCACCTTTGATCAAACAGCAGTCACTTATGGTCAAATTTAGCTCGCTTTTGAAAAAACAGTCATAAGCTTTTGGTAAAATTCAGCTCGCTTTTGAACAAAAACCGATCGCATCTGGTAAACTTGGTCGCATATGGTTATTCTCTGTAATCTCTCACCTGAAACTTCACAGATCACTTTTGGGTTATTATGCATTGCTTTTGGCATTTTGTTAGTTGCATATGAGCTATTAGATTTCACTTCCATCCATTTTTGCATCGCTTTTGAGCAAAAATCCACCGCTTTCTGCATCTCTGTGTCGCTTCTACATTGAAATCAGTCGCCTATAGTGTTTTGTGCATCGCGTTTGTTTTAATAGTAATCGCCTTTTGTCTGATCTGCATCGCTTTCATCTTGACAATGCTTGCTTTTGGTATAACTGAATCACCTTCAGTTTGACAGTGATCATCTTTTGCGAAGCTAGGGTTTCTGTCGCGTATTGTTATTTTGCAGATACAGGTCGCTTGTTGACTGTAATCAATCACTTTGGGATTTTATGCATCGCTTATAACCCTACACCACTTGCATATGGTGCTTTTCTGAATTGCATTTGATCTATAGGGGCTCGCCTGTGGCAAAATTTAGATCGCTTCTAATCAATAGTAAATCGCATCTGGCAACTGTAACTTGCTTTTGGTTGCTGTCATTGTGCATTTTGGTGTTTCTATCATAACTTTCACATACGGAGGCCAAATTGTGCAAACAAGGACTCGCTGGAAAGTTGAGAGGATGAACTACATAGTGGATCAGGTTTTATCAAGTGACTATATCATTTTACCATCTTTTTTATCATTCAAAATTTAGTTTCATTGAAAACTTCATTTGAGCATAACTTGAGCAATTTTGATCGGTTTTCAACGAATCTTTTTTTCAAATTGCTTAGAATCTCCTAAAATTTTTGTTTATACAATACATTATTTTGTATTAGATCATTTTAATCAGAATTTTCAGATTTCATCTTTTTCATGTAATCATCTTCTTTGCAAGTTTACTTGTTTCTTTTTGGAATTGGTGACTTGTAGGCATATCAAAGGAGCTAAAGCAGCATTGGCATCAACATCTACATCAAATTGGACAGCAAATTAATCAAGTGCAATCATTTCATCTCTTATCTTCTAATCTTGTTTGTAAACACATTTGGATTTTGGGCATAAAATGAACAATTGTTTGCAAATTCACATCAAAAAATTGGGCTAAAACAAACCATTGTCTTTCATCACATTTAGATTTGGGCTTTAAAATAAACAAGTGCTTGCATTGTCTTCCACACATTGAATCTCTAAGGTTAATGAACCTCATGCAAGTGTGACCAAGTAAATGTGTATGCTCTCTCCTCGCGTCCCAACACGAACTTGGAGATCAAAAACATTTACTTGTGTTGCTTTTGTTTAGCCTTAGAGAGGCCTGCCTTGGTATCCACCCCAAGGGAATGACCTCAAGCGGTACTTTCATCCGGTCCGCTATAAAAATTAGAGGATAAGGCGAAAGCCAAGTCTAACCAGTATTAGCACTCACCATACAGTGCTAACTCGAAAGGAGGTGTACCTTTGTGTATACTAAAACTCCTAGTAGGGTTAGTTAAAGTCTTAAGTGGCTTGCTGGATGCTCGTGGGGTGCCGGTCCCCCAGATTTTCACTAGAACCTCCTTGTGATAGTGGCCTTGCCTTGACTAGGACTTGTTGAAGTGTCTTCACGTGCTTGCTTAACCATCATCACATTCTTCCAAACTAAAACTTGCTTATGTGTCTTGCGTGAGTGATTCATGTGTGTATATGCATAATCATTTGTTTGAATATTGCCACATCAAGCTATAAACACCCAAACACATAAAGACAAGTCATCCTACACATTCTTCCAATAACATTCAAACCCAATCATTTTCATCCCAAACATAGCCAAGTCATCCAAACAAGCCACATCATCATCTAAATCTCTAAACAAGCACTTGCTAAAAGGACTTAAGACAAACACTTGGTGACAACATGTCTACACTAGAGGACCTAGAAAACAAATTCCAAAGATTCCTCCAAAATCTTTATCAAGGATCACAACCCCTCAACCAAGATGTCATTGAAATATTACAATTCTTCCTCCAAAGAGCTCAACCCCATGCAAGCCAATCACCTCAACTACAACACTTCATAGCCCAAGTCCAACATCTTTTAGCCACTAGTCAAGCTCGACAAGCACAACAATCCTTAGCCATTTACTACCAACCTAATCCACCTTATAGCCACATGTCATATCCATCCACTTCCTATCAACCTAATCCATCTAGTCACATGTCATATCCATCCACTTCCTATCAACTTAATCCACCTATCCACCAAAATGCCACATCAACCTATGAATATCCACCTCAAGCTTATTCAATCCCTCATGCTGACATTCCAATGCACTACCAAGCCCATCCACAAGGAAATCAAGTGATATCACAAGAGCAACATGCAAGTCCAAATGGCCTTTTGTATATAAATCAAGTGAGCACAAGTCAACCTTGGCAACAAGATCAAATGCCCTCAACTTTGGGTCCACCTCAAGATATTTTGCCTACATATCCTACCATTACACCTAGCTACCAAGACTATCAATGGCCTCCACAACAAGCACAAATGAGCCCAAATCCACCTTTACAACAAGAAGCACATGCAAGTCCAAATGGCCCTTTGTACATAAACCATGCAAGCCTAATGCAACAAGACTTAATTACCTTTGACAAGGGAGATACCAACCTAGCTAATTCATCCTATGAGTGGCCTCCATCATCCAATCCTATGCCAACACATAAGCCAACAAGTCCTATCCCAACACCACCATGTGATCCTACCCCTAGTCCATTGGTCCATCAACCTTCCAAATCACCAAGCCCTTCATTACCTTCATCACCATGTCATTCTAATCCTTCACCAAAGGATGCGGTTGAGATAGTTTTACAAAGAATGCTTGAAGCAAAACTCATTGAACTTCCTGAAGTCAAACCATGTGAAGAAAGTACATATGATGAACATGATTATTGTGCATACCATAGGACCAAAGGCTACAATACAAATCAATGCCCAATATTTGTTCCAATTGTTTACAAGGTGTACCTACCTATAATGGGAAATCATGCCACATCATCCCAATCCCATGTGTCACCCCCATCTAGTCCAAATCCTAATCCACCCAATCTAATTAGCCCCCAACCTAATCCTAGTCCTAAGCCTACAACACCATCTACTATTATCATCCATCCATTATATTTTCCATCCACTCATACACTTGCAAAGGATGTGATCCATTGGCTACTAGCAAGGAATAAACTACCTCCATGTCAAACACCCATTCATGAGCCTATCAAAAAACTTCCAAAGGTCATGTCCAAGCCTATAATCCCATCATGTGGTTCACATATCCTTGAGTCTCTTCAAGAGCCTTCCATTAACATACCTAGCCCTTTGAGCCCATCATGTGACCTACAAGCCAACAAATCTATTCAAGAGTCTCCAACCACAAGCCTAAGTCATGAGCCATCATTCCCTCATGTTGATAACTATCAAGAGCCTATCAAGTCCGCTCAAGAACCTTCCACTTTCATCCAAAGTCACGAGGTATGTCAAGAGCATAATCTTAAGCATGTGGAAACATTAAGCCCTAGTCCAACTCAAGATCAATACACTTTCATGCAACCCATCCATAACATATATCTTTTCCACGATCAAGATGATACCTATGAAGAAGCTATCTATGAGAACCTTGATCCTATCCATAATCTTATATCCATCCATGAGAAAGATATCCACATTGCTCCTAGTCATATGCCATCTAGCCCTATCCATAATGAGCAAACATCCGCTTGTCATGATGAGACACTTGTTCCCCAAGTAAGCATAAAAGATCAAACAAATAGCTTGGATCTTAGCGAACACAATGCTAACCAAGATCCTAATGATCCTCCTTCCACATCCACCATCAATTCCACTTCAAGTCCACCATCATGTCCTATTGGTCTTACCACCCTTATACATGAGTTTTCTTCCTTAAGACAACAACGACCTTTATCCACTTCAGTTTCTCCATCCAATAAAGAGCTCAAGTCTAGTTCTCAAAACACATCTAGTCCCATAGTCAATCGCATCCTCCAAAACATGAACTACCAAGACAAAGGTCTAGGCCTTTATGAACAAGGTATTTTGGAGCCAAACCATGTCAAAGTTCCTCCATGCTCATATGGCCTTGGATACACACCCCAAGGTAAACAAGCTAAAGATGTTGGTAATTCCTCCATCCATCATAAGTCCACTTTCCATCGCACCCCTCATCATCTACCCAAAACATATGTAGCCATTCCATCTCCATCATCTTATAAATGTCAAAAGCATGTGACCGTACACCTTCCGCCATCCACTTTGCCTCCACTTTTACCAACTCTAAATATCCCTCCATCCACCTTGCCACCATTGCTTCCAACATCTAACATACATATCATTCATAAGTATCCTTACATCCCTAATCATGGCCAACAAAAGCACACATCGTTTAAGCATAAAGATTCCAATCATTCCATCCACTCCACCTACCCCATGGGATTCCAAAATAAACATTTGGATGCCTTTATCTATAAAGCCAAAAATCCAACTAAAACTCCTAAGGACCCTCATGCCTTAGGGCATCAATGTGAAAAGTCTCTAAATCATCCATCTTCTAAGCAAAGTACATTCAAAAAGCTATCCAAGCCCATACCTCTAAAAGCAAAGCCCAAAAGCAAAATGGTTTGGGTTCCTAAGCAAATAGATAGAAAGTCAAATGAGGCATCCTTATCCACCTCTCAAGAATCCCAATCACCTATCTCCATCCAAGGGCCTATTTCCATCCAAAACTTCCATTTCCTTCAAAAATCCCACAAGCAAAATAAAAGCACTAAAAATACTAAATATATGTGGGTTCCTAAATCACTTCATCAACCATCCCCTAAGCAAACATCTCCATTACTTCCTACACCACCATCCAATCAAAATCTTTAATGTTTATCACAGTGTGTGCAACCATTGGTCATGGTTCCCTATTACTCTACATCACCTCCACATAACTACATCTCCCCATCCTTCATCCATTATCTTACATATCTCCTCAATCCCCTTCCTATGGTCCATGCTTTTGCATAAGCCTACATAATCCACATCATAGATCACTATCCCCATCCATCTATCCTTGCATGAACCTTTCATAATCCATTTCATCATCCACTATCTACCTAATCCATCTCCCATCCACACAATCCCTTATCAACATCTATGAGCATAACAACATGGTCCATGCGATGACATCCATCTCTAATGGGACTAACAACATCCATAGCACTAAACACTTGAGTCCCTCCTATCCATTACCATGGTGAAAACTTGGTAAATAGGCGCCATGTGTAATTGTCAACCCATCTAAAAGCAAAAAAAAGAAAAAAGAAAATAAAAGAAAAAAAATCAAAAAAGTAAAGAGAAATCCCTTCGTCCAACGGTGAAAATTTGGTAAACAAGCGCCTTGGATAAGTACCATGATGAAAACCTGGCAAACAGGCGTCATGTGTAGGTTGATCTTCTATGTCTCTTACACTTGGGGGCACATTGTCTCATCCAACCTATCCATTTCCAAACTATCTATCCCCTTATATCATTTTCCATCTTATCATGTCCTATCTTGCCATCCTACCATCCTTAGCCATTACATAAACATGCCTATCCCATTAATCCATCCTTCCACCTTTTGATCTTGATGAAGACATAGGGGCAAAAATGTTAAAACATGTTTGGATATCTCTTTACATACCTTCTTTCCAAACCAAGTCCTATCCAATGACCATTTATCCATCCCATTCAAACCAATCTATCATGTCATCCTATCGTCATAAGTGTCATGTAAAATCCATCATGTGTCATGCAAAAAATCCTAAGCATTACCATCTAGAATGGGGCAAGTTATTCTTCCTATGCAACATAGCCTTTGAAGATCACATCCTAGCTCCCTTATGATCCATCCACTATGGCAATCCCTATCACAAGCTTTCCATCTTACAGCTTATCCCCATCTGTCTAGCATGAGCTTTCCACTATAGCCTACATATCCATTTATCATGAGGCAAGCATCCATCTCTTATATGGCCTATCCTCTTATCTATCCATCCAACTCTCATGAGCATTCCATCCCATTTACTATCATCCATCCTTTTATCTATCCAATCCCATTCATCCATCCTTATACCTAGACTTGGTCTTCCCTTGTCATTGGTATCAAGCACAAAGGCTACCCAAATTGTAAATCCATTAGCATTTTCCAAAACATTTCAAAAAAGCACAAAAGAAAAAACAAATCAAAATATCCCAAAAAACACAAAAAAAAATCAAAATATGTCAAAAAATCCAAAAAATCAAATATCCAATGAAAAATCCAAGCGATATGATCAATTCAATCCCATCATCCGAAACAATCCCCTTCATCAACATTCAATCAAAATCAAATCATCATCATCATCAATTCTTCTTATCAATAACATTTATTCATCCATTTCAATCAATCACTTCTTCTAATCATATCAATCAAATCAATCTAAGCAATTATCTTAAATCCAAGTCACATTAATCTGTATCAAGCAAGCTAATCAATCAAGGAACATTATCCAATCAAATCAACAAGTTTTGATCCTAATCTTGTCATGAGCCCAATCAATCATCATCAAACATCATCAATGGGATATAGCGTTCCCACATCCTTGTGTTGATCTAGGGATATAGATTTCCCTGCAATGACAACACTATCTATCATTAACAAAACAAACAATCAATTATTGGTTTATGACTTGACAAGGGCAATACCTTATTTGTTTTACATCCTTTGAGCACACTGAGAACACTTGCTTATGCTTAGATTGAGTGGACACTCCAATCATCACACTATCATTATCATCATCAAAACAATCAACCTAGCAATAGCAAACATCAAAACCAAAGCACATCAAGCCAACCATCAAAATAAATCCAATCACATCAACAAATCAAAAGAAACTCAATCCAACCATCAAAACAATTATCAAACCAAATCAATCTAATCATCCATTCATCTAATCAAATCATCATCAATCAATGATCCAAATGCAAGCTCAGCATTAGGACTTCAATGCTCTAAGTTTTCTTCCTCATATGTTAGACAAGGTTGTATTACGCTGGGGCACGAGACATATCAACACCCTGGTTCTTATACCTTGGTGCATAACATCTAGTGCTATATCAAATATTATGGTTGCTCACTTTCATTGCAGCATAACGTATCTTTATTTCTTCTATCTATCCCCTTATCTTTTGCAGCCAAGCCATTTCTTTTCGAGAGCATACCCGTGTTTGTCCAACCCGCATATCCTCTCGAGGGGGCATCACCAACCTATCCAATCAATCATCATCATCATCATCATCATCGTCATCATCATCATCATCATCATCATCATCCTTTTCCTCTATCCATACCTTATCTTCTTTGAAATGATGTTACTCGACATAAATCTTATCATCTCGAACATCATCTCAAAGAGGGGCAAAACGTAGACACCCAAATTTGTCCCAACTTTGTCCATGTCCTACAACACCTTGTTAAAACATTATCTAGACATCATAAGCCAATTAATTAAATAAATTTCATTTATTTAATTAAAATCCCATCTTAATCCTATCCTTATCCCACTTAGCCAATTAATTAAATAAATTTTATTTATTTAATTAATTTCCACATCATATCTTATCCCATCCTATTCATCTACCCTATTAATTAAATAAATCTTATTTATTTAATTAATTTCCAACTATATCACAACTAATTCAAATATTTTATTTGAATTAAGTCCTCTCCTTTCACCACATTCCGACATTTGTCCAGTTAATCATGTGTTACAACTTTTATCTTTCACATGCACAACTAATGGGACCTAATTTTAGTATTTATCTACACAAGTACACCTAAGCCTTATCTTCCCTTGCCACATGTCAATTGACTACAATTTCTTAATGTGCAAGGAAACCTAACTTAATCCTATCCATCCATTTCATCTAAAGCCCTAATTGATCCTAGCCATCCATTTGAACCAAGCCAATTCTATAAATCAAACCCCTCACAAGCCATTAGCATGCATTGAGCCTCAAGTACCCATATTCTGTCAAATTTTCAAAAATGCATTGAGCCTCAAGTACCCTTATTCTGCCAGATTTTCTATAATGCATTGATCCTCGAGTATCCACATGCTGTTGAAATATCATTAGAGCCTTTGCATCCTTCATATATCATTCATTCTAGCATCTTCATCTTAATGTTATGCTGCAGAAGTGAGCACCCAACATTCTTCCAACAATAATCCTTCAAAATCTTACATGCTCATGCGAGGTGGAGAAGAGCAATGGAGATAAATCGAGCATAGCATGGAGATCAGTTTGCATTTACTTTTATTATTTTGATTTTCATGTTGTCTTGTGCTTCATTGTGCATTGCTAGGGTTTTTATCATTGCTGTTTATTCATTTTCCCTGATTTGCAATTTTACCCTAACTACAGGTATGATCTGTGATATTTCAAGAGTCTTTGATATGTTTTTGAGCAAGTCTTGTGGTTTGCAGTGAATGTTGCAGTCTGACAGATGAACTAAACCAATGGCAGTCTGTGTTGGAGGCTGACATGATAAGTTTAAGTGTATGCGGTAAGTTCTAATGTTTAGAACTTAATCCTAAGTAGTGGTATAGCTGAAGCTAACATGTGAGAAGGTAATTTAAGTGTTGTTGAGGTCCACTATGAATTTTGGGGAATGAATTTGGTTGACAAGCTACATAAGGCAGGGCTACATGCTACACCTTATTACGCTGACCTAATATGAAGCTTTCAAGTGTTGCATATATATATATATATATATATATATATATATATATATATATATGGGATCAAATTTAGTGCTTGAGGAATGAGATGTGAATGTGAATGTGAAATATTTACAAGGTGTCTTTGTACCTCATCATTTAATCATATTTCAGATGTCAAAATCTAGGGGATGTGTCCTTGGCTATCAGCAATTAGGGATTCTATAGTTACCAGTTTTCCTAGCTAATCTTAACGAATTCTACTAACTTGAAGAGATTGATCTGTCTACTTACTGAATGAATTTAAGGAATGCTGAAAACAAAATTAAACAGGAAGTTACTTAAAGCAATCTTAAAAATAGCAACATGCATCTATCTATCAAAATCAGTAAATACTTTTCACAACAAAATATGAAATAACAAAATAGTGCTACTAGCCTTCTGCCTTGGTGGTGAGAGTGGGCCCTTGCTCCACACCCTTGGGGCTGAAGGCTACAGTAGGGAATCAGTACAAAAGAATAAGATCACAACTAAATATGGTCCAACTCCATTCGCTTTGCATTCATGAAAATTATTGATATCAAAGAAAACTGAGATTACCAAGAATCAGAATAATCTAATCATTGTATATATTTTCTGTTGTTTCTATAAGTATATATAAAATGAGTGATGACATATCACTTATCTTATCTACCAGTTCTTCTATGAGATGACATCCATCTCTTTATTATACTAGCTATCTAACTATAGAAAAATAACTATGCAATAAAAGTAGATTGAGTGGAACTAAAGTCCATTTAGAATTCTAAGTTTGAGTCTTAATACATTTGGGCAGCGAGGCCCTGAAAATATGGATATTGAATCAGTTTTATCAGTAACTCATGCAAAAACTTTTAAAAAGATAAAAACTCCAGTAGTTAACTAAAGATGACCCTTCACCACTCAGGTGATGATTTGAGTGAAATGAGGGGTATCATGATCACTACTGAAAGTGCCTGATCGACAGCTTATGCTAGAAATATACCCTACTCTCAGGAGGCACCAAAGATGTATGTCCCTGTCTACAGCTCTAGAGATATGTCTATAGCTCCGGAGATATGTCTGTAGCTCCAGAGATACCATTGTGGCCTTCTTGTTCAGCTCTAGAGATGCTCCTAACTCCCGTCCAGCTCTGGAGAGGCTTTTCTCTTTACTTTAAAACTTCTGGTGTCATGGTATTCTGGTATTGTCTCCAGAGATCATTGAAGACTACCTCCAGAGATGCACAAAATTGTCATTATGAGCATCTACACCTGTTGATTCAAAAAGAGAGAATTTTTTCTACATTTTTCCATCAATTCCATGCACATTAGTCCTTTAATCAGAAATTATGATCTTAAATAATTTATCTTCAATTAATCATTATCTAGAACAATCTTGCTAGCCTATTCGAGTGCAGACATTAAGAAAGATGGGATCATGAAGGAGAAAAAGAAGGGTAAAAAGATGTATTTCATGGGTGCTACTTGGCACTCATCATGCCCCCATGCCTAAGGTTTGGCAGGTCCTTCTGCTTCTCACAACCTGGATTTATTCTAGTGAAGTAGCCTGTTAGTCAAGCTATAATCTTGTGCATAGGTAGACCAAGTGGTGCGGTTGGTATTACCATTGCCTTTGTATTGATCAACCTGCTTCAACCAGTCCTGCAATTTCTCATCTTCCATCTGCTCAGCCCAGATAGGGAGTGGTTCAATTATGAGAGGGGGCCTGAACCGTCCACCTATCCATTCCTACTTATGCTTATCCATCATTTTGGCTATTAACTTTGCTTTTCTCATAAATAATCTTAAGTTTGCAGGGGTGACTACCTCTCTCATTTTCTTCTCTGAGGTCAAAACATTCCATCTTTTCTTTTCTATGGCAAGTACTAGATTTGTTGAACTATTCATGAAAAGACCAAAATCAATGTAGCACTCTTGCAAACTTTTTAGGTATAATGGAAAAATTTTGTTCTGACTCTAAGGGTGATAGATATAGGACCTGAATTGAGTCTTAAAAGCATTGGGATTGGGACATTCCTTCCTGATGAAGAGATCTATTTCTATATCTTTCTTGAGATGATCTTCCATTCGTTCATTCCAGATCTGATGATTCCTCATTAGGGACATAAATTCTTTAAGCTAGCATTCCCCCCACAAAATAATTAAGAATGAAAGTTATATCGTTAACACAGAAACCATGTAGATATAATTCACATAGGAAATTCTTGTCTTCATCATTACTCCTTGTAGGACTCTTTCCTATAAGAACATAGTATAGCTAGCACTTGGAGGCCTACAAGATAGAATTTTAGAGAAAGGGAGGCCATCTCAATGATTTTTTCTTCCAGAGTTTCTATTCTTTGTGTCTTGGCAGTGACTGCCCTTAGTAATTGCAACATAGGCTTGGAAGCCTCATGTTCTCTACATTTCTTCTCCCAATGGAACAGGGCCTTAGGAATGTCAATGGGGATTGGACCCACATATGGATCTGTTTGTATCTCCTGCTCATTGGTTGCCCTTGGGCTAGCCAACTCTTGAATATATTCCTCCTGATCATCTAGTTTGTTGTTGGCCCAAGTCAACTGTCTATCTTGGCTATGTATTTTCTATATTAATGCTGGCATTATTATGAGGCCATTGTCTCTAGCCATGGTGAGCTCAAAAACACTCTGTGCTACCTCTATCTCCTTTTCTTCCAACAGTTTGACTGCCTCAGTTTTATGGGCCTCCAATTCTACTTCTTTCTCCTGGATGATCTGGTTTTTTCTCTGGAGCTCTACTTGTAGATTTTCAATGACTTGTTTTTGCTTCATTTCAACCTCTATTTTGACCTTCTCGAGGTCAATAATAATCTGATTCTTCCCCCAGAGTAGTCTCTTTAGGTAGTCAATTTCTTCTAACATTTTCTATTCTTTTGAAATATCAACATCCTCTTGATCAGAGGGGTGAGGGAAAGTTTCTACTTCTGCTTCTATTTGCTAAACATTAGGGTTTTCCATGGCCATTTGCCCTACACCATCAACCACACCCATTTGTCTTGTTTCATCTTTTCATGCAAACTCCCTATCCTGAGGATCCTCTTGGGGTTCCTCTTCTTCTGCTTGCACCGATGAAGCCCTAGCCTTCTCCTCATATGTTCTAAAACCCAGGAGTACCTCAGCTAGGAGAGCAGTATCTTTCTCAGCCTACGAGAGCTATCTTTTCCTTTTGCTTCTCCATAGCATAGGTGGGGCAAGTGCCTCCGGAGTAGGTCTCTCAGCCTCAAGATCTGAGGAAATAGTAAGAGTTTATCTGTGTTCTATCTCTAAAGCATGTGATGGTTCTAAAATTGGACTTGACCCCAGATGGATAGATGGCACTAGGGAAACTTCTCTTTGTCTTCTCTTCCTGACTAGAGGGATCTCATCTGAATCATGAGATGTTTCTTTAGCCCAGGTTTTCTCTATTTTTTGTCCTAACCTCTCCTCTATTAATTCCTTAGGGAAAGATTCCTCAGTTAGAGTCATCTTTCTCCTAACTGATTGAGTCATGTATGGGGTTTGTTCAGGAGTAGACTCTCTAATTTCTTTGCCTTTCTTCTTTTTATTAGGAACAGGGGCTGCAGATGAAGTTACCTCCTGTGAGGACTTCTTTCCTCTTTGAACAGCTATGGAGGAGGTTGAAGGCTCTATTTCTTCTTCTTGGTGGGTAGAGGAACCCTCACCTTTTGTCTGTTCCCTCTTTGGTTCTCTGTCTTGGGAATTTTGTTGAAGAAAATTTTGCCATAATTCTTCCCCATTGGCTTGAGACAAGAAGTGGTGTTTAACTACTAGAAAAATGAGGCCATGATGTTTCATAGGACCCTTGTTTTGTTGATATTTTTTTGTAGTTTCCTTGATGGTAGAATAACGGAAATTGGGAATGTTTATGCTAAATTTAGGGTGTCCATTCCCATGCCTTAGAAAAATTAGCATTTTCATTATTGGTCCTAAAACTAAAGAAAATTGACCATCACAAGTGAAATATTTCATCAGCCAGGTAGCTACAGATTGCCAAGGGTTTGGAAGTGTGGACCTAAGAATTCCTTTTACTTCATTTTTATTTGAATGCAGTTATATTACAGGTTCACCTTCAGTAGAGAAATTCTTAATCAGATCAGTATATAAGGTTTTTAGATGATAAAACCTCTCACCTTGTTCAGGCAGCCCATAAATATGACTAATAGTGGTTGCAGAGAGATTGATTCGGACTCCTCTAACAGTTGTCTGATTGTCCCTTAGATTTCTTAGGAATTCATCCACGATATCTTCTTGAAACCCTTCAAAATTTTCTAAAAATTCCAACCATCCTGCAGTTCTCAGAATGTTTGCCACAGCTTCATCTTGCAAAAGACCCGCAGCACTCTCTGGTTCAGACTTCTTCTTTACCCCCATTGCTAAATTGGTTCCACCTTTTGTGCTTAATTCCTCACTCTTCTATCTGCAATTTGTCCCTTCTTCTTAACTCCATAGGCTCTAGAGGACTGTTCAATTTACTCTATTCTTTAGGGTATTTCAGAAGTTCGAATGAGGATTATTATGTCTCTCAGCTTAAGCTTATGGAAGATTTGCAGATTAGTTAGAGTACCTAGGTGGTCATAAATGCAACAGAGTGATAGGACACTCTAGAGGCAAGGTCAAAGTACAACAAAGATGGTGGTATCCGTGAATTTGGAAAAGAAAATGATGGCAGGAGGACGTGTCATAATGACGGCACCCAAAAATAGAAAGACAAGACAATTTCTATTTAATGCTTAATTTAAGATAGAATTACCTGAACCATTTTTAATGATGAGGAGCGATGTACTTGGAAAAGATGCTGCGGCATTTTATGAGACTGCATGCGACGTGGCACATGAGCAACTTGTGGTGGCTTGAGATGACGCCAACTACTTTATTGGTACGCAACCTGCAATCATTTCTACTGAGTGGTTCAAGAATCCACGTTCCTTAGGTGATGTCAGCGCCGTCTTTGTAAATACCCCTGTAAATGAAATGCGTGCTGATTTTATTTTATTCTTGTCATAAAAAAGAGGATGAGTCATGATGACCTCATCATATGATGTTTCCACTTTATTTCTTGGAGAGGTGGGTCCGCTCCCCCATTGTTGTAAATGACTCTTTATTGATGGAGTGCCGGAGGTGCTCCTAGTTTGTGAAGCACCAGAGGTGTTCCTAGTTTGTGAAGTGCCAGAGGTGCATTTGACTAACTCCCAGCATCTGATCACCTCCATAGCTCGATTATTTTCAACTATCTTGAAAAAAGGAACCGCCATTTGCTGGTTTTCAACTCCCTTGGTCAAGAAAGACAACCATTTACTAGTTTTCCATCTTTCTCTTTTTTTTTTAGAAGGCTGCCATTTGCTGGTTTTCAACCTTCCCTTTTTTTTTTAGTCCAACACTGTGACAGAGAAGGTATCCCCTGTATCAAAACACAAATCATTAAGAAACTCTTCTTTAGTAGATGGTCTTTTATTGAGTCTGATTCAGTGACCATTTACTAAGAATGTGTTTATTCTTCGATCAATAGGTTCCAATAATACTGTTCCATTTTCAAAAACTTCCTTTATTTGATAAGGACCCATCCAATGAGTTTGTATTTTCCCTTTGAACTTTTTGAATTTAGAATCATAAAGAACCCAATCACCTTGCTAAAATGTCCTCCTTTTGATGTGTTGGTCATGTCATTGCTTCTTTTGATACTAAACTAGTTCTGTTTGCTGAATGGCCTCTATCTGAATTTCATCCAACTCATTGAGCTGAAGAATTCTATTCTGTTGAGTTATAGACAATGGTAGACCAATATCCAATATAGTTTTAAGTGTTTGGAGTTCAAATTCTATAGACAAAATAGGCTTTTTCCCATAAACCAATTCATATGGTGAGAACTTTGTTGTGGACTTCCAAGTGGTATTGTAAGCCCAAACTGCTTTAGGTAATTTGTTAGCTCAATCTTTTCTATTCATTGCTACTATCCTTGCCAGAATATTTTCAAGTTCCCTATTAGTTACTTCTACCTGCCCATTGGCTTGAGGATGGTAAGGTGAAGATTTTTTGTGCTTGACTTGATATAAATCTATGAATGCTCTAATTACCTACTGAGGTCCTCTATCTGAAACTATTGATCTTGGGGCTCCAAACCTTAAGAAAATCTTATTGTAAAGGAAATCAGTAACTTTTTCTTCTCTTGCAAATTGTAATGCTTGAACCTTAGCCCATTTAGTAACATAGTCTGTGCATACTAGAATGTACTCCTTACCTAATGATGGTGGAGAAATTGGTCCCACAAATTCTAAACCCCACTGCTCAAATGGTTCCATCATGACTTGAGGATGTAGTAACATCTCTTGGGTAAAGGTTGGTTGTCCCATCCTTTGGCACTGGTCACAGTGCTACACATACTTCTTTGTATCTTTATGAAGAGAGGGCCAGTAGTAACTAGCTCTAAGGATCTTGTGGACTATTTGGTAGGAGAAGTAATGGCCACCAGATGGTTCATCATGAGATGCTCTCAACACATCAAAAATCTCATCAGCTTTTAAACACCTGCGTAGAATGAAATCAGGACCACATTTAAATAGTAAACCATTCAACCATTTGTAAGATAAACTTTCTTTAACTAAACATTTTTTTTTGTTTTGAGGTAAAATGGGATGGATACAAGCCTGTAGCTAAAAGATTAGCTATGTCAGCAAACCAAGGTACAGTAGAAGAGATAGCAAAAAGATGTTCATTTGGGAACTTGTCCTCCACTGGTTGGTTTTCTCCTCTTGTATGCAATCTTGACAAAAAAGCAACAACCAAATTAAACTTACCTAGATTATTAACTATGGTAATATCAAATTCCTGCAATAGGAATAACCACCTGATGATCCTTGCACCCACTACTGGCTTAGTCATTAGGTACTTGATGGCTGCATGATCAGTGTGTACAAATATTTTATATCCAGTGATGTAATGCCTGAATTTATTTATAGCATAGATGACTGGTAAGAATTCTTTTTCAGTTGTGCTATAATTTCTTTCTGCAGAGGTAAGGTTTTTGCTGATGTAATAAATGGCATGCATACTCTCTCCTTCCTCCTTTTGTCCTAAAACTGCCCCAATGGACTCATTTGAAGCATCAGTCTATATGTGAAATGGTAAAGTCCAATTAGGTCCTCTCAAAATTGGTGTGATAGTAAGCTTCTCTTTCAAGGTTTCAAATGCTAATGGACAGTCTTCTGTCCATAGAAATTCTGTGTCTTTGTTAAGCAGGGTAAACAGGGGGGCAACTATTCTGCTGAAATTTTCTATGAATCTCCTATAGTAGCCTGCATGACCTAGAAACCTTCTAACATCTGTTTGATTTTTGGGTGAAGGCAACTATGTGATCACTTCTATCTTGTTTTGATCCACTTTGATCCCCTTTGCTGAAATGTGGTTTCCCAAAACAATTCCTTCCTCCACCATCATGAAGCACTTTTCATGGCTAAGGGATAATTGATTTTTCTCACAGCATTTCAGCACTTTCTCAAGGCTTGTGAGAGCTTCTTCAAAATTATTCCCATACATAGTAAAGTCATCCATATAGACCTCCATGCATTCATTAGCTAGTTCAGCAAAAATAGCTAAAACAAGTCTTTGAAATGTAGCTGGGGCATTGCATAGTCCAAAGGGAAGAACTTTGTAAGCAAAAGTTCCCCAAGAGAAGGTGAAGGTAGTTTTGTCTTGATCTTCAGGTGCTACTTGAATTTGGTTATACCCACTGAATCCATCTAGAAAAGAAAAATGCTTCCTCCTAGCAAGGTTGTCCAGTACTTGGTCAATGAATGGTAAGGGAAAGTAGTCTTTTTTTGTAGCTTTGTTGAGCTCCCTATAGTAAATACACACCCTCCATTTCCCATTCTTTTTAGGCACTATGACAAGGGGTGAGACCCATTGACTGTCTGTGATTGGATATATAAACCCTGCTCGTAGTAATTTTTCTATTTCAGTTTTAACAATGTCCTTTAAAGCAGGATTCAATCTTCTCTAGGGTTGTCTGACAGGTTTAATATCCTTAGAATATATATGATGGGTACAGATCTCAGGAGGTATTTCCTTCATATCTTGGTATTCCCAAGCAAAAACTATTGAATGGGAAATCAGAAGTTGGATAAGTTTTCCTTCCTGATTTGTTGTTAACTGAGTATTGATATTAAGTGTTTTCCCTGGTAAAATCATGACCTATTTTGTGATTTGATCCATAGATGTAGTTAATCTGTACATTGGAGTCATGGTATTGAGAGGACAAGAATGTGGAAGCAACATGTGGAAAGTGGCTAAGTCTCTATAAAAGGTTTCCCCACAAGGAATGATGTTGGCAAGGCTACAATGAGAAGAAGTAAGAAGTTCTCTCCTAGAATCTTGGGCGAGCTCCATCACATCCTTATTGATTAGGATGTGAGTAATGTCTTCTGTTGTATCATAGTAGATTTCTTCTTCTAACTATCCCAGATGTTCCCTGATGGTTACCATAGCTATTGAGACACTGTTGTCATCATTTTCTGGTTCATCCACCCATACTCTTCCTATATAATGTATTGATGGTTTAGCTAGAGGATATAAAGATATTTTCTTCAAATCTATCTCATTAGAAATGACCATATCCCCTGTTTGACAATCAATAGATGTTGTAAAAGAATTAATAGAGATTGAAAAATAACAATGAAAGGAATCCGTTGTATTCAATGAAACACGATTACATACATATAGTTGAAAACAGCTTAACAACTTCCTAAAAATATGCAAAGATAACTGACAGTAGACTAGGTGCTTGTGACAACGAACTATAGAGTCTTTGACAGCAAATCGGACACCTCTATAACTGATTGTGACACCACTGCAACTCTAGACACATGCATGATTCTGTTATGAATTATTCCAACACCCCCTCTTCATGAATAACATATATGTGAACTGACTACAACAAAATAGTTTGTTGTTACATTTATTTATGTTGGAGCAAATATTCCAACACCCCTACACCACTAAACTAACTAACAACATAAAATTCAAAATTACATTATTCAAAAACTGTTCTTTGAAAAATAGTTCTTGGACCAGTGAAACTTCTGCAAGCTGCTCTAGTAGCCTCCTAGTTGTAATCCAAGTTCCCAACATCATTGGACACCATTTGCACATGAAGTGTCTCATTACCCTTGTAAAGATATGATGCTGAACTTCTAGATTTCTAGATCTCCCCTAAACTATTGGACATCAATCCTCACATGCATGTCTCATAACCCTAATGAGGTGTAGTTTCTCTGATCCATAAGCATCTCGGACTATTGAACATCTATCTATCATCTACTGCATCCTTCCCTGTCTTCAAGGTGTCGACTTCTTCAAAATAAAACAAGTACCTCATCTTCAATGAAATCATCATCACTATCAATATCTGGTGGTTCTTCAGTAATGGCTATATTTACTGATTCTTTAACTTTCCCTTTGAGAAGGTCACTTGCACGAGTTCTAGAATTAATTACTGTATGACCTTTTTTCCTACAATAGTTACACTCAATCTCACTCTTACCTGACATTCTCTTTCCCATCCTTTTATTTGAGTATAATGCAAGCTCTTGCTGAGTATCTTCTCTTGGATCTCCTATAGCAGCTCTCTTTTCTTCAACTAAGAGTACTGAAATCATGTCTTCTAAAGTTTGTGAAGGCATTTGACTGAGAGTAAAAATAATATTGCTATATTTCGAAGGCAAACTATTTAACAAGATAGCTTTAGTATTCTCTTTATCTACCACAACATTGACTTCAGCTAGTTGTTTAATGAGAGATCTCAGATTGTTTATGTGGTTAGACATGGTGATTTCATTAGATATCTTGAAGCTAAATAATTGTAGTTTCAGAGAGAACTTTGCATTTGTTGCTTTTGCTCCAAACAACTTATTTAATTCATCCCAGATTTCTTTAGATGATTTTTCCATATCCACATGGTGTAATTCTAAATCTGAAAGAGCAAGACCAATAATGAACTTGGCTTTTTCATCTCTGCTTTCCCAATCAATCTTCCTTTTAGCATCTGTTGGTACCACTTTAGTGCCATTCACTATACCCCATAAATTTTTGTTCATCAATTGCATTTGTATTTTCACCTTCCATGTGTGAAAATTATGACCATTGAATTTATCTAGAGGTGTTTCCATTTTCAAAAAACTTTTGTAATAAACAAAAAAACAAATCTGTACTTTGAGACAAAAAATACCTTTGTGAATGTTTCACAGTAGAGGGATTTGCAGCATGGCCTTAGCAACCTTCTTAACTGCTTTGTTAGACTCTTTCTCTAGAAGCAGTAAGCACAGACGGCTCTTCTACAGGCCTCATCACACACAACAGTCATTCATAGATCATTTGATACTACCTTCAATCCTTGCTAACTCACCCAAGATTTTGAGAGAGCTCTGATACCATAAAAGAATTAATAGAGATTGAAAAATAACAATGAAAGGAATCCGTTGTATTCAATGAAACACGGTTACATACATATAGTTGAAAATAGCTTAACAACTTCCTAAAAATATGCAAAGATAACTGACAACAGACTGAGTGCTTGTGACAACGAACTATAGAGTCTTTGACAGCAAACTGGACACCTCTATAATTGATTGTGACACCACTGCAACTCTAGACACATGCATGATTCTGTTATGAATTATTCTAACATGTTGATGCTGTAGCTAGCCATGTCTTCCTAAAATTAGTGGGTAGGCATTTCTCTGGTTTCTCAGTTTTAATATCAGGAAGTATACTAGAAATTCCCATGATTCTATTACAACTGGTACATCATTTATTACTCCTTTTGGGACAGCTACTGACTAGTCAGCAAGTTGAAGGATTGTAGTTGTGGATTGGATACATGATAGAGCTAATTTGTCCATTGTGTGAACTATCATCACATTAATTGTTGGTCCCAAATCAACCAGAACATTTGAAATTTCTACACCTGAGATGAAAACGGTTATGACAAGATTTCCAGGGTCTCCATATTTTGGGAGGAACATTTCTCCCATCAGCATATCTACTACTTTTCCTTCCACCTATATTGTGGAAGGAAAGTTTTTCTTCCTACCATGTGTTTTGATACAATACTATTTAATGAACTGATTTAGTTCTTGTACATCTCTAATTTCTTGGAGAAGAGGAATTTTGATGTTTAGTTGCTTGATTTCTTGTAAAAGTTCTAATTCCAGGTTGGTTTGGACTTATTTTTGTAAGATCTTTTTCTGGGGAACAAACTGTTTAAGCCATTCTAGGTATGGTGCTAGTTTTTCCATCTCTGAAGCATCTTCGGAGCTTTTGTTAGAATTGTGTTTAGGAATGTTCTCCAGAGTCGGTCTTTTAGGAGCAATTCCAGAGTTATCCAAGGATGATTCTTTTAGCACTTTTTCATTAGTAATCTCCTCCGAGAGTTGAGTGGATAAATTTTTAGGTTCCTCATCATTGGTTACTTCAACTATAGTTGGAGGAGCTGGTCTTGGGAATGCTTTCCCAGAATGTAGCTAGAGATTATTTGAATATACAACATTAATGCCAGCCATATTTTCTTGCTCTATCATGTAAACAGCTGCTCCTTGTTTATTTCGTGGGTTTCGTATAGGCTAAGTTGGTAAAGGTGGTTGGCTAACTGGTTCATTTTGTGATTGACCTTGTGTGTTGGAGGGTGTAGTTAGTAAATCTTGTTGTTGAGGTTGGAAATGTCTAGGTTGTCCCTGGTATTCTTGATTATATCCCTATTGAGAACCCCATTGAGGTTGCATGTTTTGTGATCCAAACTGTGGTGGCCACTATTGATTTCCCCAGGGCTGACTTTGCCAATCTTGCTGTCCCCAAGGAGGATTATCCCGAGGTCCATGCCAAGTTGGATTCCATTGATTATTTCTTCAATTAGAAGGACCCTTGTAAGAAGGTTGGTTTGGATACTAATTATAAGGGAAATTCCCAACTTGTTTTTGTCCCACATAGTTCAATTCTTCTTCCATTATGGCATTCTTCTTACTCAATCTTTTCAAAGATGGAAGTTGACTACATGGACTGGTACGATGTTCCCTATCACAGATCTAACAAATCTCTGATTTGTCCAAAGGGCATTCTCTCAATAGATGCTTGTTTCTACACCTAGGACAATAGATGGAGAGTGGTTCAGTTGTTCTATTTTGATCAGTTGTTCTAGTTTTTACTTAAATCCCATCCAATGTGGTATTTAATTGGACCAAAATGTCTATTTTTAGATTTGCAATCTCTTCCATTAACTATCCTATTTCATTCTTCCCTTTAAAAGTTTTGGATGATCTCACTCCATCTTGGGTTCTAGAATAGTTCCTATAGATTTCTTCTATAGTAGGTATATCCATTTTGTTGATATTTCATTTTCCTATTAGATCCAGTGCCTGTTTTGATTCTTTATCCAATCCTTTTACAAACAGGGTTCTAGCCAAGGAGTGGTCTATTGGGTTACCATACCTTCTCAAGGTGAAATTAAACCTGTCCACATAGTCCTCTAAGGTCTCTTCCTCTCCTTGCCTAATTTTAAACAATTCTTCATTTTTATTACTAGATCTATAGTAATCTTGATACTTTCCCAAAAATTCTGTTTCCATCTAATCCCAAGAATGGATAGAATTCTAGGGTAAACCCATAAACCATCTCATCGTAGAATCTTTTAGGTTGAAAGGAACAGTTTGAGTTTTTGGTTATCTGATCCATAATCATAAGTTTGGTAGACTACTTTGAATTCAAACAAAAATTGGTCTGGATCCTCAGAAGAAAGTCCTCTAAAATTTGGCAAGTGTGCTGGTGAGATATTCTTCATAGGAGCATTGTCTCCAACAGCCAAAACAATAGGATATGAGAAGCTTCTTGGAGCCTAATTTTCCTCTTCTTCATGATTATGATTGTCCATGTTTAGTATTGGTTCTTCTCCCTGAGGCTCTATCAAAGGATCTGCCTGAAACTTTTATTGTAATTTCTGGATATAATCAACGAGTGGAAGATTTGGAGGATCTAAGGGATTATTGATTTGAGGTGCAGCTTCCAAAGTAGGTTCTAGGTTTCTCTTTTCAACAAGATCTTGTGCCACCCCACTGCTTTCCCCTATGGCTTGTTAATGGGGTGTCTATTTTATATATCTTCCTTTTGAATCTCTAGCTCTAACCATATAGATCTATCCTAAAAATTGTTTTAGCTAAGTTTCCCTAATTAACACAATACATCCCCGGCAACAACACCAAAAATGACAAGGTGTCATTGTACCTCATCATTTAATCATATTTCAGATGTCAAAATCCAGGGGCTGTGTCCTCAGCTATCTACAATTAGGGATTCTATAGTTACCAGTTTTCCTAGCTAATCTTAATGACTTCTACTAACTTGAAGAGATTGATTTGTCTACTTACTGAAAGAATTTAAGGAATGTTGAAAATAGAGTTAAACAGGAAGTTACTTAAAGCAATCTTAAAAATAACAACATGCATCTGTCTATCAAAATCAGTAAATAGTTTTCACAGCAAAATCTAAAATAACAAAACAGTGGTACTAGCCTTCTGCCTTGGTGGTGAGAGTGGGCCCTTGCTCCACACCCTTGGGGCTGAAGGCTATAGTAGGGAATCATCACAAAAGAATAAGATCACAACTAAATTCGGTCCAATTCCATTCACTTTGCATTCATGAAAAATATTGATATCAAAGAAAACTAAGATTACCAAGAATCAGAATAATCCAATCATTGTGTATATTTTCTGTTGTTTCTATAGGTATATATAAAATGAGTGATGACATATCACTTATCTTATCTACTAGTTCTTATATGAGATGACATCCATCTCTTTATTAAACTAGCTGTCTAACTATGGAAAAATAACCATGCAATAAAAGTAGATTGAGTGGAATAGAAGTCCACTCAGAATTCTAAGTTTGAGTCTTAATACATTTGGGCAGTGAGGCCCTGAAAATATGGATATTGAATTAGTTTTATCAGTAACTCATGCAAAAACTTTAAAAATATAAAAACTCCAGTAGTTAACTAAAGATGACCCTTCACCACTCAGGTGATGATTTGAGTGAAATTAGGGGTATCACGATCACTGCTAAAAGTGCCTGATCGACAGCTTATGTTGGAAATATGCCTTGCTCTTAGGAGGCACCAGAGATGTATGTCCATGTCTACAGCTCTGGAGATATGTCTGTAGCTCCGGAGTTATGTTTGTATCTCCAGAGATACCATTGTGGCCTTCTTGTTCAGCTCCAAAGATGCTCCAGACTCCCATCCAGCTTCGAAGAGGCTTTTCTCTTTACTTCAAAACTTCTGGTGTCGTGGTATTCTAGTATTGTCTCTGGAGATCATTGAAGACTACCTCTGGAGATGCACAAAATTGTCATTTCAAGCATCTACACCTATTGATTCAAAAAGAGAAGTTTTCTGCATTTTTCCATCAATTCCATGCACATTAGTCCTTTAATCAGAAATTATGATCTTAAGTAATTTATCTTCAATTAATCATTATCTAGAACAATCTTGCTAGCCTATTCGGGTGCAGACATTAAGAAAGATGGGATTAGGAAGGAGAAAAAGTGGGGTAAAAAGATGTATTTCATGGGTGCTACTTGGCACTCATCAAATATGGTGCAGGTGACAAAAATAAAAGAAAAGATATCTTGCTTAATGTAAAAGAAGAGTAGTGAAACAAAGCAGTCAAGATGAAAAGTTTTGAGACAACATTTTTGAGCTTCATTGGAACTATAACCATGCATGTGTAGATGTAATCAGAGCAGTTCAACCTAGCAGTGAGCGATTCTTCTTCCTTCTTTCATTATCTAGGTAGTGATCCTTTCTTGTAGTGAGCATTTCTTTGGGTAGTGAGCCCTAAGGTAGTGAGCCTTCTTGTAATTTGGTATTATTATTACATAATTATTGTGAGCTAGCACTCACCATTGTTTTTCCTTGTTCAGGGTTTCCACATAAAAATCCTGGTGTTTATGTGTGATGATTTGTGGTTGCTTCTTCTGTGCTTAATTTGCTTTGTTGTTATCAAAAGTAGCAAATGGATTAATAATTTAATACGTAATAGGTTTAATAGAATACTAATTCACCCCCCCTCTCAGTATTTTGAGTGTTCAACAACTAGTATCATAGCCTAGTTCCTTGGAAGAAGTCTAACAACTTGAGGAAGATATTGGAGATTGAACACATGGTAGGTAAAAGGTGTCCTACTCCTAAAGAAATTGATCCCACTAAAACTAAAGAAGAAGAATGCATGCTTGTCAATGAAGAAAAACTCAAGATTGCCCTTGAAGATCTTGAAAATGTTGAATTAGAAGATAGGGATTTGAAAGAGAATGTCAAGGAAGCAGATAAATTCATCAAAATTTTGAGGGATGAAGTCAAGAATTTTAAAGAAAAATATAAGGAGATTAGTGAACAATTTATATCTGTAAATGACACCTTGAATGATCTAAAAATGGAAGTTTTAAAGAGAGTAAAAGTAGAAGAAGACCTAAATCAGTTATAGAAAAGCAAAACTGAAGATTGCACAAAGCTTGTACAAGAAGTTGTGGATCTAAAAGTTGATTTGAAACAAGCATGGATCCAAGAAGATACATTCAAAGTGAGTGCTACCCAACTTGATAGAATACTTGCAAGTTAGAAGAGTTTTGATGACAAAGAAGGTTTGGGATTTGAGAAAGGTGAAAGCTCTAAAGCTAGTTAAGAAAAGAATGTTGAAATCAATAAGGACAAAGGCAAACAAATCCAAAATCAAAGGAATAGACCTAGAAGACCACCAGTCAGGCAACCAAATGCTCAAAAGTACCCTTCTTTCAATGGTTACTGTAATACATGCAATAAGTTTGGTCATAAGGCTATTCAATGTAGGAGCAAAGTGAATCAAAATGTTCCATCATTCTCTGGTCAGTGCTTCACTTGCAATAAAGTAGGTCAAAAATATAATGAATGCAAATGTCAGATAAGGAATGGGTTCAACAATGGAATGAATGCTCAAAGTTTCAAAGGTAACTGCTTTATATTCAAGAGATTTGGTCATAGAGCTAGTAAATGTAGAAGTCAGATAAGGAATAATTACAATAATAGAAGTAACACTCAATCTTTCAATGGGAATTATTTTGCATGCAATAGATTTGGACACAAGGCTAATCAATGTAGATCAAGGATGAATGAAAAGAACAATGGATACAGAAATGTTGTATGCTTCAATTGCAACATGCCTGGACATATTGCAAGGTTCTATAGAAGCAATAATATGAAGAAGGAGAATCAAGCAGAGATGAAGAAACTGGTACAAAAGGCAGATCTGACAGAGATAAAAAAGGAGATGAACAAGATTTGGGTTAAGAAGGAAGCACATGAGGTCAAGGATGGGTTTGCACTAGATTATGGTGCAGATACTTCCTTTCAACATGAAGATATGAGTTGTAAGACTAAATGACAGATCGTTTGGAGAAGATTCCAATAGAAAAGGATCTAATGCGGTGGATTGTGGAACGATTTAGATCGACTGTGGTTGGCATAGTAAGGGTTTGATAGCTTTTTAAAATGAGCATTTATGACGATTAAATCTTGATGAAAAGAGGATATAAGGAATTCATTTGAAAGAAAAATCACTTTACATTCAAACTCTCAAGTGACCAAAGAGATCTAAGAAGTAAGGTAAGGTGGATTCAAGTGTCTCATGAAGAAACCCTAGCGGTAACAAAAGGTATTTACTGTTCTCTCTCTTTGAAAATTTCCTATGTTGAATCTGTAAAGATGTATACTCCTCAAGTAGTTGAGATAACAAAGAGGCCTCACCCTAAGTTCAAGAAGCACCCATTCAAATCAATTGAAACTGATCTAGACAGTGTGTTCTCTGAAGTCCCGTTTGGGGTCATGCACAGTGAAGATGTTAGGGAATACATTCATGCAAATATGGAAGAAGATGATCATATGAAACTAGGGAAAGTTTACTTGAATGAGTTGACTGGAGATAATTTTAACTTAAAGGAAGAATACATCATCCTACATGAGAAGTTAGATGTGTGGAATGATTTTCTAGTATTTTCCGAAGATGCTTGGGTTCGGTATGCCCTAAACAGAATTCATGATGAATTTATGTGGTTAGACATGACACATATGATCACTAAAGATGCCATTAAAGTAGTAACTAGCATGTGCTCCACCAGAAAGGTCATTGCCTTGAAAACTATGAAGAATAATATAGTAATGCAATTAATAGGTGTAAAATTTGATAAGAGGGCACTAACTGTAAAGATATTGTGGATCCAATGGTTAAATTTGCATCAATGGTTATTGGTTATAAGGTCTACTTCTCCAACAGGGAAAACTTAGTCTCTACAACATCCATATACATAGCATATGATATGGTTAAGAACGATACTGACTATGACCTTTTTGAGTTGCTCCAGCAACGAATGTTGGAAAATACAAAAAGAACAAAGGACACTAAGTACCCTTTTAGGTTTGATACTCTTATCATTTGCCTGTTGTTCTACATCCTGAGAGAATTACTAGGTATAGGCAACATTGGGTGGTTAAATCATTCTCCGGTAGGTGTTCAAATTAGAAATCATCTATAGAGCTTAGGAGATGTTAATAAAAAAATGTAGCATTGTGGGGTTACTTCAAGAATTTACAAAAGAAAATGTAGGCTAGGGCTAGGATCCCTGAAAAGGTTGTAATGAAATATGAAAAGGAGATTGTATTCATGACAGACAAAGACAAATGCTTCATGGAGATAGTAGAACCTAGAACTGTATGGGTCCCAACCATGGCATATGAGGTTACAGAAGATGTTCTAACTAGTTTGGCTGATTTGATGTTGAGCAAACCAAAAGATCCAAATGAGGAAAGGTCTAGAACCTATGAAGAGAGGTCTCTTAAAGTGCACTTGGAACAAAGGCAACTTGAGACTCAAAGGAAAGTTAGGAAGTATGTAGAAGAGTTTACAAAAACCAAAGGATTTAAAAATGAAGAAATAAAAAGGGCAAGAGCTAAGTTTGAGCCATCCAACGATGCAAGTGCTCTAAAAGGACAAAATTGAAAGACTTTGGAGAAGAAAGAGGAGAAATCTAAGAAAGAAAAACTTGCATCTAGCTCTAGGAGAAGAACAAGAGCCTCATCCTCAACAGTAGCTACCTTTAAGACCTTTGGACCCTCTATTGAGGTTGAGAAAGAAAAGGTAAAGCCTGTAAATGTTGGGAAAGAAGCTCCTGAAAAGAAGAAAAGAAAGAAAGCTAAGGCCACCAAAAGAATGTATGTGAGCTTTGGTGGAGGAGAAGAAGAAGAAGAAGAGATAGAGACCGATGAATAAGTCAGAACAAAAAGGGCAAAAACAGATGAAGCCACCTCTAGCAAAAAGGAGAAGCCCTCATAAAAGGTTAACGACAAGAAGAAGAAGAAAGGGGAAAAGACTAAGACCAAAGTAGATGAAGCTACTATGTCCTTGGAAGCCACCATTACTGCAATGGATTAGCATGGGAATTTAAATCCCATTGTTAACATGTATGATGAAAGCTCTAATGTTGATAAGGCAACAATTGAGGCTCCTGTGATAAAATACTTAGTCATGTTTAGTAAATCCTTGATTGAAATTATTGATGATCTTCTGTATAGTCTAGCTAGCATAATGAATACAAGAAAAGAATGAGCTATGGCAAAAGATGTTGAAATACAAGAATATGTTATGTTAAAACTCTGTCCAAGCATCACCCCTGAAGAAAGAACCAAAGCCACTAAGATACTTAATGAGAAATTCAGAACAAAAAAAAGGGTAAACATTTTAATGTCCGGTGACATTAAAAATTTGGTCAAGGAAACTGTGGAAATAACACTGAGTGTACTCCATGAGTTACAGATTTCAACTATGATGGACACTGATGAAGAGGAGACAAACATAGAACAAAATGTTGACAATGTTGCTCCAGAAGTGAATATTGAGCAGAGCATCAACCAAGGTACAACCAATCCTCCAGAAAATCTAGGAAAGGATGAAGAAATGAAAGATTCTGAGAAAGAAAAGAGCTCTGAAGAAGCAAAGGAAGCTCCAGAAGAGAATATCCCTAAGAGACAAAAAGAGTAGAGAGAAGAGATAAATGAACAAATAATGGATAATCTTGCTCCAGAACCAGAAGGAAATGAACAAGAAGACATTCAAGATCAACCTCTGAAAAGACAAGAAGCTGAAGTGTCTCAAGTTGAAGAGAAGACAGACACTATTGACCCCTTGAGAGAGTTCTTGGAGAAATAGAAGAAAGCTTAGATTTTGACTGCTCCTGAGCTACTACAAGGACCTATCAACCTTGCCTTTATGTCCCCACTACAAAAATTAAGACTTGAGACAATTTTCAAACCACTGCATAGGAAGCGATATTAAAATCTCATATGGAGGATAGCGAGCTAATAGAAGATGCATCAACAATTTTTGAAAAATTAATGCCCAGAATAAGGAGAGACACATCATTGGCCCCTGCTGCACAAATGAAAAGGTTAATGGAATTAATCAATTCTCACTTTGAGTCCCTAGAACAAGCAGTAGAGAAGAAGGTAAGGGCAGAGATTGATGATAAGAGACTAGTCGAGCTTACTGACAAATTTGCTAAGACAAAATTTTGCTAAATAAAAGTATAGAGTATGCATAGATGGCCATTAAAAAAGCTAGTGAATTATATCAATTTTGTCTTACATGGCCTGATAAAATGAAGGAAATAAAAGAGAAAATAAATGATGGGAAGCTCAAATAATGAAGATCTCTAGAACTTATGACCCGGTAAAAGATGCTATTGGCAATCAAAGGGTACAAGTTGAGACTATTCATTCTAATATAGAGAAGTTGCATACTCAGAGGGAGGTCATAAAACATAGAATGAGCCAGCTCCAAGAGATAACATGTTTTAAAATTGCATCCCTAACCGAGCTAGTAGTAGCAGCAAATAAGATAAGGCAAATTACTGAGGCCCTTGCTACCGTTGAGAAAACAAAAGAGTTAGTATCCCATATTAATGGACACATACTAGTCTTGAGTGATGCTAAGGCCAGTTGGGATGAAGAAGTAGTGCCACTAAAGAAGATCTACAAAGATGTTCTGCCTAAACAATAGTAAGATAGTTTGATTTCACTTGTATATATGTGGAAAGTAGAAAAATAGTTTTGGAATTTTGGCAAATTGTACATATCCTTGTATCATACACCTTTTCCATTGATGTCAAAGGGGGAGAAGAAATGAAGCATGTGAAAAACATTTGAAAAGTAAGAAGAGAAGCATGAAGTTAGGGGGAGTAGTGTGTAAAGAGAAAGGGCGAGTTGTAATAGTTTTTCACATCAAATGTTGCCATCAATGCCAAAGGGGGAGATTGTTGACAACTTGGCAAACATCATTATAAGAGAGACACTGCTAGTATGATCGTTGTGCATGATGTTTAAAGGTGTTGTCATTGAGGGAAACAAGAAAAGGAATAAGATTATGACAAAGACTTTGGTCTGGTGAAGAAGACTTAGTCATTTTGACTAAGTGTTGACAGTATACAGAGACAGTGATAGAGAGACAATGTTTGGATTGGCATTGGTCCACAATTGCAAACCTGGTCCTGAGATTATGGTATGATGATCCCAACTCCTAGATGATCTTATATCTACAGTTTTACACTTTGATCAGTTTTGGAAGTACATCTTCAAAGAGCTTAAGTCTGGCATAGCAGAACATAGTGCTATTTAGAGTAGAACACTTAGTTGATTTGGTCCGCATTCCTCTGGTGTTGCATATCTTGATATGTGGTTTCGAAGTGTTGTAAACACTTGTATGAAGTGTCTAAATCTAGATTTTTAGGTTTTGAAGCCCACCAAAAAGATAGTTACAAGCTGCTGAGTATCACTACATGGCTTGACATACATGGCTTGACATAGTTTGACTGTGACAGGGTGTGAGTTCTGATGGTTCACATTTTTTCGCAAGAAGATATTTTTCTTTACGGTTATGAAGGTATGATAAATTATATTTGAAGAGTCTTTTATATGTTTTTGAGCAAGTCTTGTGGTCTACAGTGAATGTTGTAGTCTGACAGATGAACTGAACCAGTGGCAGTCTGTGTTGGAGGCTAACATGATAAGTTTAAGTGTATGCGGTAAGTTCTAATGTTTAGAACTTAATCCTAAGTAGTGGTATAGTTGAATCTGACATGTGAGAAGGTAATTCAAGTGTTATTTAGGTCCACTGCATGAATTTTGGTGAATGAATTTGGCCTACAAGTCACATAAGGCATGACTACACACTACACCTTATTAGGCTGACCTAATATGAAGTTTTCAAGTGTTGCGGATATATATGGGATCAAATTTGATGTTTGAGGAAGGAGATGTGAATGTGAATGTGAAATATAGTGCAGGTGACAAGAGCAGAAGAAGAGAGATCTTGCTTGATGTAAAAGCAGAGCAGTGAAACAAAGCAGTCAAGATGAAGAGTTTTGAGATGATATTTGTGAACTTCATTGGAACCGTACCCATGCATGTGTAGATGCAATCTAAGTAGTTCAACTTGGTAGTGAGCCATTTTTATTCCTTCCTTCATTCTCTAGGTAGTGAGCTTGTTTTGGTAGTGATCCTTTCTTGTAGTGAGCATTTCTTTGGAAGGTGAGCCTTGGGTAGTGAGCCTTCTTGTAATTCAGTATTGTTATTACATAATTATTGTGAGCTAACACTCACCGTGGTTTTTCCCTATTTATGGTTTTCCACATAAAAATCTTGGTGTTTATGTGTGATGCTTAGTGATTACTTCTTCCGTGCTAAAATTGCTTTGTTGTTATCAAAAGTGACAAATGGATTAATAATTTAATAAGTAATAGGTTTAATAGAATACTGATTCACCCCCAACCTCTCAATATCTTGGGTGTTCAACAATTAGGATATATCTAAATATTGAACTAATGCTAGTTATTGCAAGTACTGTTGGGGAAAATAAACAACAGGTAAGGCCTATTTCGGGAAAGGTACCTACCTTTCATGTAGACTACCATCCCTAAGGGGGCAAATATGTAAGCACCAAAATCACACACAACCTCCATAAGGATCCCATGATGACTCATAATCCTCATCATGTACATGTAAGCGTGAAATAATGTCCTCTCAATAGTGATTCTCTTGGTAGCATTTGTGTTTTCCCTCCTCTTGTTGTTTACCCTTTGTCGTACTAAGCTCACCCCCACTTTTGACACTTTTGACACTTGTTGATTCTTGTTTCTTGAGCTTGCGACTTCGTCCCTAAGCCTTGCATTCCTCTATTTGTTGTGATTTCATATTTCCTTAGTGTTTTTCATCCAATCCATCTCCAACTTTCAATTTTTGGTTCTGGTCAACTAGTACAAATCTCCCTCTATTATTTCAGGATCTCCCCCATGAGATTTGACTTTTGCAAGTGGAGATTTTGATTTTGACCACCTTTTATCCAATTTTCAGAGGTAGTTCACCTCCTTTTCACCTGACTAACAATCTCCAACCCTACTTTCCAACCTAGGACCTCCCCTCTGAGGGTTGCCCATGGGTCACCCATGGGTGACCTGGATTGGTGAAAGGGGTGACCCCTGGGCAACCTTGTCATCTTTTCTAGACACGAAAAAACTTGAGTTTTAGATGCAAACAATCTCCCTTTTGACTCATTTTTCCTCCTGTTTGCATGAGTTTTTGGCCTAAACATAGATTTAACTATTCCAAGCCTCCAAGCATGCATAATTAACTCCTTTTTATCTCTACTTTTCAACTCATACATTCATGCTAACTCCATTTTTTCTTTAGTGATAAGCTATATTGGCTTGTTCACTCCTTAATTAGCCCAGTTCAATCCCTGGTCATCTAAGTTAACTCTCTAATCAAGGGAGTTAAATCTGCATTCTCTCCCACCTCTCATAGACTCATTCAACCTATAAATACCCCTCTCCCTCAATCATAAATGGAGGCAATTTCATTTGTGCATCCAGTCTTTCCAAGTTTTTGCTCTCCACATAGCATCCATATGCTCATACAGGACATTTGAGCCTTTTATTTTATTGTTGTTTCATCTAAGCTTTTCTAAAATTTTCATATCATGTCAATACGTTGCCCATTTGCAAGCCGAAATGCTCATTAGCTCACATTGATCTCACATTTCTAGGTTTCTAAAGCTCATTTTTCCCTTCCCTATTGTTGCCAAGAGGATATCCCCACTGCCACAAGAGCACAAAGAGGTTGCCAACACAAGGATTCACGAGGGTAGTGGAGGCTCACGTGTCTCATATTCTAGGTTCTTTAGTGTTTTTTTTATGGTCTTAGGAATAGTAATTAAATGTTGCAATTTCCTTGATAGGGTAAATAGGATTTGCATTATTAGATTAGTTTGCTTTCAAAGTTCTTAGCTTAGTTTATTTCAAAGCAATTTCATTTCTTAGAGTAATTGATCCAAATATCAAGAAAACCAAACAAAAACATAGATTAGGTTGAATTAGTTAAATACATTCTATATATTGCATACATATTTCAATTCCTAGATAAGAAAAAAACACTTTATTTTCATAAAGATCCAAAAAAGCACAAAAATATTTTTTTGCATTCATATAGGCTTGCATGCATTACAAAACCTAAAAAAAGAACAAAAACATTAGTATCACAAGAAGATTGCAAACCCTTGATTCCAACGCAAGGTCACCACAAGGTCAAACCTTAGGTCAATAAACCCTAAGTCAAATTGAGGTTAACTCCAACCAAGTCTCTCGTTTGGGCTCATGAATGTGTCCTAGGCTTAGAGGTGAGTGGGTGAGGAAAATCCTCAAAGAGATTGAGAAAATTCACCCTATACCACAACACAATCAACTAACGGTTTAGAAACAACAACACAGGTTGAGGTTACTCCAAACAAAATCATCATCCAACAATTTGGAGAACAACTCCAACTCAACAGAAGCATAAACGAGAGTAATCATCAACCAACTCAACATTCAGAATCTAAACAAGAGAATAGTGACTAGTGAACCTTTGATTCATATAGTTATTTCAACCACAATAGTCACAGAGCACTAGATCAGAATCAACACACAAGAAAGGCCCCAAGATTATTTGACCACTCTTCGCAAAGTCCAGCTCTCAAGTGAGAAGGACCACCCACATGTCTCGCCTCCTCTTGACTGGCTACTTCCATGAGAGTGAGAGTGATATGTATGTTTACCCCATGGCAAGAAGAGGGTTCCATGTGCTTGCCAAAGATGACTCAACCACCCCAGGCTACCAAGTCATTTTTTGAGTGTACAAGTCCCGATAGTATATTGTGTTGTGCATGTTGGTGCCTGAATTGACTGTCAGTTAATTTAGCAATTTTCATGTAGGCACCTTCCCAAAAAATCCAAAACATATTCTAAGTCTTTGGGCCTCCTCAGCATTTTTCAACTGCAGCATCATATTTTCTTCGAGGAGGAGGTCATCATCATCATGTTTCCAGACATCACCCTGATGATGCTGATGTCATTCTTATGTCAGGGTGATATCCGCTTTTCTGCCTGTTTGCATCATGATATTTCCAAAGGGAGATATCTGCCTATCAGCTTCATGCATTGTCTAGTGCGGGGTGATATTTCCAAATATCAGGTATGATCTAACATCACCCTGATGTTTCGTGGAGCTACAGTGCAGCATGATATTTGTGCATCAGGATGATATTTCCAAATATCTGGTCATCTTCTGAATATCATCCTGATGCCGATATGGTGGTGACGTCATCAAGGTCTGGAGGGTCATATTGCTAACACTAAGTCATTTTATGGAGATCCCCCGATGTTGCGAATATGACGATGACGTCATCCAGATATTTGGAGGTGTGCAGTAGGTAGGATATGGCGATGACGTCATCCGGATATGAGAGTTGCGTGGTATGCAGATGGGTGATGGTGACATCATTAGGATATGATGATGACGTCATCAAGATTTTTGAAGGCATCGATGTGACTATTGAGATCTGCAGGAGGAATTTCATGTTGGCCGATGGTGTTGGTCACACCAATGAAGAGAATGTGGAGTTCGCGGTCGGTGAGACCATAGGCATTGGCAAAGGAGATTTGTGCTTGGCTGATGGTCTATCTCTGGCTGATGGATGGGAGTGTAGTGTGATGATCGACGAGACAACTGAGGTCGACAAGAGTTTTTCGGGGTGAGCCGATGGTAGAAGTTTGGCCGATGGGCTTTGGAGAAGGCTTGTGCGTCGAGCGTGGCAAAAGCGCTCGACACCTATTTTGCTTGCGGCCATGTTTTTAAAGTGCTAAAGTGGTTTTCACACCTTGCATGTGGGATTAATTTCCCTACACATTTGAAAACTTCAGTAAAACACATTTTGGCGGGAAATTCCTTTTTGAGCGCAGCGACGGTTTCTAGGTAGGCCGCGGGTGGTTGAGCCATAAATGGCGACTGTAGCAGAGGTATGGGTGATGGTACAAACGGTGAAGCTGTCTAATTATGAATGAAGACTTCCAGATGGCAGCACAAGGCTCGAGGCTTCCCTTGTCTATTGCAGTAATAACTTCTGAGCGCCATTCCTTCTGAGATCTGTATTTGGTAGGATTTTGGTTAACCATGTAATTAATTGTTGTGGGTACACTTTTTGGCCGATATAGGCAGACTGTGTTACCATTGTTTAGGTTGTTGAAAGTTGAACATTTTTGGCTCTGTAATGCAATACAGCTGATTTGGTTGCTCTATGCAGTAAAACTTGTGAGTTTATGTATCTCCTGTTGTATGTTTTTTGCATGAATCCACTGATTTCATGGTCAATTTTATATGAATAATGCTATGTTTGCACGTGTTATGCTAATTCTGTCTCTAGTTTTGCATGTATCTTTCTTCTGAGTCTAGGTATTCAAGGAATGTCTAAGATTCTAGAACATAGAATTCCTGTGTTGAATGTTTAATCTTTTAACTTCTGCTCAAGGGGTAGATTAAACTATTTTCAGATTGAATATTGGGAAGGGTATACTGCAATAGGGATGCCATAAGTATAGACAGCTTAACACTCTGTATTGGGAGATATCTGTAAGGCAGGTATCATGTGTATCCCCCTGAAATCCAGTTTTAGTTACTCATGCTGATCATTCACAGGTGTGTGTATACTGAATCCAGGCCCTAGATAGGCACCAATCTTGCTTTGTGTTTGTATTATAACCATGTCTAGCTTTGCATCCAAACATAAAATCAAAATCAAACTCTAAAACAACCTTTAGGACATTAGAATTAGCTTTAGGATCCAAGTCCTCTGTCTACAACTGAAAATAGGCCCAAAGCCAGCCCCTTTGCTCTTATCTTGCAGTTTTGGTCTACTTACAGGAGGACTTATCTACTTTCTGTCAGCATCCCAGCCTTTGTATGCATTTCCCCATGGATGTTGAGTAGGGAATACCCCCCTAGGTTTTGCAGAGTCTGAAGAAGAAGAGGAGATAAAATATAGAGTCTATCTCCTATACTGTTGGCCCCTGGCCTAGAGATCCTGTTGATCATTGATGGCTACCTTGTAGGGAAATCTGGGAATAAGCATCCAGTCTGGGAAAAAACCAATAGTGCAATTGGCTCAGGAGATACACATGCCATCACTGTGCAAAAGGATGGAGGCTTATAAGAGAAACAATACTTTTTGTTGTGCTATTGGTTAGAGTCTCCCATGTGTCAACACTGTATATCATATGGTGGGTCCCAACGGAGGAAAAGGAAATAGCCATGCCGTAGTGCCATGCATCTCTAAAGAAAAATGTTTGTGACAACGCTTTCTGTTGGACTATTGGTCCAAGCTAGAGTCAACACAATGATTCATTCTTCTTGCAGAGTCAAGGGGATGTTTGAGCCACAGTCCAAATAGTCATTGAAATTTTTTATGCTTTTAAGTTTTAGTTTCATTTTCAGTAGACTATTGTTTCCTTTTAGAATCTCCAGTTGGGGATTAGTTTTAATAAGCATATGTATTTGTTTTAGGTGTTAGAATGTATGTAGAAAAATACCAGAAAATAATAAGAATCCTATAAAAGACTTAATGGACATTTCTTAGAAAGGATCAAATATTATATGCCTATGTAAACTTTGGCCTTCCATATTTTGTTCTCCAATCAACAATGAAGAGTGGTGATATTTGTGCTGATTTGTTTCAAGATTCCTATTTGTTGTATGTGATGCATTTTAGCCTATGTGATTCAATATCAAAGTGATAACATTTGAAGATTGCTGGAAAATCATGTGCTTATGCTCTTTTGAAAGCTATCAGTCATTGTTATTATCAGTAATTGGATGTATTGTGATGTTTATGTTCAAGTGTGAGGTCATATTTCAGCACATCGCCATAGATTATATTTTATATGTAGTTGTTTATTATTTAGTGTTTCTCCCTTTTCTCCTATATATCAAAGATTCAAGGAAGAGTCAGCTTCTATAAAATTTGAAGGTTGTCTCATGAATCAAGTCCCACATTTATGAGATTTCCCATTGTTGGTAGTTTGATGCAAATTTAACCATCAATAGTTTTTGGCACACTAGTGGGACAAAATTTTAGTTTCCTGATTAGGAGTTAGAACGCATGAACCAAGGACCTATGATGAGAGCTTGTTCAACCAAAAATCAAGGACTTCTAGTTCCACCATTGGTAACTGTCACTTGAAGAAGGACAACTGGATTAGGCACATTACCATTACAGATGGCTGCAGCAGTACCTCCTAGAAATTTTGTCAATTGGAATAGCAGTAGCCTGCTTATTCCTCCAGTAGCTCTAGATACATGGGATCCTATCCTAGCCAATGCTCTAAAGACACTTCCCAAATTCATAGAAGAATATTCTAAGACTCTAGCTAAACACTAGCAAGATGTAGCAGGTGTGTGCACAGTTCATCATGTAATAGAGCAAAATGTGGCTTTATGATTGCTAGCTACATATTTTAAGGGGAAGGCTCTAGACTAGTATCAGTCTCTTCATCCAAACTCTATTAGCACATGGGACCAATTGGGAGATGTATTTTTTAGCAAGTTCAATGAGAAAGGAGACAGATCATCACTTCTACAACAACTGATTACTATCAAAAGAGCCCCACAAAAATCCATTATGGATTTTAACACAAGATTCCAAAAGAATTGGCAGAGGATTCTAGTGGTAGGCTAACCTCTAGTAGGTATGGCAATTGTCTTTTACTTGAAATCTTTCAATTCAGATATACCTGTTATGATTCAATCATTAGTAGGACATTTTCTCTCGGTGGCCTACGATTTAGCCATAAGGGTTGAGAACAACTTGATAGATGTTGGAAAGCTTCCTCTGAGACCTCCTATGCTTGTATTCTGTAAGTTATGAATACTTGTTCAAGGAGAAGTTCCCAATCTACCGCAAGCCAATTCTCCCATGTATGTCTATCCCTCACCTTAAATTCTGGTGACCTCAATATCGATGCCTCCAACATAAAAAATGGAAGATATGAAGACTATTCTTCAGATATTTTCAAATGAAATAATAAACCTAAAAAGGCAACAAACCTCTTAACCAAGGCCTCCTTATCATGGATTCTAGGGAGCTAAACCTCCTTATCAACCCAACCATTATCAGGGATCCCAAAGGCCTAGTCCTTCACAACCATCAATTAATCAAATTGTACTGGGTCCAACACCATTGTAGGCTATTGGACCTAACTCTCATAGAGAGTTAGTTCTTGGTAAAAACAATTTGGTGGAGGAATCAAATGCATGGTGTTTCCCTTCCAAAAATGCCCACATGCCTAAAGATTGTCCCAGAGGGAACTTGTAGCAAAAAGTGGCAGAACAACAAAGACAAGGAATGCAAACAGAAACACTGCTTGTGCAATACCATTATCAATCACCTGACATACAAAATATGGTTCTAGTGACTCAAATGCAAGGTATGTCTATAGAGAAAGAAGAAAAAATCACTTCAAAACACACACTTTTCTCTTGGGTTGAAGAAGAAGAAGTGGTATTTGTGAATGATGCTTCAACTTCAAAGGCTCCACAAGTTTGGTCTGATTATTACATAGTCAAAGAGGAAGATTGTTGAGTCTCTAGAAATCATGCCATGTCTAGAAACTATATTCAAAAAATATCCAGTGATTCAAGTTACTCACCCACAAATGTAGAAGCAAGACAATGTTGTGATAACACTAAATTATAGGGCTCTAAATCAATTAGCTGAAAGGATGAAATATTCTGGATACCTCTTGAGATCACAACTACCTGGGCCATTGAACGTAGTAGAGAAATTAAAGAAGGCACCTGCTAATGTTTCATTATGGGATGTGTTGTCCATTCTGGAGCAAAAGACTCTTCTTTGAGAAGCACTGAATGAGTAGGAGAAACCAATAACCATAACTCACACAAGAGATACCAGCAAAGAAAAAGGATTGGTGAAAGAACATAAAAAGATCTCTTAATCATGTTCAGTAGCTTCTCTTATGAATTCAAAGGTAGAGGTAGGTAAAACTAAACCTACACCTTTCTATTTGACCCTCATAGTGGGTAAAAAATTGTTACATAAGTCAATGATAGACTTAGGCATAAGTGCCACTATAATGCCTAAACAAATAGTTGATGCCCTTCAAATAAAATATGAACCTATGGAAAAAGTGTTAATGCAACTAGATAGAAAGAAGGTGCAAACAATGGAATTTATCAAATAACTCCCACTTACATTGTATGCATGTCTTAATATCACTGTACTCCAAGAAGTGTTTGTAATAGATATTCCTCTAGTCTTCAACTTATGTTTATCTAGATATTTTACGGCCAATATTGGGGGTTATCTCTCCTTAGATTGGTCTCATATGATCGTTAGAACCAACTATGGCTCTAAAATGAAAGTGTTGTCAGAACAACTGGATAAATAACATATTACTGAAGAAGTAATGGAAAATTTTGAAGTAACTCATGCCATGATCACAAAAGATGAAATGCTCAATAGGGAGATGTTAGATGAAGAGGTTGTACTAAGTTATCAAAATGAGGAAGAAGAAGTTCTTCTATTAGAAACTATGGTCCTACTGGTTTAGGGATGTATGTGATTTTTTAAGAAGATCCTCTTATTCCAGAAGTGACAAGTACATTAGGGAAAGTGAAAGAAGTTTCAGACGGTGGCTTTTTACTCTAGACATTGAATTTTGATGGTGCTAAGTGTAGTAATGGTTCAGGGGTTGGTGTGTGTTTAATCTCACCAGTAGGAGAAAATATTCTTAGGGCTTTCCATTTTTATTTCAGTTGTAGTAATAATGAAGGAGAATATGAATCTTTAGTGCATGGTCTAATTCTTGCTGAAAAAATGGGAATCAAACAATTAAAAGTGTTTGGGAACTCTGAATCGGTGATTAAATAGGTCAGAGGAACAACAACAACTAGGAATGCCATGATGAGATCTTATCACCATTGAGTGTGGGATCTAATTGAAGGATTTGATGATTTCAATATTGAAGTAGTCCTAAGGGCTCATAATACTGAAGCAAATAAGATGGTGTAGATTGGGTCACAATTTGACCCAATAAGTAACCTCTTGGTCAATGAGAATGCAGTTAAAATGGTCATTCAACTAGCTATCCCAGACAACGGAGATCATTGGAAAGTCTTTGAGAGTGACTCTTAAATTGCATTATTTTTACAACAATCAGGTGAGTTTGCTAATCAACTTCAATGAAAAATCAAAGAATCCTATGGTGATCAAATAGTTCAACTGAAATCAAATAAGCTTCTAAAAGGATTGATAACTATGGAGAGTCTTTTTGATCCTGATGATGGAAATTTAGACAAAAGAAAGTTCATGGCGAATAAGGATGATTATTTTGAAATAGAAGTTTGTGATGGTAAGAAGATCAAGGTAGGAAATGTTACTACCTAGGATGAAAGAGATAGGTTAATCTCCTTATGTGACAAATATGATAGGGTGATATCTTGGAACTACGATGATCTTTGGGGTTATAATAAATAGATAGTGCAACAGACCATTGAGTTGGTCAATGGGTCAAAACTAATTTGACAGAAACAAAGGCTTTATAACCCAAAAATTAAATCCCTCATGGTCCAAGAGCTCATGAAATTGATTGAATCCAAGATCATCTTCTTGATCAAGCATTCAACATTGGTGTCAAACGTGGTTCCCGTTAGAAAGTGTTATGACGTAAATTGTGCTCTTGCTTGGATTAGCACAATTTCACCAAGTTAGCTCCTACCTTTTAGTGTCCCTTAGTCCCTTTCATTATTGGACCTATCTAAACCTTGATTAATGACTACCTTATCAAGGAAATGTTGCATTTCAAAGTATCTAACAAGAAAACCCAGAAAGAGATGATGAATTTTAGACATTTAGGACATCCTAAGCCTAATTTAGAGAAACATTTGGGGGCTAGACTTTGGCGCTCGTGCCCTAGTCATGCCCTAAATCTTGGGATTCTAAATTTTGTTTTGATGTCAACTTATGTTGTGTGTTTCAAGATTCTAAATTCAAATTTTGATTTTTGTGCAATGTCAGCATTTTATTTTGATCCATTTCCCTCCTAAGATTAGGTATTTAAATAGAATTGAAAATCATTTTAACACACACAACTCACATGCAAGCTTACTCTGTCAAAATTCTGCTACAATTGTTATTGAATGTCTACAAAGTGTTGAAGCTCATTGAATAATTTGATGTTTTCTATCATGGAGATATGTTGTGGAGATTAGGAATCAAGATCTTGAGTCTATCTTTCTCTTCCTAGGGTTTGTCAAACCCTTTGTACGATCAAGAGAAGGGTTGAAGCCTCCAACTTGAATTTTGGAATCCTCTGCGGTTACAGCTGCTTTGCCTTATTGTTCTACAAGTCTTCATTGATATCATCTCCTTGAGGTGAAGTTGTTATTTCCTTGAGTGAAAAATTTGTGGATCTAATCCTCGATGCTTGAGTCATTTGGGATCTTGCATTTGCTTATGCTTACACATTTGGTTTACAAGCACACACATCCGCATATTTTGACTTTGGCTATTGTTGAGGTAGAAATACTAGAGACACAATGTAGCCTCATGGTTGTTGTCATTGATGGAAACAAAGTTCATCCCACCCATCCGCAGGACATGTGCCTATACCAGAAGTCAGATTGAAGAGTGTTATGGTCCAGTAAGCAAGAATAGAGCATGTGGCAAGGTCTGACAGTTAGGTACAGATCTCTCAGAGGAAGTATCCTAGTAAAATACGGACTTGGGGAAGTCAAGAGATGTACCTTAACTAATACATTCTAGAGATTCAGCCTCCGGTGATGAAAGAGTGAAGAGATATGAGCACCTAAGTGTTGAGTTCCTGTTTGGCAGAGTTGACAGAGGAAGAACTGACCGACAGAGCATTAGACCTTAATCCAGATGAGTTATTGATGGTGATCAAGTTTCTTGAGGTATCATTCATGATTGGCCGACATGATTGATGACTTCTATAAGCATCTCTTTGATACGCATCACTTGAAAAGTAAGGATTCAGCCGACAGATCAAAGTTTGGGAAAATATTGACTATTCCGAATGCCGACTAGAAAAGTGTTGAAATCATTAGTGCGGATATATATACTAGATGGATTTGGATGTGAAGGTGTTTGTGGTGCATGTTGAAGTGTGAAGAAAAGCATAGATTTATTTTGGGAGTAGTAATTCAGGTCCGATATGTGACTAGACAGTAGTATCTAAGAAGAGGGAGAATGAAGTGCAGCAGATCAGTATATTGAGCCTAACTAGAACTAAACCTCAGCATCTGTGGATGCTTCTCATCAGTTCAAGTATATTGTTACCTTATACCTTGTAGACAGTGAGTCTCTTGTAGGCAGTGAGCCCTAATTGGTAAGTACCATTTTGTACTATTTTATTGTTTTAACAAAGAATACAATCTTGGGTTAATCACCCTGTGGTTTTTCCCTTAATAGGGTTTTCCACATCAAAATCATTGTGTCATGTGTCCTGATGTTATTTCTATTTCATGGTTATGTTTCCTTATATGATTTGATGCTGCATTAATTGTTAAGGAAGATTAGAAAGTAGAATTAATTAAGATAACTGATTCACCCCCCTCTCAGTTATCAATGATTGGTATCAGAGCCAAGTTCCTCCAAACAGAGCCTAACAGCTTGAGGAAGATCTGGTAATTCAAATGGATGTGTATGGTATGAGGAAACAACTTTAGTCTGCCCTAGATGATCTTGAGCAATCTAACTCTGAAGTCAATGAATTGAAGAAAAGACTCAAACAGGCTAATGATTTCATAAATGAACTAAAAGGGAAATTGAGTATCTCTATGAAAAAGAGAAAGGATCTACTTCAGCAATTGGCAAGTCAAGGTGAAGCAAATGATACAAATGAAGATCTGAAGGAGAAAACCAAGTTATGTGAAAAGTTATCAAAAGAGGTCATTATAGTAAGACATGAAATGGAATCAGGAGTTATGAAATTCACCCAAGAAATTGAAGAGAAAAGAAAAACTAAAGATGATCTAAGACAATCTCTCAAGGGGAAATCAGAAGACTACCACAAAATGGATAGAATACTCAGGCATCTAGAATCTAATCTTGAAGAAGCTAGAGATAATGAAGAACAACTTGAGAATTAGATTGACACTCTTAAAAGGGATCTTCAAACAACAAATCAATACAAAGAGAAATTCAAGATAAGCTCTGCTCAACTTGAAGTTCTTCTTCAAAGCCAAAAGAGGGTAGATGACAAGCAAGGCTTGGGGTATGAAAAAGGTGAAAGCTCTGGATTTGGTCAGAAGAACTCTAGATCAGAAAATCCAAGAAACAGGCCTAGAAGACCTCTGGTAAGGCAACCAAATGCTTAAAGATATCCTTCCTTCAATGGATACTGCCACAATTGCAATAACTTTGGTCATAAAGCAAATCAGTGCAGAAGAAGAATGAATCAAACTAATTCATCCTTCTCTAAACAGTGCTTCAATTGCAAAAGGTATGGTCACAAAACTCAAGAATGCAGAAATATGCAAATGAACAATTCATTCAATGGTAGATGTTTTGCATGCAATAGAATGGGACATATGGCTAATTAGTGTAGATCAAGAGGATATCAGTCAAATATGCAAAGAAATGTTGTTTTCTACAATTGCAATAGATCCGGTCATATTGCCAAATTCTGTAGAAGTAAAAATCAGGACAAAAAGGGTCTGGTGCATCATAATCAAAACCAAGACAAAGGAAAAGGAAAAGTGAATACGGATGAAATTAAAAGAGAAATGAACAAGATATGGGTGAAGAGAAGTACAGAAAATGATGGGGATGGATTTACACCAGAATCTGGTGCTGATATTCCTTCCAGAAACTAAATAGATGAGCTCTGGCTCAAGGGGAGTAACAAAAGAAAAACTTTTTCCCCTAGCTAGTCAATTAGTGCCTAAAATTGGCACATGGAAGGTTGCAAACTAAAAGGGCTCTCAGAGAAACATCTAAATAACCCTTGGGGAAGATATGAAAGATCTGCAATGAATTTGAAGAGGTTAATCATCTAAGATTAATCCAGTTTAATAGTCATCCGGTATGAACAAGATTTTCACAGTTAGATCCGGTATGATTCAAATTTGAGGTATTTTGATCTGCGGATAGATCAAATGTTTGGGAAAAGGAAGATAGATGGTCATCAATCACCAAGAATAACTCTAAGTATATCTCAGTGATCTGGAAAAGATCTTTCTCAAAATAAGGAGAACAAAGCAACCAGAATAACTTAAGTTGCACATTTATTGCAATGTGGAATTAGGGGTTGCTCAGAGATAAAAGGGTTCATTTTCTCATCATTTGTATATTTTCAATTGAGAAGAAGAGAAAAGGAGCTCTGCAACAAATTGCCTCAAGCACATCAAGGATCAACTACAGAAGTTGATTCATCCAGCAATCTGATCTGGTTCATATCGTGAATCCTAGAAGCATAAAAGGTATTTTATGCTCTTGAAAATCTCTCTGTGAATCTTTGAAATATGGCTACTCCAAATGTGGTGAAGATCACTGATAGGCCGTGCCCTAAATTCAGAAAACATCCCTATAAATCCCTAGAAGTTCATCCCCTAGGTGCATTTTCTAGCATTCCACATGGAATTCTACATGTAGAAGATGTTAGGGTTTACATTCATGCAAACATTGAAGAATTTAGTGAATCCAAGATGATGGATATTTACCACAAGGAACTGATAGATGAATCATTTGAACTAAAACCTTAGTATAAGGCCATCCGAGATAAACACTTTGGATAGTGCATTCATCTCCCCTATTTTGCTGAAGATGATTGGGTCTGGTATGTTTTGAATAGAATGCATGACAACTTTATGTGGTTTATGAGGCCATTCAAGATAACCAAGGAAGAAATTAGGGTAATAATCAGATTGCACTCATCCGGTGGGTTACCTACTCTAAAATTAGTCAAAAACCAAACTGTGAGTGAGGCTACCAGATCTAATTTTGATAAAAGAGCAATGACAATTGAGGATATCACAGATCTGGACATCAAGTTTGCCTCCATGATTATTGGCTACAAGATATATCACTCTAGCAGAGAAAATTCTATATCCAGAACAACAATCTACACTGCTTATGAAATGTTGAGAAAGAATGTAGATTATGATCTTTGTGAACTCCTTCTGAGCCAACTAATGGAAAACCTACAAACGATCAAGAAGGACAAGAAGAACTCTTTCAAGTATGGTGGGCTGATACTATGTTTGTACTTCTACTTTATGAATGAGTTGCCTGGATCCAGTGGTTGGGTATGGCAGAATGATAGATCTGTTGCAATTCAAATCAAAGATTACTTGCATGGGCTTGGTGATGCCAAGGCACAAAACACAGCACTATGGAGTTACTTCGAAAACTTCCAAAGCATGATGCATGCTAGAGAAAGAATTCCCCAATCCCTAGTTGAAAAATATAAGGATATAGTGTGCTTTATGGTAGACACTGATCAATGTCTGATGGAGGCAGTAGAACCAAGAATAGTATGGATCATGCCAATGGGGTATGAGGTTGATGAGAAAATCCTAGAACTGCATATCCAACATCTGCTGAGCCAGCCCAAAGATCCTAAGGTAGAAAGGTTTAGAACTTACCAAGAACTAAGTGTAAAAGTTCATGTTGAACTGAGACAACCTAAGATCAAGAGAAAGGTAAGGAGGGAAGTAGAAGATTTTGCCAAGAGGCATGGAATTTCAAAGGAGGCACTTGATGCAAATAGAGAGAAGATAGAAAGGGCAGAGAAAGAAAAAGAAAAAGCAGAGGAAGAAGGTGCTCCGGTGGAAGTCCCCTCCCGGACTAGATCCTCTAAGACCTCTGCACTTACCACTGCTTAGAGCTCAAAGGCATCAAAACTGGAAGCAAAATTATTTGGTAAAGGAGAGAAGAGAACTAAGACAAAGGCCACAAGATCTTATGCTAGTTAAAAGGATTATGAAGAGATTGAATCTAATGAAGAGGTCAAGAAAATGAAGAAGAAGAAGAAAACATCCGGTGAACCCTCTACTGGTCAAGGCAAAGAAGAGAAGGCAGGGGAATTTGTTGAAAAGCTCACTCTTCACATTGATGATATCATCAAATCAATTACTGTGGATGGGAACCTAAAACCAATGACTGAGTTCTATGATGAGTATAATGAAGCTGATCAGAAGATCTTGCAAGAAGCTATAGTCAGGTATCTGAATATCTACAATAAGGCTTTTATTGAAATCATATCTCTCATTCCCAAAAGCCTAGAGAAGGAATTAGAAATAAGGAAGAATAATGCTAAGGCAAAGGATCTTGAGATTTGAGAACAAATAGTTATTCAGCTATATCCTTCAATCACTGCGAAGCAAATGAATATGATCTTCAAAGATTATAAGGATGAGTTCCGAAGCAAAGCTAGAATGAATCAGCTTATGCTTGCAGAAACTAACAAAGTAGCAAAAGAGACAGAAGAGATCCTCTAAAATGCATACAAAAGATTCAACATCCCATTATAGAGGATGTAAATGATGAACCTTCTGATGTTGAAAGGCAAAGTGCATCAAAGAAAGATCCTACTGAAAAGATTGTAGAAGAGACAAAGGAGATAGGTGAGGAGAAGTCCAAGGACCAAGATTCCTCTATTCTGGAAGAAGAAGTCCAAGAAGAAGAAAATATCTCTCATCTAGATTCCCCAGCAGTCTCTGGATCTAAAGGAGGAGAAAGATTAGAGGAAAAAGAAGTGAAGGAAAGAGAAGAAGGTCAAACTAAGAAGACCACAATTGATAGTGCTGAAGCTACAAAAGGAAAGAAAACTCTGTCTCTGAAAAGAGACACTACAGAAACTATCAAATATTTCTTGACTAAAGAAATGATGGAGATTGATGAACCAGAGCTACTTCAAAGACCATTCAACTTTGATTCTCTCTCCCTGGTTCAAACAATGAAGATAACATCCTTTTCCCAAGCAAAGGCAAAAGAGAAACTTCTAAAGTCTCACATGGAAGATTGTGAGCTGCTAGAGATAGCATCCGGTGTGTTAGAAAAGATCATGCCATCCTTTCAGAAGGATTCCTCAGCCTCTTCATCTGGTAATCTCAAGTCTCTTGTTAGTTCTGTCAGCACTCATTTTGAGTCTTTGGAGAAATCAGCTGAGGAGAAGGTCTGAAAAGAGTTTATGGATAAGAGATTCACCGAGTTACAAGGTCTTATAACCAATGATAGGAAGTTATGGATATTGGGATAAAGAGCTTAGAAAATACTCTCAAAGTTGGCGGAGATATTTATAAATTTTGTTTATCCTAGCCTAAGTTACCAAGGATATTGAGAAGAAAGCAAAAGAGCAAGAGGATAAACTATTAAGTTTATCTCAAAGTTTTGATTCTCTCTCATCTTCCATTGTAAATCAAGAGTGTCAGACATTGTAGTCACAAATGAAATAAATAAGCTTGAGAAGGAGAAGAAAAATAGAATAAATAGGTTAAGTGAACTTAGAGGGATCATTATCCCTAAGTTAGAGGCCATGCATGAGGCCCTAACTGATGCTCAAACAACAGCCCAGACCAGTGATCCAATAGATCTAAAAAGGGCAGAAGCTTTTGTATTCCTGTTGAGTGGTCACATCTCAATTTTGGATAGGATGAAGAAGAGTTGGACAATAGAAGTGGTACAGTTGAAAACCACTTTTGCAGACATAATTCAGTATAATTCAGTAGATGTATATATATGTTTATGTGGCCAAGTATAGATTGGTTTTGGGAAATTTTGGTATGCGGACCCTACCCTTTTCCATTGATGTCAAAGGGGGAGTGAGGAACAGTGAAAATGTGGGATCTAGCTAAGGGGGAGCTCTGGTAAAGTATCTATTAGAACAAAGCATCAGCCAAGGGGGAATGTATTGTGACAGTCATTTTCACTAAGTGTTGCCATCAATGCCAAAGGGGGAGATTGTTGGAAAGAGACACAGTGTAGCCTCATGGTTTTTGTTATTAATGGCAACAAAGTTCATCCCACCCATCCACAGGACATGGGGTGCCTATACCAGAAGTCAGATTGAAGAGTGTTGTGGTCTGGTAAGCAAGAATACAGCATGTGGCAAGGTCTGACAATCAGGTCTGGATCTCTCAGAGGAAGTATCTAGGTAAAGTGCAGACTTGGGGAAGTCAAGAGATGTACCTTGACTGATACATTCCAAAGATTGAGCCTCTGGTGATGAAAGAGTGAAGAGATATGAGCACCTAAGTGTTGAGTTCCTATTTGGTAGAGTTGACAGAGGAAGAACTGACTGGCAGAGCATCAGACCTTAATCCGGATGAGTTATTGATGGTGATCAAGTTTCTTGAGGTATCATTCATGATTGGCCAACATGATTGATGACTTCTATAAGCATCTCTTTGATACGCATTACTTGATAAGTAAGGATTCAGCCGACAGATTAGAGTTTGGGAAAATATTGACTATTCCAAATGCCGACTAGAAAAGTGTTGAAATCATTAGTGCGGATATATATACCAAATGGATTTGGATGTGAAGGTGTGTGTGGTGCATTGTGAAGTTTGAAGAAAAGTAGAGAATTGTTTTGGGAGCAGTAATTCAGGTCCGGTATGTGATTGGACAACAATATCTAAGAAGAGGAAGAATGAAGTGCAATAGATCAGTGTATTGAGCCTAACTAGAATTGAACATCAGCATGTGTGGATGCTTCTCATCAGTTCAAGTATCTTGTTACCTTATACCTTGTAGATAGTGAGTCTCTTGTAGGCAGTGAGCCTCTTGTGAGCAGTGTGCTCGGGCAGTGAGCCCTAATTGGCAAGTGCCATTTTGTACTATTTTATTCTTTTAATAGAGAATACAATCTTGGGTTAATCACCCCATGGTTTTTCCCTTAACAGGGTTTTCCACATCAAAATCATTTTGTCATGTGTCATGATGTTATTTCTATTTCATGGTTATGTTTACTTATATGATTTGATGTTGCATTAATTGTTAAGGAAGATCAGAAAGTAGAAGTAATTAAGATAACTGATTCACCCCCCCTCTCAGTTATCAACATGATAGAGGCAAACCATCTTTCTCCTTCTTTTTCTTGTGCAGGTCATATTTGAGAAGATCAGATGAAAAGAAGCAAAGGAGAAGCAAGTGTTATAGGTACAAACATCACAATAATTACAATTTTTTCATTGAAAAACTTGTAGGACTCTGGGGCGCACACCTGAGTCTAATAGGACCTAAAAATTAGGATATAGAATCCTTAACAGACATACAAACATCTGGTTCAGACAATTTTGTTTACAAAAAATTACAAGACTCCAAGGTGAGTGCCCTAGTCTAGCAGGCCTCTAGATTTCAGGTGCACAATCACTATTACCTCTTGTTTGCATTTCTGTGATCAATCTGTGGGTTACTACTCCAGAAATCTATTTGTTAGTGCATATCTTATAACTAGGGTTTGATATCTCCTTAGCTAGTTAGGGTATGCGCAACTCTAGCTGAGACACCTTTTCAAGTACAAAAAAGAGGAATAGGATACATGTAGCTTATCACTCTCACGGTGATAAAGCTCAGTTCATATTCTGAATGTTGGTGCATGAAAAGAGGGGCTTGACATAGTTTGCAAATGCTATCATTCTCTCTCTTTTCACCACTAAACATTTTGGTGAACCCGTGTTTAAAGAATTTGCATCTTTTGTAGTTGTTCTAAATCAGATTTAGATTGAAAATCCTCTTTCATGAAAAGTACATGCATTGCATTTTGATTGATATATCTATCTTTTCATTGGAAGAGTATAAAATTGAAATATTGTCATTTGCCTAGTGATCTCTTGTTTCATTTTTGCAAAGTTGTTTTATATTTAAGTCTTAGGTTAAGTAGATTATGTGGAAATGTAAAATTTATTTTTACAAGACTTTAATGCATATGATAATCTATTTAGTTGTGATGACTTCAATATGCTAAATGAAGATTTGGATGACTTTATCTCTATTGAATATTCCACTATGACTCCTAAACCATCGTTATTTAAAAGATTAATAAATGCAATTTATGTACCTAAATCTCAAGAAGAACCTGTGAAACCGAATATAGTGGTCAATCTATTTTCTGATGTGCCTAAAACACAAAAGAAATAGGTGCTCATTATAAGAGGTTTTCTGACTTCTTCTCAACCTCCTGATTGCATCTTTAACAAAGCTAAGCAAATCACAAGTCAAAATCAGCCATATCAAGATGGATCACAACATTCTAACCACAATGTGGTTTCTCATACATACAATACACATAATAATTTAAACAAAGTAAACATAAATCAACCATTCTGATATCTTTACGAGATTCTCATCCTATGCTTCCTCAACTACCTCATTTAACACATAAGGTTGGTCAATATTATGATCTTGTTGAGCAACTTCACGTTACTCTTGCTAAGATATTTCTTTGGGAACTCATACAAACATCATCTACATACCATTTAATGCTTAAGGAAGCCTTACAAAAGGTGATTGTACCACCAAATGTTAAGCCTAATGATGTAGCAACCCTATTAGATTGTATGCATGCAACAAAAATAGACATTTTGTTTCAACAACATGAGTTACCCTCTATGGAAGTTCAAAAATAATATGACCTTCTTATAATATTTATCACTTTAGTTGATAGAGTTATGGTTGACAATGGATCGACTCTTAATCTTTGTGGTGTTAATTTGCTACATAAAATCAACATTGATACAAAGTTAATTAAACCAGATAAGCTTAGCATTTGTGGCTTTGATAATGTTGGTAGACAATCCTTGGGTACTATAACTTTACCTCTAAAGTTGGGACCCATGACATTATCTACTCTTTTTCATGTCATGCCCAGTGCTCTTTCATATAATATGATTCTTGGAAGACCGTGGATTCATACTATGGGGATAGTTCCGTCTACCATTCATTGATCAATAAAATTTATTTATTCAAATAAACTTCAAACTATCAAAGTCAATCCGAAACTAGATAGTTGTTTACATATCAAAACACAAAAACAAGTTATCAATCATAAGATTCTAGACAACTTAAAAGTTGATTCATCTACACCTCTTGCCACAAATAATGTTGTACAAGATTCTCAATCATCGTTGAATGCATTTCTTGGTGATGAGTGGGGTTAATTAGATTTTACTCCTACCTCAATAGGGGAGTATAAACTTAATCACACTGAAACATCAAAAGTTGCATCAATTTCATCTAAACAATCTATGGAAAAACCTAAAGAATCTCAAGCTTCTATAGTTAACAAGGAGGACAACACTCTTACTTATACTATAAATTATGAGACCTATGATGCTCCACCATCTTGTAAAGAAATGACATCTGTTTATGGTCGAGGATTTAAAATCCTTTATAATAACTATGACTATGTAGGTAATGGTTGTGGTGTAAATCAACAAGGAATCAGATTACCTTTACAAGTTGCTAGAATTAACTACACAGCCAGTATTGGATACCATTCTTTGAAGCCCACTAAATCTTACATACATCCTAATCTTAATAATAATACTATATCAACGCTCAATTTGATATATCCTGAGATGATTGACACAAATTTTCCTCCAAGAGATATTGAATTGGATAATTTCTTTATAGATGAAGAAGTAATAGAATTCGTGGGAGCTTATGACAATTTGCCTCATTATCATCATAAGCATGGATTACCCTATTATTTAAATACTGATGCATACTTTGGAAAAACCATTGGCTTGATACATACTACTGAAGAATCTATGGAACCATCATAATCACCTAGCCTCCCAGACCATAGTACTTAATGGAAAGATTGTCGATGTCTTGGTGGAGAAGGATAACCCTAAAAAGATTATCCCTATAGGAGAGTGTTTAAGTGAGGAAGAAAAAGAAGATATGACAAAGCTTTTACATGAGTTTTCTGAATTATTTTCATGGAATTATTAAGACATGCCTGGTATTGATCCTAAAATTGTAACACATAATATTGTATTACAACCTGACGCTAAGTGAGGAAGAAAAAGAAGATATGACAAAGCTTTTACATGAGTTTTCTAAATTATTTTCATGGAATTATTAAGACATGCATGGTATTGATCCTAAAATTGTAACACATAATATTGTATTACAACCTGATGCTAAGCTGGTTAAACAATTGATTCTTAATGAATCCTAAAGTCACATTATTAGTCAAAGCTGAGATAAAAAAGCTTCTACAAGCTAGTTTTATCCACCCTATTGACTACTCACCTTGGATTTCAAATATTGTGGTTGTCGCTAAACCTGACCACCATATTCAAATGTGCACTAACTTTTGAGATTTAAATTTCACTTCTTTGAAAGATGATTTTCCTCTCCCAAACGTTTATATGATTGTTGATTCAATAGATGGCCATGAATTACTTTCCTTCATGGATGGTTTTTCAGGTTATAATCAAATCTTTATCAACCCTCAATATCAATATAAGACAACCTTTATCACCCTGTGGGGAACATTTTGTTGGGTAGTCATGCCGTTTATATTAAAGAATGCTGGAGAAACTTATTAATGTGTTATGACTCTTATCTCTCATGATTACATGCATAACATTTTAGAGGATTATGTCAATGACATTCTTACAAATTCTATTTGTCAATAGGATCATGTCACTATCATACGTCAAATCTTTGACGGGATATGAAAATATAACATGCGCTTAAATCCCCGTGAAAGTGTCTTTGGCATAGACAGTGGTAAACTATTGGGATTTATAGTTTCGCATCATTGTATTGAAGTAAACACAAAGAAAATTGACATGATTGTTAACATGCTGTCTCCTCAAAATATCACTCAACTTCATAGTTTACAAGGGAAGATACATTCCATTCGTCGATTTGTATCACAACTCACAGATCTAAGAATCACACTTTCACTCAATTGCTTAAGAAAGATTCAAAATTCCAATGGAATTCGGATTGTAAAAAATCCTTCGAAGACTTGAAAGAATACTTATCTAATTCACCTATTTTACAACTAGCAACTATAGAAAAACCCTTTATTCTTTACACATCAACTTCTACTAATGCTCTTGTGGCATTATTGGCACAACATGATGGCAAAGGAAAACAATGTGTTGTATATTATATAAGCTGAACTTTGCTCTATTATGAAGTACGATATACTGTGATAGAGAACCAATGCTTAGCTCTTGTTTTTACAACACAAAAGTTAAGACATTATCTCCTAAATGTTGAAGTTCATGTCATGATAAAATTTGATCCTTTGAAGCATCTCTTTGCTAAAATGGATCTCTCAGGTCACCTAGTTAAATGGGTTATGTTGTTAACAAAATTTTATCTTAAGATTATCTCTTTAAAAGTGATAAAAGGACAAGTGTTAACCAAGCATTTAGCCAAAGCACCTTCACCTTTCACTATTTGAAACAATGAAGAATTTCTTGATTATCAAATTTTAACTATAGATAAATATGATAAATGGGAATTATATTTTGATGGTTCAAGATGTCGAACTAGATTGGGTGCTGGTGTAATATCAGTGTCTCCTTCACGTAAGTTGATTCCTCTTTCTTACCATCTAAACTTCTCATGCACAAACAACATTGCTAAGTACGAAGCTCTCATCACAGGACTTCGTGCCACTTTGTCTTTAAATATTAAACACATCTCTATATATGGTGATTCCCAATTAATCGTAAGACAAGTCACTGGATCTTATTAAGCAAATCAAGATAAGCTATCTTAGTATCATGATCTTGCCTTGATCCTTCACAATTGACACAATTCCAAGGAAAGACAATCAACATGCAGATGCAATGGCAAGAGCAACTTCCTTTATACTCCATGATGATTCACTTGAAGAATATCAATTCATCATTCATAATCTTGAAACATCAACCGTAGCTGAGGCCACCCCCTCAGATACTGACTTATGTTGTAGCACAAACGTTGATGAATGGTACTCTCATATATTTCAATATTTGTACGATAGTACCTTCCCTAATTAAGCATCTAAAAACACAAGAGTTCACATATGCAAACTTGCAAAACATTACATCATCTTGTCTAATGTGTTGTATCGAAGAAGCTATAATAGCATTATTCTCCATTATCTTAACAAATAAGAAATTCTAATTGCTCTAGAAGAAGCTCACTCTGGTGCCTGTGGAGTTGGAGGAAAATCTTTGGTACACAAGTTACTACATATGAGGTTCTATTAGTAAACCATGGAAGAATATTCCTTCGTGTTCATCAAGAAGTGCCCATAATGTCAACAACATAGTAACTTAATTAGAGCTCCTACCTAGGAACTTCGAGCCCAGGTTTCACCTTGGCCATTTTATGTGTGGGGCTTGGATCTAATTGGAAAGATCTCTCCTCCTTCTCAAGGACACACTTTCATCATTACCCTATTGATTACTTTATGAAGTGGGTTGAAGCTATGCCACTACAATCCACGACTATCGAGGTAGTCTATCGCTTCATTCAAGATAGTATAATATCATGATTTGGCATTCCTTCCTCCTTGGTTTCTGACAATGGTACACCATTTGAGAACAAGGATGTGAAGAAATTCCTTGAAAAATATCACATTCAACATCACTTCTCCATGCCATATTATCTGCAATCAAATGGCCAAGCAGAAGCTTCAAACAAGATTATTGGACAAATTCTTAGAAAAAATGTTAATAAACATCAAAAAGATTGGAATACTCAACTCTCCTATGTGCTTTGGGACTATAGAACAAGTGTTCGTATGGCTACCAATACTACACCATACAACCTTGTATATGGTGCCGATGCAATAATGCATTTAGAGTTAGAAACTCCATTGCAAATTTCCCTAAGGGACATTATTGATGATAATACGGAAAGAGAGAAGAGATAACGACTAGAGATGCTTGATGAACAGTGTATCAATGCTCTCAACCATCTTCAAGCTCATTAGAAAAGCATCCAATGATCGTACAATGAACGTGTCATCCATTGTTCATTCGAAGTTGGAGACTTGGTACTTTATGAAAATTAACATAATGTGAATGCACCTCCTAGAGAAAAAGGAAAGTTCAGCCCTAATTAGCTAGGACCATATGTCATAACTGAATCTTTGGATTAGGAGCATATAAATTAGTTGATGAAAAGGGTATGCCTCTTAAAGAACCTATTAATGCTATGCATTTACGAAAATGTCATGCTTAGGTCATATGTTAGATATTACTTTATAAAGCAGCTATTTAGTAATTGTTTCAATTTCGACAAGATAGTATATTTTTTCTTAATTCATTTAATAGGCTAGCATAAGGTCTTTAAAACAAAATTAATCATTGTTGCATATAATTAGACCATGTTTTGTTAGATTACAATTGCATTAATTGGAAACAATTGCATACTTTACTCATGTGCAAAATTTTTATCATTGTTGTATTTACTATGCAGTCTGCAAAGATGGCCTAGTTTCAATCATAATAGTAGTATATACATTTTCACATGATCATCAAAATTATCACTTGTTGCATTTCATTAATCACATGTGGTACACAATAGCATTAATAAAAAAACATCATATATTTAGACATCAATTTCAATAATCATATATCGACTATCCCGTACATCAAAATGGGATGTCGCAGTACAATTCATGAGATACATATCAAATAGATGAACCTCGATTACTAGACCCCACAAGACCTAGTGGTGTATAAGTGACAAAAGGCTGCCCATGTGAGGTCATGGACCATGAGTGAATCCTAGAGGCACTCCATGACTATAGAACCCTAAGCTCACATCTAAGCTCTCTCAACTCCCTATGAGAATCCATGTAGAGCTACTAAAATCAATCTCTCTTAGTTGTCACCTGATCTAGCTCTATCTGAAGAAACTGAGCAAAGGTGTGACTCCTCTTGAATGTAGGGGCTATAGTGGCTTGAGCTCGCTGTATCTGGAGGTCTGCCTCCACACGCTCTACTCTCTGGATCACATGATCTCTCTCATCTATAACATAATCTAAAGTGGCTTCCACAACCACCTTGTATCTCATGAAGGACATAAATATATTTGCATGTCACCCTGTTGTGTGTTGTAGCAAGTAGCCTATCTGCACCCACTGCTTTGCTACATTGGAAGGAATCATACTCACTATGATGTAACTCACAAAGTTGCATCATGCCTAGGTATCACCTATCAAAAGCAATGAAAATATAATATTAGTATCTCATCATCAAAAATATATATGACATCAACATAAGTATGTAATCATCAAAGAAATATAACAACATTCTCACTAGGGTCACCATCCTGCTAGCTAAGATCGCTTATTGCTGTCACTATAGCTACATATATAGTCACTTCTATAGCTAGGGGCATAGAGGTGCTCATCTCCCCTCACTTGAACTGAGTCAATCTCCTAGTGGTTGTGGGACCTGGACCATGAGCTCTTTTCTTGGGTCTCTCCTTAGTCTCCTCGTCATCGTCCACCTCTTGCTGCCCTCATCATGGCCTCTCCCTAAAGACGAAGTGTGACTGTTTCTCCTCCTCCTCATCATCATCGTCGTCATTATTATCATAATATCCAAAGAAGTGACTAAAGTCCTCCTTGTCCTCTGCATCACCCACGTGTCTCGCCCATGGCTATGGATCACTTGTGGGATGATCGGCGGGGAAAACTAGATCAGGTTGAGCTATCTTCCACCAGGTTGTGTATGCTTAGGTACACCCAACATCATCTACCTATGACATTGGCTCTGTATTTTCTACACCATCATCCTCACTCTCAACTACCTCAACAATCATTAGCCATGGGGCTTCATTAGCCCTCGTCGTACTATATATTGAGCATACATAACTCAGACGAATGCTAGGGACACCCTGCATGCATCCAAACTCTCGTGTGACTCTATCAATGTAAAAGCTGACAACAATGTGATCTAGGCGACTGGCTAATAGTTGATCACACTACATCCTCGCTAGCTAGCTATGTTGCCCAATCTAGGGCATGTGGCTACGATATAGTCTCCATGCGATGTTATTGTGCTATAGTCTATTTAACACTACTCTCCAGTATAGAAAGTCAGCAAATATCCAACATCTAACTAGTGGATATGCATGTGTGTGTGGATGTGTCCATGTTGGCTCAATGGGAAACCCCACTGGCCATGTGCACCTAATATGCTCAAACATCCATACCTATAACAAAGTGCATATCATCAGACTGTGTGCCTCATAATGAACATAACGGCCTAGGTCTCGGTATATGTGTGCAAGCATACTATGCTCCTAGGCATAGACTATCCTCTCCTCCTACATCAACATGATAGTGTGCATGAGGCCCCCATAAAGGTGTGTGCCTTGCCCATCTGGTGTAACCACTAATGTGATGGTAGTAATCATGATGTGATGAACTAGGGGTAGGTCCGCACATCCCTACTCTAACAAATGTAGCAAGATTTGTCCTCGTTCAAGTGGTGTCACGACATGACTATACAGTAGCTGTGACTCGCATGAGTATACTCCTCGAAATGATGCTCTATGATCCACACTGACTGTCATTAGACTAGAAGCCGAAATATATGATACACATCCTCAAGTGTAATCGTCATCTCACCTGTGGGTAGATAGAAGGTAGAAGTGTCTGCATTCCATCTCTCCATCAAAGCCATCTGTATACGCCTAAAAATGACACGATTCAGTCTAGATAAATATTCTCAATATTTATTCCCTTCTAATTCCTCTATCAATAAATAAATAAACAAATTTATTTATTTGATTATATTCTTCCAACAAATTAAATAAAATCATTTATTTAATTTAATTCTTCCCAAACAATTAAATAATTCTTAATTATTTAATTAAATCAAATCATTCTTCTAAATTTGAATAAATCAAATCAAATTTATTTAAATCCTTTCAATCTCTAAAAATAAAATACAATCAAATATTTTATTTATTCTTCCAAAATCATGCACAACAATTAAATAAATTTATTTATTTAATTTGCTTTCTTATCTTCCAAATTAAATAATACTAACTATTTAATTATTTCTTCCAATAATATCCTCTCTAATTTAAATAAATCAAATATTTCTTTAAGTTGCCTTTTTCTTCTAAATTGAGTTATCTCTAAATATAATTCAATCTTTTTGCACATGCAATTAAATATTCCTAATATTTAATAAAGAAAAATATCTTCTTATTCTAATGCAAATCCCTTCTTGTTTTAAATCACTTAACTAATTATTATATTCTTTTAATTGCTTTAACTCATTCTTCTATTCTTAGCAAATCTTCTCATACAAAAGAAAGTAAGACACATGTCTTCTCCTTATTCATTGCACGTTCCTCAACTATTATCAACCGTTGATCTTATCATTCTCTCTATACCATTGATCTCTTCTTTCCCAAGTCTATAAATTCAACCTCATTCTTCCATTTCAATCATCCAAGCTTTAAGTATCATTACTCTGCAGGAATTACAGCGTGCCTTTGGCACCAATTCCTTCATTGCTTGTGACCACACTCATTACTACACAACACTATCATCATTGAGAAGCTTCTCTTCATGGTGATATTATCATAGCTATTCCCAATTGACATTCTTGAAGCATAGCAAGGAAGTGCACTCTTTGAGGGCCCTATTTCATACATGTAAGATCGATTGTGATAGGCGATCAATGGAAGCTTCGAATTAAGGAGGTTTGCTTTGTTGTTTATTCATTGTTTATTTGAATCTCTTTTGTTCACCATTTCATTGTGTTTTGAGTATCTTGATATTTGATATTATTGATTATTCATTTGAATCCAATTTTTCCTTAACATTTTTGGCACCCACCATGGTGCCTAGCCCCAAATTTAACCCAAAAACTAAGTTTTTGTGTTTTAGAAAGCCGCACATAGGAGGAAACTATGCATTTGATACATCCTAACATGCATCTGTTACCTATCATGACACATACATTTTCACAGCACATACAAGCTCTGTTCTGACACATATGTTACCTGTCACGGTGCATACATTTTTGCAGTACATTTACAATCTGAGACAACGCATACATTAGATTAGCACATATACTCTTTTTTGCAGTGCTTTTGACCTTTGTCTTAGCTCATATGTACTGTAACACTTTTGTTCATTGTTTCTGTTGACATTCCTTCTGAATCAGCATTAGGGTTTGCCACTTCTAATGCATAGGCAGATTCAGGCCAACTGAATACAGGAGGTTGCGTGAGCTCCTCCCCTTCACTTCTGGTTCTGCCGCACCAAGGGGGGTATCCCTATAACTTAAGATGTAACCTTGACTGGCTCAAAGATAGAAAGATCTGACTTGACAACAGCAGGCAGAATGCTCTCATGTATGGACCAAAATCTGTATGATAGATCACAAGGCTGGCAACATTCTTGGACATGATGTCTGGTTGGGTATGAGAGCATGCAGGGGGTTCCTAATCCTACTCCTACAACTAACAGGTGGAAGTATGAAGTGTTTTGATATGAATTTGGATGCAAAGTTGGACATGGTGTATAACACAAGAACACAGCATGACTGGTGCCTATCCAGGGCTTGGAGTCGGTAGACATACACCTGTGAATGATCAGCATGAATAGCTAAAATTGGATTTAAGGGGGATACACATGATATCTGCCTTACAGATATCTCCCAATATAGAGTGTTGAGCTATCTCTACTTATGGCATCCCTACTGCAGTATACCCTTCCCAATGTTCAACCTGAAAACAGTTTAATCTGCCCCTTGAGCAGAGGTCAAAAGATCAGACATTCAACATAGGAATTCTATGCTCTAGAATCTAAACATAAGCAAACATCCAGATCCAGAAGAAGGATACATGCAATACTGGAGACAGAATTAACACAACACATGCTAAGGTAGCATTACTCATATAAGATCAACCATGAAACCAATGGATTCATGCCAAGTCCTGCAACAGGAGATACATAAACTCACAAGAAAAAACTGTACAAAGCAACCAGATCAGCTGGTTTTGGATTACAGAGCCAAAAATCTACAACTTTCAACCACCTTGAATGAATAACATCATCTGCATTATATAGCAGGAGGATGTATTCAGCATTGACTACCAGGTTGACCAAAACTCCCGCCAGATATACCGTACCATAGAAATGGCGCTCAAACTTGAATGCAGCAGGTAGGGGAGGGGACAGGAAGATTTTTCGAGCCTTGCGCCGCCGCCTAGGGATTCAGATCTTCAATCAGGTACAACATTCGTCCACGCCATCGCCCATACCTCTGCAACAATCGCCATTGATGGCGCACCAACCTGCGGCCTCGGGAAGAACATCAAACAGACAGTCGCAACCGCTTCCCGCCGAGATTCATCATCATGATGTTTCGAATATGCAGGATAACATTATCCCACATGCACCCCGCAGCAACCTCCTTTGCACTTTATATACTAGGTCATGAGCATATATCATGTCGGCACTTTTGCTCCTGACGACACTAGTATAGACTTCATCATCATCATCCTCCAGCAGCATGATATCCTGTTGTTCGAAAAAATCACCCTGACGTCATCATGATATTTGAAATATAACCTTCATGATAATCGGCACAACCTGATCCTTCGGAGGAACATCCTCCTGCTGATCTTATAACAAAAGTCTGGCCGATGAACATCCTGATGACGTCATCATCATATCCTGCTGACGTCATCATCATGTTTGCAAATATCAGGAGGTCTCTTCAAGATGATCAGTTATTAGAAATATGACCCCCGCGGACCTTGATGACGTCATCATCACATTAACATCATCATGATATTCGGAAGACAACTGGATATTTGGAAATATCCTCCTGATGTTCAAATATCAGGTTGCACTGTAGCTCCACTGTAAGATCGGGGCGATAACTGAATATGATGATGCTGCTTGAAAAGATCACCCCCAGTAGATAATGCGCGAAGCAAGCAGGCGGATATCTCCCTGATATCAGCATCATCATGATGCTCGAGCAAACATATATCCGGGTGATATGAAAATATCACCCCCTCCCTCGCGAATATCATGATGCAGTTAGGCAGAAAGAAAAATATCACCCTGATATACGGATGACGTCAGCATCATCAGGATGAGAAACAAAGAACAAGAAGTGATACAACATCATCAGGATGATATTGACTAAGATCATCCTGACGTTCCAAAATATGATGACCCTAGTGAATATCGGGTCGCACTTAGAACTCTTCAACAACATCATCAGGATGATGTTAACCAAGATCACCCGATGATAAAAATATCACCCCGGCGAAATATCATGAAGGCAGAAAATATGATGACCTCCGCACGCAGCAGGATGAAAACTGGAAATATCATGATGATGACGACGACCCTTAGGATAAAACAAGTTAGGTCGAGCAACTCAAAGAATAAGCAACATCATCATCATGCCTGCGCAAGGTGATAAATGGAAGATCACCGGAGACTTTGAAGAATCACCCTCATAAGCAGATCAGGGCGCACTGCAGCTCGTCAGCATCATCATGATAAAACCCGAACATCACCCGACAGCGAAATATGATGATGACGATGAGAAACCGGTCGAAGGAGAACATGATGATGCTGACCCTCATGGAAACAAACATGATGATGATGACCTCCTCCTCAAGAAAATATGATGATGCAGCTGAAAAATACTGAGGAGGTCCATTACTTAGAGCATTTTTTGGATACTTAGGGAGAGTGCCTGAATGAAAATTTTTCAAAAAACTACCAGTCAATTCAGGCGTCAACAGTGGCTCTGTCTGGGGACGTGCAGGTGAAAGACTGCAGCGAGAACCCCAGATCTCTGGGATGCAGACCAGTCCCTTATCCATTGGGCACAGAGTCAAATATTACACCGACCTGCATCACCAAACACACTTGATGGCCTAAGGCCACCAAGAAAAGAAAAGCATGTATCTCCCTTTGTCAAATATCTTGTTTTCATCTGCATGCACTGGGTCAAGCTTGGAGATACTGTCAGGATCCACCCACAAACAAATCTTGTCATCTGCATATTCAATCCTCTGGTTTGGCTTGTCATTATCACCCCTGTGCAGATAACCTTCAACATCATGTGCCATGTGGGTGTAGAATTTATCAAGCAATGCATACTCAAATGGTATACAACACAGGTTATCATCTGTATCATCATCATGCATTGCAACATGATCTCCTAGCTGGACTGCAAATAGGAAACACTCGGAGTCCACCACAAAACTAGGAAGATCAAGGCTCATTGTATTAAATGCTGGCTCATCAAAAGAAAAGCTTTCAAAATCACAATTGTGTACATCATGTACACAACCATCTGGTACACCAGGCTGGAAAAGATCAGGCTCTGGCACCTCTTTACAATCAGGCACATTTTCGCAGTCACTTACCTGATGTATGTTGTTTCCTCTTTCATCAGGATGAGAAACAGAATCCAAGCCAAAAATAGTGTCTAGATCTTCACCACACTCAGACAGATCCTCATCACCACATGTGTCATAAATGGGTGGCCCAGGTACATCAGCTTCATCATAGTATGCCATTTGTTCATGGGCAGCAGAGCACACCTCTTCATCATCAATGGATTCATTCTGTGGAGGGGTATCAGCCTGTGTGTCATAAGCAAAACAGCTATCAAATGAAAAACAATCATGCTCTGAACTAGCACTTATCTCAATTTCTGACTGCTCTTCATGATCTCCATGTGTTTGAAAGATAGGCAATGGGTCACACATAGGACTGCTTCTCTGTTTGCTTATATCTTCTCTGTCTTGAGTACAATACTCACAATTTTCTCCACAGGTCCATTCTAAAAATTGCTCATTGCTGTCCATAACCTCATTATTGTTTTCATGGTCAGATGCCTCATGATTGCAATGGGAATCCTCATTAGTCCTTTCACTGGCATCCTCAACATTCACCTTTTCATCTTCACATGATGCCTTCATGACTTGGTCATTTGCAGCTTCATAACCATGTTTCACACCAAGGCCTGGGGAGAAGGGTTTCAGCAGGTGCACATTTCTCATTTCTTCTACATTTTCTAAAAATTTGTATGCCATCTGCATACTTGTCACCTTGAAATCCCTCAGTAATGCACTAGAGCCCTCCTCAAAAGCTTCAAAGAATGTGCCAACACAGGCTGAAATATCAGGTCTGAAACTTTCAGGGACATGTGAAAGGGCTACTGCAAACCTATGACTGAAATCAACACATGGCTCTTCATCTTGTTTTCTGATTCTCATCAATTCTGCAACAAGATCAGCCGGTTCTTTTGCAAATTCTTCTTTGAAACAGTCAGCAAGTTCATCCCAACAGGCAAAGGATCTCTTTGGAAAGCTCAAATACCAGTCTTTTGCTTTTGCATCAAAGGACCTAACAAGGAACCTCATCCACATATCCTCATCTCTGAATGAATATTTTCCCATAAAACTTTGAAAATTTTGGATATGTGCATTCCCATCACATACATTGTGACCACTAAATCTAGGCATCTGACAGTATATCCTAGCAGGCATAATTTCTACTTTATAGTCCACCCATGACAAATCCAGTTGGTCATACAAAGGATCAAAAGGGCTGACAGGAGGTTTAGCTTTCTGACAGGCAGACGCAACAGGGTTACTGCTTCTTAACTGGGCCTGCTCAGCCTCTAAGAGTATCAACCTATTTCTTATCTCTTCAATCCCTTTATCCAACATTTTACCACTGAGTGTGGGATAACTCATACTTGGATTCATATAAATCTTACTCTTAGACATCCTTTGTCTGTCTAAGACCTAAGGCTTCCCCTGGCATCTAACCTATGCAGTAAAACAGCAAATAAAGGGGAAGTAACAAGGTACCTTTTCTCATACAGATGCAGAAATATGTACATCTTTCAACCAATAACATACATCTATCTTTCATGTGCATTTAGATCTTTTTTGCAGAGTCGCCACCTCTCCAGAGAGGACAAAATTTTCAATAGCTGAAAGCTACTTTTCCAGGTTCATTCCACCAGCAGAGCATCATTTTGTTAGTGACTCGGATGGGTCACAAGTATTATTCTTTATTTTATCAATCCTCCCCAGCAGAGTCGCCATTTTGTTGACATTCCTTCTGAATCAGCATTAGGGTTTGCCACTTCTAATGCACAGGCAGATTCAGGCCAACTGAATACAGGAGGTTGCGTGAGCTCCTCCCCTTCACTTCTGGTTCTGCCGCACCAAGGGGGGTATCCCTATAACTTAAGATGTAACCTTGACTGGCTCAAAGATAGAAAGATCTGACTTGACAACAGCAGGCAGAATGCTCTCATGTATGGACCAAGATCTGTATGATAGATCACAAGGCTGGCAACATTCTTGGACATGATGTCTGGTTGGGTATGAGAGCATGCAGGGGGTTCCTAATCCTACTCCTACAACTAACAGGTGGAAGTATGAAGTGTTTTGATATGAATTTGGATGCAAAGTTGGACATGGTGTATAACACAAGAACACAGCATGACTGGTGCCTATCCAGGGCTTGGAGTCGGTAGACATACACCTATGAATGATCAGCATGAATAGCTAAAACTGGATTTAAGGGGGATACACATGATATCTGCCTTACAGATATCTCCCAATATAGAGTGTTGAGCTATCTCTACTTATGGCATCCCTACTGCAGTATACCCTTCCCAATGTTCAACCTGAAAACAGTTTAATCTGCCCCTTGAGCAGAGGTCAAAAGATCAGACATTCAACATAGGAATTCTATGCTCTAGAATCTAAACATAAGCAAACATCCAGATCCAGAAGAAGGATACATGCAATACTGGAGACAGAATTAACACAACACATGCTAAGGTAGCATTACTCATATAAGATCAACCATGAAACCAATGGATTCATGCCAAGTCCTGCAACAGGAGATACATAAACTCACAAGAAAAAACTGTACAAAGCAACCAGATCAGCTGGTTTTGGATTACAGAGCCAAAAATCTACAACTTTCAACCACCTTGAATGAATAACATCGTCTGCATTATATAGCAGGAGGATGTATTCAGCATTGACTACCAGGTTGACCAAAACTCCCGCCAGATATACCGTACCATAGAAATGGCGCTCAAACTTGAATGCAGCAGGTAGGGGAGGGGACAGGAAGATTTTTCGAGCCTTGCGCCGCCGCCTAGGGATTCAGATCTTCAATCAGGTACAACATTCGTCCACGCCATCGCCCATACCTCTGCAACAATCGCCATTGATGGCGCACCAACCCGCGGCCTCGGGAAGAACATCAAACAGACAGTCGCAACCGCTTCCCGCCGAGATTCATCATCATGATGTTTCGAATATGCAGGATAACATTATCCCACATGCACCCCGCAGCAACCTCCTTTGCACTTTATATACTAGGTCATGAGCATATATCATGTCGGCACTTTTGCTCCTGACGACACTAGTATAGACTTCATCATCATCATCCTCCAGCAGCATGATATCCTGTTGTTCGAAAAAATCACCCTGACGTCATCATGATATTTGAAATATAACCTTCATGATAATCGGCACAACCTGATCCTTCGGAGGAACATCCTCCTGCTGAGCTTATAACAAAAGTCTGGCCGATGAACATCCTGATGACGTCATCATCATATCCTGCTAACGTCATCATCATGTTTGCAAATATCAGGAGGTCTCTTCAAGATGATCAGTTATTAGAAATATGACCCCTGCGGACCTTGATGACGTCATCATCACATTAACATCATCATGATATTCGGAAGACAACCGGATATTTGGAAATATCCTCCTGATGTTCAAATATCAGGTTGCACTGTAGCTCCACTGTAAGATCGGGGCGATAACTGAATATGATGATGCTGCTTGAAAAGATCACCCCCAGTAGATAATGCGCGAAGCAAGCAGGCGGATATCTCCCTGATATCAGCATCATCATGATGCTCGAGCAAACATATATCCGGGTGATATGAAAATATCACCCCCTCCCTCGCGAATATCATGATGCAGTTAGGCAGAAAGAAAAATATCACCCTGATATACGGATGACGTCAGCATCATCAGGATGAGAAACAAAGAACAAGAAGTGATACAACATCATCAGGATGATATTGACTAAGATCATCCTGACGTTCCAAAATATGATGACCCTAGTGAATATCAGGTCGCACTTAGAACTCTTCAACAACATCATCAGGATGATGTTAACCAAGATCACCCGATGATAAAAATATCACCCCGGCGAAATATCATGAAGGCAGAAAATATGATGACCTCCGCACGCAGCAGGATGAAAACTGGAAATATCATGATGATGACGACGACCCTTAGGATAAAACAAGTTAGGTCGAGCAACTCAAAGAATAAGCAACATCATCATCATGCCTGCGCAAGGTGATAAATGGAAGATCACCGGAGACTTTGAAGAATCACCCTCATAAGCAGATCAGGGCGCACTGCAGCTCGTCAGCATCATCATGATAAAACCCGAACATCACCCGACAGCGAAATATGATGATGACGATGAGAAACCGGTCGAAGGAGAACATGATGATGCTGACCCTCATGGAAACAAACATGATGATGATGACCTCCTCCTCAAGAAAATATGATGATGCAGCTGAAAAATACTGAGGAGGTCCGTTACTTAGAGCATTTTTTGGATACTTAGGGAGAGTGCCTGAATGAAAATTTTTCAAAAAACTACCAGTCAATTCAGGCGTCAACAGTTTCTACACATTTAGTCTTTGAAGCAGCGCATCTATTTTAGGCAGTAATTTTAGGGTTTTCTTGAAGATTTTTGCTAACGCTGACATCTTTGCAGGAACTCTCTTGATCTGTTTTGTAGGCTAGGTACTGGTTTATATTCATATAGTTGCACTTGTTAGTTCACACTTTGATTTCTAACGGGAAAGTAAAATGGATGCTTATGCAAATCTAACATAGTTTTAACTAGGAAAGTGGTAATTGAATCATTGCTATCTTGCATATCATTGAATGATTGCTATTGCTATCTTTTGAAAGTTAACAACTCATTTCTATTTGGATAAAATTAAACTCATCATTGCTATCTCGATCGACCATCACTTCAAAGTTAACAACTCGTGCTATGTGGATAAAATTGAACTCATCATTGCTATCTAGGTAAAATTGAACCATTGCTATCTCCTTGACCATCACTTGAAAGTTAACAATTTATGCTACGTCAATAAAACTGAACTCATCATTGCTATCTTGGTTAAAATTGGACCATTGCTATCTTTTTATCACTTCAAAGTTCTGTGCTTGCCCAAGTAGATAGCTCATCTAGTTTTTCTCATTTTAACTAGGGGAAAAGAACCACTATATTCTATGTTTTGGGAATGATACCAGGCCTATGCTCTGCCCTATCTTGGGTGACCAAAATGCCAGACATATCATTTTCACATGTGTTTTTCCTTTAGAGGGGCCTACTCTTGGATACCGTTCATCCAAGTAGGAACAACCCTAGGTGGTAACAGGCTAGATGCCAAGCCTTTCCAAGCCACTATAAATAAATTGTGTTTGAAGTGAAAGCTTCAAACAATGAGTGAAGTTGTGTTATACCGATAGCCAACCTCCCCCAAAACCCTCCAAGGCACAACCCTTGCAGGCTAGGAGACTTCATAATGGAGAGTAGTCCTGCTGCATGTATAACCACTTGAACGGTTGTCTTCATTAAACACCTTTGTTCTAGTGGCCAAAAACCCTTGTAATCCATTTGAAGCCTAGGATTTGTACTTGTTTTTTCCTTTTTAGTCCAAAAGGAGTAAAAAAATCACAAAAAAATAAAAAAACCATAAAAATATTCTTTGCGTTTGTTGTGTCTTCTTGCCATAATTTTAGAAAATCAGATAAAAAAAGACCTTCTTGCAACCAAAGTACCAAAAACATCAGAAAATTTTCAAAAAATTACAAAAAATATTGAAAAAGCTAGAGCGACACAACCATCCTCTATTGTTATGCATTTGTACTGACCTGCGGGGCATCTGTTCTGACCTACAACGCTTTTACTATCTATTGCAGTGCATTTATGTTTTACCAGTGTGGTGCATATATCCCGACTTACAGTGCATTTACTAGTTTCCATAGCGCATCTGTTCCAGCGCATGCATGACAGTGAAAATTTTTGTCAGTTTTGGGTACCCATTTCAGTCTAGTTTTAGGTTCAGAGATCAGATCTTACCTTGTAGTCTTTTTTCCATCCATTTCGAGTCAAAATCTCTCTTTCGTTAGTCATCCCATTCACCTTCTATCAGCTCTTCTAGTCCAAAGGCAAAGTATCCCATATCAGGTCAGCATAGGCCCCTTTTTCGTATCACTTTGGATTCAAGTAACCCTAGTAGGTCATAGGACTTCGCTAGTGGTCTTGGTGCACGACTAGTCCCTACACAGTAAGACAAGTATCAAGTACCCTTACTAGTGGCTACCATCTTATATTGACCGTCTTACTTGGAATCATTGATCGAGAAAGTCCCTTGTCCAAGTCTTGTCATAAGTATCCTATTCTTAGCAGTCTCCATCGACATCTTGCCAAAATCTCTAGTTTCATCCCACCTCATCCCTCGTCACCTTGCATGGTTCTTACTAGATCTCAGTACCAAAACCAACTTGAAATGGCCGAATCATCCAACCACATCATCACCCCTCATGATAGTGATGAGGAAATCTCTAACAAAGATTATCAAGGAAGCTTCCAAGATTGTAAATTCCAACGCTTGTTAGAGAAAGTACTCCATGATGATCCTCACAAATATTTTTATTATCTTGCAAATCTTTGAATTAAACTCCCTATGGATTTCGATATAAGCCAATCCAAGAAAATGTGGAGAATAATCATGAAGAAAGGGGAAAGAAAGCCATAGACCCAAACGCTCCTATGGAAGAAATGAGGAAACAACTTGAGGGTCTAAAGCAACAAATGTTGGATCTCAAGACGGGTACAAACACTAAAACCTATTCTTTAGAAGATATTGCACCGTACCCCTTTGATAAAAGTTTAAACATGACACCTTTTCCCTTTCGATTCGAAGTTCCTAAGTTTGATAAGTACAAAGGGAAAGGGGACCCTAGAGATCACATTAGGGAATTCAACGCAGCATGCATGGAAGTAGCTCACAATGAGACTTACTTAATGAGACTATTCCCTAGATCACTAGGTAGTCAAGCCATGGAGTGGTTCTCACGACTCCCACCAGGTATTAAATATTTTGATGAGTTAGTCAACAAATTCATCATGCACTTCTCTTACAATATTGAACATGAAGTCTCCATGCTAGATTTATGCAACACCAAGAAAAAGAATGGTGAATCATTCACCACCTTCCTACAAAGATGGAGACAACTAGCAAGTAAATGTTCATATGATGTACTAGAGAAACAATTAATGGAGATGTTTGTCCATAATCTCAACTCTGATCTTAGCTATCAAATACAAATCTAATGCCCTACTTCATTTTCAAAGGTCATTGAAATGGGATTGTTCATCGAAAAAGCTATGATCACCAAGGGGCAAATTAAGTTATATAAGGACACACCTACCTCTAATTATATGATTGACAAATAAAAGTTTTGGACTAAAAACAAAAATGTCGTCAACGATGGAGTAGTTGATGCCAAGGTGGCGGCTCCCAAGAAACAACCTATATTCACTCTCAAAGGAGAGGCAAGCAATGTTACACCCAACAAAACATTCTCTCAAGAGCCAAGACCATGGTTCAACTCAAATCCAAGGTGAAAGTTCACACCACTGGGTGAGTCCCAAGAATCTGCATTGAGGAAGCTATTGGCTAACAATGAAATCTCTCTACCTCCAACAAGTGATTACAAACCTCAAATCAAACCTCACTATTGGAAAGACACCGACTATTGTGAGTATCATAGAGGAAGGGGACATACAACCAACAATTGTATCCATCTCAAACATGTTATTCAAAATGTGCTTGATCAAAATCAAGGAGGAAACCAACAACATACCTCCAATGAGACACATGCAGCTTACAAGGATCCACAATAATAACAACGGCAACAACAACGGCGGCAACAATAATAATAACAACTGCAACAGGCAAAATCAGAATAGTGGGACTAGTAATGCCAACTACGCAAGTGTGCCATTCGACTATACCATCAATTGAATATCAGAACATGTCCCAAAGATCAATGTGGTCATGCCTAACCAACAATCAGAGCCTAACCACAATGATTGCAGTATCATTACCCGCAATGGTAAAGTTACGTTGAATACCGTCCCTCCAAGGTCGTCATCTTCTCAGTCCAACTTCCATCATTATAGTGTCATAGACCAACTTCACAAGACTCCAGCCCACATTTCTATCTTAGAGTTGTTGCGTCTATCTCCTTCCCACAAGGAGATTCTCAATAAAGCCTTAGTGGAAATGGCCGTACCCACTAACTTGGCTCAAGAGAAGTTTCAGGCCATGGTAGGTAATCTAACCTCCTCAATTACCATATCATTTACCGAACACGATGACCTCTCAGTGTCTCAACCCCATAACACCCCTCTTCACATTGTCGCCTTTATCCAAAAGCACCGCATCAAGAGGGTTCTCACTGATGGGGGAGTTGGTTTAAATATTTGCACGTTAAAGCTAGTCCTTACATTGGGGTTCTCTAAAAATGCAGTTGATCCAATGAAGAAGATAACTATCAAAGCCTATGATGAAGAGGAGAGAACTACAAAAGGAACAGTGGTGTTGCCCATACAAGTGGGACCAATAATAAAAGATGTTGTGTGCCAAGTCCTAGATAAGGATCTTGCCTATAATATTCTGCTAGGTAGACCATGGATTCATGCCATGAAAGTTGTTCCCTCTACTTATCACCAATGCATAAAATTCTCGCATAATGGCAAGCAAGTCACCATCCAAGGTGACCCTGATCCCTTCTAGCATTGCAACTCTGTCCTTTCAAAACTTGATTACATCATACCAAATAATAGAGCATCTACATCCCCTATCCCGTAACATGATTCTACCTCTGAAGCTTCCACATCAAGGCCCAAAGAGCAAAAAATTACCATCAAAGAAAAAGGAGTTGGGGAATACTCCATTGAGCACAACCTCAATCTAGCCAAGATGCCTTTATCTCCTAGATCCTTTGGTCAACCCAAGTATTTTCCAAATCCATCTGCTCCTCCTATACCTCCCACAGCTCCCTTTGTAAAATGGGGGACCTTATCAGATGAGACAGAGGAAAGAGATGTCCTACAATGGCTTTATACTGAAGAAGAAGAGAACATACAACAAGAACCACCTAGGCTCCCAACAGAAATCTATGGGCGAGGTGAATCTATCCTACATAGAATGGGTTACGAAGGACAAGGCCCCATCAGCCTAAGAAGAGAAGGAATCATAGAACCCATTCAACTTTCTTCATTCTCATCAGCTAGAAATACAAAAGGCCTAGGATATAAGGATAAGGGCAAAGCTAAAGAAAATGCTTGTCTAGTGGAAATGATCCATACACTTTAGGTGGACAATGACATAGATTCCAATGAATATGAGTGGGATGAGATGATAGAGCATTCCTATGATGACAAAGAGGTTGATACCATTCAAACTTATAGCCCCTACCATGAAGGACAAATGCTACAGAATAAGCTATTAGAGTCTGATTTGCCTATCTCTGAGAGTACGACTTTCAAGGAAGGTTCGAGTTCTATCGCAATAAACAACTTGGAGGAAAGTACCATCCCGAACACTCCCCCTCCTAATATTCCTAGTATATCCATTCAAACTATCAATGAATCAGATCTATCCTCTGACTCCCTCCCCCTTATACATCCTAAGCTTATTGACTGGGATCTACGAGGAACCCCTCAACTAGATATGTTCCAAAATGATGATGCTTATATTGACTACATGGAACTTAGGGACCACCTGCCCAAAGGAGATCATAAAGATGGTTTCTCTATTGAACTTAATACCATGGCTTATTTCAGAGAGGGTGCCAAGCCTTCCAGTCACAAAAATATCAAAATAAAAACTGGATCTAACGGTGAAAACCACTCTGTGGCAGTGTCAAATCCCAAAACAGTAAAAAGAAAGCATGCATCCAAAGGTGAAAACCCAACTATGGCACCTGACGATGGAAGAATTGACACTCTCCTTGATGACATGCACCAAGAGAAGTCTCAAATTGTTGTGGAACCCATAGAGCCTATTAACATTGGAATAAAGGAACAACCTAAGATCATTCACTTTGCTAAGTCTTTAACCCCACTAGAGAAGACTGAGTTTGTACCATTCTTCAAGAGAAAGCAAGTCAATTTTCCTTGGTCATATGTAGATATGCCGGGGTTAGATCCAGATTTGATTCTACATCATCTTCCATTAGATCTAGAAGTAAAACTAGTGAAACAAAAGCTTAGAAAGATGCATCCACACATAGCACTACTTGTAAAGGAAGAAATCAAGAAATTACTAGATGTACAGTTCATCAAAACTATAGACTATCTAGAATGGGTCTCCAACATAGTAACAGTATCTAAACCTAATAAACAAGTTAGACTATGCAATGACTTTAGAGATCTAAACAAGGCTTGCCGCAAGGATGATTTTCCGTTGCCAAATATAGATATCATAGTCGACTTAACAGTAGGGCATACCATGTTATCTCTCATGGATGGCTTCTCAGGATATAATTAGATCAGGATAGCACTAGAAGACCAGCATAAGATAGCTTTTACTTGTCCATGGGGCACTTTCTGTTGGAATGTCATGCCATTTGGGCTAAAGAATGCAGGAGCCACATATCAACATGCTATGACCACTATATTCCATGATATGATGCATGTCACCATGGAAGATTATGTAGATGATATCCTAGCAAAATCACTTACTAGAGAATCACACTTGGATGTGTTAGAGAAAGTCTTTTAGAGATTAGAGCAATTCAAAGTTAGGTTGAACCCAAAGAAGTGTGTGTTTGGAGTCACCTTAGGCAAACTCCTAGGTTTTATTGTATCAACAAATGGAATAGAGGTAGACCTCGCTAAAGTCAAGGCTATCATGGACATGCCACCACCCAAGACTCTTACTCAACTAAGATCTCTACAAGGCAAGCTACAAGAAATCCGTAGATTCATATCACAACTGGCAGACAAGTGTCAACCATTCAGTCATCTCCTGCACAAGAACATTCCATTTAGATGGGATGAGAAATGTGAAGAGGCATTCAAGATACTGAAAGACTATCTTATGAATCCACCTATTCTCATGCCTCCTATCTAAGGGAAGCCATTGATACTATACATATCTGCTACACCTACAGCTCTTGGGGCTCTCCTAGCACAACAAGATTATGAGAATAAAGAAAGAACCGTCTACTATATCAGTCGCACATTGGTGGGCTATGAGTTGCAATACTCTTAGATAGAAAGATCATGTCCGGTGGTAGTTTTTTCTTCCCAAAAATGCTGACATTATATGCTTGCACAACTAGTCAAACTTATTACAAAAATAGATCCACTAAAATACCTACTAAGCAAAGCAGCTCTAATAGGTCACCTAGCCAAATGGGTAATGCTCCTAAGTGAATATGACATTGAGTATGTAGACATAAAGGCTATCAAGGGACAAGTCATTGCTGACCAGCTAGCAGATGCACCACTACAGGACACCACACCAATGCAATTTGAGTTTTTAGATGAATCTTTATTCAATATCTCAACACAGTCCTGGAAACTATACTTTGATTTATCCTACACAAACCATGGATCGGGGGCAGGAATTTTGTTTGTTACTCCTCATGGCGACACCATACCGAAGTCTTACTGTCTATTATTTCCATGCACTAATAACATAGCAAAATATGAAGCCTTAGTCATTGGCCTCAAGATGGCAATAGATTGGAAAATCAAAGAGCTACATGTCTACAGTGATTCTCAACTAGTAATAAATCAGGTCAATGACGATTAACAAACCAAAGATTAAAAGGTTGTCCCATACAAGTGGATGGTAGATGACTTTAAGGAGTACTTTGTGATTATATATTTTGAGCAGATACCTTGCATTGAGAACAAAGTAGTAGATGCCATGGTGACCATTGCCTCTCTTCTTGAGATACCAGAGAATGAGTCACAGTATGAGTTCTTAATGGAAACTATTCAACAACTAGCTTATGATCTTCCTGAGACCCATTCCATATGCCTTTTAGTTGGATCTGATTCACCTTGGTATAGTAAGGTTTACACTTACCTCAAGGACAACACCCTCCCACTTGACTTATCTTCAAACCAACGACGAACCTTTATACTCCAAACCTCTCGCTATCCCATTATTACTGACACCCGATATTGATGTGGTCTAAATGGTACTTTACTCCATTGTTTAGAATGAGAAGAATCCCTAACCGCCTTACAAGACACACACGAAGGGATCTACGGAACACACTCTAGAGGTCCTTCCTTAGGTAAGAAACTCATGTGTTTGGGTTATTACTGGCCGAACATGGAAATAGATTCATACCAGTTTGTGAAGAAGTGCAAGCAGTGCCAGATACATGGGAACCTGATACATGCACCAGCTCAAGAGTTGAGATCTTTAATGACACCTTGACCTTGTGGGAAAGATCCATCCACCCTCATCCAACAGCCATAAATTCATCATAACTGCCACTGAATACTTTACCAAGTGGATTGAAGCCACTACCCTTACCACCATCATAGGTAAACAAATCTCCTCATTCATCATGAATTACCTCATCTGCAGATATGGAATTCCCTCATCCATTATCACGGATAATGGAAGACCCTTCAAAAACCAGGATGTCCAAGAACTCTGTGACTGATTCAAAAGCTAACACCGTTTCTCCACACCCTATTACCCCCAAGGCAATGGTCAAGCTGAAGCATCCAATAAGACCATCTTGAAACTCCTCAAGAAGATAGTCAATGATGCTGGTCGTGATTGGTACATCCAACTCAATCCCGCTTTGTGGGCCTACAGAACTAGTATATGCACTCCCACAGGTGCTACCCCTTATGCCCTTGTCTATGGCTCAGAAGCTATCCTCCCCATTGAGGTTGAATTACCATCTCTTAGGGTGTCGTTAAAAGGTCTCATATTAAATGAAGAATACAGAGTCTCCAGATTGCAAGAACTAGAGTTGCTAGAGGAAAGGAGACAAAAAGCTTTTGACCATCTCAAAGCATATAAATAGATGATGTCACGAAGCTATAACCACAGAGTTTGTCCAAGAATCTTCAAAGTTGGAGATCTAGTACTTAAGGAGAATCCCCGCAATCAACAGGATAGAGAAAAGAAAGGCAAGTTTGAACCCAACTGGCTAGGGCCTTATGTGATCGTAGCTGCCTATGGATCAGGGGCATATCAGTTAGCAACATCAAAGGGTGAACTATTAGATAACACAATCAATAGCATGCATCTTCACCGGTTCTATACCTAGGAGAACCCCAATGTAAGGGGGCATAAAATACAAAAAAATCAAAAAAATGAAAAAAATACAAAAAAAATTAAAAAAAATCAAAAAATACAAAAAAATCAAAAAATTAGAAAAAGACAAAAAAATTTGTCCTTTGGTGAAGACCTGGCAAACAGGCGCCTTGGATAGGTATCATGATGAAAACATGGCAAACAGGCATCATGTTTACTTTCTAGATTTTCGTGCAAATAAAAGCAAGTGGTGAAAACCTGGTAAACATGCGTTACTTGTGATAAACCACTTCCTCCATCTTTGGGAAACCAATCTCCTTGCATCCATTCTTCCTCGTGTCCCATTCAACCCATATCGATTCCATAATAAAAACCTAACAATAACCTATCATGGCTTGATACTCTATCTCTTTGTTGCCTTGTCAACCAAGGTTTTATCCCATATCTTATCCATAGTTTCAACCTAGTCTAGTGTCTCTCGTTGGTGTCCATGGTCTAAGTCCATGAACTATGTTGCTTCTATGTTGTCACGTAGGCAAGGCCATTTCTCAAATGTGCCCCCAATGTTCCCACGGTCCCATCCGTCCCATTTCTTGTCATCTTTCTTCTAGCCCATCCATGGTCCATTAGGGTTTACCCCAAACTATGTTGCCTCTGCGTTGTCACGTAGGCAAGGCCATTTAGAAATGAGCCCCCGAGGCACTAGGTCAGTTCCTTAGGGTTCGTCTCACCAATAAAGATTGTGGAATCTTCTTACTAGGCAAGCAAGCGAAAGCAAAGCCTGCTTTCAAGCAAAAATCCTGACGCAAGACATTAACCTATCCAAAGAAAAGCAAACAAACTCCTAAGGACTTCTAAATGATTTTACCCAAATTTTGGCAAGAAACAAACACATCTAAAATGCAAAAATGTTTTGTGGATTGGAAACATGGTTAAAATTCAGAGTCTTGATTTTTTCTATCATGCCTTTCTATGCTACTCGAGGATGCCAAAAGCTAGAGATGCTATGATGGGGGCATGATTATTTTTCTTTGTTTGTTGTTTGTGGATTAAACTTTAGTAATGTGAAGCCTTGTCTAAAGACATGATCAGCAAAAGATCATTGAGGACATCCAAGGTCTAACATGAAAGGGGACAATCCTTGACTATTGATACGCAAGAAATACTTAGGTCATCTCAGTTCAATTATACCTCGATGCTTACATATTAACTTGCTAAATCAAAATCTATGTAATTAATGCTCAGGTCATCTCAGTTCATTTATACCTAGATGCTTGTATTAACTTACAACATTCAGAAAAAGTACCAAAAAAATTGCCCAATGATGAAATAAGCACTTTAAAATACTTGCACCATCAAGATGTCAAAATCAAAGCATCCATTATACACCCATCTATACATCCATACATCCATATCCCATGCAATAAAAGATCCAAACAATGCAGAGTAACAATACAAAGTCAATGCTTGTGATTCCTTCTATCGAGTGATTCTTCTATCAATCAAATTTCTATCTATCATTGTATCTCTTGTCAATAGTTCTAGTTGTCAATCTGATCAATGATCCAAATGCAAGTCTATCCTTAATCCATACCAATCATGTTAGTCAATCTTGTCAAATGATCCACTCACAATCAGTGGTCTTGATCCTTGTCTGGTTGTAAACCAACTTAATCAATTATAATCACTCATTTGTCCTATACAGGATGTAGCATTGTCAAAATCAGACCAATACATGTCTTACATGACATGCTTCATTTCCTGAAACCAGACATTATCCTTCGTGTTGCTCTAGGGATTTATCGTTCCCCGCCATGACAACACTATAGTTATCGTTATCAGTATATCATTGGTTTACCACTTGATAGGGGCAATACCTTGTTTGTTCTTCTATCATTTGTGCATACTTGCTTACTTGCTTGTGTGTGTTATCATTTTATCTTGCATCGCATATCATTTAGCTTTTTCTTCACCCTAACTTGTTTCTCCTCTTCTTCATCGTGAGATTGTCCGTCTCACACCCTTCTGCCTTCTTCCCGTCCAATCTCCCAAGGGGGCATCCTATCATCATAACCTATACTAGGGGCAAATTGGGGCATGTATCATTGTCAGACTATCTATTCTTTGAAGCAACGCCGTAAACTGCATTGCATCAAATAGGGGCAAAATGTATACGCCTAAAAATGACACGATTCAGTCTAGATAAATATTCTTAATATTTATTCCCTTCTAATTCCTCTATCAATAAATAAATAAACAAATTTATTTATTTGATTCATATTCTTCCAACAAATTAAATAAAATCCTTTATTTAATTTAATTCTTCCCAAACAATTAAATAATTCTTAATTATTTAATTAAATCAAATCATTCTTCCAAATTTGAATAAATCAAATCAAATTTATTTAAATCCTTTCAATCTTTAAAAATAAAATATAATCAAATATTTTATTTATTCTTCCAAAATCATGCACAACAATTAAATAAATTTATTTATTTAATTTTCTTTCTTATCTTCTAAATTAAATAATACCAAGTATTTAATTATTTCTTCCAATAATATCCTCTCTAAATTTAAATAAATCAAATATTTATTTAACTTGCCTTTTTCTTCTAAATTGAGTTATCTCTAAATATAATTCAATCTTTTTGCACATGCAATTAAATATTCCTAATATTTAATAAAGCAAAATATCTTCTTATTCTCATGCAAATCCCTTCTTCTTGTTTTAAATCACTTAACTGATTATTATATTCTTTTAATTGCTTTAACTCATTCTTCTATTCTTCGAAAATCTTCTCATGCAAAAGAAAGCAAGACACATGTCTTCTCCTTGTTCGTTTCACATTCCTCAACTGTTCTCAACTATTGATCTTCTCATTCTCTCTATACCGTTGATCTCTTCTTTCCCAAGTCTATAAATTCAACCTCATTCTTCCATTTCAATCATCCAAGCTTTAAGTATCGTTACTCTGCAGGAATTACAGTGCACCTTTGGCACCAATTCCTTCACTGCTTGTGATCACACTCATTACTATGCACCACTATCATCGTTGAGAAGCTCCTCTTCATGGCGATATTATCATAGCCATTCCCAATTGACATTCTTGAAGCATAGCAAGGAAGTTCACTCTCTGAGGGCCCTATTTCATATATGCAAGATCGATTGTAATAGGCAATCAATGGAAGCTTCGAATTAAGGAGGTTTGCTTTGTTATTTGTTCATTGTTTATTTGAATCTTTGTTGTTCACCATTTCATTGAGTTTTGGGTATCTTGATATTTGATATTATTGATTATTCATTTGAATCCAATTTTCCCTTAACACCATCAACATACTACTATAGTACCTCATCGTGGGCATCATAAAAACCCACCACATACCGGTACCCTGAAGGAGACCGCGATCCTCGATGGAGATAGTACATATGTGGCTCTGTAGTAATGTCATGATCTGATCACCAGTGTGCTCCCATGCCTCTGGGATGTCTTGTGCATCAAACAGTTTCAAATCGGTACATACTCATCAAAAAATCAATCACTCATCACTATCAAACTAACTGTGCCTTTTACCCTTGGGCCCTTGTCTTTTTTGGACTTGGGCACCCTAGGAAGACCTAGGTGCCCCAAGAGGAGTTGGGCGCCCTAGATGTACTTGGGCACCCTAGATAGGGACCTTTGTCTAGAACACTCTAAAGACACGAAAAACAAGAAAAATTACATAACTATAAAGAATTGATGCAAGAAGTACAGTCTAGAGTCCTACCTCATACTCGACTCACCTATTCACTACTCGGGACCGTAGTGCATCCAACCTCGGGGCCTGATACAGACATTGGGTCAGCATCATAGCTCTATCCTTCTTCTCTTCTCCTCTACAAGTGACAATGACAAACGAATGGTGAAAAAGTGAAAACTGCCTTTACTTATAGTAAATGGATGGGAATTCCTTTTCACTATCTAGGGGCAACAAATGCACATCTGTGATCAAACATCTCTATCTCAAGCTGCCGAACTTGGATTTCCACACTGTTTGTTGCATTGGAATCCTAGTTCTTCCCTTCATCAAACCTAATGCTTTGTGTCTTAGTGTTATTTACAAAAGTAATGCTACCAAAGCATTCTTCATCAAGCTTTCCCTAAAATCTCGGTGTGAAGATTACCACCTTGTTTATCCTTTTCAGACTAAGCAAGCAAAAACAAGGGGGGCATATATCTTCCATGATTTCCACCCTAATCATGTCTCACCATTCATGGCTTTAGCATTTATGACTGAATCATTTGTTTGTTGTTTGCAAGTTGATTTGATTATTTCACCTAACATATCTTTCTCTGTAGGTTGCGGTTTCTAACCTTTGTGATCTTGTTGGATTGCAAATTGGGGGCTTCTATCCTCTACTTGGAAACATTTGACTTCCTCTACAGTATCCTTTTGGGTATCCTTTTTGTGGTTACTATATTTTCTTTCCTTTAGTTGTATATGCACGTAGTGTCATATGGCCACTAAAGTGGGGGCTAGATGTTATGTTGTAAATTGTGCTCCTGCTTGGATTAGCATAATTTCACTAAGTTAGCTCCTACCTTTTAGTGTCCCTCAATCCCTTTCATTATTGGACCTATAGCCCTAATTAATGACTACCTTATCAAGGAGATGTCACATTTTGAAGTATCTAATGTCATAACCTATAAAGAGATGATGGATTCTGGGTATTTAGGACATCCTTAAGCCTAATTTGGAGCAAAACTTGGGGGCTAGACTTGGGCACCTGCGCCCTAGTCTTGCCCTAAATCTCAGGATTCCAAATTTTATTCTGATGTCATCTTATGTTGTGTGTTTTGAGATTCTAAATTCAAATTTTGATTTTCACGCAATGTCGGCATTTTATTTTGATCCATTTCCCTCCTAAGGTTAGGTATTTAAATAGAATTGAAATTCATTTTAACACATGCAACTCACATGCAAGCTTACTACACTAAAATTCTACTACAATTACTATTGAAGGTCTACAAAGTGTTGAAGCTCATTGAAGAATTTGATATTTTCTATCATGGAGATATGTTGCAGAGATTAGGAATCAAGATCTTGAGTCTATCTTGCTCTTCCTAGGGTTTATCAAACCCATTTGTATGATCGGGAGAAGGGTTGAAGCCTCCAGCTTAAGTTTTGGAATCCTATGTGAATACGACTACCTCACCTTCTTGTTCTACAAGTCTTCATTGATATCATCTCCTTGAGGTGAAGTTGTTGTTTCCTTGAGTGAAACATTTGTGGATCTAATCCTTGATGCTTGAGTCATTTAGGATCTTGCATTTGTTTATGCTTACACATTTAGTTTACAAGAACACACATCTGCATACTTTGACATTGGCTATTGTTGAGGTAGAAATACCAAAGATGGGGTTTGACTGAGGCAAACTCTGATATAGCCACAACCATCTTTCTCCTTCTTTTACCTTTGTAGGTCAGATTAGGGAAGATCAAATGGAAAGAAGTGAAGGAGAAGTAGATGTTATAGGTATGGTCATCACAAAAATTGTAATTTTTTCATTGGAAAACTTGCAGGACTTCAGGGCACATGCCCAAGTCTAACAGGACCTAAAAACTGAGATCTGGAATCCTTAATGGAAGTACAAACACCTAGTTCAAACAATTTTTTTGACAGAAAACTTATGGGACTTTGGGGCGGGTGCCCTAGTCTAGCAGGCCTCCAAATTTTAGGTGCACAGTCATTGTTACCTCTTTTTTGCATTTATGTGATCAGTCTATGGGTTATTGCTCCCAAAATCTATCTATTAGTGCATATCTTATAACTAGGGTTTGATCTCTCCTTAGCTAGTTAAGGTTTGTACAACTCTAGTTGAGACATCTTTTTAGGTACAACAAAGTGGAATAGGATACATGTAGCTTATCACTCTCATGGTGATAAAGCTCTGTTCATATTCTGAATGTTGGTGCATGAAAAGAGGGGCTTGACCTAGTTTGCAAATGCTATCATTCTCTCTCTTTGCACCACTAAATAGAAAGAAAATTGTGAAATTAGATTATGTGTTGATATTTTAGATCTGAATTGCGTGTCTCTTAAAGATCACTATCCTCTTCCTTCAATGGATTAGATTCTTCAAACAATGGTAGGAGTAGAAAGATTCTCTTTCTGGATGGATTCTCAATGTACAATCAGATTTGGCTGAAAGAGGAAGATCAACATAAGACTACCTTTACTACCAAATGAGGAACTTTCACTTATGCAAAAGTCCTTTTGACCTTTCAAATGCTAGAGCATCCTTCCAGCACACTATGAATATTGCCTTCAGTAGGCTGATAAATAAAATCATTCTGGTTCATTTGATGATCTCACTGTGTTCACCAAATCAAAAGATGATCATTTCAATCATGTAGAGAAAGTCTTTCAAAGGTGTCAGGAGTTCAGGATATCACTAAATCTAAAGAAATGTGTGTTTGGCATACTACAAGGAAAATTACTTGGAAACGTTATCTCTAAAGAGAGAATCTCTATAGACTCAAACCGAGTCAAGGCCATCATGGATCTACCCTTTCCAATGAATAAGAAGGTTGTGCAGTCTTTCTTAGGAAAGATTAATTTTGTAAATCATTTCATTTCAGACTTTGCAGGATTGGTCAGACCCATCACTTTGATGCTTAAAAAGGACCTAAATTTCAAATGGTCTGCTGAAGGCAAACAAACTTTTTAAAAGATTAAGATGACTATCTTGACAACCCCAGTTCTGGTTAGTCTAGAATTCTCAAGGGATTTCATTATGTATGTGTATGGAGGAGAACACAACATAGCTCTACGGTATTAACTTAGAAGGATGGTACTCAAGTTGAAGAGCATCCAATCACCTTCTTTTCAAGGACCTTGTGAGGATATGAATCAAAGTATAATTTTGTAGAGAAATAGACCTATGCAATGGTGAAAGGCTTGAAGAAATTTTAGCATTTGGTTACTGGAATTAAGATCATAATATTTGTGGCTCATCCAAGTGTCTAAGAATATATTATGGAAGGAGATATCATTGAAGAAAGAGTGAACTAGATCACTAAGATCTTGGAATATGATGTTGAGGTTAAGCCAAATAGACTAGTCAGTGGCAAGGGACTTTGTGAGTATATGGTACAAAGTCTAGATCCTTCACCAAAATCAGAAGAAACTTTAGAAATGACACTAACAAATCAAGGAGAGGATTTAGGTTCATGCATAATTGATATAATGTGTTTCATGGAGATGGGACAATATCCAAGTCAACTTCCCTTTCATAAAAGAAGATTCTACAGGTTACAGGGATCCAATTATTGCTTGATAGATGACATTCTATTCAAATGTAATTTCAATGGCATTTTTCTTAGGTTTGTAGAATAAGAGGAATCTGATAGGATTCTGTATGACTTATACTATGGGGCATCTGGGGGTACTTTTCAACCAAAACTACAGCAACAAAAATAGTTTGTGTAGGATATTATTGGCCAACCCTCTTCTCAGATTGTCATGAAATGGTTAAGAAATGTCAACAATTCCAATTCTATATAGGAAAAATAAGAAGTCTCACCATGCCTCTTAGTACGATCATGGTAGAAGATACATTTACACAATGGGTTATAGATTTCATAGGGATTATTAATCCAATCTCAAGTCTAGGCCACAAATGGATCCTCACAGCAACAGACTATTTCACAAGGTGGAGTGAAGTAGTGCCATTAAAGGAAGCCACATAGAATGTTATCCTTAATATTTTGGAAGAAATTGTCACCAGGTTTGGTCCTCCTAATACAACTATATCTGATAATTCTAAGGCATTTCGTGGTACAAAGATCTCTGAATTCACCCTAAAAAATGGTATTTTCTTGAAAACATCTTCAAATTATTATCCACAGGGAAACAATTTGGCTGAACCAACAAATAAACACTTAATTAGGCTTATTAAAAGAATAGGAGCATATCATCAGAAAGATTGGCATAAGTATTTGAAGATAACATTATGGGTACACTAGTAGAAATATGGCAAATAAATGACCAGGTGACTAAAACTTTTAGTCACGTGACTAAAACTTTTTGCAACACAGCTATAAATGACTAATTTGGTCATTGGGCAAAAAACACAACTAAAGTGGATAATTAAAAAAAATATTTCAAATTGAGGGAGTGGGTTGTATTGTAATATAATATAATAATATATTATATTACAATACAACATAATATAATATATTATAATATAATACGATATAATATAATATAATATATATATTATATATTTTAATATATATATATATATATATTATATAATATTATATTATTATATTTATATTATAATGTATTTAATATTATATAATAATATAATATTATAATATATTTAATATTATATATTATATAATAATATTATATTATAATTTATTCAATATTATTATATTATAAATATAATATTATAATATAATATAATATTATATTTATATTATATTATTAATATTATATTATATTTAATAATATGGGCACCAATTTAATTTTCATTTCATTTTGGTGCTTCTCGTTGAAACCCTAAATAGGAAATGATGGGCAAATTCACCAAAACAGTGCAGCAGAAAAATGATGCTCATCTCCATTGGAGGCGGGGGTTCCAACTCCATTGGCTTTGCTCTCATGGCAAGCAATGTGATCCAGCATGGAGTGTTCTTTGCACAGAGGTTCTTTGCAGCCGTGTATTTTGCATAGAGGTTCTTCGTATGGGGCGAGCACAGAAGCTACCTGATGGCCTATATGGTTAGTAATATAACAATTTACATGTTATTGAGAAAAGGGAGATGGTTGTAGTTTATAAAAGCTGTAGATTCATGCATTGATTGAGTCATACATATTTTAGGACTTCACTTTAGTTATTTGGATGATCCTTCATCTTTTGATGTGGGCATATGGCTAACAATTTGTAGAGAATATATAATCTGGGAGCACGAAGGATTGTTAGCATGGGAGTTGAAGCCATTGGTTGTTGCCCATGTAGATCATAGAAACATACTGGGCTTTCAAAAGCACTCCAGGTTGTTTTTGAATTTTTTTTTAAAAAGGCCCCTTCTCTCTATGTTAACATGCTTGCACACTCAATCCCCTGAGCACACATGCCGACACTCAATACTCAGCTACTAAGCTAACATGTAAATGATGAATCTATTATTTTTGATGTGTTAATCTTATTGCTTAGTTTAATTTTTTATTTTATTTTTTAATATATCAATTTTTATATTTTCTATGTTTGATTTCATATATGTTGCAATTTTCCACAACCATGCACCTGTGAACTAGATTTCAAAAGGCTGCATACATAGTTATGAATCTTGGTAACTAAAGTAAATGCTATTTGTTTTTGCCAATCAGTATTTTTGGACATAGAATCTTACCCCTAGTCTCTAGTGAACAATAGAGCACACAGGGCCACAAGGAGACAAGTTCCCTAGTTGATTGAAGATATTGTAGGCAGGTACACTCATCAACCAAGATTTTCCCTTTATATTGCATATTTATTGAAAAATATATCTATAAGACCTTGCATGAGTTGATTTTGTACAAACATTTGATTGAACCCTATCAAAGCTACACAGTATACATAAATTTTACAGCCAACAAATTCACTGTTTATTTAAGGGTAAAAAGTTTAGGTCATTCATTGGGTCATTGCCGTGCTAGACTCTAATTTGAAGTTGAAATTATTCAAACTTACCCTTGGATTTCAACATTACAGGACTAAATTAAATCTTGCCAATCCACTTACACACAATAGTGGCACATTACACATAATTCCAAAAGTAAGTAGAACAAGACCTTGCAAATCACATGTTAGTGGCATAAAACAGGCACTGCTAATAACCCTGCTTCTATTTCAAATGCTTATAGCTGGAAAAACCCAAGAGCTAGAGGTTTTGCAATTGCAAAGGAAAGTTGGTTTTTTGTTTTTTTGTTTAAATTGAGAATGATCTGGCTCGAAACTTCAATGCTGCCTTAAAATCCCTCTTTGTTTCACAACTAACACCAAATCTGCAAGGCCTCAGCTATGCTTTTTGTAACACACATGGAGTGGCATCCAGCTATTTTCAGAATCCCTCTGTATATGGTACATCATATCTAGATTTATATCATTGAATCCCACATTGCAAAATCAAAAGAATATTATTGGTAATAGATGATAATAGGCTACTTTATTGGTAAGGACTATATTGTAAATTGGTAAATGATATTTTAGTCAGAGACTGGTGATATTTGTATTGGCTAGGGATGATTTGTAACCTATCATGACCGAAATAGTCACATTTTGAATGAGTTTCATTTATTTCCCATTCAAGTTTCTTAAACATGATCGCTTCATGTGTAGCACAGTGGTCCTGTTTTAGATGCTCTTGCATATGCTGAATGGGTGAAGGAAGATGCTTGATTTAAGCACATACTTGTCCAGATGTCACCTTCTTCTACTCATGCTTTTCCAAGATTGAAACTGCGGCATAAATCTTCACTAGTGTAGGCAAGCTATACTTCATTATTTTATCATGTTTCTTTTGCCTTCTTTTGGTTTTATAGATGGCAAGATTAATCAGGTCACAGAAAGACATTTTTTGTGTTTAAATGCCCTAGCTTTAAAATTTTTATACTATGGACTTAAGTCTCTATTGTGATATGTTCATTAAATTATTCCATTGATTTTAAGCATATTGCCAATACTACTCATTTGTCTTTTAATCTCCTAACTTGATTGTTATACGGTAATAACTTTCTAGAAACACCATTCACAAGGTCTAGATTGGAAGGTTAAGATGCAATTGATTTCCATTCTGATTATGGAGGTTAGACTTCATAGGGAACAATCATCAAATGACTCAATATCTTGAGAAAACCTTGGAGTCATTAGAGACAATAGTCATATTTTAATGTGGTAAAGACATTGTAATGTTGATCTAAGAGATAGTCTCACTTTCTGGTCTGATATAACCGTAACATGATAGAATGAGATCTAATGTTAGTCTAATATACAATGTTTGTTAAAGAAAGAAATAGTGAAGGTTGGTAAGCGACCCTTGACTTTTACTAAAGGTGGTGGACAGTTAATGCAGGGGCAAAGCTGTTAAGAATAAGGCATAGCATGAAGCCACAATGATCTTAGACCTACTAAAAACACTATCAAATAAATTACTTATAATCTGTTAGTGATTTTAGGTCTATCAAGAGGGGTTTAGAACATGTTCTATGTACAGGGGTACAATCAATGGTAAGGATGTTGTAACCAAGTGGATGACAAGAGATGTGTCATATGATTCTAAGACCTTGCACAAAAGTATTAAAATATTATAATTCAAGGATATATGGTATGAACCTTTTGATAGGCCTGTGGAAAATATAGTATAAACGCTTGCTTTGTAGGCCTCTCAAAACTCTAGAAGCTTGCGACTGTGATATAACAACTTGTATAACCAACTATAATGAGGTAGTTCTATTCAACATGATCTCATAAAAAGGATTTATCATTGCTACAAGGACTACAAACATCAAAAACTTGTGATGAATAACCTTATGAGATCCTAATAGGAGTATTGTTTGAATGATAATGACTAAGGATGAAGGGACAATGAACAGTGTAATGAGTGTAGTGATCTCATAAGTGCACAAAGACCTATGACACCTATAGAAGATAGTGAACAGGGAGGTTTGTGCATGCTTTAGGACCTACATTTTCATTCTCTTGATGATATGTAGAGAATGAACCTAATAATAGTTGAGAAACTATTCAAAGATATGTGAAGACTGTAAGGTGTTGAAGGATGAAGAACTACATAAGATGGCCATCTCACAGTCTTAAATATGTGTCTAGAGAATTTGAAGGTTTTGAGGACATTATACAAAGATTTAATTGAATTGGAGAATGAAGATATGAGAGTGAATTAGTTTGAAGAGATATAGTTCAAAGGTTGAGGACGTAAGAGAAGTCACCCAGTCAAAACAAGCCTATGCACATACTAACAAATATGATGGAGAATGTAGTGTTTGTCAAATGATGAGTGAGAGATAAAGAAGCTTTAATGACCCTAAGTTGACCTTGAATACACCACATTGTTCTTAGAAGGTTTGATTACTATTTGTAAGTGCATCAAGATGGTGAAATTTGAATGTATGGTCACAAGATGGATCTTTAGAATTCTAAAAAGAAGCAAGATTCTTCTCCATACCCTCCAAGGAGTTTTAAAATTTTCAAAATCATGAAGCACATGTCCTTTAATTTAGCATAATGAGGTTTGAAGATGATGAAGGTAGTTGGGACATTTGAAGGGATGATAAAGAGTAGTTCCCACATTTTGCTAGAATCTAGGAGCTTGAACAAATACATGCAAGAGTGGATAAAGGCGAAAAATGTCAAATATCCCATTCCTCAATACCCAACTACCCACTTCTGCATATATGTTTTGAGAGAAGAACATAAGTCAGAGCATTTTCAGGATCGAAATCAAAAAGCAGCATTGCTGTAAATACTCCTAAGCCTATATTCATATGTGATTTACAGGCACCAAGAAAACACATCCACACAACCACCATAGGTTTAACTGGCATCTTAATGATAAAGTTTAGGTTGTCCTCAAGATAGCTAGCACGGGCAAGAAGGTCAACCATGCACACATAATGATCAACTGTAGAAGTAATGCAACAAGGGTTACTCATGTGATTGAAGTATGTACTGCCCTCATCCACTAAACCTGAATAGTTGCATGCACATAGAACACAAGAAAAGCTTACAATGTTAGGATATGCTCCAGAGTGCTTCATTAATTCAAAGATTTTGAGAGCATCCTTGCAAAATCCATTTTGTGCATATCCTACAATCATGGCATTCCATGAAACCACATTTCTTTGAGGCATTTTGTCAAACAGGTCACGTGCCTTGTCTATACTTCCACATTTTGCATTCATGTCTACCAGAGCATTTCCAACTATAATTTCTGACAAAAACCCCCCTTCCATTATACTTTGATGGATACACATACCCTATTCCAAAGCTCCCATTTTGGCACAGGTAGGGAGAATGCTAGAAAAGGTTGTGGAATTTGGCTTTAGACCTGCCAATTGCATTTGCTTGAAAGTTTCTAAATCCTTTCCAAAAAATCCATTTTGTCCATATCTTGCAATCATGGTATTCCACGAGACCACATTTCTTTTAGGCATTTTTTCAAATAGTTCACGTGCCTTCTCTATGCTTCCACATTTTGTATACATGTCTACCAGGGCAGTTACAACTACAACAAATGACAAAATTCCTCTATCCTTCATGCTTTGATGGATGTCCATACCCTATTACAAAGCTCCCATTTTGGCACAGGCAGGGAGTATGCTGCCAAAGGTTGTCGAATTTGGCTTTACACCTGCTAATTGCATTTGCCTGAAAGTTTCTAAATCCTTTTCAACAAATCCATTTTGTGCATATCCTACAACCATTGCATTCCATGAGATGACATCTCTTTGAGGCATTTTGCCAAATAGTTCAAATGCCTTGTCAATGCTTCCACATTTTGCATACATGTCTACCACAAGGTGCTTGTTGGGCCTTCACGGTGATGCGGGGAACCCCACATCACTGCAAAGGCCCAACAAGCACCTTGTGGTAGACATGTATGCAAAATGCAGAAGCATTGACAAGGCATGTGAACTATTTGGCAGAATGCCTCAAAGAGATGTCATCTCATGGAATGCAATGGTTGTAGGATATGCACAAAATGGATTTGTTGAAAAGGATTTAGAAACTTTTAGGCAAATGCAATTAGCAGGTGTAAAGCCAAATTTGACAACCTTTGACAGCATACTCCCTACCTGTGCCAAAATGGGAGCTTTGGAATAGGGTATGGACATCCATCAAAGCATGAAGGATAGAGGAATTTTGTCATTTGTTGTAGTTGTAACTACCCTGGTAGACATGTATGCCACATCACTATAAAGGCCCAACAAGCACCTTATGATAGACATGTATGCGGTGACCCTGGCATCCTTTATGCTTTGATGGATATCCATACCCTGTTCCAAAGCTCCCATTTTTCCACAGGTGGGGAGGATGCTAGCAAAGGTTGTGGAAGGCCATGTTTTCCTCAAAACCAACTAATGATGCCTGCATGGGATTTGAACTGCCCACCTTTGGGCACTTTGGCTACCTTCCCCTACCTTCTCTGCACTAGGTATCTTCTTCATCTCATCACCAAAACAAGCTCTTCCATGAAGGCCAAATTGGAATCTTTGCCCCAGTCATGAGTGCATGGAGATCCCGCAATCACCCAGACTATCAACATCATCATTATCATGATCAGTAGCAACAACTATTCAATGGTCAAACACTATTCTAAATGATTATGTTGCACTTTCATGGCTACTAATGAGCTACTATCTATAGAGTTAAGACACATATAATTATTACTATATAGTATTATATATTATGATCTCGTAGTGGTTGGTTATATTTTTTCAGACTTTTGATTGTCTCTTCTTTGATGATAATGGAATGTGATTAGAAATGTAAATTGTAGTTCTCTTAAAGATATTTTTATTTGTATTAATTAACTATGGAGTAAAGTAGATATTTGTTGTTAGAACTCTCGTTTATGGGTAAGCTGGTTAGGCACATTGTCTTTCAATGAAACTATCTTACACTTTATGAAGATGAATATTCCTAACATATAATTATTGTTAGGAATATTACTGTTTATATTATTTTTAATAAATTTAAATAATTTTAATATATAACTTGATAAGGAAGATTTAAAATATAATTAAATTAATATTTTGTTTTTACTATTTTAATAATGATTAGATTATATTTTATGGATTAATTGACTTAACTCTTGTGTGTATTTTCATTATTTATTTGGAGTAATATGGAACTATTCAGAAGAAAAGGAGAAAAGAAGGAACTTGAATATAATGAAGGAATAAGAAAGTGGTGAAAATATTTAAACGAGTACGAGGATTAACTTGGATTAATTTGTTTCTTCAAATTGGGTGCAAGCTGGTTTTCTTTGGTTACATGTTACGGTAGTTGTTGCATCTGTCCTTAACCAATTTGGTGGTAGTTGTGCCATATCACTGTATTGTTTAACCATTGTGCTCTATCACTATACTCTATGATATTAGATAAATATTAAAGTTTTTTGTGATGTTAGATAAATATTTTTGAATTTGTCAATTCTATATTTGATATTCTAGTTCACTTGTATCATTGTGGAATTGATCTCCACAAGTGTAGATCTCAACCTTCACGTGGATTTGAATTTGTGTGAATGGATGTAATTTGTATTGATATGTTAATCAAAAATTTTCTCACATCAGTGTCTAATACTTTAATATGTGTTTTTTTGCAGTTTGAGGTTACACCGTTCTTGCTTGCCTCCACGACGAGTGATTCTTTTCTACAAACTTGTTTGCTAAAAGACAATTGCATTGCATCTAAAACTGTTTGGGCTCTTCTGTAAGTTTTGTGAAAATTTTTCAACACTCAGTAATTTATTAAGAATTCAATTCTTGAATTTGAAATTACATTTGCTTTAAAATTTCTAAAGCCTTTCCAACAAATCCATTTTCTGCATATCCTTTAATCATTGCAGTCCATGAGACCACATTTCTTTGAGGCATTTTATCAAATAGTTCACATGCCTTGTCTATGCTTCCACATTTTACATACATGTCTAACAGGGCAGTTGCAACTACAACATATGAAAAAATTCCTCTATCCTTTATGTTTTGATGGATGTCCATACCCTATTCCAAAGCTCCCATTTTGGCATAGGCAGGGAGGATGCTGGCAAAGGTTGTGGAATGTCCATGGGATGACATCTCTTTGAGGCATTGTGTCAAACAGTTCTTGTGCCTTGACTATTATTCCAAATTTTGTATACATTTCTACCAGAGAATTTACAACTATAATATCTTTCAAACATCCCCCTTCCATTATGCTTTGATTTGCTGATAAAGTATGTTTCAGATTTGAATTTTCTATTCAAGTTTCATCTTAACATTGACATGTTTGGAGTTGGGATTGCTAGCTTCCTAAACCTATAATCAATGAAAATTCATAGTTCATAAATTGATTACTAGGAATGGGGGTTGCAAGAATGTTTGTCTAAACCTGATTGTTTATAAATTTGACTTACTCTGTCTAAACAGATCTAAGAAGATTTGTGGAGTCAAGAAGGTAAATATTCTTTCAAAGAACATGTTAAAGTAAGTCACTTATTTGCTTTCTATTATAAAGGGGCAATTCACTTATTGCATTGCTGGGTTTTGTTTGTGTAGACCAAGGCGGGAGATGCAACAAAGAACAAGTAATGCAACAATTAGCAATATCATGCGAGTTTTTATACATTTATTCAAATTTTGAGATGTAAAAGCCCAAGATGAAATATTTATGCTTCATTTTGCACGTAGTTCTTTCATGTTTTAGAGTTGTATAAGCAAAAAATAGAGCATTGTAACTCAATTTTCTTAGTCATAGCACTGAGAAACACACTTGTAACACATTTTTCAAAGCAAAGACATATTTAAGTCTTGTATTTTCTGTAAAAACACATTTTCTCAAAATTTCAGTATTTTGCCTTCTTAATAGTTGTTTCATTATGTGCAAATGAATGATTGATTATGTTTTTTTATGTTTTATGTTTAAACATCAAAAACAATTAAATAAACTACCAATTTCAACTAAATATACTACCAACTAATATAAATTGATGACTAAATGACTAAATATACTACGAAATTACCAAATATACTACCAAATTAATGACTAAATATACTACCAAATTAATGACTAAAATTTGTTTAGTCATAAATTTGGTCATGAGATAAATGACAGGCAATAAACTACCAATGGTCATGTGACTAAATATGTTACCAAATTGATGACTAGATATACTACCAAATTTATGACTAAATATACTACCAAATTTTACTAGCAAATTAATGACAAAAATTTGTTTGGTCATAAATTTGGCCATGAGATAAATGACCAAAAATAAACTACCAATGGTCATGCGACCAAACTACTGATCACATGACCCATTTTTGGTAGTTTTTTAGTCATTTATTTCTATTTTTCTACTAGTGGTAGATCAAATTACTCTGAAACAAATCATCAAGTCATCGCCTTATGAACTTGTATATAGAAAGAGAGCCTCAATGCCAATATCAATTGAAATTCTAACCCTACAACTTATCAAGCAACTTTATAATAAAGAGGATGGAGCAATGCACGCAAGACTTGAAAAATTGTTGGACCTCCAAGAGAAAAGAGAATCAGTGCATGACGTGATGATCAATCACCAATTGATAGTGAAATGATGGTTAGATTAAGGGACTGTAAAACTAGGTCTCAAAGTGGATGATTGGGTTTTGAAATGGGAAGAGAGAGATGACAAACTAGGGAAACATGCAAAATTTGACTCATTGTAGAGATGCCCTTTCAATATTATTGCTTGTAAGCAAAATAATGGATATGAATTAGAGAATGAAACTGGAGAGGTCTTGAAAATCTTGGTCAACAGGATTTTCTTGAGACATTTCAATTGAGTAAGGTTGTCATATCTGTATATAGTTAGCATAGGATGAATTTTATTGAGGTTGTTATTTCCCATGTCTTTTCAAATAAGTGCCATCTCCACAATGTTTTAAGTTTCAATAATATTGGATTGGAGATGCCATGTGTTTGTTCTACATCTAGAGTTTTCTTGGAGTTCCATCTCAGAGAGATAGCTCAACTTCTAGACATGATGGACATTAAATGTTAAAGTCCTTTTTATACCACCATCATCATGAAAATCTCAGAAATCTTTGATGACAACAGGTTAAGACGTGTGAATTTATGTTAGTTTTGAAAAGGCACCACTGTCAAAGTTAGAGCCACAAATTTGTACAAAAGGAGTGACTATATAAATGCATTTCCAACTCTAAATGACCATTAGAAGAAACATAGAACTAAGAATTTTCAAGCAGAAGAGGAAGAGCATTCTGTTATTATAGTCAATTGTTTAAAATTTTCTAGAGGGAGGTTACTTTTTCAGGACAAAAAATGCAGTCACAAAATGGAATCATTGGAATCAACCTATAGAAGCGAGACTCCAAGGAAGATGAGTACTTCAATAGCAAAGACATTTTTTTCCTAACTTCCTCCAGAGTTGAAGAACAACAAGTCATGTGCCTTAGCCCCTACTCAACCAAAACCTAAATTTCCAAATATCAAAGATCTCAGGAAGGGTAAATGTTGGGCAGGATTCAAGGGTAAATGTGAGGATTCAACCCTAGTTTGTGACCCCGTGGACCACATATGTGAGTCTGTACTCACAAAGAATCCCAAGAACCTGAGAGAGGGAGCACATGCAAGGATTCTCAAGAAGGATAAGGAGAGAGAATCAGAGACCTTCGGTATAAAATTATGGAGCTCTAGGTTGGCTCAATTCATGGTCCCTCTAGTACACCCATGTCCTAAATTGGTAGATGCTTGCATGCGTAGTTATGACCAGAGCACCAAGATAGTCACAAGAAGAAACATTATGATAGTTATTGATGTTCATGTTGTAAGGAATATATGTTAAGGATAGAATATGACCCAGCAGCCAACTTTTGTAACCTCACAAAGTTGCAGAAGGTCTAGGAAATAAGGAAAAATCAACTCAATTTTCTCTATATGGAGCATCGCTTGGAGCCAGATAACATAGTGTTTCCAGACCTCCCCATCAAAATATCTAGTTGCACTCGCAATGTGCAAGATACATGCTCCATGTTGTCCTTCATATTCAACCTTGATGATGACATCAATGTGCATGACTTCCAGTTGGCAGCTATTTTTCGTCTCACAATGATCATTGAGAAGCAAGCCTATAAAATGGACTTCTTAGAATTCATAGTTAATAGGCTAAGTTATCAACTGGCTCATTTCGGTCACCAACAATTTTTTTGGTATTCCTCCATTTTTATGCATTTAATGTTATTTCAGAATCCATAATTCTTTCAGCCCCACATGCAACTAGCTAAGATAGATGATTCAATAGATGCACAAAAGATTATTCTTGTCTCAACATGGAATCCTCTAACATTGGTCACTTTTGATTACTATGAGTTTTCAGAATATTTCATGGCCCCAACTCTCATTGATCTTAACCTAGACAATTTCAGGATGAGTGAGAAGCATAAAAGTATATTAGCTATCACTTGTGTACCTTGTGACTAGTTCTTTGGGGTGTAATGCCCCGCCATGCAGCCCTAGAGATAAGTCAACTGAAACAAAAAAAATAGGCAAATTTTTTTTTTTAAAAAATAGAATTAATGATAACAAAATATAACAATAAGTTAACTAACATCTCTAGGGACAACATGACTACATTATTGTAATTAGGTAATGTTCATACACTACTCATTCAAATTATCTTTAAATACATGACTACACTAATTGCTAACATGATCTACTTAATAGTCATGACTTGTACTAAATCCAAATGCACCAAATAAATAAACATATGCATGTTTATTGATGACTACCAAGAAAGTAACAGTAATGAGCTCAACAGGATGATAAGATATCATATTACAAAATTTATTTTAGTAACCTTAAGTCAAAATCAGAGTATATCAATATTCATCAAAATGAAATGTAAAATATAAATGTCTTAGTGAGTTTATATACATTTATACACCTTAACCAATAATGTCAGGTAGCCATCTACTCGCTAAGTGGAAAAGTACCTCCTTAGCTCCAGAGTCCTGCATGGTTTATAGATCTCAAACTACACATCTAAGTAAACATTAGTCCTGCATAGTTATAGATTACACATTACTAATATCCATTGTATGAAATGACAAGCCTAAGGCCCTAAGGGGCCGACCTATTGTCTCGGGGGCTCGTGATTTCCTTTCCTACGTACACGTAGCATAGAGACTTCGCAATTCAGGACTGGATCTTGCAACCATTAGATGGCTTCATATAATGATAATGAACAGTCAAATAAACAAATATTCTTGTCATACAACAAAAGATAGGTCGATAAATTTCCTTAACCCCAACTAGACAACTTCATAACCAGAAACCTTAATTTAGCAATCCACTTTTAAATAGGAGTAGGGTTTTCCACATTCCTTATCAAACTAAGTCGATACCAATCAACTTCTTTTCTAAAGCAACAGAATACATTCTAAATGTCACATTCCATACTGTCTCTACTTTACTAACCACTAACACTAATAATATAAATGGTCTAAACTGCCAAGTTTCTCAATATTTATAAAATTTCACAATATGTAAATAATCTTTCCCAAAATAGAATACAAAATTTGTATTGCAAGTAAATATATATGACATTAGATTTTCTTTTTAATAACTGCAAGCACCTATTTCTCCATCGTTAAGATGAGACCAATATTAGTTTGGTAGTTAAGCATGATATAATCTTAAACATACAAGTGTAAAGAGTTCAAATTCCTTCATAACTGTTAACTATACAAGAAAGTATGACACCATAGTTACTCATAGGTCTATCTTAACATAAATTTAATTTAAGTCTTAGAATAACACAAGAGATCATCAACATTTCTGAATTCCATTGAATTTGTTCTAAATTTCACATGAGTACCCTTGTAATTTTGTGCATCTTACCAACTTACATCCATACTTAGTAATAACGTAAGATTACTAATATCCAATAAAATTACCATTTATCTTAGCAAGATTCATCAAGAGTACTATAAAAGAAAATTTATTCAAATAAGATGCTTAACCTCCTTCTAAACTATTTATCCTTGCATCAGGAAGGTCACCTGAACACTGCCCACTATGAAATTGTCTCCAGTCCTAGGAGAAATTGAAACAAACACTTGCTCTACACTAATGCACCTCCAATTGACCAGACTGTAAAATTTACACACATAGAAAAGGGCATGTGAACTGTTTGATGGGAATACTCCAAGAAGTATAGTCGAGAAGAAGGGTCTAACTGCAAGATCTGTGCAAAATTCATTTGTTGAGTAGGCTTTAGAAACTCCCAATTGAATATATCAGTGAGGTAAAGCCCAAATTCTACACCACAATGTAAGAGCACGACCTTCTTGACATAATACCCCAAGTGCTGACTTCTATCAGATTGCCATGTTTTCAAGAAAGCACAAAATGGAAGCAAGGTACACATCGATAGACAAAGAAGAGCCTAAAGTGGAACCCGTATCCTAAGGTTTAACATCAAGTGCCTAAATGGAGGAGTCAAACTTCTTGGAATTCATTTGATATAGCATGTTCTAAAGGAAACAATATGACTTGAAGTGAAAATTGTCAACAAGATTTGTATGAAGATATAACTCTCCATAAGGACACCACAGTTGGCGGTCTTAGAATAGTAAAAACTGTGACTATCATATAAGGGGATGTGAATCACTTATAGTCATAAAATCTTTCGATTAGCATCATAATTATATCAAAGTCTTGAATAAGTAATTCTAAACAAGGAACTATGAAAACACTAGATATGAGCATACTATAGATGAAACACAACAAAAAATAAATCTTTCTGGCAGCTGAAGATAGCACTCATTTATACTATTTGATTCAGACTAAAATAACTTGAAATATAGTGGTTACCATAATTAACGAATCATACTTTAGAAATTATAACCACAGAATAATAAATCATGTTTCCTTTTTATTCGGTATCAGCATTAACAAGAAATCAACCAACAATATAATTATGAAAATATCCTTCTCAGCTTTCTTCAGTTCATAGATAGAAGGAGATCCTGACAAGGCCAGAAAAATATTCTTACCTAAATCTACATCATAATTATCATGTTTAATCTTAATGATCTCTAAGCTCAAGACTATGCTCGGATGAATTCGAAGGAAATTGCTTAAAACTCACAACAATTCTTTCAGTCTAATAAAGCTACTTTCAGTTGAGAAAACAATATGGCTGGTATGCCGGTGGTCCACACTGGCCAGCACTCTCCTCACCATTGCCAACCTGGTAGCTCTATAGAGAGCATGGTCATACATCGAAAGCCTTGCCATACATCCAGGTAGACAGGAAGGATGAATCACAGGATAAGCACCATATGATTTACTTGCAACTCAAAGACTCGAAACAACTAAGAAACGACTATACTTAAGCCATCTAATATACTTTAGACATTTTTGAGCAACCATGATTGGCAAGTTCGAGGAATACGAAATCACTTAGACTTAGGGGATAATTTAGAATTTTGGTCTGTAGGGATAGAGAGGCTCCAATGCTATGGTAGCTCCTTAATTTAAATTTAGAAATGGATAATACATCAGGCTTATGGTTTTGTCGATGTAGAAACTGAGTAGAAGAACATCATATTCCACTACCTTGCATGACTCAAAGGAAACTATAGCAAATGCAAATGCAATCAATGGGTGGTAGGGAACATCCTCTTAGATATAATAGTTGGATACACTAAGGTAAACATCTATGTAGAAGCAACAGGAGCCTAATTCAAACATAATGATATCATTGTGCATAAAGCCTCAGGTGTAAATATATATATCGATGCTCTTCACCCCATCCCACGGACTCATAACAAATAAACATGCTGGTATGAAATTCTAAAAAAAAAGATCCATAGGTATAGATAACTATAAGTCCACCTGAGTACAAAGAACATACATCTAATTTGGATATTCTAAGTAAACATACAAAGATAGAATGAATTTCTTTTCAGGTATGCAAATAAAGGAATTAAGGAATCCCTAAGTGTTGTAAGCTCCTATCGGGGAAACAAGTTGCATGATTAACAGATATGATCAAAAAGTTTTAAGAAAAGATTTTGCGGTTAACAACATGACTTATAAGTTTGGATGATAGGCAATGAGGCACTCACAACCATGAGATAGCTGCAACACTGTGCTTAGTCAAAATTTCATTGTCATTGCATAGTGATAAAGGCGGCGTTGGTCACAAGGGTTCAAGGTAGATTTCTTTACGAAACACCATCATACTATAGAACTTAACATATGACTAGATTATCTCCGGTATTCATATGATAAAGTGAAGGAAAGGCAGGAATTCAAGAGAAGATCTTACCAGGGACTTGAGCAACCTTGTACAATAGCTTAATAACAGCGTGAGAGTCCAAACTATCATTTCCCCTGTTGCATAGAATATTTTCCCGAATTGGTTCACAGACTGCCCTAACATAATAGCTTTATAAAATTCTCCATGGCCTTCGATAGATTCCATAGAAGACGATCCTTTGTTACCTAATCACACCCCTTTTTACTTCTCTTTTGACCCTATTTCCGCTCTCCTCCCCCCAAGCGCAGTCCAGTCCTTCGCTATTTGAAAAATGGTTCTGACGGCCATGTCTTCCACTCCTTGCCCTCGACTTTTGCATGTTTTCCCACTCCCATGACGAGGCCAAAAATAGAGTATTATTCCAGAGAGTGGAGTGCATTGTTGTAGGATAAATATCTCTTAACGGTTACATGCATACTAGAAATTTGATACTTATTGGTGGAGGAAAATCTACACTATGTGGAGACAACAAGGAAACAACTAGATATACAATCAATTATTTCACCATCCAATCACCCTCAAGCATGATAGGGAACATTACTATGCAAGACAAGACTTAAACATTCTTTTGTCTAGCAAAATGCTCATTCCAACATTATTAGTACCAGAGATTACCTAACCTCATGGTGAACCAGAATACTAGAAAAGCAGAATAAAATTCATCACATACCTGTATAAAATATGCCTCTCTCACATAGAAACTAGAGAATACTATCTCTCTCTCTCTACAAGGAGATTGTCCCTACACGTCTACGATCAGAATGGAGGGGCACTACATCCTCCCCCCCTAAAACTTGGCTTACTCTTGGCAGTCACAAACTATGGTGGAAACACAACACATTAGTATTGCAATTTCTACTACCAGCATCACAGTTGATTCATTACATCAAAATAATATACAATAGTTGTGCCTATGAAAGTAATTCCTCTCATAGGTATATATACTTACATAGTCTATTTCAAACATGACCTGTCTATTTTGTTTTCAATGTCACAATACTAACACAATCATACTTGTAATTCCAAAATGATTCCCTATTACATAACCACTCAAAATTCATACAAATTAACTTTAACACCCCTTAGTTTCTTTCTGAACAACAAAACATTGCACCCTTTTTGTCCTAACTAGTCCCTCTTAATCCCACTTAGCAAATTTCCTCAAAACAAGGTATATAAAGGTATTCCATTTTCAAATGCATTACCATTTCATTTTATTTACCCTTAAATTACAATTCCTCTTCCAATACACTATTTGAGCACTAAATACTTCAGAATGTTACATTTCCATAACTCACAATATAATTATACCCACAAGGCACACTAAATATCCATCATTTACAACAAGACATTCCACTTTAATTATTTTACAACATTAAATTTCATAACATATTCAACATAAGATCATGCTTTTTCACCTTTTTGAAGCATACAACACAATTTATCATACCTTCTTCACATACACACAAATTCACATTACCAAAAATCACATCACAAGGCTACACAAGGGTCCATATGGATACTAGAAAACAATATACTAATCCATGATACATAATCCATGAGCCAAGAGCCAAATCCATCTCACATAATCCATACCTCACACTTAGTGTCTTGTTGGTGCTAGGTCACACTCACAGGGTGAGACCATCCAATCAAGCCATAATGATCTCTCTCTTGTGGTATAAGGTGGTTAGCCCCTAAGAGATAGTCATCTCACATAGGTGGGTAGTGGTTTCTATTTGTATAATAGCCTCACATACCCCCATCCTCAAGGTTCCCTGTATCTGCTTCCTCACATACACTCACCAAGTTCACCTCATTTGTCCTTGGAGAGGAATCACAATACGATACATGGCTGACATCGAAAACAATAAGGATAAACTAGTTTATCCACCAAAGTCATAAGGAAATATTAAATAAAAATTCAATTTCAACAATAAAACAAGAAATGCACATAATTTTCAACACTAAATCAAATATAACCACGGGCTACAAGAAAATAAGATAACAAGGTGTGGCTAAACCATCATAATCAAATATAATACAAAGTGTCGACCTTCATGATCAATAGAAAATCATTAATAACTATAACTTGAAGTTCATAATCTTCAAAATTGCACTGTACAACACTGTGTGACTAGATACTAGCCACCCAACGAGGAAGGAGGGAAGAATGTCAGGCTATAGCAGTAGCCCTCATGTGGTGCGGAGTGAGCATATCATCCACATGGCTCAGAGTGTACTCCTTGGCTACACCCTACATCACGTGGTCACGCGGCATGGACTAACCAAGTGGCCCGCACACTCCTTGGTTGCCCGCATGGAACATGCACATCAACCACATCTCGCATCGAATCTCAACGTGGCATGGTCATACACTAGCTGAAGAAGGCACGTACTAGCTGTATGCCGCATGGTAGTGTGTCTGTGGCTCCGCAGAAGTAGGCATGCGTAGAACACACCCTGCATAGAGACACCTCATGGAAAAGGCACACGCAGGTACTTGCTGTAGATAGAGGTATACATGGCTAGGACCTACCCATATGCTAATCGACCCAACACTGTCGAAAGAAAACATGAGTATCCCTCTACAAGTGTGCGAGGCCCCATTACACTCACCACACAAGTAGGCTATAACACAATCTCATAGTGCACCTTCACGTGTCTAAGCACATGGCATCGTGTCCTCGAGCCAAGACCACGACCATGAGCAACATGACATCCTCACCAACACTATGTCGGAACATCAGTGGGGTATGGCATCATACCTATTACATTGTGTCGAAACATGTGCAGATACGGGATCTGTCTCAGCATGGGTAACAAATCTCCCTCCACATGCTGGATCTCAAAATATACACGGGGCACATGGTCTCACTTGGGTTATCCATGTAGGTCCTAGATCCCGGGCCTCAAGTGACAACTCATTTCATCACATAGTTCAAGTTGGGTTGTCCATTCAGGTCCTAGACCCCGGCCCCCAACTGACAACTCATGTGGCATATCATACCTTTGCTGAAGACAAGGTAAATGATCCTCCAAGAAATACCATCCAGATGCTCAGAAACTGTGGGGATTAGGCTAACACATATGAATCAAGTACCTTGATCCATCATAAGGGGAAGTAGTGAGTATGTTTCCTTAGGTTCGGTTGAGCAAGGGACCGCTCTGCATCGTCATAAGCGTACACTGCACACTTTGCACAAGGAACTTTGTGGCTACTACTACCCCTTCATAGACTGAGGGACTAGAGAACCAAAAGAAGAGAATCTATGAATCTAACTCTTGGCTACTCTTTTATATATATATTTTTCAACCACACCAGGGTTGGCTCTCAATCAAGTAACAAACATACAAACACACATTATGGTATGGTTAATCCCATACCAAAAATACACACATTCCCAATGGATGGGTAGCCAATATCACCATCCTATGGGCACACAAAGCATGTATGGGGTATTCACAACACTCAACCAATGCACAGTTACTAGTTTTTCCTACACAATTTCATTACTATCATAAGTACATTTATTTCCATAACCAATGTGATTCCCTTTGCAAAATCATAGGTACGTTTAGTTCCATAACCAATGCGATTCGCTTTGCAAAATCATAACATTACTTGCTATCCCTTCCTTTATCCAGTTTTCTTGCACTCTACTTTTCTACATATCGCGCAAAGTTGAAACTCAATATCATGATCATCTATCTAATACAAGCTAGGTGTTTAGATTAGGACATGTATCCAACACAAGAGTCCCTATCACATGCACAAGAAGAATTACTTACAACTAGACATGGCGACAACATTAACCAGAGATCCTAGTGCTGAAAAGCTGGCTCTGATACCAAATGTAATGCCCCGCCATGTAGCCCTAGAGATAAGTCAACTGAAACAAAAAAATAGACATAATTTCTTCTTTTTTTTTTTAAAAAAAAAGAGAATTAATGATAACAAAATATAACAAGTTAACTAACATCTCTATGGACAACATGACTATATTATTGTAATTAGGTAATGATCATACACTACTCATTCAAATTATCTTTAAATACATGGCTACATCACTAATTGCTAACATGTTCTACTTAACAGTCATGACTTGTACTAAATCCAAATGTACCAAATAAATACACACATGCACATTTATTAATGACTACCAAGAAAGTAACAGTAATGAGCTCAACAGGATGATAAGATATCATATTACAAAATTTATTTTAGTAACCTTAAGTCAAAATCAGAGTATATCAATATTCATCAAAATGAAATGTAAAATGGGTGTGTGCAAGAAGTTGTGTCCACTTATTGGCCAAAAAGTGGAAGTGTTTTCCCTGATTTTCAGAATTTGTCACATTTGACCTAAAAATTTGAAGCACTTAATGGTGGAATCTTGGAAAAAGTCACTAAATATGAAATGTAGTACTCAGAATCTAGTTTCCAAATATGTAATTTTTTTCAATACCCAGATGATAGAAAGTGATTTTGAATAGGTGTTTCTAAAAACCACTGTTTAAAAGTCACTTTTTTTTTACTATACCATGTACGTGTACGTCATCCATATTTTGACCTAAATAATCATATTTTTCAAAATCCTTTTGGGAAAAGATTTGTAACTCACTGAAGCACGTTTTTCATATTTTTTTGTAATTTTTTATTGAATATATTTTTTTTCATTAATTTTTTATTGGCCATTTTTGGTCTTTTAAAAAATCATCGTGTACGTCACGCATAAGATGACCTAAACTTAACATTTTTTGAAATTTTTTTTTTTAAATTGAAAAGAATTGTCTAAAGTACGTTTTCCTACAATTTTTTTTACAAAAAAATATGTTAATAAAAAGTTATTAAAATACTAAAAAACCCTAATAATTCAAGTTTATGGACCTATTTCATCAGAAATTGATTAAAAAATAGAAAAAATAATCCAATTGTAAAAAAAATTACATATTTAGAATCTACACTGTCTCATCTATAATGGGTTTTAATTTCGTCAAAATATTCTGCAAAATAGACCTTCAGATATATGCCCAAAGTCACTATTTTGTTGTGACATTGACAGGACCTTCAAGTTGCAGGTCAAACCTGGTCCAGAGGTCAGGTTCGGGTCCCCAAAGCATTTCCCGAACCGGGTTACAAAGCAAAACCTGAGCTTAAAATTCAAATTTTAAATAACGGGATCCCGTTTTAAAACGGGATCCCGTTTCATAAAAGGTTAATATTTTAACCTTTATAAAACGGGATCCCGTTTTATAAAGGTTAAAATATTAACCTTTTATGAAACTCAAAACGGGATCCCGTTTCTTGAAAATGGGATCCCGCTTTTGGCTCGGGATTCTGAAGCAAAACGGGATCCCGTTTTTAAAAAGCGGGATCCCGTTTTGGTTAACCCGATTTCGGATTTTTTTCGAACTCCGAAACTTCCACCTTAAGTGCACACAACTTCTTGCATTTACCCAAATATAAATGTCTCAGTGAGTTTATATACATTTATATACCTTAACTAATAATGTCAGGTAGCCATCTATTCGCTAAGTGGAAAAGTACCTCCTTAGCTCTAGAGTCCTGCATGGATTATAGATCTCAAACTGCACATCTAAGTAAATATTAGTCCTGCATAGTTATAGATTACACATTACCAATATGCATTGTATGAAATGACAAGCCTAAGGCCCTAAGGGACCAACCTAATGTCTCGGGGGCTCATGATGGCCTTGCCTATGTAGGCATAGCATAGAGACTTCGTAGTTCGGGACTGGATCTTGCAACCATTAGATGGCTTCATATAATGATAATGAATAGTCAAATAAACATATATTCTTGTCATACAACAAAAGATAGGTCGATAAATTTCCTTAACCCCAACCAGACAACTTCATAACCAGAAACCTTAATTTCGCAATCCACTTTTAAATAAGAGTAGGGTTTTCCACATTCCTTATCAAACTAAGTTGATACCAATCAACTTCTTTTCTAAAGAAATGGAATACATTCTAAACGTCACATTCCATACTGTCTCTACTAAAGCTAACCACTAACACTAATAATATAAATGGTCTAAACTGCCAAGTTTTTCAATATTTATAAAATTTCACAATATGTAAATAATCTTTCCCGAAATAGAATACAAAATTTCTTTTGCAAGTAAATATATATGACATTAGATTTTCTTTCTAATAACTGCAAGTACCTATTTCTCCATCATTAAGATGAGACCAATATTAGTTTGGTAGTTAGGCATAATATAATCTTAAACATACAAGTGTAAAGAGTTCAAATTCCTTCATAACTGTTAACTATACCAGAAAGCATGACACCAGAGTTACTCATAGGTCTATCTTAACATAAATTTAATTTAATTCTCAAAATGACACAAGAGATCATCAACATTTGTGAATTCCATTGAATTTGTTCTAAATTTCACATGAGTACCCTTGTAATTTTCTACATCTTAATGACTTACATCCATACTTAGTAATAACGTAAGATTACTAATATCTAATAAAATTACCATATATCTTAGCAAGATTCATCAAGAGTACTATAAAAGAAAATTTATTCAAATAAGATGCTTAACCTCCTTCTCAACTATTTATCCTTGCATTAGGAAGGTCATCTAAACACTGCCCACTATGAAATTGTCTCCAGCCCTAGGAGAAATTGAAACAAACACTTACTCTACAATAATGCACCTCCAATTGACCAGACCATAAAACTTACACACAGAAAAGGGCACGTGAACTGTTTGATGGGAATACTCCAAGAAGTATAGTCTCGAAGAAGGGTCTAACTGTAGGATCTGCGCAAAATACATTTGTTGAGTAGGCTTTAGAAACTCCCAACTGAATATATTAGCGAGGTAAAGCCCAAATTCTGCACCACAATGTAAGAGCACAACCTTCTTGACATAATACCCCAAGTGCTGACTTCTATCGGATTGCCATGTTTTCAAGAAAGCACAAAATGGAAGCAAGGTACACATCGATAGACAAAGAAGAGCCTAAAGTGGAACCTGTATCCTAAAGTTTCACATCAAGTGCCTAAACGAAGGATTCAAACTTCTTGGAAGTCATTTGATATAGCATGTTTTGAAGGAAATAATACGACTTGAAGTGAAAATTGTCAACAAGATTTGTATGAAGATATAACTCTCCATAAGGACACCACAGTTGGCGGTCTTAGAACAGTAAAAACTGTGACTATCATTTAAGGGGATGTGAATCACTTATAGTCATAAAATCTTTCTATTAGCATCATAATTATATCAAAGTCTTGAACAAGTAATTCTAAACAAGGAACTATGAAAACACTGGATTATGAGCATACTATAGATGACACACAACAAAAAAATAATCTTTCTGCTAGCTGAAGACAGCACTCATTTATACTATTTGATTCAGACTAAAACAACCTGAAATATAGTGGTTATCATAATTAACGAATCATACTTTAACAATTATAACCGTAGAATAATAAATCACGTTTCCTTTTTATCTGGCATGAGCATTAACAAGAAATCAACTAACAATATAATTATGAAAATCTCCTTCTTAGCTTTCTTTAGTTCATAAATAGAAGGAGATCCTGACAAGGCTAGAAAAAAATTCTTACCTAAATCTACATCATATTTATCATGTTTAATCTTAATGATCTCTAAGATCAAGACTATGCTCGAGCGAATTCGAAGGAAATCGCTTAAAACTCACAACAATTCTTTTGGTCTAATAAACCTACTCTCAGTTGAGAAAACAATATGGACGGTATGTCGGTGATCCACACTGGCCAGCGCTCTCCCCGCCATTGCCAACATGGTAGCTCTATAGAGAGCATGGTCATACATCAAGAGCCTTGCCATACATCTGGGTAGACATGAAGGATGAATCACAGGATAAGCACCTTACGATTTACTTGCAACTCAAAGACTCAAAACAACTAAGAAACGACTATACTTAAGCCTTCTAAAATACTTTAGACAGTTTCAGGCAACCGTGATCAGCAAGTTCGAGGAATACGAAATCACTTAGACTCAGGGGATAATTTAGAATTTTGGTCTGTAGGGATAGAGAGGCTCCAATCCTGTGGTAGCTCCTTAATTTAAATTTAGAAACAGATAATACATTAGACTTATGGTTTTGTTGATGTAGAAACTGAGTAGAAGAACATCATATTCCACTACCTTGCATGATTCAAAGGAAACTATAGCAAATGCAAATGCAATCAATGGTGGTAGGGAACATCCTCTCAGATATAATAGTTGGATACGCTAAGGTAAACATCTATGTAGAAGCAACAGGAGCCTAATTCAAAAATAATGATATCATTGTGCATAAAGCCTTAGGTGTAAATATATATCGATGCTCTTCACCCCATCCCGCGGACTCATAACAAATAAACATGCTGGTATGAAATTCTAAAAAAAAAGATCCATAGGTATAGATAACTATAAGTCCACCTGAGTATAAAGAACATACTTATAATTTGGATATTCTAAGTAAACATAGAAAAATAGAATGAATTTCTTTTTAGGTATGCAAATAAAGGAATTAAGGAATCCCTAAGTGTTGTAAGCTCTAGTCAGGGAAACAAGTCGCATGATTAACAGATATGATTTAAATGGTTTAAAAAAAGATTTTACAATTAACAACATGACTTATAAGTTTGGATGCCAGGCAATGAGGCGCTCACAACCATGAGATAGCTGCAACACTGTGCTTAGTCAAAATTTTATTGTCATTGCAAAGTGATAAAGGCGGCGCTGATCACAAGGGTTCAAGGTAGATTTCTTTATGAAACACCATCATACTATAGAACTTAACATATGACTAGATTATCTCCAGTATTCATATGATAAAGTGAAGGAAAGATGCGTATTCAAGAGAAGATCTTACCAGGCACTTGAGCAACCTTGTACAATAGCTTAATAACAGTGTGAGAGTGCAAACTGTGATTTCCCCTGCTGCATGGAATATTTTCCCGAATTGATTCATAGACTTCCCTAACATAATATCTTTATAAAATGCTCCATGGCCTTCGGTAGATTCCACAGAAGATGATCCTTTTGTTACCTAATCACACTCCTCTTCACTTCTCTTTCGACCCTATTTCCGCTGTCCTTGCCCCAAGCATAGTCCAATCCTTCACTATTTGAAAAATGGTTCTGATGGCCACTTCTTCCACTCCTTGCTCTCAACTATTGCATGTTTTCCCACTCCCATGACGAGGCCAAAAATAGAGTATTATTCTAGAGAGTGGAGTGCATTGCTGTAGGATAAATATCTCTTAATGGTTACATGCATACTAGAAATTTGATAATTATTGGTGGAGGAAAATCCACACTATGTGCAGACAGCAAGGAAACAACTAGATATACAATCAATTATTTTACCATCCAATCACCGTCAAGCATGATAGGGAACATTAATATTTAAGACAAGACTTAAACATTCTTTTGTCTAACAAAATGCTCATTCCAACATTATTAGTACCAGAGATTACCTAACCTCGTGGTGTACCAGAATACTAGAAAAGAGGAATAAAATGCATCACATACCCATATAAAATATGCCTCTCTCACATAGAAACTAGAGAATGCTATCTCTCTCTCTACAAGGAGATTGTCCCTGCACGTCCACGATCAGAATGGAGGGGTACTACATCCTCCCCCCTAAAACTTGACTTACTCCTAGAAGTCACAAACTATGGTGGAAACACAACACATTATTACTGCAATTTCTACTACCAGCATCACAGTTGATTCATTACATCAAAATAATATACAATAGTTGTGCCTATGACAGTAATTCCTCTCATAGGGATATATACTTATGTAGCCTATTTCAAACATGACCTGTCCTTTTTGTTTTCAATGACACAATACTAAAACAATCATACTTGTAATTCCAAAATGATTCCCTAGTACATAACCACTCAAAATTCATACAAATTAGAATTAACACCCCTTAGTTTCTTTCTAAACAATAAAATATTGTACCCTTTTAGTCCTAACTAGTCCCTCTTAATCCCACTTAGCAGATTTCCTCACAACAGGGCATATAAAGTTATTCCATTTTCAAATGCATTACCATTTCATTTTCTTTACCCTTAAATTACAATTCCTCTTCCAATACACTATTTGAGCAGTCAATACTTTAGAATGTTACATTTCCATAACTCACAATATAATTATACCCACAAGGCACACTAAATATCCATCATTTACAACAAGACATTCCACTTTAATTATTTTATAGCATTAAATTTCATAACATATTCAACATAAGATCATGCTTTTTCACCATTTTGAAGCATACAACACAATTTATCATACCTTCTTCACATACACACAAATTCACATTACCAGAAATTACATCACAAGGATATACAAGGGTCCATCTGGATACTGGAAAATAGTATACTAATCCATGATACATAATCCATGAGCCAAGAGCCAAATCTATCTCACATAATCCAAACCTCACACTTAGTGTGTTGTTGGTGCTAGGTCACACTCATAGGGTGAGACCATCCAATCAAGCCATAATGACCTCTCTCTTGTGGTATAAGGTGGTTAGCCCACAAGAGATAGTCATCTCACATAGGTGGGTAGTGGTTTCTAGCTGTATAACAACCTCACATACCCCCATCCTCAAGGTTCCATGCGTCTACTTCCTTCCATACACTCACCAAGTTTGCCTCATGCGTCCTTGGAGAGGAATCACAATACGAGACATGGCCGACATTGAAAACTTTAAGGATAAACTAGTTTAGCCACCAAAGTCATAAGGAAAGATTAAATAAAAATTCAATTTCAACAATAAAATAAGAAATGCGTGCAATTTTCAACACTAAATCAAATTTAACCGCGGGCTACTAGCAAATAAGATCACAAGGTGTGGGTAAACCATCATAATCAAATATAATACAAAGTGTCGACCTTCACAATCAATAGAAAATCATCAATAACTGTAACTTGAAGTTCATAATCTTCAAAATTACATTGTACAACACTGTGTGACTAGATACTAGCCACCAAATGAGGAAGGAGGGAACATCTTCAGGCTAGCAGTAGCCCTCATGTGGTGCAGAGTTAGTAGGTCATCCACATGGCTCAGAGTGTACTCCTTGGCTACACCCTATATTACATCATCATGCGGCATGGACTAACCAAGTGGCCCACACACTCCTTGGATGCCTGCATGGAACGTGCACCTTGGCCATATCCAGCATCACATCTCAGCGCGGCATGGTCATTCGCTAGTCAGAGAAGGCATGTACTAGCCATATGCCGCATGGCAGTGTGTTTGTGGCTCCACGGAAGTAGGCATGTGCAAAACACACCCTGCATAGCGACACCTCGTGGAAAAGGCACACATATGTACTCACCGTACCTAGAGGTATACATGGCTAGTACCTACCCATATGCTAACTGACCCAACACTCTCGAAAGCAAACATGAGTATCCCTCTACAAGTGTGCGAGGCCCCATTATGCTCATCACACAAGTAGGCTATAACACAATCTCATAGTGCACCTTCACGTGTCTAAGCACATGGCATTGTGTTCTTGAGCCTAGCACACTACCATTAGCAACACGACATCATCACCAGCATTGTGTCCAAACGTCAGTGGGGTGTGGCATCGTACCTATTGCATCCTGTCAGAACATGTGTAGATACGGGATCTATCTTAGCATGGGTAACAAATCTCCCTCCACATGCTGGATCTCAAAATATACATGGGGCACATGGTCTCACTTGGGTTATCCATGCAAGTCCTAGACCCCCGCCCCCAAGTGACGACTCATTTCATCACATAGTTCCAACTAGGTTGTCCATGTAGGTCCTAAACCCCAGCCCCCAACTGACAACTCATGTGGCATATCATACCTTTTGTGAAGACAAGGTAAATGATCCTCCAAGAAATACCATCCAGATGCTCAAAAACTGTGAGGATTAGGCTAACACATATGAATCAATTACCTTGATCCATCATAAGGGGAAGTAGTGAGTATGTTTCCTCAGGTTCGGTTGAGTGAGGGACCGCTTTGTGCCATCATAAGCGTACGCTACACACTCTGCCCAAGGAACTTTGTGGCTGCTACCACCCCTTCACAGATTGAGGAACTAGTGAACCAAAAGAAGAGAATCTATGAATCTAACTCTTGGCTACTCTTTTATATATATATTTTTCAACCACACCAGGGTTGGCCCTCAATCGAGTAACAAACATACAAACACACGTTATGGTATGGTTAATCCCATACAAAAAATACACACATTCCCAATGGATAGGTACCCAGTATCACCATCCTATGGGCACACAAAGCATGTACGAGGTATTCACAACACTCAACCAATGCATAGTTATTGGTTTTTCCTACACATTTTCATTACTATCATAAGTACTTTTATTTCAATAACCAATGTGATTCACTTTGTAAAATCATAAGTACGTTAATTTCCATAACCAATGTGATTCTCTTTGCAAAATCATAACATTACTTGCTATCCCTTCCTTTATCCAGTTTTCTTCCACTCTACTTTTCTACATATCGCACAAAGCTGAAACTCAATATCATGATCATCTATCTAATATAAGCTAGGTGTTTAGATTAGGACATGTATCCAACACAAGAGTCCCTATCACATGCACAAAAAGAATTACTTATAACTAGATGTGGTGACAACATTAACCAGAGATCCTAGTGCTAAAAACTTGGCTCTGATATCAAATGTAATGCCCTACCATGCAGCCTTAGAGATAAGTCAACTAAAACAAAAAAAAAATAGGCAGAATTTTTTTTTTTTAAATAGAGTTAATGATAACAAAATATAACAAGTTAGCTAACATCTCTAGGGACAACATGACTGCATTATTGTAATTAGGTAATGTTCATAAACTAGACATTCAAATTATCTTTAAATACATGACTACATCACTAATTGCTAACATGATCTACTTAACAGTCATGACTTGTACTAAATCCAAATGCACCAAATAAATACACACATGCATGTTTATTAATGACTACTAAGAAAGTAACAGTAATGAGCTCAACAGGATGATAAGATATCATATTACAAAATTTATTTTAGTAACCTTAAGTCAAAATCAGAGTATATCAATATTCATCGAAATGAAATGTAAAATATAAATGTCTCAATGAGTTTATATACATTTATACACCTTAACCAATAATGTTAGGTAGCCATCTATTTACTAAGTGGAAAAGTACCTCCTTAGCTCCAGAGTCCTGCATGGCTTATAGAACTCAAACTGCACTTCTAAGTAAACATTAGTCATGCATAGTTATAGATTAGACATTACCAATATCCATTGTATGAAATGACAAGCCTAAGGCCCTAAGGCACTGACCTAATGTCTCGGGGGCTCGTGATGGCCTTGCCTACATACGTGTAATGCAGAGACTTTGTAGTTCGGGACTGGATCTTGCACCCATTAGATTGCTTCATATAATGATAATGAACAGTCAAATAAACAACTAGAAAACTTCATAACCAGAAACCTTAATTTAGCAATCCACTTTTACATAAGAGTAGGGTTTTCCACATTCCTTATCAAACTAATTCGATACCAATCAACTTCTTTTCTAAAGTAACAGAATACATTCTAAACGTCACATTCCATACTGTCTCTACTAAAGCTAACCACTAACACTAATAATATAAATGGTCTAAACTGCCAAGTTTTTCAATATTTATAAAATTTCACAATATGTAAATAATCTTTCCTGAAATAGAATACAAAATTTATTTTGCAAGTAAATATATATGACATTAGATTTTCTTTTTAATAACTTCAAGTACCTATTTCTCCATCATTAAGATGAGACCAATATTAGTTTGGTAGTTAAGCATAATATAATCTTAAACATACAAGTGTAAAGAGTTCAAATTCCTTCATAACTATTAACTATACAAGAAAGTATAACACCATAGTTAGTCATAGGTCTATCTTAACATAAATTTAATTTAAGTCTCAAAATGACACAAGAGATCATCAACATTTGTTAATTCCATTGAATTTGTTCTAAATTTGACATGAGTACCCTTGTAATTTTCTGCATCTTAACGACTTACATCCATACTTAGTAATAACGTAAGATTACTAATATCCAATAAAATTACCATATATCTTAGCAAGATTCATAAAGAGTACTATAAAAGAAAATTTATTCAAATAAGATTCTTAACCTCCTTCTAAATTATTTATCCTTGCATCAGGAAGGTCACCTGACACTGCCCACTATGAAATTGTCTCCAGCCCTAGGAAAAATTGAAACAAACACTTGCTCTACACTAATGCACCTCCAATTGACCAGACCGTAAAACTTACACACGCAGAAAAGGGCACGTGAACTGTTTGATGGGAATACTCCAAGAAGTATAGTCTAGAAGAAGGGTCTAACTGCAGGATCTGCACAAAATTCATTTGTTGAGTAGGCTTTAGAAACTCGCAACTGAATATATTAGTGAGGTAAAGCCCAAATTCTGCACCATAATGTAAGAGCATGACCTTCTTGACATAATACCCCAAGTGCTGACTTCTATCGGATTGCCATGTTTTCAAGAAAGCACAAAATGGAAGCAAGGTACACATTGATAGACAAAGGAGAGCCTAAAGTGGAACCCGTATCCTAAAGTTTCACATCAAGTGCCTAAATGGAGGAGTCAAACTTCTTGGAAGTCATTTGATATATCATGTTTTGAAGGAAACAATACGACTTGAAGTGAAAATTGTTAACAAGATTTGTATGAAGATATAACTCTCCATAAGGACACCACAGTTGGCGGTCTTAGAACAGTAAAAACTGTGACTATCATATAGGGGGAAGTGAATCACTTACAGTCATAAAATCTTTCTATTAGCATCATAATTATATCGAAGTCTTGAACAAATAATTCTAAAGAAGGAACTATGAAAACACTAGATTATGAGCATACTATAGATGACACAGAACAAAAAAATAATCTTTCTACCAGCTGAAGATAGCACTCATTTATACTATTTGATTCAGACTAAAACAATCTAAAATATAGTGGTTACCATAATTAATGAATCATACTTTAGCAATTATAACCAGAGAATAATAAATCACATTTCTTTTTTATCCGGCATGAGCATTAACAAGAAATTAACCAACAATATAATTATGACAATCTGCTTGTCAACTTTCTTCAGTTCATAAATAGAAGGAGATCCTGACAAGGGCAAAAAAATATTCTTACCTAAATCTACATCATAATTATCATGTTTAATCTTAATGATCTCTAAGCTCAAGACTATGCTCAGGCAAATTCAAAGAAAATCGCTTAAAAATCATAACAATTCTTTCGGTCTAATAAAGCTACCCTCAGTTGAGAAAACAATATGGCCGGTATGTCGGTGGTCCACACTGGCCAATGCTCTCCCCGACATTGCCAACCTGGTAGCTCTATAGAGAGCATGGTCATACATCAAGAGGCTTGCCATACATCTGGGTAGACAAGAAGGATGAATCACATGATAAGCACCATTTGATTTACTTGCAACTCAACGACTCAAAATAACTAAGAAACGACTATACTTAAGCCATCTAATATACTTTAGACAGTTTCAGGCAACCATGATCGACAAGTTTGAGGAATACAAAATAGCTTAGACTTAGGGAATAATTTAGAATTTTAGTCTGTAGGGATAGAGAGGCTCCAATGTTGTGGTAGCTCCTTAATTTAAATTTAGAAATGGATAATACATCAGACTTATGGTTTTGTCGATGTAGAAACTGAGTAGAAGAACATCATATTCCATTACCTTGCATGATTCAAAGGAAACTATAGCAAATGCAAATGCAATCAACAAGTGGTAGGGAACATCCTCTCAAATATAATAGTTGGATATGCTTAGGTAAACATCTATGTAGAAGCAACAAGAGCCTAATTCAAATATAATGATATCATTGTGCATAAAGCCTCAGGTGTAAATATATATATCGATGCTCTTTACCCCATCCCACAAACTCATAACAAATAAACATGCTGGTATGAAATTCTAAAAAAAATGATCCATAGGTATAGATAACTGTAAGTCCGCCTGAGTACAAAGAACATACTTCTAATTTCGATATTCTAAGTAAACATACAAAGATAGAATGAATTGCTTTTCAGGTACACAAATAAAGGAGTTAAGGAATCCCTGAGTGTTGTAAGCTCCAGTCCAGGAAACAATTCGTATGGTTAACATATATGATCAAAATGGTTTAAGCAAAGATTTTGCAGTTAACAACATGACTTATAAGTTTGGATGCTAGGCAATGAGGTGCTCACAACCATGAGATAGCTGCAACATTGTGCTTAGTCAAAATTTCATTGTCATTGCAAAGTGATAAAGGCGGCACTGATCACAAGGGTTCAAGGTAGATTTCTTTAGAAAACACCATCATACTATAGAACTTACCATATGACTAGATTATCTCTGGTATTCATATGATAAAGTGAAGGAAAGGTGGGAATTCAAGAGAAGATCTTACCAGGCACTTGAGCAACCTTGTACAATAGCTTAATAACAGCATGAGAGTCCAAACTGTGATTTCCCCTACTGCATGGAATATTTTCCCAAATTGGTTCACAGACTACCCTAACATAATATCTTTATAAAATGCTCCATGGCCTTCAATAGATTGCACAGAAGATGATCCTTTTGTTACCTAGTCACACTCCTCTTCACTTCTCTTTCAACCTTGTTTCCACTCTCCTTGCCCCAAGCGCAGTCCAATCCTTCGGTATTTGAAAAATGGTTCTGACGGCCACTTCTTCCACTCCTTGCCTTCAAATTTTCCATGTTTTCCCACTCGCATGACGAGGCCAAAAATAGAGTTTTATTGCAGAGAGTGCAATGCATTGTTATAGGATAAATATGTCTTAACAATTACATGCATACTAGAAATTTGATACTTATTGGTGGAGGAAAATCCACACTATGTGGAGACAGCAAAGAAACAACTTGATATACAATCAATTATTTCACCATCCCATCACCTTCAAGCATGATAGGGAACATTAATATGCAAGACAAGACTTAAACATTCTTTTGTCTAACAAAATGCTCATTCCAACATTATTAGTACCAAAGATTACCTAACCTCGTGGTGAACCAGAATACTGGATAAGAGGAATAAAATGCATCACATACCCATATAAAATATGCATCTCTCACATAGAAACTAGAGAATACTATCTCTCTCTACAAGGAGATTGTCCCTGGACGTGCACAATCAGAATGGAGGGGAACTACATGGGGCTCATTACACTATTATTAGAGTCCATGGTTTTAAAAAAGATCCTTTCAGGCTTCCTTTATTCTTAACTGATATAATTTTTTCTATTGAACTAGCTCTCCAGTTAGATGTGGTAGACTCTACGTTTGGGATTCGAAGAAAGAAGAAAGCAATATATGACATCCCCTTCTCCAAGGGTAGTCTCACAGTGGTGAAGAGGAAAGTAGAACATCTATTAATGTTGAAACTTGTGGACTTGGGTCTTGATCGTATCAAGGATCAATGGGTATATGACCTAGATGGCTTCATGAAGAGGTGCTTACCCCAACCAAAGGCTCCAATTCCTTTCAAACATTAGATTCACCCCTTCTTTGAGGCCAAATGGTCACCTTTGACCGATTCTGATGATATTTTTATTGAATTAAATTAGATTCTGTCTGAATCTCTTTATCCGTGGGAAGCATTTTATCAGCCTATAAGGGATTAGGATCCTACCAGGTTAATGACTCATTGTCTTAGAGAAGCTCTCATAAGAGAGGAGTGGAGTTCTAAAAATATCAATGCCTATTGGAAGTATAGGCAATAAATCTTCGAAATGGAGAGAAATTTTGGCAATGTTAGCACTATTGAGACCTGACAGAGATTTTGGGATGATGAACATGAACCATCTACCTCTCTATATGATGCAAGTAAGATATTTGGAGAGGAAGAAGAAGAAGAATCAGAGGAAGAAGAGAAATAACAAGAACCAACAAAGAAGAGGAGGAAGCTCAAGTTGTAGGAGGAATCAAGGGAAGTAGAGAAAGAACAAGAACAAACAAAGAAGAGGAGGAAGCTCAAGTTGTAGGAGGAATTAGAGGAGGAAGAAGATGTGCTTATTATTTCAGCACCATCAGTTGGACCAATAGTCAGTGCCGTGGCAATTGGAGGATCTCAAGTAAGTATTCATATGCCTTCTTCTTCTCAGTCTTCTCTTGATCCACTAATGACACCCCTCATTTCTATAGTTCCTCCATTATTTGAAACTTCACACATGACTCCATCACCTTCTTTCCCTTTGCCTCCTCACAGTCGTTGTTCACTACTCTTTTGAACTTGCCACCATTTTCCCCTTCTATCTTAATGATGCAATCACCATTGCTGGCTGGTCTTGGTTCTGCCTGAGCACAACAACAAGTAACCATTCCATGTGGTTTGCCACAAGGTTTCCATTTTCATTGGTGGAGTGATTCAATCCCTAAAAGATTTCCATCAATAAATTAAAACTGCCCGAAAGGCACAGGAAGCTTGTCTAGAGAAAAAAAAGAAAAAGGAAGGAAGAACCTATTGATAACTGAAAGGGGGGGTGAATCATTTATCTTAATTATTTCAACTTTCTGATCTTCCTTAATAATTAATGCAGTATCAATTGAAGTAAGCAAACATACTCATGAAATGGAAATAACATCAATACACATGACACAGTGATTTTGACATGGAAAACCCTGTTAGGGGAAAAAACCATGGGGTGATTAACCCAAGATTGTATCCTCTGTTAGAAGAATAAGATAGTACAAAATGACACTTGCCAATTAGGGCTCACTGCCCGAGCACACTGCTCACAAGAGGCTCACTGCCTACAATAGTTTATATAAGAGAACTAGATACTTGAATTGATGAGAAACATCCACACATGCTGAGGTTCAGTTCCGATTTGGCTCAATATTGAATCTTTTATAGGCATTCCAGAGGATTTCCTCTGTTTCTTCTGCCACCTTATCAGTTTCTCCAAGCATGAGCTGATTCATTCTAGCCTTACTCTGGAACTCATCCTTGCAATATTTGAAGATCATATCCATTTGTTTTGGAGTAATTGAGGGATAGAGATGGATAGCTATCTTATCTCTAATTTCTAAGTCCTTAGCCTTGGCATTTTCTTTTCTCATATCAAGTTCCTTCTCTAAACTTTTAGGAATTAGAGAAATTATTTCAATAAATGCCTTATTGTATATGTTCAAGTATTTGACTGTGGCTTCCTCCAAGATCTTTTTATCTGCATCATTATATGCATCATAGAATTATGTTATTGGTTGTAGGTTCCCATCCACAGTAACTGCTTTAACCACATCATTTAATGACAGAGTGGGCTTTTCAACAAACTCTTCTGTCTCTGCCTCCTTGGTTTCACTGGATACTTTCTTCTTTTTCTTCATCTTCTTGATCTCTTCATCAGATTCAGTCTCTTCATCATCCTTCTGACTGATGTAAGACCTTGTTGCCTTTGTCTTTGTCCTCTTTTCACCTTTACCGGATGATTTTGCTTCCAGTTTTGATGTCTTTGAGCTCTTGTCAGTGGTAGGTACAGACCTCTTAGAGGATCTAGTCCAGGAGGGTGCTTCTACCAAATCACTTTCCTTTTCTGCTTCTTCCTTCTTTTTCTCTGTCCTTTCCATATTTTCTCTATGTGCATCAAGTGCTTCTTTTGAGATACCATATCTTTTGGCAACATTCTCTACTTCTTTTCTCACTTTTCTCTTCATCTCTAGTTGTCTTAGTTCCACATGAATCTTTATACTCAATTCTTCAAAGGTTCCAAACCTTTCTGCCTTGGGATCTTTGGATTGACTTAGCATGTGTTGAACATGCAGCTCTACAATTTTCTCATCCACTTCATACCCCATTGGCATGATCCATACTGATCTAGGCTCCACAGCCTCCATAAGGCACTGATTAGTTTCTACCATGAAGCAAACTGTATCCTTATACTTTTCAACTAAAGCTTGGGGGATTCTCTCTCTTGCTTGCATCATGCTCTAAAAATTCTTGAAATAGCCCCAGAGTGCTATATTCTATGCCTTGGCACCACCAAGCCCATGTATATAATCTCTAATTTGGATGGCTACTGGTCTATCATTCTGCCACACCCAACCACTGGATCTGGGAAGCTCATTCATGAAGTAGAAGAACAAACACAATATCAGCCCACCATACTTGAAGGAATTCTTCTTGTCCTTCTTGATCTTTTGTAGGTTTTCCATCAGTTGATTCAGAAGGAGTTCACAAAGATCATAATCTGTATTCTTTCTCAACATTTCATAAGCAGTGTATACAACAATTCTGAGTACTGAATTCTCCCTGCTAGAGTGATATATCTTATATCCAATTATCATTGATGCAAACTTGATATCTAGATCTGTAATATCTTCAATTGTCATAGCTCTTTTATCAAATTTCGATCTGGTAGCTTCACTCACAGTTTGATTCTTGACAGATTTGAGAGTAGGTATCCCACCGGATGAGTGCAATCTAGTAACTTCCCTAATGACATCTTTTGTGATCTTGAATGGTCCATTCAACCACATGAAGTTGTCATGCATCTTCCTCAAAACATACCGGACCCATTCATCTTCTGTAAAATAGGGGAAATGAATACATTGTGCAAAATGCTTTTCCTGGATGGCTTTATACTAAGTTTTGATTTTAAATGAGTCATCTATCAAATGCTTGTGATAGATATCAACCAACTTAGATTCCCCAAATTCTTCAATAATCACATGAAGATATGCCCTAACATCCTCTACATGCAAAACCCCATGCGGAATGCTGGAAAATGCCCCTAAGGGGTCCACTTCTAGAGATTTATAAGGATGTTTCTTAAATTTTGGTCGAGGCCTATCAGAAATCTTCACCACATTCAGAGTAGTCATCTTTCAAAGATTTGCAGAGAGATATTTAAGAACAGAAAATACCTTTTACGCTTCTAGGTTTCACGGAGTGAGTCAGATCAATTGCTAGATGAATCATCTTCTGTAGATGATTTTTGATGGGCTTGAGGAAATTTGTTGCAGAGCTCCTTTTTGCTTCTTCTCGAATGCAGAATGAACAATTGTTTAATAAGAAAAACCCTTATATTACTCTGCAAACCCTAATACCAAGTTGCAATAAATGATCAATCTTAAGTTATTCTGATTTGCCTTATTTTCCTTATCCGGATGACTTGAGAAACTGAAACAATCTTGTTCTAAACATCTTGTGGATCTTCCATATCTTAACCACAGCTTATTTAGATGTTTCTTTGAGAACCCTTTAATCCGCAACTCTCCTTGTGCTAGTCCCGGCACCAATTAACTGTCTAGGGGAAAAGTGTTTTTCCTTGTGTCTCCCCTTGAGCCAGAGCTCACTTTTTAATTTCTAGAAGGAATATCAGCACCAGATTCTGGTGCGGATCCATCCCCTACATTTTTTATACTTCTTTTCACCCAAATCTTGTTCATCTCATTTTGAACTTCATCCGTATTCACTTTTCCTTTTCCCTTGTCTTGATTCTGATTATGATGTACCAGACCTCTTTTGTCCTAATTCTTGCTTCTACAGAATTTTGCAAAATGACCGGATCTATTGCAATTGTGGCAAACAACATTTTGTTGCATATTTGATTGATGTCCTCTTGATCTGCATTGATTAGCCATGTGACCCATTCTATTGCATGCAAAGTATCTACCATTGAATGAATTGTTCATTTGCATATTTCTGCATTCATAAGATTTGTGACTATGTCTCTTATAGTTAAAACATTGTCTAGAGAAGGATGTATTAGTCTGATTCATTCTCTTTCTACACTGATTAGCTTTGTGACCAAAGTTATTGTAGTTGTGGCTATATCCATTGAAGGATGGATATCTTTGAGCATTAGGTTGCCTTACCAAAGGTCTTTTAGGCCTATTCCTTGGATTTTCCGATCCAAACTTCTTCTAACCGGATCCGAAGCTTTCACCTTTCTCATATCCCAAGCCACACTTGTCATCTACCCTCTTTTGGATTTCAAGAAGAACTTCAAGTTGAGCAGAACTTATCTTGAATTTCTCTTTGTATTCATTTGTTGTTTGAAGATCCCTTTTAAGAGAGACAATTTGATCCTCAAGTTTTTCTTCATTATCTTTAGCATCTTCAAGATCAGATTCAAGATGTCTGATTATTCTATCCATCTTGTGGCAGTCTTCTATTTTCTCTTTGAGAGATAGTCTTAGATCATCTTCTGTTTTTCTTTTCTCTTCTATTTCTTGAGTAAATTTTATGACTCCTGATTCCATTTCATGTCTTACCATAATGACCTCTTTTGATAACTTTTCACATAACTTGGTTTTCTCCTTCAGATCTTCATTTGTATCATTGGCTTCACCTTGGCTTGCCAATTGCTGAAGTAGATCCTTTCTCTTTTTCATAGAGATACTTAGTTTCCCTTTTAGTTCATTTATGAAATCATCAGCCTGTTTGAGTCTTTCCTTCAATTCATTGACTTCAGAGTTAGATTTCTCAATATCATCTAGGGTAGTCTGAAGTTGATCCCTCATACCATACACATCCATTTGAATTCCCAGATCTTCCTCAAGCTATTAGGCTCTATTAGGAGGAACTCGGCTCTGATACCAATTGTTGATAACTGAGAGGGGGGTGAATCAGTTATCTTAATTATTTCAACTTTCTGATCTTCCTTAATAATTAATGTAGTATCAATTCAAGTAAGCAAACATACTCATGAAATGGAAATAACATCAATACACATGACACAATGATTTTGACGTGGAAAACCCTGTTAGGGGAAAAACCACGGGGTGATTAACCCAAGATTGTATTCAATGTTAGAAGAATAAGATAGTCCAAAATGGCACTTGCCAATTAGGGCTCACTGCCTGAGCACACTGCTCACAAGAGGCTCACTGCCTACAATAGTTTATATAAGAGAACTAGATAATTGAACTGATGAGAAGCATACACACATGCTGAGGTTCAGTTCTGATTTGGCTCAATACGCTGATCTACTACACTTCATTCTTCCTCTTCTTGGGTGCTGCTGTCCTGTCACACACTAGACCTGTATTACTGCTATTACTCTGCTTATCTACTTTTCTTTGCTGACACCATAACTCACTCTGCTTCACATCCAAATCCATCTGGTATATATATCCGCACCAATGAATTCAACACCTTTCTAGTTGGCATCTAGAATAGTCAATATTTTCCTCAACTCTCAACTATCAGTTGAATCTTTGCATACCAAGTAATACAGATCAAAGAGATGCTTGTAGAAGTCATCAATCTTGTCGGCCAAAAATGAATGATACTTTAGGAAACTTAACCACCATCAATATCACATCCGGATTAAGGTCTGATGCTTTGCCGGTTAAGTCTTTCTCTATCTACTCTGCCAATCAGGAACCCACCACTCAAGTACTCATATCTCTTCACACTTCTATCATCGGAGGCTAAATCCTTGGAATATATCAGTCAAGGTACTCCTCTTGACTTCCCCAAATCCACACTTTACTGAGATACTTCCTCTAGGAGATCCAGACCTGACTGTCGGACCTTGCTGCTTGCTCTGTTCTTGCTTACCAGACCAAAGTATCCTTCAGTTTGACTTCCGGTAAAGATACACCATGTCCTACAGATGTGTGGAATGGTCTTTGTTGCCATCAATGACAACACCAATAAAGCTACATAGTGTCTCTTGCCAACAGAACCCCTATAGTTTCACGCATGTGGTCATTATACGACCATGCAAAATGGTCATTAATGATATCACATATGACCCCTACTATGATCAAATCACAAGAATAAATGAGACCAGAGGATTATTCCATGCATGTAGTTGGTTTGAATCTAGCACAGGCCAGGCCATAGGACAAAGTTGAGCTCATGGAAGAGACAAAAGTCTGTGACTATAGACTTCATCAAAATGAGTAATAAAATGGAGAAACAAGAGCTAGAGCTATCATGGATAAAATGCATTACGGATCAAATGAAGGAAGAAGCAAAGGTGATGGACATGGAGATTAGCAAACTGATTCTTGACTTGCAAGGAAGAGTGCTGAAAGAAGCATTCCAAGCATAACAAGCCAAGAAAGCAAGTTTGCAGTCAAAACTGAATGCCGCCAAAGCTTCAATTGTATTATTGAGGTAGGAGAAGAGCACAGTGGAGAATAGTCTCCATGATAGTCAGGATGAGGTGACTCAATTGTACAAGACTCTCTTAGACCGAAGAGATTCAAATAAGCAGCTTCATGATGAGCTTCAAGAAAAAGACCAACATATTTTGCAATTGAAGCAGGAGCTTACACAAAGGCCATAAACTTTTGGGGTATTGCCCATGATATAAGAGCTATATGTTTCATATTAGGTGCACATTTTAGAAGAAACATCACAACTCAAGCCTACGTTGAAGTTCATCTCTGATGCCTAGAGCCTCAGTACAAATGTAGGTGCAACAATGGAGCAAACTCTCTCATCTGTTAGCTTGAATGAGTTTAGGAGGGAAAAATGCAAGATGGAATTTATAGAGCCAGAAGATTAGCCCTTGATGTAAAGGGATTAAGGGTTTCTTAGTATTTTGGGAATGCATCTCCCTAACATACTTCATAGAGGCTTCCAAGGAGGAGAGGAGATAAAATGGAAAATTAATCAACATATTACTCTGGAATTGATTAATAAAAATAAAGTGGTAATGGTACAAAATTTTATAGCAACCTTTGAGAGTGAAATATTTCATAATCAGCAAACATGCCTCATCCCAAGGCTTCAACAACTTCTCTCTATCAAACCCTCCTTGGAGATTAAACAACTCTTCTCCCTCCTTAAAGAAAATGGCTAAATTTTCAAGGTCCAGGACTTTACTTTGACTCTTCTATTTTTTTCCTCCGAAAGACACGCCTGTAGCAAGCCCGATAACTTCCTCAAAGATTTCAAAGCCCACCCTACCAATTTGTGCCTTCTTATTATCTAAAGAAATAACACATTGGACATATAAATTCTCATTGTGTCTGTTAAGACATTCTAGGAAATAAGCCACCCCCCTTTATAAAAAAATATGCCATATGGTTTCATTTCTTTTAAATTCTTTACAAGAAATAGGCTCAGCTCTCATCCTATCCCCCCATAGTTATAGTTTGAAAAGGAAGTTGGAAAAGGAACTGTTGTAGGAAAGAAGAAATTTCTCTACTAATAGGCAACCACCAAAACAATGGCAAGTATTCCTTAGAAAAAATCTTTTAATAAGGTCCTGTTATCCAGAACATTCCTAGCCATCACTATGGAGGATGTCGCTGAAATGATTTTAGTTCAGATTACATGATCTTAAATTATTGTACCATCTGAGGTGGTCATCGTTATTAAAATATGCCACCAACCTTCTAAAATATCTCCACCTCATCATCAAACTATCGATGTGAACATACTACATACTCATCTCATCAGTCCTTATGACATGACTCATAACCTTTCCACCCTAGCCAAAAAGTGTCATGCACCAAGGATTTGAATTTGAATTAAAGCCACTATTATCCATCATTGATTGTAATTCAATATATGCAACTCCTCTTGAAGGATGTCTTGTAAGGGCCTAGGAAGATTTTCCAAATGCTGCTAACATCTCCAATTATTAAAATTTTGGCCTTGGTTAGCTAGGGCATCAACAACACTATTGCCCTCATAGTAAATATGGGATATTTCCTTTTCTTCAAAACTGATAATGAGACCCTTAATATCTCCAATGATATCACCTAATTGCCATCTAGGATCAACTCTACCTAAGACAACATCAATAATGATTTTGGAGTCACCCTTCACCTGAATCTTAGTAATTTTCAAGGAAAGAGTAATTTTTAAGCCCTATAGCACAGCCATTGCTTCAACAACATTATTGTTTTGGATTCCTAACCCTCCAGCATATGCAACAAAAATTTCACCCTTGTGAGATCTTATGACCCCTCCTCCACTAGCTAATCCTGAGTTTCTTTTAGTTGCCCAATCAAAATTCAATTTGTGCCAAACTGTAGGGAGGTTTCCATCTAGTGTTTAACTGAGCAAGCTTCTTAGAGTTATAAAACATAGATATATTAGTAGAAAGACCCCAATCTTTGGAAAGCTTGATCTCGATAGGGTTAGGAGGACTTTCAGGAGTTTTCAAGTTACAGTTGGAGACATTCTGACTCAGGAATTTAGAGAAGGTAATAAAACCCTCTTTAGGATTTCTAATGACATCTCTAAAGATGTGGTTATTCCTCTCCTTCCACAAACTCAAACCCAAATGAGGAGGAACCTGCCTCCATAGTTCCTTAATCCTTGGGTGGGAAAAAGGAGCTCTCCAACTATCCACAACCTCAATCAAGTTTTCATTCATGACCCTGTCCATACTCATTTTTTATAAATTCATATCCCAGAGTACTTTAGAAAAATCACAATGGAAAAGAAAATGAGAAACTGCCTCCTCCTCCTTTAAACATAACACACATCTGTTGGGAATTTGAAAACCCATTTTCTTTAGGTTATATTGAGTAAGGATTTTGTCATGAGAAGCCATCCATCAAAAGAAATTGACTTTAGGAATCAAATAGTGATTCCAAATTAATTTCCTAGAACTACTCCTTATGCTTTGGTCTAATAGTAGACCATAAGCAGAATTGACCGAAAACAATGCTCTACTGTCCTGAGACCATATCATTTCATCCTATCTAGGAAATATAGGAATTCTAAAATTAATAAGTCTTTGCTGCAAAGAGCTAACCACCTAATCCAGATTGCTTTGATTGGGACAACAATAATCTAATCTCTTTCACTATCTCATTCCCTGATTATACAAGATATAATTATCCACCATTTCCCCAAAGAAATTACTAGCTAATCCAACAAGATTGTTGTAAATCTCCTAATTTATGAGAGGTTGTTCCTGAAGCCAAGCATCCTTCCAGAATCTAATTAGATTACCATTACTAAATTTCCACTTAATTCCTTTTAGAAGAAGATTACTAGACTTCAACACTTTATTCCATATTATGGAACCTTTTGGTAGGCCCTCTTGATCAATAAATCTACCATCTTCCCCACTATGTAAGTAATTGGCTTGCATAATAAAACCCTAATCTTTATTATCCCTCATAAGGCCCCATCCCACTTTAGAAAGTAAGGCTTTATTCATTAGGTGGATCATTTTTATACCAAGACCTCCCTACATTTTAGGAAGGCACACTTTATCCCATTTAACAAGGGCAATTATTTTCTTCTCTTCAAACCCCGTCTAGAGAAAAGTTATCTAAATTTTCTTTGATTTTTTAGTTAAGTACATGGCATGTTAAATAGAGTAAGAAAATAAGTAGGAACACCTTGTAAAGAGGATTTAAGGAGCCAATATTTGCCTACTTGACTCAATAATTTGCCCTTCAAACCTGTAATTTTCCTTTGGATCCTTTCAAGGACCAAATTATAGAAAGTAGGGGACACTTCTTTAACAATTAAGGGGAGACCCAAATAGATAGAATGCAATAAGGCATCAGAGAAACTCAAGATGGATTTGATATTCTCTTGTAGATCTAATTTAGTGTTGAAAAAGCATATGTTCCTCTTTTCATAATTGATATATTGCCCTGAAACCATAGCATAATCACTTAACAGTTGTTTCCATTTTCTAGCTTCCACCACCAAAGCTGCCCCAAAAAGGATGATATCATCCATAAATTGTTGAATAGTAGAGGAATTAACTATAGAAGAAACATTTTATCCCTTTTAACTACCTTCTATTTAATAGATTCATAATATTCCTTCTCAAGACTTTAGCCACAATAATGAAAAGGTAAGGGGACAAGGGGTCACCTTGTCTAATCCCTCTCCGTAAGATAAAGAAGCCATGAGGGATCCCATTAACAAGCACTAAAAACTTAGCAGTTGTCACACTTTCCTTTATCAATATAATGAGATTTTCTTGAAAGCCAAATTTTTTCTTAAGAACCTTAAACAAAAAATCCTAAGAAACTCTATCATAGGCCTTAGAAATGTCAAGCTTAAAGACCATACTTGGGATATTGCTTCTATCCATAGAATGGATTAATTCATGAGTAGAAATGGTTGCATCTAAAATTTGCCTCCCTGGGACAAAGACTTTCTGACAACCAGCAATAAGACCATCCAAAAGAGGTTGGATCCAAAAGACTGGAGTCTTGGAAAAAAAACTATAGATGGTATTACAGAGGCTTATAGGATGAAAGTCTCCCATAGACACATGATCTAGATTCTTTGGGACAAGAGAAATAAAAGTATTATTAATCTACTTAAGAATCTTACCCATTCTAAAGAAGTCTGTAACAGCCGTAGTAACATCAAATCCCACAATATCCCAAAATTCCTGAAAGAAGGCAGGGGGAAACCCATCCGGGCCAGGAGCCCTGAATGCCCCCATGGAGAAAACAATTTTAACCTCTTCTTTAGTAATAGGTTGCAAAATAGAATAATTATCTTTATTAGTTAGCAGAGTAGGAATATTGTCCAACATCTTCTCAACCAAATTAGGGGTAGGGTTAACAGGTTGTTCCGATAAGAAAGACTTAAAATAATTAGTTGCAAGATGACCAATTTCCTCATCAATGTTGACCTATGTTCCCCTATCAGCTAGAAGCTTATAAATGGTATTTCTTTTCCTATCTCATAGTTGATTGATGAAATAAAGTAGTGTTTCTATTTCCTTTTTTTAGCCATTGGATTTTGGATTTTTGTTTCCAGAAAATTTCTTCCCTCTTCATAATATCCTTCCACTCTTGAAGTAAAGAGCTTTCCAATAGGAAGGTATTATCAATCTAGTCCCCATTAACCATTTTATTTTGGATATAAACAAGCTTAGAAGAAATATATTTCTTTTGTTCTAGGACATTACCAAAATAGAATTTATTTCAGCCTTTAACCTTTTGCTTAACATGAAGGAGTTTCTGGACTAACCTGAACATAGGAGATCCCTGAATAGAAATATTCCACTAGATAGAAAGACAATTCCAAAAACCTACGTGGGAGGTCCATATAATTTCATAGAAGAATGGGAAGGGACCTTTTGGAGTTCTTTCCCACCAGCTAAACAATAAAGGGTTGTGGTTAGAGATAGTTCTAAGAAAAGCTGAAAGCTTGGAATGACTTATGATATCCCAATTTGAAGAAATTAGGAACCTGTCAAGTTTGACCTAGATAAGTTACTCTCCCCTTCTTCTATTAGTCTAGGTGAAACGTTGATCATTCAACTCCATATCCATGAACTTGGTAACATTAAGAAAATCTACTAGGTTAGCCATGTTGTTTGAAAAATCCATAATACCACTAGACTTTTTTGATGGATATAGAGGGTTATTGAAGTCACCTTCCATCATCTAGTAAGATTCCTTGTTTACAACAATACTAGAGGCCATCATTTCCCATAAATCCTTCCTAGAATTCCTAGAATTAGGGGCATAAATATTAATAAGGATCCATTCCTTATTATTGGAAACAAACTTCACTTCCAGACTACTTTAGTTATGAAATCTATAAGCACCATTGAGATGATGTTTATTCCTATTGTCCCATTTCGTGATTACCCAAAATTTGAACTTTTTCTGATAAATTATCATTAGGCGTTATGCATATTTCTTTCACTAATCCAAGTAAAGGTTCCAAATTCCAATCTTTTGTGGAATATACCAAGAATGCCAAAGGTGTTAGATCCGGTTGTAAAATGACTTCGAATAATGATATGTATGTAAGCGGTGGGAGGCATAAATAACTGTCTCGGGAGTCATCCTCAGTCGTGAACTATAAACTCACTAAGTTGGAGAAGTTTTCCACATAGAAGTAAATGGTATGATGGCCATACTCATTGCCACGTATTACCACGACTATACTTATCTATCAATCGGCATGTCTAATCTGTTATCAAACTGACATTCACCACCGATCAAACAAGTTGTTCTCTTAATCATTGGGCATCATGATTCATTTCAGAACTGTTATCAATTCTCACAAAATTTCAAGGAGTGCCTCAAATAAAATTGAATGTTGTTTCAAACTACACGATGCCCAAAAGTCAACATGTCGCGAAGGTGGCAGAGAAACACAATAACCATTTCGAAATAAGAAGCAAAATATTTTAAGAACTCCTATCACTACATTTTCATCGAATTTATCCTTAGCAAACATTGTATCACAAATAGCATTATTTATCGAACCTTCCATGAGCACGACTGCTGGTAGCATCGCCTAGTTGCACCATTGAATACTAGAAAGACAAACTACTATGGCATAAGCTGGCATCCCCATCATATGACAGTTGGTGGGAAATACATTGAATCTTGAATCTCTGGAGCTCAAAACGTATTCTGCAGTAGAGTTCCATTCTTTTCTCTTGAAGGTTGTTCAATATGCTAGGTTGTTAGGTCTATCCAGAAAGAGCTGGTTTGTGAAAGTTTCCAATCAATAGTGGTAAACCTCTCCACTGAACAGTTGTTGACTCTCCCAGCATTGGCAATTCCCACAGGTTATGTTGGTATAGGAGGAGATCCAATAGTTCTTATGGTAGATAGGTGATCGAATGAATAACTCTTAAACCAGATGCCACTTCCGCATAACAATGCCTATCTATTGGGCACCGAATGGCCTCTAAAGTACAGAAAGGTGGTCTAACAGAATGCAATTTTTGTAGTGAGTGCATGAAATCCATTCATTGAAAACAATTTAGGAACCTGTTAATAAGTGTGAGTCTCTGAATAAGGTGTCTCCAAGTATTGTAAATGATAAAAGATTCTCACATGAACATATTACTCCACATGGCAAGAAAATACTAACTAACTATTAAGATACCACAGACATGGATGTTCTGAAGATATTTACTCCTTCCAAATAACCAGAGAGACCCCTTTAAAGAAAATCTTTTTCCTCTATAAATTTATTGCATATAGTTACTATCCTGCATGGTAAAATATGTTTTTGAAGGCCTGAAATCTATCATGAAATAGATGGAAAGTTAGTGGGAAGGGGTTCCTTGTAAGAGATACAGGAAGAAATCTTAATTTTGATCATTGTAGAGTATATTCTGAGAGAAGGATACCTACAGCCTCAAAGAAAACATGTTACTCACAAAATTCCCAAGAATTTTCAAAGCAGTTGTAGGTGCAAAGCTTATTAAACAGTTTATATTATTAAACTTGTGAAAACACCATCATGAAGTATAAGCCTCAAAATTACGAATATTCTCCTATGATTGACACCATGCTTCGGGAGGTATTTGATACTAAAATGGGCCATATTGATCTACAAGAAATTAGGAAGTCATTCACATAAGGAGAACGATCAAAATTGTCTCAAAGGATTGCAGAGAGTGGCCTAGTCAATGCAGCTTGTTTTCCCACCATTGTCCAATGTCCAGAGCTAGTAATTGAATGTGCAAAAAGGTACAATCCCAAAGCCAAAGAGATCAGATCCATTGATGGGCACCTGATGGCCAAACTCGATGGGATCTCTATCGCCATCATTCTTCGATTGCCATACAAAGAAAAGTTCATCTGTATTGATAAAGAGAAGGCCTACAAGTATTTTAGTGACAACAGGAGGAAATGCTTGAACAATTTGGCTAAGGAATGGATGGTAAAACTGAGAGGCAAACAGTCCCAACTTCCTAAGACACTACACCATTCTCTTTTTATCAAAGAGATCTTCTATCTGATTGCCCTTCTTCACAGGTTGACAGGTAGCCCAGACTCAACCAAGTTTGAAATGTGGATGTATCTCTTCATCATTGTCATATTGGAAGGAAAACAATTTATTGATTGGGGCCACCTTATCAGTGATTGCATACATGACCAGCTAATTCACTTCAAGACCAGTCAATGATTCCACATGTCATCCTACTTGGTATATGCAATTGCTAATTTGAGATCATGCCCTGGTTTGACTATGGCAATTGTCCTTAACCAAGAAACACAAGTTTATGATTACTGTAGGCAGTTACAGTTAGAACAAAGCTTTGTATGTTTCAGACGAGTGAATGATGCTTTCACAATGCTTACAGCAAGGTTATTTCAAGGAAATACAACTCTTAGAATTTCAAAAGAAGCGTCATTGTTGATAAAGAAGTATGGTAGCTACTTCATTCAGTTTCCAAGGTTCACCTATCTTTGAGTTGGAGGATTTGATGGTTACCCTTCTAAATTGCCAAGGTATGTGGACTTTGTTGTGTCAAGGATTGATATGGGCCCATCCACTCATGAGGCTGACATACAAAACTTCAATGTCATAGCCGCAAGGCTGGTAGAAAGGACCGAAAGGGAGAAGCAGTCAAAAGATTAGTTAAAACAACAAGTACAAAGTCTGTCTTCTTACTTGAAGACCATAGTCGACACTTGTACCATGCCACTTAGCATTGATCATCAGTCAACCATCTGGGGCCAAGAAGGAGAAATTGAAAAAGGTACTATTGACAGTCTGTAGAAAATATCAAGTTTATGGAAAAACCACTGAGAATTGGGTGAAAAAATAAAATCTATTGCATTTGATTTCATTATTAAGGCAAAGGAAGTGCATGATGAAGCCTTAATAAAAAAGGAGGTCATTGAAAAAGAGTTGAAAAATGGCAGGAAAGAAGAAGCTGTTTCGAAGGCTATCTTGAAAGATTTTACAAAAATGATGGAGATTGATGTTAATATCCACGTAGCAGAAAAGATCCTACCTAGTACAAAAGAAAATTAATTAGAAATTTGGACAGAGAGCAGAAGTTGGAAATTAGTAATTATTGACCAAGTTTCAACAGAACAGGAAAAGCTAATGCTTGCTTGTGAACGAGTATCTACAAAGCTTCAGGATCAGCTCATTGCCATCCTCCTGAATACATCATTGATGGGAGAATCAGAGGTAATTCAAGATGATTTTTAGAATATGATTGATCGACAACTTTACAATAGAGAAGTCTTCAACAAGAACACAATGGACAAGTTGGTTAATCTCTATAATTCATTGAAGATTTCCATCTCCCAAATACCAAGCATGGTGGCAGAATTGAGTAATGTCCACAAGTGCTTGAAAACTTGGACGATGAGGATAGTAAACACTCTGATTCCTAAGGGTAAATCTGTCACCCTGACCATTTGACTTTTGAGGATGTTTAGAGAAAGAGAATTCGGTCTGCAAAATCAGTTTCCAATGTTTGCCACTCTGTTAATGACACCATCAACAAGTAGAGAATAAATGCAAGTTTGCATATTGTATAGTTTTCATTTTTGTTGTGTTTGTGTGTAGCTCAAGTCATAATTTTGACTTGTTTTGTAAATAATGATCATGATTGAGTCTTCTCCTTCGAGTCTAATCTTCTCTCTTTTGATTGTAAAGTTAGGTTCATCCTAACTATTTCTCACATGATAATTATTTTAAGTGCTTAAGTTAGGTAGTTACTCTAAGTGACTATCTTTACAAAAGAAAGTTAGTTGTTCAAAGTTAGTACACTTAGGTAGTTATACCAAGTAGTTACAAAAATTGGTTATGTTAGTTACCTTAAGTGGTTACTAACGTCACCTATAAATACAACATTGTAATTCAATCAAAGAGGTTCCACTTTTTCACATGACAATGTATGAAAGACTCGAATAGTGTTATTCAAGTTTGAAAGAAAGAAATAAATGTTTTGAATGCGTGTTCAACTTGATTTCATGTGTTGTTATTGGTATTCAGATGTTTCATCAATAATGATCATGTGCTTTCCTTTCAAAGTTGCATTGTGAGAAAGATATTTCGCATCAAGTTTTGGTATCTCTACTTGGATGCATGGAACTTAAATTCATAAGTTTAACTCTTATTCCATCATTAGTGTTTGTTATTTCTTTGTTTTTGTTCTTATAATTCCAAAAAATCCAAATACCCCTATCATACGAGGGAGCTGCCCCTCTCAAACATAGAGAGGAATCGACATAGTCCTGTGATTCTTCAATTGTTGTGAGCAGGTTGTTGCTGATCCAATGGTGAAATAGAGTTATTCAAGAAGATTGTTTAAAAGAAACAAATCTGTTTACCAATAGATTTTTGGCGACTCTACTGGGGACTAGATTCGAACATACCTCTTTTGTTTTTAAAAAGTTGCCTTAATGTGTTCAAAGAAAATCTTTTCGATCAATAAATATGGTGCTGCAACGTAGAGCTGGAACTATTTCACAACCTAATGTTAATTGGTTGGATCTTGAGCAAGAAGATATAATTAATGACTTATGAGTATTGGCTTGGAGATATAGGAGGTCAAATCACCAATATCAAGAAGTAGATGCAGTACTTGACAAAGAAGAAGATATAGGAACAGAAATTCGTGTTCGTTCTCGGTTAATAGCTTAAGGTATCGCAAAAGAAGAATTGGAAATAGCTAATAGGCATGCTCCTATTCAAATAGCTCCAAGAGGGGATAGACTAGTTGGTCCACCTATTCAACCTATTCAACAATATCACCCTGTGAATCCTGCCCAAAGTCAACCTTGCCGCCAAGAGATATACTAGAGGAGACCGTGAAAAAGGCATCCTGGATCCTAATTTTGAAAAGCTAGCAAATCTTGATTTTTCTCAATCTTTTATCCCCCCAAGAAGGAATATTAAATCTTTTAGTAAACCTCCTTCACTAGAAAGAAGTCCTACTAGAACCTCTGCCTCCTCTTCCACTTATCAAGCATTGACCTTGTACAGGACTGCAGTTCCTATTGTCATAAATCTTCAACCAACTCCACCACTACAAATGGCTCAACTTGTGCCTTGGGGAGAAGCTATTGGTCCCCATGCCTTGGGAAATCAATTGCATGACTTACCACATGGATCCAGGAAAGTCTTACCCAAATTCACTGGAGATGGAAAAGTTTCTACAGACGAGCATATTAATACCTTCTTTACCGCATGCAGTGTTCTAGGTGTTATGCACGAAGATGTTTCTGTCTGGTTGTTTGTAGAATCTTTGACTGAAGGAGCAGCATAATGGTTTCAACATTTGCCTACCAAAACTATAAACTCAAGGGCTACTATGTGCCAAAAGTTTGAAGACCATTTCAAAAGTGTTGAAGATGAGCATGCATTGTTGGCACAACTTACTCAAATGAAGAAAGAGATTCACGAGCTGATGTGGGAGTTTGTGGTCTGTTTTAACAAGTTGGTAAATAGAATTGAAAATACTAAAAGACCAACTACGGAGAATCAAAAGTGTTTCTTTCTGAATGTACAACCTCCAGATATAAGTTTCCATTTGAGAAGAGCATGAGTGGTTGATTTAGAAGCTGCACAGACCATGGCCATTGAAATTGAAGATGATTTATTGACTGCCAGAAAATGGAATAAAGACTTGCAGAAAGGGAAGGCACAATCTTCTAATCCATCCACTACATATTCGATGAGTCAGAAGCTAGCCAATGATTTTCTCCTTCTTAAGAAACAACTTCCGCATAATCCACCTCTGCTATATCAAGATATACCCAGGAGAAATTATGTATCATATTAGCAGAACAAGCCACCTAGGCTTCCTCCACCAATACAAAGGCTAGCCATTAAACACCCTTCTTCCATTCAGAAACAAACTACGACTATGTGTGATTTTCATCTGACTACTGACCATGATGGTAGCACTTGTCCTGAAATGGCAAGGTTCATGCAGATGAATCTATCAAGCGAGAAAATAGAAGAATATGTCTCTCAAGAAGACGAGACGAATGAGACCTATGGACAACCCACAATCAGTTTTCTTGAGTATGAATTTGATGATGAAAGAGAAGGGGTTAGTGATATCAATAATAATTCTTGTAATGCTTCTATAAGAAACCAATATCAGAAGAATGAAGGAAAAGCCAAGGCTGAATTTTCTCATAAAGTTTCTAACACTACTCCTAAGATTCTATCAAGAAAACACTCTCTAGAGAACCAGCCTCTTACTGCCACGAAAGATAAAGGCACACAAGGTTCCCCTCTTAGTGATTCATCTCCCTTGCCTGATGATGCATTTGATTTCATAGAGCATTGCAAGAAAATGAAGGTGCAAATTTCTCAACTTGATTACTTAAAGTCGAATCCTCATTAGTTGGAGAGATTATTGCATATTGTTAAAGGAATACCTAATCCTTCTTCTTTAGTACATCAATAGTCAAATGACTCACAACCTGAAGAACTTTCACATGATGATCTCCTTGGTGAATCTCCACAAAATGGTACCCCACTGGTAAATGTTATTCTCCTAGATAAGCCTAATCCATTCTATGTTTCTTTGTATATAGTTGGCTATAAACTTAGCAATTGCATAATAGATTCTTGCGCTTCTGACAACGTCATGCCCGCTAAGATTACTCATGCCCTCAGCTTGTCATTAAATAAACCCTCAAGAAAAGTCTACTCAATGGAGTCTAAATTAGTCCCATTAGTAGGTCATCTCAAAGATGCGTAAGTTGCTTTAGCTGCTTTCCCAGAAAAGAAACTAAAGCTCACCATCTTAGTTGCTGACATTCCCGCAAGCTATGGCATGCTACTTAGCAGAAGTTTTTGTATAGACCTAGGTGGAGAAATACAATTGGATTGGTCCCATGCCTTAATCCCAATCCATGGAAAGAAAGTCAGACTAAATCCAAAACCCAAAGCAAAGTATATAGTCTTGAAATCCGATGATCCAATAGCAGAGATACTATATGAAGAAACTGGACCAGGTACATATATGCTCATGCAGGAAAAAGAGGTAACCCCTAAAGTTATCTCTCCTGACATGTCTTCTGGCCTTTGGACTATGGAATTTGACAGCAGTTGTTCTTCTTCTGGTTCAGGGCTAGAATTGTTCTTATTTCACCTACAAGGGAGAAGTTGATGGTGTCAGTTTGTCATAGATGTCAAAAAGGTATTGCAGGATCTTGAGTTGATCTTAGTAAACATCTAAAGGTCACTAATCAGGAGCTTGGTAAATGTGAATGCTTGGTTATCAAGGTTGGAACAATGATGATCTTTGTTTGAAGTGATCTATCAGTTGAACAGAATAAGTGTTGTTAGTTGAGTTGGCTTGATTAGTATATATCTTTCATATATATGTGGCAGGAATCGAGTTGTTTGATGATTGTTGGACTCAGTTGATAATGATCATCATCCATGATTGAGGAGAATTCGGATGAGTTAAATTTATCTCATTAGTTTGACACATAAGGAAACAGGTAGAGGACATGTATATTCACTATATTGCTTCTTCAAATCAAATTAGGAGTATAATGCTTCCATAATTATCTTGTGCTCACAAAGTTGATTATGATCAAAGTTTTCATAATTCATATCAGAACATATGTTTGTTGTTTTGATGACAAGATGGTATTGCTTCATGGTTGAGTCAGGGGATGCAAATGGTTTATGAAAGCATGAGGTGTTTATATAACCATGATCATTGAGCAAATGGATGTCAAAGGAGGTAAATTACATACTCTACTAGATTTTTGTATCATGTGCAGAAAGATCATCAGTAAAAGAAGATATAATCTTGGAGGAACAAATTTCCTAAAATCCTAAGTATCATTGTGGTGCCCTAAATCCTAAGTTCATTTTTTACACCCATCATAAACCAAGGTTACTTTTGTTTTAATTTATTGTTGACCTGTGAGAGCAGGTTATTCCATTTAAGTTACCTGCTAGAGGGGTCATATGTCATAGTATATGACCGGCCCTCTCCTTGTTTGACCAATACCCTCGGTATCTCCCATGGGCGGCAAACACATTTCAAATGTCTTCGGTGTATGCAATGTTGTGAAAGCCCGAATTCGTTGGAGGAGATAGAGCAATGTTTACATTGCAATGTTTATGAAAAGCCGATTTCATTGAAGTTTATAAAGTATTTTTTGTTAAGCATCGAATTATTTGTGGAGATCATTGTTTGAAACAAAACATTGAAAATGCTTTTAATATATGAAGAGCCCGATTTGAAGGCATAAACTGCAGCCCGAATTTCTTTATTTAATGGAATTTCTTTATTTATAAAATGCATTGAATTTCTTTCGGAGTTTGAAAAGGAAATTGTGTTAGATTTTAAGTAGTTTTTTTTGTGGAATTTCTTTCTAATTTTTCACTTGTGGATTGGACTTAAAGGAGGAGATTTTCAAGGAGTTGGTGGATTTTTTTAAAAAAGGCAATTTTTTTAAAATCCATTCTAGTTTCTTTCTCATACAAATTAAAGAATTTAGTGAAATTTTTTATGAAGATTTTTATCAGAGAAAAGAAGGTGAAAGGCTTTCATTGACAAAATTGAATTTTTGTCTAGCAAGAAAATCAAGGATTTTATTTTTTTTATGAAAAATTGCAGAGAGATTTTTATAGAATTGGAGATTAAAAAGAAGATAAAGAGTTTGATTGCAAGGAGAAGAATTTGAGGAGATTTTTTTTTAAAAGCAACTATTTTGGCACAAAAAGTTTTTTTATGAAGAAGATTTGTCTTATGAAAATATGGATCAGAGATTGAAGATTTATTTATTGTTTTATTTGCAATCAGAGATTAATTTTTGCAGATGGATTATTGTGGGAAGCTTCAAATTGGAGAGTCATTTTTATTTTTTGTTTCATGCAAGAATATCAAAGAGAAGACAAAATATGAAAAGTCTTTTGATGCAGGCGAATGGATTACAAGATTGGTTTATTGCAGAGCAAGAGGAAGATGAATGGTCATCTGATATTTATTGAGCTTACAGGTGCTTTGAGATTAGCGTTGAAGTGCAGAGAAATATATGATTATGAAGATAAATTCATGAAAATATTTTTAAAAAGAAAACACAAAAGAATGTGTGGGCATGAGCTAATTTACAGTGAGATATGTCTTCCTGATCAGGTGAATTAGATAATTCAAGGATAGAATATCAGAGGATTGGAATGATGGAATGTATTTTGTAGATGAGTTGTTTTGAATGGTGCAAATCAGATTGAGCAGCAATCATTTCTTGCACATGATTTAGAGTTCTGATTGATTGAGAAATGCCAGTGAGGCACAACAATATGCCAGTGAGGCTTGTATGTCGGTAAGACCATTTGTCAGTGAGACACAACCAGTGAGGCTTGTAAAGATATTTTTCAAGGTTAAGCCAGTGAGGCAGTTTTGGAGTGGTTTTTATACCCCAGGAGGGTTTTCCACTCGTGCATATCTTGTGTTATGATTCATATTGATCTTCCTTGTGTGTGTTTAATTTACTTATGAAGTTTTATTCTCTTTCTACATTCACAGCCATGTGCATATGTATTTGACAAATCAAAGGTATCATTCATTCCTTGTGCTCAGAAAGTTAAAGTTTGAAAAAGATTAAGAATTCACACAACACTGATTCACCCCCCCTCTCAGTGTTGTCCTTAACTCCTACAATTGGTATCAGAGCCAGTTTCCCTCTTGCAGCTTAATCAGCTTGGGGAGGTCCTGTGTGTGGAGTTCAATGGGTAAGTGCAGAAGAAATAAGAATAAAAATGTCAAGCTTTATTCTAGTCAAAAGGTTCAAAAGACATCTTTCATATCAAATCCAGATGTTGATATAAAGTTAGTAGATAAAGATGTTGTCCAAGTTGAATCTAATATTGTTTTAGATGTTCCTCAGTTTGATGGTTCAAATTTTTCAGTTTGGTATGTTAGAATGCAAGTATATTTATCCTCCTTAGGATATGATGTTTTAATGTCAGTGGAAAATGGTATTTCTGCAAATAACAAAGAAGTTCTTGAATATAATGATATTGCAAAGAAGGCTATATTATCTTCTCTGTCTAATGATGTTATTTGTAAAGTTATGGATTGTGTTACAGCTCAGGATATGTGGAGGAGATTGAAAAGAATTTATCAAGGTAATGATAAAGAAGAGGACACTCTGGTATGTGAAGAAAGTAGCAATGAAAAGAGACTTTCAAATGAAGGAGTTGAAGTTCAATCCCAATCAAATTCAGAAGAAGCTAGCATCACAAGTGATGATGATCAGAGTGATGATGATCAGGATTATAATGAACAAGATTGTGAAATTGATATGGAAGGAGAGCTTATATATGCTTTGAGTGAGCTCAAGAAGTATAAGAGAGAGAATCAGAAACTAAATTTGCTGCTACAACAAGAAAGAGAATCTAAAGATAATGTACATTCAGAACTTGAAATTGTATCTTCAGATCTTAAAGAGGCCAGATGTCAAGTTATTAGTTTAAAGACATATATTGATGATTCAGATAAACTAGTTGCTAGATTAAAGACAGAAATTGAAGAAGCTAAGAGGATAGCAGATGTTTCAATATCTGACCTTGAAGTTAGAAGGATTGAGAATCTAAAACTGGAAGGTGAAATTATCAAACTTAGAAAAGATTATGATGATCTCAAGACTTTATCTAAGAAGTATCAAGAGTTTGAAGAAAGCACAAGCAAGTTACATGTGTTGTTGGGCAAACAGAAGCAGCATAATGACACAATTGAATTAGGATTTGAAGAAGGGGAATGTTCAAAAGTCAGAGAGACTCCCAGAAAGATGATTGATTTGAATACTGCCACTGAAAACAAAATGCATAATCAAAGAAGAAGAAATTTTAGAAGAAGTGCTCCTATTAGACAAGCATACATGTACAGGTATAACTATTCATTTAATGGTTTTTGTTATACTTGTAATCAATTTGGGCACAAATCAGTTAATTGCAGAAGGAACACTGATATTGTTTGTTACAAGTGCAATAATGTTGGACATATTCAAAGGAACTGCCAAAAGAATAGAATGAATGAATCTGCATGGAAGCATAACATAATTTCTCAGGAGAGGTCAAAAAGGTACTATCAGTCATTTGGTTTTGATTACAACATAATTTTTTATAATTGCAACTCTCTTGGTCATAACGCACACAGTTGCAGGAGAGCTTCACCTGATTTGAAAAAGTGCAAAAGAAAAGAAGCTGAAAAAGTCTGGAAGAAGATAGAACCTGTAATGGCTTGGAAACTGAAGCAAAAACAAAGTGAAAAGAAGGTAAATCCCAAACTTGTGCATCCAACACAAGTTAAATCATCAGTTGCATAACATATAAGCATGAAGTAAGGGGGAACTGTTCATGTCCTATCAATTGACCCCAAGAAGTTTCATGAAGAATATCATTTGAATGATCTTGTCTTGTTTATCATATTTGCCAATCTTGTGAGATAGTTGTTGAAGATGTTGCTAACTAAGTTGATTTTTAGTGTATATCAGTGATGCAGGAAGAGCTTGTTAATGCAGTTGGTATACAAAATTGATGAACTATGGAAGTGTTCTTGATGTGATAATCTCACATGTTTCTTTGATATTTTTCATCAGTAATATGTTTCAGGGTAGTATGTGCAAATTGTGTGATTCTAGTGGTATCAGTTGTCCATGTTCAATGACATGTTCAGTGAATGCAAAGTGTAGATAAGTAGTTAAAAGATTTATTACTTAAAGAGATTGATGATGTTGAATATCCTGTTCTATTCATATCATGTTGATGCTCACAAAGGATCTTGGATAGATATTTTTCTTATGTTGCCTGAGGAGGTTGAAAAATGGAAGAAGTTAAATTCTTGTCTTTGCATTTGTTTTTGCAAAGTGTTGTTGCAGGAAAAATTTGTTATTACAGTTTTGATGAGCTAGTTTGAATGACAAAGTCAAGAGGCAGTAGTTCTTGTATAATACAGTATGTTTCAGATGTGGTTTTAGAATTGACAAGTGTCTTGTGCAGAACAGGAGGTTAGTTCAGATGGTCTTCATTCCTTGCCATGACAGAAAAGGAGGCAAGTAAAGGTCTTATCAAAAATGGTCATCTTGGCATCTGTGTGATGAGGGGTCTACATGATTTTTGCCTACAAAATTGTTCATCAAAGAGTATTGGTATGTTTATGATTTTTCTTTGCAAAAGTGTTCAGAAGGTTGACTGTCAGTAAATGGATGGTATACTTCAGGTTGATATGTTGCTTCAGGACTAATTCAAGAAGTGGATAAGTGTTGAGTTATGTTGGTTAGTCTTGTCAGTGTTTACCAATGGTATTTCTGAGTAGTAATTTGTTTGTGATCTTTAATACATGGAAGATCTTGGAGATTTGTTATTTCAGGTCAAAAAGGTTGTTGATTGAAGAAGAACTATTTGTTTTGAAAGTTTGTGATGTTATTAGGAAGGAGTGTGTCAATCTTCATCTTCACAGTGGTATTGTCATCAGATGTAAGTTTCATGAAAGCAAAATTGCATTCAGTGCTGTGAAAGGTAAGTGGTTCTTATTTTTGGTTGAAGATAACAAGATAACAGGAGTTTATGTCTTCAAGGTGCTCTTAATTCAATATGATTATAATGATTATGATCATGCTATAACATCTTTAAGTGGAGTTGTTCTCAGGGGGAGTTAATCAGACTGAGTTGTCACTATCCTGCGAGATTTGAAAAGAGATATGTTTTTCTTCATGCTCATATTGGTATTTCTTGTCAGGACAGTTGCCAGTGACATTTATGAGTAGTGATTTGTTTGTGTACTTCAACACAGGGGGAGTAAATAGTTTTGTGTCTTTGTCATCAAATGTCAAAAAGGGGGAGAAAGAAAAATTGCATTAGGTAGTTTTGCCATCAATGACAAAGGGGGAGATTGATGGTGTCAGTTTGTCATAGATGTCAAAAAGGTATTGCAGGATCTTGGGTTGATCTTAGTAAACATCTAAAGGTCACTAATCAGGAGCTTGGTAAATGTGAATGCTTGGTTATCAAGGTTGGAACAATGATGATCTTTGTTTGAAGTGATCTATCAGTTGAACAGAATAAGTGTTGTCAGTTGAGTTGGCTTGATTAGTATATATCTTTCATATATATGTGGCAGGAATCAAGTTGTTTGATGATTGTTGGACTCAGTTGATAATGATCATCATCCATGATTGAGGAGAATTCGGATGAGTTAAATTTATCTCATTAGTTTGACACATAAGGAAACAGGTAGAGGACATGTATATTCACTATATTGCTTCTTCAAATCAAATTAGGAGTATAATGCTTCCATAATTATCTTGTGCTCACAAAGTTGATTATGATCAAAGTTTTCATAATTCATATCAGAACATATGTTTGTTGTTTTGATGACAAGATGGTATTGCTTCATGGTTGAGTCAGGGGATGCAAATGGTTTATGAAAGCATGAGGTGTTTATATAACCATGATCATTGAGCAAATGGATGTCAAAGGAGGTAAATCACATACTCTACTAGATTTTTGTATCATGTGCAGAAAGATCATCAGTAAAAGAAGATATAATCTTGGAGGAACAAATTTCCTAAAATCCTAAGTATCATTGTGGTGCCCTAAATCCTAAGTTCATTTTTTACACCCATCATAAACCAAGGTTACTTTTGTTTTAATTTATTGTTGACCTGTGAGAGCAGGTTATTCCATTTAAGTTACCTGCTAGAGGGGTCATATGTCATAGTATATGACCGGCCCTCTCCTTGTTTGACCAATACCCTCGGTATCTCCCATGGGTGGAAAACACATTTCAAATGTCTTCGGTGTATGCAATGTTGTGAAAGCCCGAATTCGTTGGAGGAGATAGAGCAATGTTTATGAAAAGCCGATTTCATTGAAGTTTATAAAGTATTTTTTGTTAAGCATCGAATTATTTGTGGAGAGCATTGTTTGAAACAAAACATTGAAAATGCTTTTAATATATGAAGAGCCCGATTTGAAGGCATAAACTGCAGCCCGAATTTCTTTATTTAATGGAATTTCTTTATTTATAAAATGCATTGAATTTCTTTTGGAGTTTGAAAAGGAAATTGTGTTAGATTTTAAGGAGTTTTTTTTGTGGAATTTCTTTCTAATTTTTCACTTGTGGATTGGACTTAAAGGAGGAGATTTTCAAGGAGTTGGTGGATTTTTTTAAAAAAAGGCAATTTTTTTAAAATCCATTCTAGTTTCTTTCTCATACAAATTGAAGAATTTAGTGAAATTTTTTATGAAGATTTTTATCAGAGAAAAGAAGGTGAAAGGCTTTCATTGACAAAATTGAATTTTTGTCTAGCAAGAAAATCAAGGATTTTATTTTTTTTATGAAAAATTACAGAGAGATTTTTATAGAATTGGAGATTAAAAAGAAGATAAAGAGTTTGATTGCAAGGAGAAGAATTTGAGGAGATTTTTTTTTAAAAGCAACTATTTTGGCACAAAAAGTTTTTTTATGAAGAAGATTTGTCTTATGAAAATATGGATCAGAGATTGAAGATTTATTTATTGTTTTATTTGCAATCAGAGATTAATTTTTGCAGATGGATTATTGTGGGAAGCTTCAAATTGGAGAGTCATTTTTATTTTTTGTTTCATGCAAGAATATCAAAGAGAAGACAAAATATGAAAAGTCTTTTGATGCAGGCGAATGGATTACAAGATTGGTTTATTGCAGAGCAAGAGGAAGATGAATGGTCATCTGATATTTATTGAGCTTACAGGTGCTTTGAGATTAGCATTGAAGTGCAGAGAAATATATGATTATGAAGATAAATTCATGAAAATATTTTTAAAAAGAAAACACAGAAGAATGTGTGGGCATGAGATAATTTACAGTGAGATATGTCTTCCTGATCAGGTGAATTAGATAATTCAAGGATAGAATATCAGAGGATTGGAATGATGGAATGTATGTTGTAGATGAGTTGTTTTGAATGGTGCAAATCAGATTGAGCAGCAATCATTTCTTGCACATGATTTAGAGTTCTGATTGATTGAGAAATGCCAATGAGGCACAACAGTATGCCAGTGAGGCTTGTATGTCGGTAAGACCATTTGTCAGTGAGACACAACCAGTGAGGCTTGTAAAGATATTTTTCAAGGTTAAGCCAGTGAGGCAGTTTTGGAGTGGTTTTTATACCCCAGGAGGGTTTTCCACTCGTGCATATCTTGTGTTATGATTCATATTGATCTTCCTTGTGTGTGTTTAATTTACTTATGAAGTTTTATTCTCTTTCTACATTCATAGCCATGTGCATATGTATTTGACAAATCAAAGGTATCATTCATTCCTTGTGCTCAGAAAGTTAAAGTTTGAAAAAGATTAAGAATTCACACAACACTGATTCACCCCCCTCTCAGTGTTGTCCTTAACTCCTACAGAACTTCCCTGTGGCTTTCAAATTGGTTTTTGACAACACTAATAATATGGCAGAGTACGAAGCACTCCTTTTAGGCCTCAAGGCTACCAAAGAAAAAGGAATCAAAATGTTGAGAGTACTCAGAGATGCAGAAGTAATCGTCAAGCAATTAAGAAATCAGTTTCAAACAAAGAACACCAAGCTAAGAAGATACTGAAACTTAGTATGGGATCAAATAGAGTTCTTTGATGCTTTCTCTATAGAGGTGATTCCTTGAACCCTTAATTCTAAAGTTGATTGCCTTGTAGTCTCTGCATCTCTTTTACTTCCACATCCAGATTTCAATAAAAATCAATATAAGATTGAATTAGTATACCGACCGAGCGTGCCTAATAATGATAAATATTGGCAATTTTTTGATGATGACAGTCAGATCATGTCCTTTTTGGAGAAGGCTGGCACTTTTGTCAATTTGTTATTTGAAGGAAGTGAGACTTCTGTAGAAGACGAAGTGTTGCAATTAAAAGGGAACACCATCCCAAAAGGTTTGATTACTCTAGAGAAACTGTTTGATAAGCACGATTGTTATTTGAAGAATAAGGCCCAAGAGAAAAATCCCAATCCTTCTCAGTATGATAAAGTAGACATAGGCACTAAAGATGATCCTAAAATTGTTTGCATTGGCAAAGCATGTTTGCCAGAAGAAAGAAATAAGCTCATCACCCTATTGGTCAAATACAAGGATGTGTTCGCATGGTGTTATGATGATTTGAAAAATTTCATGAGTGGGAAATTTCAGCATTATATCACTCTTGAACCTGGGGCCACTCCTTTCAGGCAAAAGTAGAGGCAATTCAATCCTAAAGTTGCTGGCGCTATCTTTGCGAAAATTGATAAGATGTTAAAGGCTAGAATTATATATCCTATTCATCATTCAACTTGGGTAGCAAACATAGTGCCTGTGAGGAAAAAGAATGGTGACATAAGGATTTGTGTCGATTTTCGCAATCTTAACCAAGTGTCTTTGAAAGACAACTACCCTCTACCTGTGATGGACCACATTTTACAAATCGTTGCTGGATCTGAAATGATGTCATTACTTGATGGGTTTTCTAGGTATAATCAGATAGAAATTTCCCCAGAGGATCAACATAAAACTTCTTTTACAATGCCTTGGGGAACTCTGGCTTACAATCGAATGCCATTCGGGTTGATCAATGCCGATGCAACATTTCAATGTGCTATGGATCTCTCCTTTGGAGATTTGAAAAATAAGATTATTGTAGTATACTTGGATGATCTCACTATCTTTTCAAGAAAAAAGAGATCATATTCAACATCTGGAGATAGTCCTACAGCGTTATCGTGAGCAAGGAATCTCTCTCAACCCCAAGAAGTCCATTTTCGGGGTTACTGAAGGAAAGCTACTAGGGCACATTATGTCTAAAGATGGGATCCAAATTGATCTTGAACATGTTGAAGCTATCTAGAAGTTACCATTACCATAAAAAAAAACCTGGAGTGAGGTCCTTCTTTGGCCAGATCAATTTCTTGAGGAGATTTGTACCAGATTTCTCTGAATTAACTCACCACATTGTAGACATGATGAGAGATACAGTGGTCTTCAAATGGACTGAACAAAGCAAAAGGGCATTCTAAGACATTAAAAATACAATTGTAAATGCTCCAGTTTTAGTTCATCCTAATTTTTTCAAAGATTTCATTAAATATTGTTATGCTTCGGAACATACTTTATCTTCTATCTTGACACAACAAAATGATGACCATATAGAAGCACCTATTGCATTTATGAGTGTTCCTTTGAAAAAGCATGAGTTGAATTATTCTCTGGTAGAGAAGCATGCTTATGCAGTGGTCAAGGTAGTAAAGCATTTCAGATTCTATATCCTAAATTCACATTCTAAGGTCTTTGTATCAGACACTTCGATCAAAACCATACTTACTTAGCAAGAAATAGGTGTCAATAAAAGAGCTTCTTGGATTACCAAAGTTCAACAATATGATATTGATATTAAGCCAACCAAATTGGTACAAGGGAGAGGCTTATATAAGCTCATAGATGAAAATGGCACAGTTGGAGAATCTCTAGAAAAGAATGTCGAGCTGCCTCAAGTGTTGTTTTTAGGATTGACAGATGAATGGTTCTCGAATATAGCATACTTTCTTACATATGGAGAATGCCCAGCTCATCTAACTCTAAAAGAGAAAAGAACTATCAAGTTAAAAGCTGCAAAATATTTTTTTGGGATAATATTCTCTATAAGAAAGGGGTCGATGGCACATTCTTGCAATGCGTAGATAAAGAGAAACAAAAGGAGTTACTCTAGATTTTCCACAGTGAAGCATGTGGGGGTCATTTCTCCTCTTCAGTTACCGCATTTAAAATTCTAAGTAATTGATATTATTGGCTTGACATGTTCCGTGATGTAGATGAATGGGTCAAGAAATGTGAGTCATGTCAACAGGTTAAAGGAAAACTACAACTTGCAGCTATGCCACTCAAACCAGTGGTCATTGAAGAACCATTCTAGCAATGGGGTCTCAATTTTATAGGTCCTATCAATCTGCACTCTAGCATAGGCCACACTCATATTCTTGTGGCAACAGATTATTTTACTAAATGGATTGAGGCTATCCCAGTAAATCAAACCACTTCTGAAGTGATCTGTGATTTTATCAAACAGAACATTCTAGTGAGATTTGGGATACCAAATAAGATTGTCACTGACAATGCCACTAACTTCTCTTCTCATGAGATATCATCTTTTTGTTATAGATATGGGATCATTCTTTCTCATGCATCAGATTATTATCCTCAAGGGAATGGTCAAGTTGAGGCTAGTAATAAGAATATTGTCACCATTCTCTGAAAATTAGTTGGTGAAAATCAGAGGATGTGGCATAAACATTTGTATGAAGCATTGTGGGCTATTGCATGACCAAGAAGAGAGCCATCGAGTTGTCACCATTTGAACTACTCTTTGGTATAGAAGCCAAATTGCCAATACCCTTAGAGCTATCTGCGCTAAAACTACAAGATATACTTGAGAACCAAGAGTTTAGAGATACACTCGAGAAAAGAATCGCTTATCTCACTAAGTTAGAAGAGCAAAGAGATGAAGTTGTTGATAGGATTAAGCAACATCAAACTCAGATGAAGGAATTGTTTGATAAAAAATCTAGAGTAAGATAGTTCAATATTGGTGACCTTGTGTTACTGTGGGATAAGAAAAAGGAGCCGAAGGGTCTTCATGGTAAATTTGACTCTCTATGGAGAGGACCATTCTAGATTAGAGAAGCATGTGGAGAGAATTCTTTCTATCTCGTATACATGAGTGGAACACTGTTGCCCCTTCCCTACAATGGGCAACATCTAAAGCATTTCAATCAGTGAGATAGATTGTTTTCTGTCTTTCTACATAGTTTAATTAGGAATTTTTTGGTGTGTTTCATTTCTTACTACTTTGTTCCTCTCCTTGTTTCATTTTTGGCTTGTCCATGCACTTTTGAGTTATTCCTTTCCTGACTCTATTTTACCCAATGGGTTTAAGGCACTGTTCATTTTCAGATGATTCTAGGTTCATTCTGTGTCCACAAGGTCCTTTTCCCCAGATAGAGCCAGTTATTGTCCCATTTCGTGATTACCCAAAATTTGAACTTTTTCTAATAAATTATCATCATGCATTATGCATATTTCTTTCACTAATCCAAGTAAAGGTTCCAAATTCCAATATTTTGTGGAATATACCAAGAATGCCAAAAGTGTTAGATCTGATTGTAAAATGACTTCAAATAACGATATGTATGCAAGCAGTGGAAGGCATAAATAACTGTCTCGGGAGTCATCCTCGGTCTTGAACCATAAACTCACTAAGTTGGAGAAGTTTTCCATGGAGAAGTAAATGGTATGATGGCCACACTCATTGCCACGTATTGCCATAGCTATACTTATCTATCAATCAGCATGTCTAATATGTTATCAAACTAATGTTCACCACCAATCAAACAAGCCATTCTCTTAATCATCAGGCATCATGATTCATTTAAGAATTGTTATCAATTCCCACAAAGTGTCAAGGAGTGCCTCAAATAAACTTAAATGTTGTTTCAAACTGCACGATGCCCAAAAGTCGGCATGTTGCGAAGGTGACAGAGAAACACAATAACCGTTTCAGAATAAGAAGCCAAATATTTTAAGAACTCCTATCACTACATTTTCATAGAATTTATCCTTAGCAGACATTGTATCACAAATAGAATTATTTGTTGAACCTTCCATGAGAATGACTATTGGTAGCATTGCCTAGTTGCACCATTGAATGCTAGAAAGACAAACTGCTGTGGCATAAGTTGGGATCCCCATCGTATGACGGCCGGTGGGAAATACATTGAATCTTGAATCTCTAGAGCTCAAAACATATTCTGTAGAAGAGTTCCATTCTTTTCTCTCGAAGGTTGTTCAATATGCTAGGCCATTAGGTCTATCCAGAAAGAGCTAGTTTGTGAAAGTTTCCAATCAATAGTGCTAAACCTCTCCACTGAACAGTCGTCGACTCTCCTAGCATCGGTGGTTCCCACAAGTTATGTCAGTATAGGAGGAGATCTAATAGTTCTTATAGTAAATAGGTGATCGAATGAATAACTCTTAAATCAGATGCTGCTTCCGTATAACAATGCCTATCTATCGGGCACTGAATGACCTCTAAAATACAGAAAGGTGGTTTAAAAGAATGCAATTTTTGTAGCGAGTGCATGAAATGCATTCATTGAAAACACTTTAGGAACCTGTTAACAAGTGTGAGTCTTTGAATAAGGTGTCTGCAAGTACTGTAAATGATAAAAGATTCTCGTATGATCATATTACTCCACATGGCAAGAAAATACTGACAAATTGTTAAGACACCACAGACATGGATGTTCTGAAGATATTTACTCCTTCCAAATAACTAGAGAGACCTCTTTAAAGAAAATCTTTTTCCTCTATAAATTTATTGCATATGGTTACTGTCCTACACGGTAAAATATGTTTTTGAAGGTCTGAAATCTATCATGAAATAGATGGAAAGTCAGTGGGAAAGGGTTCCTTGTAAGAGATACAGGATGAAGTCTTAACTTTGATCATTGTAGAGTATATTCTAAGAGAAGGATACCTACAGCCTCAAAGCAAACACGTTACTCACAAAGTTCCCAATAATTTTCAAAGCAGTTGTAGGTGCAAAGCTGATTAAATAGTTTATATTATTAAACTTGTGAAAACACCATCATGAATTATAAGCCTCAAAATTATGAGTATGCTCCTATGATCGACACCACGCTTTGGGAGGTATTTGATACTAAAATGGGCCATATTGATCTACAGGAAATCAGGAAGTCATTGACAGAAGGAGAATGATCAAAATTGTCCCAAAGGATTGCAAAGAGTAGCCTAGTCAATGCAGCTTGTTTTCCCACCGCTGTCCAATGTCAGGAGCTAGTAATTGAATGTGCAAAAAGGTACAATCCTGAAGCCAGAGAGATCAGATCCATTGATGGGAACCTGATGGCCAAACTTGATGGGGTCTCTATCACCATCATTCTTTGATTGCCATACAAAGAAAAGTCATCTGTGTTGATAAACAGAAGGCCTACAAGTATTTTAGTTACAATAGGAGGAAATGCTTGAACAATTTGGCAAAGGAATGGATGGTAAAACTGAGATGTGGACAGTCCCAGCTTCCTAAGACAATACATCATTCTCTTTTTATCAAAGAGATCTTCTATCTAATTGCCATTCTTCATAGGTTGACAAGCAGCCTAGAGTCAACCGAGTTTGAAATGTGGATGTATCTCTTCATCATTGTCATATCGACAGGAAAACAACTTATTGATTCGGGCTGCCTTATTAGTGATTGCATACATGACCAACTAATTCACTTCAAGACTAGTCAACGATTCCACATGTCATCCTACTTGGTATATGCAATTGCCAATTTGAGATCATGGCCTGGTTTGACTACCACAGGTGTCCTTAATCAGGAAACACAAGTTTATGATTACTACAGGCAGTTGCAGTTAGAACAAAGCTTTGTATGTTTCAGACAAGTGAATGATGCTTTCACAATGCTTGCAGTAAGGTTACTTCAAGGAAATACATCTCTCAGAATTTCAAAAGAAGCATCATTGTTGATAAAGAAGTATGGTAGCTACTTCATTCAGTTTCCAAGGTTCACCTATCTTTGAGTTGGAGGATTTGATGGTTACCCTTCTAAATTGCCAAGGTATGTGGATGACAAGCTTGTTTTAGTTAAGCTTTGCAGACAACTGGTATTAGTTCAAAAGAAATGTCAAGATAGGAAGAACAAGGGGGGCAGTCCCTATTTGTCTCAGTCACTACAAGTGTGAATCCACCTTGAGGGCTGAAAATATGGAAAATGCCCTAGCCATGATCAACTTGTATACATACCAGATGAGATTCCCCTTCAATAGCAAGGGATATGTCAAGAATAATTTGAAGCTTGGTCCTGGATACCTTCATTTCCCCAATCTCGAAGACTTCTGGAAAGATTGTGAAGACAAGTTTGAGGTCAGAAAAAGAGACTGGATGAGGTTTACCTGGAAGCAAATTCAATATTTCAAGATAGAATGGGTCGTTGAAGGCATTGAAGATGATGAATCGGATCTGTTTGATCCTTTCTATTTTCAAGAAATCTAGGATCAACCTCTTCCTGCTATTAATTGGGTAGATCCAGAGGTTAGAGATGTCAGAGAAAGAACTAGTTTCGTGATCAAGAAGTCAGAAGCCTGGATCAAGAAGAAGATATCCTAGATGATTGCAACAAGACCTGTAAATAAGAAAGAGACACCAAGAGGAAGAAGTGACCAGGACAGTTCCACTTCATCAGTTCCTTCCCACACACCAGTTATTGACGTTCTTTCTCACCAGAGAATCCAGGGAAGTGGTGGAGATGAAGACCCTCTAAGGAGAAGCAATCTTCAAAACATATGTGGAGATGAACCTAGGTAGAAGAAGAAGAAAACAAGGTCAAAGGAAAAAGAGACAGGTTCTACTTCAAGAGAAGAAAAGGAACAAGAAGAAGTCTTATTTGATCTAGAAGTTTGATGAAGCCATACCAACCACATCTTCTTCCATACTCATTGAATCCCCTCTCCTTGAAGTACCACATTCTACTTCAGTTATGGAACCGCCTTCCTCGAAGGATCCTGTGTATCAAACAGAAAAAGATGAAGAGAAAGTAGCCTCACCAATACCTAAAAAACAAGATCTCCAATTAGGCAATGCACTTGAGCTATCAGAAGATCTTTCACTACCATGGTTAGAACAAAGCCTATTGAAGAAAAGGAAGGTAGAAGAACTGGTGATTCTTGAATTCAGTATAGTTTCTGCTCTCTTCGGGAGATCCAAGAAGCCAAAGAAGATTAAGGTGACTTCAAGAATAAAAATTGATTCTAATTCAAGAAACATGTGCCTTGAGATAGCTCAGCCCACTTCTAAAAGAAATGTGAATGAATCCACTCCGGTGGACATTGTTGTGTCAAGGATTGATATGGGCCTATCCACTCATGAGGCTGACATACAAAACTTTAATGTCGTAGCTGCAAGGCTGGTAGAAAGGACCGAAAGGGATAAGCAGTCAAAAGATTAGTTAAAACAACAAGTACAGAGTCTATCTTCTTACTTGAAGACCATAGTCAACACTTCTACCATGCCACTTAGCATTGATCATCAGTCAACCATCTGGGGCCAAGAAGGAGAAATTGAAAAAGGTACTATTGATAGTCTACAAAAATATCAAGTTTATGGAAAAACCATTGAGAATTGGGTGAACAAAATCAAATCTATTGCATTTGATTTCATTATTAAGGCAAAGGAAGTGCATCAAGAAACCTTAATAAAAAAGGATGTCATTGAAAAAGAGTTGAAAAATGTTAGGAAAGAAGAAGCTGTTTGGAAGGATATCCTGAAAGATTTTGTGAAAATGATGGAGATTGATGTTGTATACACCTAAAATTGGCTCAAGTTGAATTAAGTAAATATTTTGATATTTATCTTAATTCTTATTTCCTTCTGTCAATTAAATAAATATTATAAGTTTATTTGATTGATTCATTATCCTACAATTAAATAAAATCATTTTATTTAATTAAATTCCCTAAATTCTTCTAATGTCTCAAGTCCTAAAATCCACCTCATCTCTTCCACCTCACCATGTTGCACATGTAATTAAATATTCTTAATATTTAATTAGCTAATATCCTCTATTATCCAATATAAATCTTTAATTCAATTATCCTCCACCAAATTGAATATTTAATTCAATGTTCCCCACTATCCTCCACCAATTGAATACTTAATTCAATGTTCCCCACTATCCTCCACCAATTGAATTCTTAATTCAATTGTTCCCCACTAGCCTTCACCAATTGAATATTTAATTCAATGTTCCCCACTATCCTCCACTCTTCCCAAAAATAAATTTTTAACTCATCCACTATCCTCCACTCTTCCCAAAAAATAATTTTTAATTCATCCACTATGAATAAAAGATTCACTTTTATTCCTAGCCATTGATCTCATCTATTGATCCTCACCCTCCATTCCTTTTTCAAAAAATCTATAAATAAGACCCTTCTCTAAGCAATTGGAGGGACTTCTTCTAGCATCCTTACTATGCCCAAATTCCTCTAGGGAATCTTCTTCTTCTTCTCAACTCTCTTCTTCATACCGTCATAATGCAGAAATCATCCTAGCCGTCCCATATCATCCATCATTAGTGTGTTGAAGCTCATCTTCAATCACACAAAGTATCATAGCCATTTCTCCTTGTCATCTTGAGGAATCAAAGAAAGGAAGCAAGCTCCCTGAGGGCCAACCTTCATCATTCAAGATCAAGAAAGAATAGGCGACCAATGGAAGCCATAGGGTAACAAGTTTGTTTTGTTGTCAAAATCTTCTTTTTCTAATAGTTTTTGTAAGTTTTGGTGATTAAGTGTTGCAGGTGCCATCCTGGGCAAAAACGGACTGCATTTTTGTGCTCAAGATGCTGTTTCTGTGAATTTTGACAGTAAACTCGAGTAGGTTCTGTGAAATTTTTTTGGAAAAATTTGAAATTTTTTAGGGTACAGTCCGTACCGTACGGAACCGTAACCCATGTTGTGTTAGGTGGTGCATTTCTTTGTTGCAGGGCTTTCATTGTGAAGGGTTAATATTGTTTGTTTGTAGGGTTAATATTGTTTGGTTGAAATCACCCCTCCACCACTTCAAACCACCAAGTCGCCGCCCGCAAACCACCCTCCACCAGGTCGAGATCTACCCGAATGCCATTCCACCGCCAAACTCCCACTACCTACACCCGACGACACCCTATCGCCATCTCCGTAACCCCACCGCTCCATCCAACCCACCTGCCGCTCGTCCACACTGCCTAGTCGACACCCTTCTAACACCCGTCGCCACTGCCTAACCGCTAGTCACCCTCTCACCAACAACCCGTCCTTCCACCGTTTGACAACCCCTCCCGCAACCCCCACGCCACCACTTCCCACATCCCCACCTCTCCGCCCATGCGGCCTCCCCCAACTACCTTCCCTACGGCCTCCTCCCTTTCTGCCGCTCCTCCAAAACCTCCCTCTGCAGCTCCACATCAACCTCCCCGCAGCACCCTTCACCCGGTCGACACCCCCGCGACCACCGCCACCTCTTCCACCACTTCCCACCTCCCCTCCTCCTGTGACACCTGCCCTCCCCTGACCTCCGTTCCTCTAGCCACCACCTCCCGTGCCACTCGCCAACACCTACCCTACGATAAACAAAACAAACAAAACCCTAACACTTTAACAATCCGGGGCTGAAGGGCCTTCAAAAGCCCCTTTGTCATTTTTCTTTTTTAAATTTCAAGCCCCTAGTCATATCAATGACCAGGGGCCCCTTTTAACCACCAGCATACCCTTAACCACCGGAGATACCACTTCCATGTGACCAGCAGTTAATAAACAGCTAACATTTTTTGTAAACTATCAGAGCTTGATCTTGTGCCTCTACATGCCATAATAGGCTGTTTTTTTCAAACTTGCACAACTTTCGCACACGGAGGTGAAATTGTGCAAACAAGGACTTGTCAGAAAGAGGACTCTGAACACTTCATATTTGTGAGGTTTTTATTAGGTGATGGTACTTTTTTCCTACCTTTTTCATCAGTCAAAGTCAAACTAGCTTAAAAACTTCAAATCATCATATCTTTTGAATTTTTGATCAAATTTTCGTAAAATTTTTTTCAAATCGCATAGAATTTCTTGAATTTTCTATTTATGCACTTCGTTTCTCTATATCAGTTCTTTTTTCATCAAATTTTCTCAGATTATCAATTTTCTTGAAGTCTACTTGCTCTATTTTTGGTTTCGTGACTTGCAGGTGATCATTCAGGACTGGAGCAACAGCTGGAGCAGCATCTACATCAATTTGGATAGTGAATTAATCAGGTGCACTCATCCTATTTCTCATTCCATCATAATCTTGGTTTCAAAACACACTTCAATTTGGGGACATAAAACAAACATTTGTCTTCATCACATATCAAAATTGGGCTTAAAATGAACAATGTGTATTCAACCACACCTTGAAATTGGGCTAAAAAGAATCACTACTTGATGTGTCTTCATCACATTTCATTTTTCTAAGGGATAATTAATCAACTATGAGTGTGAATCCAGTGGGTGTGTGTATGCTCTCTCCTCGCACCGCAAGGTGATCTTGGAGATCAAAAACACCCCACTTGATTTGCTTTTGTCAACCCCTTTCCTAGGAGGCCTACTAGGGGATTTCATCACCCCTAGGGATGACCTCATCCGAGGCTGAATCAAAAGACACCCTCTTTGAAATCAGAATCTTGTCACTCTTGGCTAAGCCCCAAAGAACTTTCTACCTTTGGGAAGTGAAGGTGAAGGGTGGGTTACCCCCTTCTCCCAGTTGTGTGACAGGATTTCACTTTCAAATCATTAGTCAACCTCATCTAAACATTGACAAAACCTAACTGGCCATACCCTACATCAAACTAGACATTAGGGCATGTTGATGTGTCTTCCACGTGTGCTTGTTTACTAATCAGCATATTCTTCAAATTCAACATTCAAGGTTGCTTATGTGTCTTATGTGAGTGAATCATGTTTGTACATGTGTGATCATTGCCAAATCAAGTTTAGACACCAAACACATAAGACAAGTCATCCAACTCATTCTTCCAAGCACACTTGTCTCGACTTGTGATGCATTTGCACTCTGTTCTAACGCATTTGTTTTTGCACATCCAAACTAGTAAGCTTTTCTAGTCTTGTGTCAATGGCAAACAAATTAGAATATCTTAACCAAAAACTACAATATCTAGAATTACAAATAAACTTAGGTCCCTTGCCCTAAGACCGTATAGCAATTGCTCAAGAACTCCAAGTCATACAATAAGAAATGACAATCTGACAAGCTAAACGTGTCAGTACTAGCTACGCCTCGCCCCAAACTCATACATCTGTTTTCTGTCTTAATGATGCTCATGACAAGACAAGCACCACCTCAAGTTGGAAATTGTATACCACTCTGTCTACTAGTCATCCTTCACCATATCCTAAGACACCTATCCCAAAGCATACCAATTCTACAACAACACCACCATCTAGTTCCTCAAATTTTAAATGGTACACTAAAAAAGAATCAAATGAGTGGTGGGAAATTTTTTTTCCAAATTTTTACAACACAAGAAAAGCTAGGGCGAAAGCAAAATCCACTCATCCATCCCTTCATCCATGTACTCCTACACCTACGAAGGATGTGATTAAAGGACTATTAGTAGAGAGTCAACCATGTCCCCTAACTCTGGTCCTTGACCTTACCAAAGATTCTTCCAATGTCTTGTCAACACCTACAACACCTTCATGTCATCCACCACCCCTTGAGCTTCTCAAAGAGCCTTCTACCATGCACCAGAGTCAAGGTCTGTCACACCCTCATATTGTTGACCAAGAGCCTATCTAAGAGCCCTCAATTAACATTCTTAGCCCTTCAAGCCCATCAGGTGACCAACAAGCCATCAAGCCTATTCAAGAGTCTCCTATTATGAATCCAAGTCAAGAGTCATCATGTTCTCATTTTGTTGACCAAGAGCCTATCCGAGAGCCTTCCACTTCAATTCAAGCAACCCAAGAGGTATGTCAAGAGTTTAATCCTAATCATGTGGAAACATTATGCCCTAGTCCAACTCAAGATCAAAACACTTTCATGCAACCCATCCATAACCTATATCTTTTCCCTAATCAAGATACTAGTGTTGATGAAGAATCTATCCATGAGCAACTTGATCCTATGAATGAACTAGAGATCCAATGGTTTTTCTATGATCAAGATGATATCCATAATAATGAACCTCTCCAGGAGCCACTTGATCCTATACATGAGCAAGAGATTCAGTTTCCAACCATGCATAACCTATATCTCTCCTATGATCAAGATATTATCCCTGATGACAAACCTATACAAGAGAACATTAGTCCCATCATGCTAAATCCTATCTATGATCAAAATCCAAGACTTTGTAAGTTACCTTGTTTACAAAACATTCATCCATTAGATGTGTCTTTTTGCCATAATTGATATAGAATTAGCTTGAGTGTTTCGGTATGGTGCTATGTTTTGCCTTGGACAAGTTGATGTTTTGTGTCAAGATTTTTGTTTGAAAGCGGGCTTTGCTGCATGCTCTTGTCTAGAGAAAGGTACAGACACAGACAGATAGAGGGACAGACGACAAGACATGGGATGGATGGGAAAGTGGAGTGGACTCAGATAGATAGACAGACTAGACATGAGACAAATAGGGAAAGTGGAGCCTCGGGGGCGCATTGATAATGGCCTTGCCTACATGACAACGCAGAGGCAGCGTAGTTTGGGGCTTGGACAATGGATGGACTAGAGGATAGATGACAAGATATGAGATGGACAGGAAAGTAGAGCCTTGGGGGTGCATTGAAAATGGCCTTGCCTACGTGACGACACAGAGGCAACATAGTTTGACAAGAAGCCTAATGGACCCAAGATATGGATCGGATGAGACATGATATGGAACATACATGGATCAGATATGGATTAGATAAGACACAATATGGATCAGATATGGAACAAAAAGAGACATGACATGGAATAGATATGGAACAAACAATATTGATGACAAGGAACCACCACGGATATGTAGATGGATGGAAGATAGTAGATACAGATGGTTATGAGGATGGGCAATAGTGGACAGAAGGAAATAAGGATGTGATCTCCAAGGACGATGACACATAAGTGTATCATGCCCCTTTGTAGGATTGTTCATGACAATGCTAATGACGATAGGAGGATGAGAGGATAATGAAGGATTTGCATGGTTTGGAGGGATAAGGTATGCCAAGAGACATCTAAAACATTTGTCAACATTGTGCCCCCAATCTTTATCAAGACCAAAGAATAGAGGAAAGGAAGTTTGGATGGATGGATGAGACAAGATAGGTATGCAATGGATAGAGGATAGGATAGGAAATGCAATGGATAGAGGATAGGATAGGAAATGTAATGGAAGAGTGATATGCTGATGAGACAAGGTGCCCCCAAGTGTGAGAGACATAGAAGATCAACTTTACACATGATGCCTGTTTGCCAGTTTTCATCATGGTACTTATCTAAGGTGCCTGTTTGGCTGGTTTTCACCATTGGATGAAGGGATTTTTCTTTACTTTTTCCTTTTTTCTTTTCTTTTTTGAATATTTAGATTGGAGAAGGTGGATATGGAAAGACTCAAGTATAGAGTTCCTTGAAAGGTGACAGTCCCACTAGATGGATTTTGTCGCATGGACAATGTTAAGTGTTCTCATAGATGTTGGTAGGGGATCATATGAAAATGATATGGCCTAGGTAGATAGTGGATTATGGAAGGTGTGATAGTGGATCGAAGGCTTATGCAATAGCATGGACCATAGGCATAGGATGAGGAAGATGTGTAGGATAATAGTGGAAGGAAGGAAATCATGACCAACGGTTGCACATACCGTGGTAAACATTGAATCTGGTGATGGGAAAGTAGTGTAGGAAGCAATGGAGACTTTTCTTGTGGATGAATGACGTAGGCATGCAGGGTTCCACATAGGCTGAGTATTGTCTTGGTTTTTGTTCGTCATGTGAGATGGAAGAATTTGAGACTCTTGGATGGAATGGGAGAAAGTAGATGGTTGGAATTCTTGAGAGGTGGATGCCTCATGTAACTTTAGGGCTTTTTGCTTGGGTACCCAAACCATTTTGTTTTTAGGTAGTGCCTGTGAAGGTATGGGTTTGGGTGTATGCAGCTTTTGTGTAGCTTTTGGAGTAATCATTTGTTGCTTGGGGATCCACACCTGTTTCAGTTTGGCATTGAGGTGTATGGGTGTATGCAGCTTTTGATATGGATAATGCTTTGATTCTTGGCTTTTATGTCCTAGGTCATGAGGACTCTTAGGATTTTTTACTTTATAGGTAGAGGCATCCACATATTTGTCATTGAATCCCCGTGGGATGGTAGAAGTGAGGTTGGTGAAAGCTCCTTGCTGAGACAATATGTGGGTTTGTCGGCCATGATTGGGATATGTAGAGGATTTATAGATGGATGGATAAGGTGTTGGAAGAAGGGGTGATAAAAGGCAAGGAGGGGTGTTAGGAGTTGGAAGTAGCGGAGGTAGATTGAATGGTGGGATATTAGGAGTTGGAAGTAGTGGAGGGAGATTGGATGGTGGAATATTAGGAGTTGGAAGTAGTGGAGGGAGTTTGGATGGTGGAAGGTGTATGGTCACATGCTTGTGGGATGTGTATAATAAGGGAGGTGGGATATTAGGAGTTGGAAGTAGTGGAGGGAGTTTGGATGGTGGAAGGTGTATGGTCACATGCTTGTGGGATGTGTATGATAAGGGAGGTGGGATATTAGGAGTTGGAAGTAGTGGAGGGAGTTTGGATGGTGGAAGGTGTATGGTCACGTGCTTGTGGGATGTGTATGATAAGGGAGGTGGGATGGCGACATATGTTTTGGGGATATGATGGGGTTTGCGATGGAAAGTGGTAGACTTAGGAGGAGTGTAGGAGGTCCCAACATCTTGAGTTTGCTCACCTTGGGGTATGTATCCAAGGCCGTATGAAGTCCCAACTTCCACTTCCTTTGATGAGACACTTGCCTCCCAAGCAAGCATAGAAGATCAAACCAGTAATACTCCTCTGCCATCTGTTATTGACCAAGCTACAAATCCTCCACCATATATCTTGGGTCTTACCACCTTCATGCGTGAATGTTCTCTCTTAGAACACCAATAACCATTATCCGCTATCTCATCTTCTCCATCCAATAAAGAACTTGTGTCTAAAGTTCCACCTACACATAATCTTGCTATCCACTGCATACTCCAGAAGATGAACTATCAAGGTAAAGGCTTAGGCCTTCATGAACAAGGTATTTTGGAACCTATCCATGTCAATGTTCCTCCACCTTCATACGGCCTTGGATACATACCCCAAGGTGAGAAAACTCAAGATGTTGGTACTTCCTCCACTCCTCCTAAGTCTACCACTTTCCATCGCAACCCCCATCATATCCCCAAAACATATGTCGCCATCCCACCTCCCTTATCATACACATCCCACAAGCATGTGACCATACACCTTCGACCATCCAAACTCCCTCCACTACTTCCAACTCCTAATATCCCACCTCCCTTATCATACACATCCCACAAGCATGTGACCATACACCTTCCACCATCCAAACTCCCTCCACTACTTCCAACTCCTAATATTCCACCATCCAATCTCCCTTCGCTACTTCCAACTCCTAATATCCCACCATCCAATCTACCTTTGCTACTTCCAACTCCTAACACCCCTCCGTGCCTTTTATCACCCCTTCTTCCAACACCTTATCCATCCATCTATAAATCGTCTACATATCCCAATCATGGCTGACAAATGCACATATTGTCTCAACAAGGAACTTTCACCAACCTCACTTCTACCATCCCACGAGGATTCAATGACAAATATGTGGATGCCTCTACCTATAAAGTAAAAAATCCTAAGAGTCCTCATGACCTAGGACATAAAAGCCAAGAATCAAAGCATTATCCATATCAAAAGCTGCATACACCCATACACCTCAATGCCAAATTCAAATAGGTGTGGGTCCCCAAGCAACAAATGATTACTCCAAAAGCTACACAAAAGTTGCATACACCCAAACCCATACCTTCACAAGTACTACCTAAAAACAAAATGGTTTGGGTACCCAAGCAAAAATTCCTAAAGTTACATGAGGCATCCACCTCTCAAGAATTCCAACCATCTACTTTCTCCCATTCCATCCAAGAGTCTCAAATTCTTCCATCTCACATGACAAACAAAAATCAGGACAATACTCAGCCTATGTGGAACCCTGCATGCCTACATCATTCATCCACAAGCAAAAGTCTCTGTTGCTTCCTACACTACTTTCCCATCACCAGCTTCAATGTTTACCATGGTATGTGCAACCGTTGGTCATGATTTCCTTCCTTCCACTATTGACCTGCACATCTTCCTCATCTTATGCCTATAGTCCATGCTGTTGCATAAGCCTTCCATCCACTATCACACCTTCCATAATCCACTATCTACCTAGGCCATATCATTTTCATACAATCCCCTACCAACATCTGTGAGAACACTTAACATTGTCCATGCGACAAAATCCATCTAGTGGGACTGTCACCTTTCAAGGAACTCTATACTTGAGTCTTTCCATATCCACCTTCTCCAATCTAAATATTCAAAAAAGAAAAGAAAAAAGGAAAAAGTAAAGAAAAATCCCTTCATCCAATGGTGAAATCCAGGCAAACAGGCGCCTTGGATAAGTACCATGATGAAAACCTGGCAAACAGGCATCATGTGTAAAGTTGATCTTCTATGTCACTCACACTTGGGGGCACCTTGTCTCATCAGCATATCACTCTTCCATTACATTTCCTATCCTATCCTCTATCCATTACATTTCCTATCCTATCCTCTATCCATTGCATACCTATCTTGTCTCTTCCATCCATCCAAACTTCCTTTCCTCTATTCTTTGGTCTTGATAAAGATTGGGGGCACAATGTTGACAAATGTTTTAGATGTCTCTTGGCATACCTTATCCCTCCAAACCATGCAAATCCTTCATTATCCTCTCATCCTCCTATCGTCATTAGCATTGTCATGAACAATCCTACAAAGGGGCATGTTACACTTATGCGACATCGTCCTTGGAGATCACATCCTTATTTCCTTCTGTCCACTATTGCCCATCCTCATAACCATCCGTATCTACTATCTTCCATCCATCTACATATCCGTGGTGGTTCCTTGTCATCAGTATTGTTTGTTCCATATCTATTCCATGTCATGTCTCTTTTTGTTCCATATCTAATCCATATCATGTCTTATTTGATCCATATCGTGTCTTATCTGATCCATATCTGATCCATGTATGTTCCATATCATGTCTCATCCGATCCATATCTTGGGTCCATTAGGGTTCTTGTTGAACTACGTTGCCTCTGCATCGTCACGTAGGCAAGGCCATTTTCAATGCACCCCCGAGGCTCTGCTTCCCTGTCCATCTCATATCTTGTCGTCTATCCTCTAGTCCATCCATGGTCCATGCCCCGAACTACATTACCTCTGCGTTGTCACGTAGGCAAGGCCATTATTAATGTGCCCCCGAGGCTCCACTTTCCCTATTCGTCCCATGTCTAGTCCTTCTGTCTGTCTGAGTCCACTCCACTTTCCCATCCATCCCATGTCTTGTTGTCTATCCCTCTATCTATCTATGTCTATACCTTTCTCTAGACAAGAGCACACAACAAAGCCCACTTCCAAACAAAAATCTTGATGCAAAACATCAACCTGTCCAAGGCAAAACAAAGCACTATACCGAAACACTCAAGCTAATTCTATATCAATTATGGCAAAAAGACACATCTAATGCATGAATGTTTTGTAAATAGGGTAACTTACAAAGTCTTGGATTTTTGTCATTTATGTCTTCCTATGCTACTCAAGGATGCCAAAAGCTAGAGATGCTATGATGGGGGCATAATCTTATTTTCTTTGTCTGTTGCTTGTGGATCAAACTTTAGTAATATGATGACTTTTGTCTAACGACATGATCGGAAAAAGATCATCAAGGACTCCGAGGTCTAAACATGAAAAGGGGCAATCCTTGTCTGTTAAAATGCAAGAAGTACTCAGGTCATCTCGGTTTAATTATACCTAGATGCTTGTATTTTCTTACAACATAATAAAGCCCAATGATGAAAGCACTTCAAAATACTTGCTATATCAAGGTGACAAATATCCATATCCATGCCATATCCATATCCATATCCATACCATATCCAATTGCAAGTCTATCCTTAATCCATGTCAATCAAGTCAAATCACTCTTGTCAAATGATCCAATCACAATCAATGGTCTTCATCCTTGTCCGGTCGTAAACCAACTCAATCAATTAATCAATCAATTGTCTTATATAGGATGTTGCATTGTCAAAATTAGACCAACACACATGTCTTACATGACATGCTTCATTTCCTGAAACCAGACACTATCCTTCGTGTTGCTCTAGGGATCCATCATTCCCTGCCATGACAACATGCCTGCCGTGTTGGTCTAGGGATATATTGTTCCCTGCCATGACAACACTATCATATCAAATGTCTTAGACAAGATGTTATATTGTCAAAACCAGACCCGAAGTCTTATACAACATATTTCATTCCTGAAACTAGACATCATCGATCCATACCATTAGTTTACCGCTCGACAGGGGCAATACCTTGGTTGTTCCTGTATCATTTGCGCATACTTGCTTGCTTGTGTGTGTCATCTTTTCATCTTGCATTCTATATCATTCATCCATTTCTTCTGCATCCAACCATTTCATCTCCTGTCAACCTATCTCATCATGAGATTGTCTGTCTCATGCCTTCCGTCTTCTCCCCGTCCAATCTCCCGAGGGGGCATCCTATCATCATAACCTGTACCAGGGGCAAACTGGGGCATGTATTATTATTAGACTATTTATTCTTTGAAACAACGTGATAAAACACATTGCTTCAAAGAGGGGCAAAATGTATACACCTAAAATTGGCTTAGGTTGAATTAAGTAAATATTTAGATATTTATCTTAATTCTTATTTCCTTCTATCAATTAAATAAATATTATAAGTTTATTTGATTGATTCATTATCCTACAATTAAATAAAATCATTTTATTTAATTAAATTCCCTAAATTCTTCTAATGTCTCAAGTCCTAAAATCCACCTCACAAAATCCACCTCACCATGTTGCACATGTAATTAAATATTCTTAATATTTAATTAGCTAATATACTCTATTATCCAAAATAAATCTTTAATTCAATTATCCTCCACCAAATTGAATATTTAATTCAATGTTCCCCACTATCCTCCACTCTTCCCAAAAATGAATTTTTAACTCATCCACTATCCTCCACTCTTCCTAAAATATGAATTTTTAATTCATCCACTATGAATAAAAGATTCACTTTTATTCCTAGCCATTGATCTCATCTGTTGATCCTCACCCTCCATTCCTTTTTCAAAAAATCTATAAATAAGACCCTTCTCTAAGCAATTGGAGGGACTTCTTCTGGCATCCTTACCTCTAGGGAATCTTCTTCTTCTTCTCAACTCTCTTCTTCATATCGTCGTAATGCAGAAATCATCCTAGCCATCCCATATCATCCATCATTAGTGTGTTGAAGCTCATCTTCAATCACACAAAGTATCATAGCCGTTTCTCCTTGTCATCTTGAGGAATCAAAGCAAGTAAGCAAGCTCTCTGAGGGCCAACCTTCATCATTCAAGATCAAGAAAGAATAGGCGACCAATGGAAGCTGCAGGGTAACAAGTTTGTAAGTTTTATGCTTTCATTTGTTTATTCTTGTTATTCGCATATTTCATTATTGTTTGGGTTTAGTTATCTTTATTGATCAAACTGATTTTCCCATTCACAGATGTTAATATCCTCATAGCAGAAAAGATCCTACCTGGTACAGAAGAAAATTACTTGAAAATTTGGATAGAGAGCATAAGTTGGAAATTAGTAATTATTGACTAAGTTTCAACATAACAGGAAAAGCTAATGCTTGCCTGTGAACGAGTATCTACAAAGCTTTAGGATCAGCTCGGTGCCATCCTCCTGAATGCATCATTGATGGGAGAATCACTGGTAATTCAAGATGATTTTCAGAATATGATTGATCAACAATTTTTCAACAGAGAAGTTTTCAACGAGAACACAATGGACAAGTTGGTCGATATCTATACTTCATTGAAGATTTCCATCTCCCAAATACCAAGCATGGTGGCAGAATTGAGTAATGTCCACAAGTGCCTAAAAAATTGGAAGATGAGGATAGCAAACACTCTAATTCCTAAGGGTAAATCTATCACCTCGGCCATTCGACTTTTTAGAATGTTTAGAGAAAGAATCTGGTTTGCAAAATCAGTTTCCAGAGTTTGCCACTCCGTCAACAGTGCCATCGACAGACAGAGAATAAATGCAAGTTTGCATATTGTATAGTTTTCATTTTTGTTGTGTTTGTGTGTAGGTCAAGTCATGATTTTGACTTGTTTTGTAAATAATGATCATGATTGAGTCTTCTCCTTCGAGTCTAATCTTCTCGCTTTTGATTGTAAAGTGAGGTTCATCCTAACTATTTCTCACATGATAATTATTTTGAAGTGCTTAAGTTAGGTAGTTACTATAAGTGACTTTCTTTACAAAAGAAAGTTAGTTGTTCAAAGTTAGTACACTTAGGTCATTATACCAAGTAGTTACAAAAAGTGGTTACTAATCTCACCTATAAATACAACATTGTAATTTAATCAAAGGGGTTCCACTTTTTCACATGACAGTGTATGAAAGACTCGAACAGTGTTATTCAAGTTTGAAAGCAATAAAGAAATTTTTTGAATGTGTGTTCAACTCGATTTCATGTATTGTTATTGGTATTCGTATGTTTCATCAATAATGATCATGTGCTTTCCTTTCAAAGTTACATTGTGAGAAAGATATTTCGCATCAAGTTTTGGTATCTCTACTTGGATGCATGGAACTTAAATTCATAAGTTGAACTCTTATTTCATTGTTAGTGTTTGTTATATGTTTGTTTTTGTTCTTATAATTACAGAAAATCCAAATACCCCTATCATACGAGGGAGCTGCCCCTCTCAAATGCAGAGAGGAATCAACATAGTCCTACGATTCTTCAATTGTTGTGAGTAGGTTGTTACTGATCCAAGGTTGAAATAGAGTTATTCATGAAGATCATTTAAAAGCAACAAATCTGTTTACCAACAATTCGACATAGTGACCAATTCCCCAAAATCCCCAAAGGATTGACTAATATAAAGATCAACAGTCAGCCATAAGTTATTAGCTATCACTTTCAAATTTTCCTTAGACATTTTAACTTCCTGTAATAACAGAATATCAACCTTATTTTCATATATGCAGTTTTTAACCAAAAACTACTTTTGAGGACTATTGAGTCCTCTTATGTTCTAGGATAAGATCTTCATTTATGGGCCTTCCTGGAAGGAATTTCTAGGGTACATTGCCTTCCATTAGCTATCTCCTTAGCTTCTTCTCTTTGTCTGGTTTCCCTCTAAGAGGGTCTACCTAACTTACCATCAGTTCCCACATTTGCTGACTTCTTCATTAGGCCCTTTCCTTTTCTCTTTGTGGTAATCCATCCTTCCTAATCACACGAGGTCCAAGATATGCTTGGTCCAGCCCTTGGGGTTAGTTCTGTTGGGGATAATAATCCTTCCTTCTTCACCAACCTATTCTCTCTTTCAATTGGGCTATTAGATTTAACATGTAGGATAAATGTGGCCTCCAAAATAGGGGTTTTTCATCCCTCAATAGTTGTTTCTTCCAAAGTATTGGAAAGATTATCTATTAGGGTATTTGAGATTTCCTAAATTTCCCCTTCCTCCTTGTCCTCATTCCCAGGGGGACAAGTCTACCTGGTGGTCCATTTGTTCCTCACTTTGTTGTTCAACCATTGTTCCAGTGTCGCTAGTTCTTTCATGACTTGCATTATCATCTAGAGTTGCCCCTTCTTGGATCCTAATACAAGGACACTCCTTAGGGCTAGAGGCCTTGTTTGGAGAGCCTAGGATATTAAGAATACCCTTTTACAAAGTGTACTCTTTCGCAACATCCATCACATTTTCCACAACTTCCTTGGACTTTAGGGTTTGTTTCTTAACAACTTTACATTCTAAAATTAAGTAGCCCTTTTTTAAGTAATTTTCAAAAAAAGTGGTAGCATTTTCATATAGAATTGGTTGAGACCAACTACCAAACTTGGATTCAAGAGTTATTTAAGTAGGAAAGGTATTATGGATATCCACACTGACACAAAAATGAGCAAACACTAACTTGGATTTGGTCTTCATAGTACTGTCCAGAGCTATAAAATGGCTAAAGGAGTTAGCAATCCAGATAAATACCTCTTCATCCTAGTATTCCAGAGGAAACCCAAGTAACCTAACCCAAACTAGGGCATATTTATTGAGATCAGAAGCCACATCGAAGCCAGGTTTCCAATGACAGAGAGACAAGTTGTGCTTCCCATAGATCCAAGGGCCACCTACAAGAACTAAAACTAGGTCCTCCTTAGAGATGAACTTGAGAAGAAAAAGTCCACCCGCCATGGCACTGATCGACACACTTCCTTTTAGATGCTATCTGACACTATCGAATGAAAAAAACTTTCCAACCAAAGTAAGATCCATTGATGAAACTATCTTTTCCACCATGGAATATGGGAGTTTTAAGGTTGTTCCATTAGTAGTCTCAGACACGCATGCTCCTTCATCCAAACCAAGGAGGGCGTTCTTCCAATCTTTGGGAATAGAATCCAAAGATAACTTTATGGGTTCTAAGGAATTGCCCAAGGTAGTACCTGTTGCAACCCGTACCTCAGGTGATCCCAAAGGAGGGGCAGCCCCCCCTAGGATGACTGAGTCCATACCCTAATCAAGTTCAAAACAATAGAAATGAGGGAAGTTGCAGAGCATTGTAAAACAAAGCTCACAACTATACCATATTGTTGTTAATATAATTATTGAAACTAGTTAAATCCAACAATCACATAAGTTAAACTATTCTAAAGATTTGGAGGAGAGATTCTAGGAGGTAGTCATGTATAAATCACTTAGGCCCATTGTGTAAAGAAATTGAAATTGTTTTTGATATAGATTAGCAGAAAAAGCAAGGATGTTGATCCCTATTACAAAATAGCCCAAAGGGCACACAAAAGAGGCATAGGATGCCAGAAAAGGAACACTAAACCATCAGAGACAGCGGACTGATAGAAGATAGAAAGGACACCAACCCACAAAAAATAGCACAAAGCAAAATAAACACAATAGACTAACTGACCAGTTGCCCCCAATCATTCGTAAGGAAGTTGTACATGTCTTTGTAGTCTTTCACTTTCTTCTTCCCAATGCCATACTTTTTCATCTCCAGGTCCTAAAGCATGGCCAAAGTAGTGGTTGAGTGATGCATCACCTTTGGGGTAAACTGAGCCAGAGTTTTAAAGTTCTTCTCTAGCTCAGTTACTCTAGCATTCAACTCAACAATCACTATCACCTCCTTGGAGCTGGTTTCACCATCTTTGTTAATCGGAGCTTCTTCCATCTATTTGGTTGGTGTCTCAGAATCTAAACCATGCAAGTTCATTTTAGGAAATTGGTTGGGACCTTCAATATCCATAGCATCTCCATCATCCAACCCAATAGTCTCCTCAACATTCTTGGTATTATCTTGATTGTCAATAGTCTCCTCTTTCTTTTTATACTCATTGGAAGCTGCAAACTCCTTGAGGGAAGGAGTGGGCTTACCAACAAGCCTACTAGACCTCTGGGTAGTAGGCTTCCTCACCATCTTCTCCCAAGGAGTAACCTTACCCTTTTCCTGAGTATCATCACTGTCCTCCTCATCACCCATGGAAACAAAAATCTCCTTACCTTTCTCCAATTTAGAACCCTTCTTCTTGACAAATTCACCAACATTCACAAATCTACACATGTCTTCCTTCCCTTCCCTCACCCCCTTCTACTTTTTGTCCCCATTGCCACTAGAAACAACCAGTTTTCTCTTAGAGGACTTCTTACTAGGGCTAAGAATATCAATGTTATCTTTTAGAGCAATGTCAGTCTCATCCTGTCCAGGAGGGGTTTTAGCCAATTTAGGGGTTTTCACAGGGCTGAGTTTGGAACTAGATTTTTTCTTAGAAGTCAAAACCCTAGGGTCAATTTCATTCTCCAAAGGAGTCTCGAGAGTGATTTCCCTAATCACCATCCTGTGACCTAGGTTACCTTTAGCATACGGAGGAGTGCTAGCTAAAGGGATATCAATCAAAATGGTAGTAATCAGTTTGAGGGGCACAAAGTGAGATGAAAATTGTACAAATGAAAAATTAGGCCTTGATGTAAGGGGGTTAATGGCTTCTAAGGGTTTTGGGAGTGCAAATCTATGACAACTTTAATCAAAGCTTCAAGGGAAGATAGCAGGTAAAAAGGGAAGCTTATCAGAAGGTTCTTCCTAAAGTGATTAAGGAGAACAAAATGATAATGATAGAATCTCCTAAAGTAGCCCTCCAGAGTGAAGTACTTCATAAGCATGAAACATACCTTGTCCTAGGGTTTCGGAAGCTTCTCATGGTTGAAACCGCCTTGTAGGTTGAATAGCTCTTGTCCATCTTTAAGGAAAATATAGCCATATTCTCTGGGTCAGATATTTTACTCTATCTTTTTTTCTTCTTTCCCTTGATTGACATGCCAGTGGTGAGGCCAATTACCTCCTCAAAAATATAAAACTCAACACCACCTATCTCCACTTTTCTATTGTTCCATGAGGTAGCTCATTGTATGGATAGATTTTCATCATGTCCAGTCAGACATTCCAAGTAAGAGGCAACACCCCCACAACAAATATGCCACGAAGTCTCATTCCTTTTAAACTCATCACATGAAATAGGTTCAGTTCTCATTCTATCTCCACCCATTGTAACAGAGGCCTGAAGGTTGATAGCGAATAGAATAGGATAAATAAGACTATGAATAAGTAGACATTCTAATAGATGGCTATTGTTTCTTATGGAAATACAACCAAGAATTCCTTGATATCAAGAACTATCTTCATCATCCCATCGTCTCATGATATCACTAAGTAATAAGTTCACCTTATGTGAACTAATATTAGTGTACCATCTATGATGGTCGACATCATTATAATCATTAAAATAAGTCTTCAGCAGGGAGAAAAATATCTGCCATGTCATCTCCTCATCCACGTGACAGACCACATGATAAGATAGTTGAATCAACCCCATAGTCCTGCTGACTTGTCTCCTAGTCATGCCACCCTGGCCCCAAAAAATGTACGCCAATGGTTTAAATTCAAATTCACAACCGTACAAGTCATGTCACACATCAAAGAGAATTAAGGCAACTCCTTATGAAGGAGGTCTTGGACATGCATAGGGAGGATATCCAAATTCCGCTAGCACCTCCAATTGGTAAAATTCTGACCAAGGTTGGCTAAGCTATCAACCACCTTATTTCCCTCTCTGTAAGTGTAGGTAATTTCCTTTTCTTGAAAACCAACCAAGAGGCTCTTTATGTCCCCAGTAATATCACTGAGAAGCCATCCAGTGTCAACATTACCAGCCACAACATCAATGATAATTTTGGAGTCACCTTCTATTTAGAGATTATCATTTTTCAAAGTGAGGGAAATTTTAAAGCCCCAAAGTAAGGCCATCCCTTCCACCACATTATTAGTCTAAATGCCAATACCTCCAACATAGGCTGTAATAAGTTGACCACTACAACATCTGATGATACCCCCACCACTAGCTAATCTAGATCTACTTTTAGCAACTCCATCAAAATTCAACTTATACCAATCTTGTAGGGGAGGTTTCCAAGTAGTGTTTTGGTGGACAATCTTTTTAGAGTTATCAAAAGTAGAGATGTCAGAGTAGATTCCCCATTTTTTATCCAACTGGATCTCCATAGAGGTGGGGGCCTTTAACAGTATTCAAGCTACAGTTAGAGATATTTTCAGACAACATTTTAAAGAAAGAGAAAAAGACATCTTTAGAACTTTTGATGGAATCTATAAAGATTATATTGTTCCTCTCTTTCCAAATGCTCCATCATAAGTGGGGGGGATATGTCTCTAGAGTTTTCTGATCCTCGGGTGGAGGAAAGGGGCTTTCCAACACTTCATAGACTCAACAAGATTTTCATTCATGACCTAGTCTAAGCCAAGCTTAATCAAAATCATACCCCATATTTCTTTAGTAAAATCATAGTGAAATATCAAATGGGAAATGGATTCTTCTTCCTTGAGACATAGGACACATCTATTGGGCATTTGAAAGCCCCTTCTCTTAATATTGTCCAAAGTTAGGATTTTGTAGTGAGTTGTTGACCACTAGAAGGAGTTAATTTTGGGAGTCAAGTGATTGTTCCAAATTAAATGCCAAAACCTCTTACAGAAACCACTGTCTAATAATAGTTTGTAAGCAACCTTAACAATAAAGAGCCCCCAGTTATCTTGAGCCCATAATATTTCATCCTGTGTAGGGAAGATGAGAATTCTAAATTTGCTCAATTTTTGCTACAAGGAGCTTAGAATTTGATCCAAGTTATCGTTATCAGGGAAACAATCAGCAATTTTTTCCACTGTCTATGCCCCTGATAGTGATCTATATATTTGTTCACCCTTTCCACCATAAATATTGCTATCCAAGTAGATCAAACTGCCATAGGTTACCTGATTTATGAGAGGATTATCTTGCAACCAGGAATCCTTCCAAAATCTTATCTGATTACCATTACCAAACTTCCATTTCAAGCCTTTAGATAAGAGATTTCTAGATTTCAATATTTTGTTCCAAATTATGGAACCTTTGGGGAGGTCTTCTTGGTCAATAAAATTACCTTTCTCTTCATTGTGAAGATATTTGGCCTTCATAATATCTCCCCAATCTTTATCATCCTTCATGAAGCTCCAAGCAACCTTAGCAAGAAGAGCTTTGTTCATCAAATGGATCTTTCTAATACCCAAGCCCCCTTGAGATTTGGGGAGACAAACTTTGTCCCAACTGATTAGAGTAATTCTCTTCTTCTCTTCCATCCCTGTCCAAAGGAAAGTTCTCTAAATTTTCTCAAATTTATCAGCTATGTACCTTGACATTTTAAACATGGTGAGAAAATAAGTGGGAATACCTTGTAGGGAAGCTTTCATGAGCTGATACTTGCCGGCTTGACTTAATAACTTACCCTTCCATCCTGCTAGCTTCTTTTGGATTCTTTCAAGAACAATATTCCAATAGGAATGGGTCACTTCCTTAACAGTTAAGGGGAGCCCAAGATAGGTAGAAGGCAAACTAGCATCAGTACATTTGAGAAAGGTTTTAATCTTCTATTAGAGGTCTAGATTAGTGTTGAAGAAGAATATATTGCTCTTATCATAATTGATACATTGTCCTGAGGCCATGACATAGTTATTTAGTAAATGTTTCCACTTCTTGGCTTCCACCGTTGAGGCAACGCCAAATAGGATGGTGTCATCAACAAATTGTTGAATAGCGAGGGGCCCATAGTAGAAGCAACTCTTATCCCTTTCAACTCATGGATCCTTAGAAGGTTCAACATGTTCCTCCCTAGAACCTCCGCTATGATTATGGATAGGTAGGGGGATAATGGGCTCCCCTATATAATTCCTCTTCTAGGATTAAAGAATCCACGGGGAATACCATTAACAAGCACTGAATATTTGACAGTGGTCACACTTTCTTTTATTAGCTTAATGATGTTGTTTGAACTCAAACTACCTGATAACTTTAAATAGAAAGTCCCAAGAGATTTTGTCATAGGCTTTGGAGATATCCAAATTAAAAGCCATTCAGGACTAGGATATTACTTTTGTCCATAGAGTTGATTAAGTCATGACTAGAAATAGCAGCATCAATAATTTGTCTCCCGAGGAAAAATCCCTTCTAATAGCCAATGATGAGACCATCCAAAATGGGTTGTAATCTGAAAACCAAAGCCTTAGATATGATCTTGTAGATGGTATTGTATAGACTTATAGGGCAAAAATTAGCCATAGCCTCAAGATTTAGCTTCTTGGGGACCAGGGGAATAAAAGTATTGTTAATCTATTTGAGAATCTTACCCATTCTAAAGAAGCCTCTGATAGCCATAGTGATATCAAATCCCACAATGTCCCAAAAGTCCTAGAAGAAGGCAACATGGAACCCATTAGGCCTAGGAGCCTTGAATGCCCTAATGGAGAAGACAACTATCCTGACCTCATCTTTAGTAATAGGATTCAACAAGGCACAATTATCCTTATTAGTGAGCAGAGTTGGAATGCTATCCAATAGTGTCATGCCCGTATTTCCCATGCGGTCATGACACACAAACACATGTGTCATGTCCACATTTGCCATGTGGTCATGATACGAATTATGAAAAACTTTTCTACCTATCCCTAGGAACCCCCTTGCATGCATCCGCATGCTCGGTGGCAATACGTGTAAGGCGTAAACATGGCAACAACAATTTGGGGAGGTAGGTTGTCCCACGCAGTCCCCTGCGTGATGATAGCCATCTAGGTGGTATGCGACATGAACTATATCACTTTAGGGCGTAGAATGGTTTTAATCCTAACCCTAAGTTTCCTAGGTGTGAAGATGATTTCTCTAGATTCAAAACCTAACCCTAACTTAGATCAAAATGAAATCAAAACAATGATTAAGAAAATAATGGCAAGATGGATGCATGATTAAAGTGGAATGGTGAAATAAAAGTTAATAAAATATCATTAAATTAAAACCCTAGAAATCTAGGAAAATTTCGACAGCATAACGCATCTTCGATAATTGACTTAAAAATTTTAAAATAAAACACCAATATGAAATTAAACAAAAATTTAAGAATAAAAATTTAAACTTAAAAACAAATTTAAAACAAATTAAAATGACAGAATAAATACCCTGCCAAGGTCAAACAAATCGACCTTGCATAAAAAGGTTAAAATTTGAAATAAAATATTAAAATAATTACATGAAGTCAAATCGGATTTCAAATTTGAGTCCGTTAATAAATATAATCTCAGCATTACATTTATTAATGAACTCTAAATAATAGAGAAGGGAAGAGAATTAAAATACTCGTTCCCATAAAATAATAGTAAAATCGATAAACAAATAAGATGATAAAATCACGCTAGGAAAAAAAATAAAATAATACCTTGATTAAAATGAAATTTAAATACAAAGGGAATACTCTTCCCAATTTAAACAAAATTAATCCCTCCCTTTTAAAATAAAATCTAACTCACAAGGCAATAAAATAAAAATGCAAATCCCCATTTAAAACAAGGGACGCAGTGCGTCAGCTTCCTGTCGTTGTATGTGTTATTTGTTAGTTGATGTTGAAACTCATATTGGTAGCAATCCAAGTTTGCTATATTGTGGGAACAGCCCCACCCCTTTACACTTATCTTTTTTCTAAAACATTTTCTGCAAACACCTACACAGCCTGCTAACGTTACTCTCAGTTTTCTGTTTTGTAATACTTGAAATTCTATTTGGTATTTCGGTTGTATATTCCCTTTTTTTCTGTATATATATATTAATATATACATAACTTAAATGTTTTTTAGTTTTTTAATTTATTTTTGTATAAATATATATACATATGCACTGCTATATATATATGTGTATACATTTATATATATTTTAAAATAAATAGCAACTAGATTTCAAAAGAAAAATGCATGAATATATATTTATAGATATATATAGTCCCGTATATATATGTATAATTATATATACACACTTTAAAATCTCTCTCTCATTAACTCAAATTCTTGGTTATATGATAGAATACTAAATTTTCATTTCTGAATCATAACTAGTATTAAATTTCTTTTTGAACATATATAAATAGATACATGTTTGTTTATTTTTTTATAAAAGAGCTTGTAAGGAAAATACTACAACTTCCACTAAATATTTAGTAACATATATTCTTGACAGCAACTTATTAACATAACATTTCAAGCAATATAACAGAAAATAACTCTCTTAAATTTCTATCTTCTTTTCTTTGTATGCAATAAAACTTTTACAACCACTATGTATAGTTTCTTTTTTTTTTTGTTTTAAAAGAACAATGACAGCAAAAATATATATATAATTTCACATGCATTTCACAAACTCACCAACTCCACAACATAGGAAATAAACAACATTTTAATTAAAAACATAAAGAGTATTTACATTACAACCTTATTAAAGCCAACTCTAAGGGCATAATAACTTGACAAAATAATTACAATAGGGCCCCAAAGGCCATGGCTCAAACAACCAACAACAAGGACCAAGCTACACAAAAATGGACTCCTCACCAAACTCCATTTCTTCATTAAAACACATGTAGATAAAACACAACAAAAGAGAAAAAACCAACCACTTCGAAATGCCCTCCTCCCTACCGTAGTCCCGCAAGTGGGTCACCCCTGAGCTAGGGAGGTAGGGATTCACATGGTTGCAAACACACCACAACAAGCACCAAGAGAACAACACAAAAATTAACCCCAAGGATTTACACATAACACAACTCATGAAAATGAGTTTGATGGGGGTAGGGAATGGACCCCTCTACTTCAAAGGCCACACCAAAATACCAAAATACCAAGTCTCATGGCCTCAAGCCAAAACCTCCAAATACACAACTCCTCAAATATTTCAAAATAAACTTCCAAGGCACTCTTGCCATTCAAATAATCTCCACAACAAGTAAGAAGCCCTCAAGGCCATAAATAACACAAATATGGGAGTGACCTCAAGGAGGTTCCTTTCCCCTACCCCAAACAAGTTGAGCCTTACCTCCAAATGGAGGTGCTCTCACCAAACTCCCATCCAACACAAAAATAATGAAACAACAAACAACAAAACTACAAACATACAATAGTAAAAAAAAAAGCAAGCATAAATAATAAGACATAGAGCTTACCTTCAAAAACCCTAATAATGGAAGCATGTTTGGTGATGAGCTCCAAGCTTCTCCAAACCTTCCAATCTCCAAGAATTCCTCTAACTTTCCCAAAATTGGTCAAAATAGAAGGAAACTCCAAAATGCAAGAACCCCACACTCCTCAACAAGAGGAGGTAATATAGGCCATCAATTTTGGCCTTGAGGAATGAGAAGGTGACACTTGTCACCTTCTCCTTCCTTCAATGCCACTTGCAAGGGAGAGGAAGTGTGAGGGTGACAAGTGTCATCCTCCAATTCCATCTCATTCCTCACCTTATCCACTTGTGCTCTCACACATGTGTGAGGGAACAAGTGGTGAGGTGGGATTCCCATTCAAACCTCCATGAGGATAAGGGATGCCATATGGCATCCTCTTATTCTCTAAGAGACCCATCTCCCTCCAAGATGCTCTCACACATGTGTGAGAGCCTTGGAAGAAGATCCCACACACTTGGGAGTCTTGGAGACCTCCCAAGTCTTCGTAGGGAAGGGATTCCCAAACTTTAGGAAGGGAGATGAGTCTTTCCCAAAGCATGACTCATCTCCCATCCTTATCTAATTTCAAATTTCATCACTTTGACTAAACCTTAGTTTAGAGTGACCAAAAGTGAGTTAACCCAAGGTTTAGTTAGTCAAAATTGACCCTAGACCCATGGGTAACCACCTAGGGTAAATTTTGGGACACTAAGGTTCACCTAGGGGGTCATAAATCCACTTTAAATGGCCTCAAAAAAATAAAAACAATTACCAAGTGGTATAAGTCAATAAAAATTATACAACACGTAATATTAATTAATTAAACAAAGGGGTACTATGCCAAAACGATAAAATTAAACAAGCACTTAAATCAACACTCAATTTCAAACATGATCCTCATCCCTCTTGGGAATGGATCGGTTTCACAGGGGATAACATATGTGTGAATTCTACCTCCAATTTCCCATGGCCTGGGAATGTAATCCTGCACATCTCGATCAAGTGTCAATCTTACCATGATAATCATAGCTGAAGCAACTAGAATTAAATGCATGCCATTTAATACAACAATAATTATCTATAACATAATTCTGAATTAAACTGCATTTTTCTATCACATGTCAAATAGTCATCATCACATAAATAAATAGAAATCACATCACAAAACATCATCTAATATATCTTGTATGTTGGATCACAAAAATAGCATCAAAGTATGATCAAATCGAATCACCATATGTCTAATCAATGTCATATCAAAATTAGGAGATATAATCAAATCTGTATAATGAAACCATAGTCTCTAAAAGTCTGATAATGTCATCAATTGAAAAGCGTAACGATCAACATAAGGAAGGAAAAATAATCGGCCTCACATGCTCCCCCCTAAGACTAAACTTCCTCCTAGAATTCATCAAAAAGGTGAGGATAGAGTGCCCTCAAACTAGCTGCATCCTCCCAAGTCGCTGTGACCTCATCATAATGATCTGACTAGACCCTAACCTAGTCCAGATCTCAACCTCGAAGGCCCAGTGTCTGACAAGCCAATATGCGAATTGGCTCCAAAGCCAATATGTGAATTGGCTCCATCCACCTCTACCTGTAGAGTACTCTAGTCCAGTACGTGAGATAAATCAGATATATATGGCCTCAGTATAGAAATATGAAAGACATCGTGGATATGTGACAGGCTAGGTGGCAATGCTAGACAATAAGCAATATGTCCTATCCACTCCAAGATCTCAAAGTGTCCTACAAACCGTGGTGTGAGCTTAGAGCCCTTTCCATAACGGATTGGACTCTTGTGTGGCCACACTCTAAGGAATATCCTATCACTGACTCAGAAGCTTTGATCAGTCCTCTTAGCATCGGTATACTTCTTCTATCTATCATGTGCCTCCTACAGTCTCTGCCTAATCAGTGTGACCTGCTACTCCATATCCTGAACTAACTCTGGACTAATGGCAACTCTGTCCTCTATCCAATCCCAACTCAATGGTGTCCTGCATGGTCTGCCATATAAATCCTGAAAAGGAGGCATACCCAATAATCTGTGATGCCTATTATTGTAGGCAAACTCAACCAGATACAGATACTACTCCCATCTAGACTGATGGTCCATAACATACATACAAAGCATGTCCTCCAACACCTAATTCACTTGCTCTGTCTATACATCTTTCTCAGGATGATAAGCGGAGCTAAAGTTGAGCTGTGTGCCCAAAGTCTATTGCAAGGCTCTCCAAAATGTTGAAGTGAATACAAAATCCTTGTCTGAAAAGATGTGGTGAGGTACTCCATGTAATCTCACAATATTGTCTAAGAATACTCTCGCCACTGCTGGCACATTGTACGTCATGCATACAGGTGAGAAATGCACCACCTTGGTCAACTTGTCAACTGTCACCATGATGGCATCATAGCGACGCAAAGACATAGGAAGACCAACAATAAAATCCATGGAAATGGTGTCCCATTTCCAATCAGGTATCTCATGTGGGTATAAAAGACTTGCTGGATGCTGATGCTTGGCCTTGACCCTCTAGTACTCAAGGCATCAAGCAACAAACTCTACAATATCCCATCTCATACCCGCCCAATGGTACAATTGTCATAGGTTGGCATGCATCTTCTTCACCCCCAGATGTGCCACATATGGTGCTCTATGAGCCTCTGATAACACTATAGTACATAGGTCACTTATGCGGGGTACATAGATGCACTATTGATGATGAAGTAAACCATCTGCCTCAAGTGAATACCCTGTAAACTTGCCCACAAGGGTCCTCTGTGAACTGATCTCCTATTATACCTCAAGAAACCACTCATCCTCTGGCAGATGCTAAATAATACCTCCTCTCAAGTCCACACTTAGAGTCAAGGTCAAGAGCTCGTGGCGCTCTGACTCAATGCGTCAGCAACCACGTTCTCCTTCCCTTTGATGTAGTGGACATCAAAATCATACTCGCAAAGAAACCCCATCCAATGCTGTTGACAAGCATTCAGATTCCACTGTGTAAAGATATATTGAAGACTGTGGTGATCTGAATGGAGCTCAAAGAGACGACCCAATAAGAAATGTCTCCAATGAACTAGAGCATGAACCATTGCCACTAACTCCAAGTCATGTGTGGGGTAGTTTAGCTCATGGGTCTTGAGCTTTCATGACTCATACGTGATCGCTCTACCACCATGTATAAGTACGGCTCCTAATCCCTCAAGTGTTGCATCTGTGCAAACCATAAAATTTGCTATAGGATCAGGAACTGCTTAAATGGGAGCACTAGTAAGATGCTCCATGAGGACCCCGAAAGCCCTCTCACACTACTTAGTCCATAGAAATCTCTTCCCTTTCCACTAAAGGGAAGTGATGGGGTACGCTATCTGAGAAAAACCCTCAACAAAGTAACGATAATAACCAGCTAACCCCATAAAACTCCTAACCTCTGTCACACTGGTGGGTGCTAGCTAATCCTTGATAGCCATGATCTTTGATGGATCTACTGAGATTCCATCGCCATATAGGATATGCCCCAGATATTGTACCTCTATCCTAAAAAATACACACTTTGCCAAGTTCCCGTAAAGATTCTGCTCCTTCAAACACTGTAGAACCTAACGTAGGTGCTCCTCATGCTCCTCCTCGGTCCGCGAATAGATCAAAATGTCATCAAGGAAAATGATCATGAACCGATCTAAGTAGGTATGGAACACCCTGTTCAAGAGACTCATGAACACTACAGGGGTGTTTGTCAAGCCAAAGGGGACCACAGTGAACTCATAGTGGCCATATCGAGTCTGAAAGGCGGTCTTATGGATGTCTACCTCTGTGATACGTAACTGGTGATAACTAGACTTCTAGTCAATCTTAGAGAACACCCTAGCTCCCTGCATTTGATCAAAAAGATCATCAATCCTGGGCAGAGGATAACGGTTCTTCACTGTCACCTTATACAACTACCTATAGTCCATGCACAATCGAAGAGACCCATCCTTCTTCTTCACAAAGATGACAGGAGTGCCCCAAGGTGAAACACTCGGTCAGATGTGCCCCTTCTCGAGGAAGTCCTTAAGTTGTAACTTGAGCTCTGTGAGCTCATGTGTGGTCATCTTGTAGGGTGCATGAGACACTGGCTCAGCACCTGGCACTAAGTCAATGTGAAAGTCTCCCTCATGACAGGGTGGCATCCCTGGTAATTCTACTAGGAACACATTGGAAAACTCTCTAAGGATGGGATGATCATCCAAAGATGCCTCAGGCTCGTCATCTGATCTGTCACTCATTGTGATGGTGAACATCTGGCAACCCTTCTGCATGCAATGCTTAAGCTACTGCATGGATATCATACACACTGTTGTGGGCTTCTGGATGCCCACTATCTCAACTGATGTACTATGATCATCTAAGCAGTTGATCACCTTTCGGCGACAATCTAGCTTGGCTCGATGAGCCACAAGTCAGTCCATACCCAACACCACATCATAGGATGCTAGTTTCATAACTCTAAGGTCACATACTGTGGAAAAGGGTCCTAAATAAATCTCGCAGTCGTGGACTAAGGCATCTACTATCATCTTGGCCCTTGAGGCCAACTCAACCACCCACCTATCACCCTACCTAGAGGTCACCAGTTTGCAACGCTCCATAAATGATGGAGATATGAAAGAGTCAGTAGCACCAGAATCAAAGAGAATAGAAATGGGGATACCCCCTATCATACCTGACGTTTCAATCACTGATGCCTAAAAATTAGCCTGGTGATTATCAACCGCTGCGAACATACGGTGGGACCTACCCATCCCCAACAGTCTACTCGAATCCTCCTACACGAGGCTGTCCCCCTGCTGTAAAGCCTTGTGGACATTCCCTAGCTAGGTTTCCTACTCCACCACACATATAACATGGGCCCCTAGCCTGTACCTATCCATTTTGAGTCCTACTCGACTGCTGTTGTCCTAACCTACCAATGGATCCCTGGGAGCCCCTATATGACTGTTGCGACCTCGCGGGTCCCGTAGGTGGTCTCTACTGCCTCTAATCTCTACGTGGGACCTACTACTACCAACCTCTATTATGCCACCCATGTGCCTTCTTTTGTGTCCTAGCTCTTTGTTGCTATTATGGAGGCCTAGGAGGTAAGGGTGCGGAACTAAATCCTCTCGTATGAGGTGGCTATGATGGTCTGTGGAAACTCTACTGATGCTGCTACTACCCACGATCCTGAAACTAAGGACGTGAACTCTGTCCTCATCCCTATATCTCCTCAGGGATATATGCCTTCTCGACAGCATCACTCAAAGTTTGGGGGTCTACCATACGAACAGGGCCTGCTATGCTATGGTTTAGTCCTCTGATAAACTTACAAACTAGGAGTTTCTCGTCATGGAGATACTCCACATATTAGGACAACTCGGTAAATCTACCCTCATACTGTGCCACTGTAAGTCCCCTCTACTGTAGGTCATGAAAGTTGTCTATGCGACGTTGCCTATAATGATCTGATAAGTATCGTGCATTGAAGCACTCAATGAAGGTCTCCCATGTGAGAGTTTCTAATGATAGGTGACGCTTGCACTCCTCAGTGCGCCACTAGGTAGCTACTGCATCTCGCAACAACTGTACTGCTACATGATCCTTCGTGTTGCCCTTGTAAGGATACAACATGAAGCATTTGTCTAAGCTGATGAGGTAGACCTCTACCTCAGCTCCCTCTGTGGTCCCGACGAAAGTACGAGGGTTCAACCTCAACAAATCCCTAATGGGATCTCCTCTATCTCTGTGCCCTCTGATAGGCTCATCTGTGTAATAGTCATAAGGTCTGTGAACAATGTGCTCTACTCGTACTACCTCATCACGCCTAGCATGACATGGAGGGCTCCTGCTACGGGCCTTGTTGGCCAATCCAACCTCCTCTACCATCGTCACTGGCACCTCAACATAAGGCTCCACACGTGGTGCCCCTCATGACTCAACGTGGGGCTCCACACGTGGCTTGACACGGGACTTTGCTCGTGGCTCCACGTGTGGCTCCTCTCACGGATCCTCGCAGGGTTCAACACGTGGCTCTATGCGTGGGTCAACTACATCCAGTGGAAGCCTATCTAAAACTACCTGTAAAGCCTGTAATATTTGTGGCCCAATATCTGGTAGGGCCGGTGGTGCCTGCAATACCTATGGGTCTGGCTGAGCCTATCCCTCAGCTGAAGAGTCACTATGCACCTCAGCCGATGTAGTGTGGCGGGATTGCACTCGTCGAACTCATCGGGGAGGCTCTGATACCAAATGTCATGCCCGCATTTCCCATGTGGTCATGACACACAAACACATGTGTCATGTCCACATTTGCCATGTGGTCATGACACAAATTACGAAAAACTTTTCTACCTATCCCTTGGAACCTCCTCGCACGCATCCGCTTGCTCGGTGGTAATATGCGTAAGGCGTAAACATGACAACAGAAATTTAGGGAGGTACATTGTCCAATGCAGTCCCCTATTTGATGATAGTCATCTAGGGGGTATGCGACATGAAATGTGTCACTTTAGGGGTTAGAACGGTTTTAATCCTAACCCTAAGTTTCCTAGGTGTGAAGATGATTTTGCCAGATTCGAAACCTAACCCTAACTTAGATCAAAATGAAATCGAAATAATGATTAAGAAAATAAGTTCAAGATGGATGCATGATTAAAGTAGAATGGTGAAATAAAATTTAATAAAATATCATAAAATTAAAACCCTAGAAATCTAGGAAAATTTTGACAGCATAACGCATCTTCAATAATTGACTTAAAAATTTTAAAATAAAACACCAATATGAAATTAAACAAAAATTTAAGAATAAAAATTTAAAGTTAAGAACAAATTTAAAACAAATTAAAATGACAGAATAAATACCCTACCAAGGTCAAATAAATCAACCTTGCATAAAAAGGTTAAAATTTGAAATAAAAATATTAAAATGATTACACAAAGTCAAATCAGATTTCAAATTTGAGTCCGTTAATAAATATAATCTCGGCATTACATTTATTAATGAACTCGAAATAATAGAAAAGGGAAGAGAATTAAAATACCCGTTCCCATAAAATAATAGTAAAATTGATAAACAAATAAGATGATAAAATCATGCTAGAAAAAAAAATAAAATAAATACCTTGATTAAAATGAAATTTAAATACAAAGGGAATACTCTTCCGAATTTAAACAAAATTAATCCCTCCCTTTTAAAATAAAATCTAACTCACAAGGCAGTAAAATAAAAATACAAATCCCCATTTAAAACAAGGGACGCAATGCGTCAGCTTCCTGTCGTTGTATGTGTTATTTGTTAGTTGATGTTGAAACTGATATTGGTAGCAATCCAAGTTTGCTATGTTGTTAAGAAAATAAGAATTTATTGAACTAATGTAGTTGAATTTGACATGGAATTGAGCTAGGAAATTAAAACATTTAACATCACTATTTTCAAAAGATTTTTAGCTACTATTGGATGTAAATAATGAGGGACAAATTTGCAATGGCAAATACTGAGTACAAATATTTTTTTTTTCAATTTGTTGATAATAGCTGATAGTTTGTTATATAGAATCCCTTTGAAACATATAAGACAAATGATATATAAGTTTCTTTATGCAAACACTTGTTAAACAATATAGAACTTCATTGTAATCTGAGTGTTGGCTCCATTTGCATCCTGCAATATATGTATAAAGATGGTTGTCAATAGATTATTATAGTAAATAAGCTATTGTAATGAAGAGTGTGATGAACAAACTAATTTCTTTGAAATAGTTTTTTAAATAAGACATTAGCAAGGGAAGTAGAATTATACCTTTTGATATGCATTAGTCCTCCTTACAATTGGCACTGATAATAATATTGTTCTGATTAAGTGTGAAGTCTCCTTTTCCTGAAAAGTCTCTTAGCATGAAGACAATATCTAATTTATCATCAATATACTGTTCATAGGTGATGTTGTGGAGTTCAGGGAGCAATAGCTGAATGATGGACTTGTCACAAGAACAGTTAATAGTTTTTTATTTTCAATAGTCAAAATTGTTTTCAGATACAAGGAGTATATGTATGCAACTTGTTTGCTACATATAATGCAATGGGCAGTTTGCTCTTCTAGTGTTCCATATGCATCAAATTTGTAATTACAGTTTGGATAGAATGCATGGAATGGACTTGAGAAGGCATTGGCTATTCTTAATATTCCATGGACCTACAAGACATGTTGAAGTATTATTATCTTTTGGCTCAGATTTACAAAATTGTAATTAAAGAAATCCAAGAGTTTGAAATTACTTACCTCAAATGTTGATTGTAGTACTGTGTTTAATCTATCTAAGGTCCTTTTATTATTTAGTTTACCAATATATGTTGACTAGCCTATATAAAGTTTGTTGTCCCTTGAATCTATCTGTTTAACAATATTCTTGAAAAGCATAGGTGGGAATTGATTCCTTTGGACTTTGTCTTGCATTGCTAGGAAGTGGTGCTCCAAACTTGAATGCATTATCAGCTATTTTTTATCAAGAGAGTTAGCATTTTTTCCATGTATCTAGGGAACATAAGAGAAAATGAAAGAGGAAAAATACAATGAATTGATGATTGGAGAGAATAATTGACCTGTGCTTTGTCAAGTTCAGTATCTCCATCTTTCAGATCAACAAAATATTGGTTTCCTTTCTTTGTTGTGGCCACTACCAAGGCACCAATAGTTTCTATAGAATATTCATCTGTGCTTCTAAGTAATTGTTTGATTGTAGTGCTTGGTATGAAGTTGTACTCTTGACAAATTTGCGGTATGACTTCCACAGTGCTAGAGTTGTTTAAGATAAGGATGCAATCACAGTCACCATGATCATAATTTGTCTTTACAGCAATCTCAAAGCCTAAAATCTGGATGCTTGAACCTAGGACTATCTTCTGTTCAAATTGCTTGACAAGGTCACCAGTTATGTTTACAGTCACTGTCATCTCAGCTTTGGCATCTGTTAGGTCAGCCCGAAGCACTTCACGTGTTCTATTGTTTTTATCTAATGTTGTCTTATAGACAACAATGATATCTCCTTGAAATGTCTGTCCAACTCTCCGGGCATTGAGATCTTCAATAGACATTGAGTTGGGATTTTTTGTCTTTGATCTATGGGGATTGAAAGAGAATTACTTGAATACTAGGAAATTGAATCAGTATCATATATTTGCAAATTGAAGGTGTCATTTACCTTTTTGTTGATTGTTGTTGTTTCGCATGCAATTGTTTCTCTTGTCATTTGCTGCTTTCCATTTTTTAGCTGCAACAAAGTTGTCAAATGTTAAGATACATGTTGTGGAATGTTAATTTAGTAATTGTACTTTTTAATAACAAGGAGTTATAATTATGTCATAAATGAAAAATAGAATTTTGTAATAAATAGGGATCAATTCATACCTCCAGATATGTTGAATAACATGGTAAAGTTTATTTATTGACATGAATTGCTCAAGAGCCTTTTGCTTTATTTTGCATCATTGATTTGTCCAATATGCTTCTGATTTGTAAATACAATATGTTTGTCTATGTACATTACACCAAACATGATCAATGAGTGGTCTAGATAGGGATTGTATACTGTTTAATAGAAAGTTCATTTTGTGTGTTTGCATATGGCTAGAAAATCCTTTTGTTTTGTTGTTGTGTATAGACATGTCAATGTTGAAATCGCCTACAATGTATAGAGTAGCATGAATATTTATGTAAGAAAAAACTTGGTTGGTGATTTCTATGATTTCTAACAATGGGGTAGTAGGTCTTACATATAGATTAGATATGTTGATTTCATTACCGTTGAAAGTTGTTGTTATTGTTATAGCTTTAGCATTATTTGTTTTGTGTTGCATAGTTTTTAATATCTTATATTTTTTTTTGGTGAAAGTCATAACACCATCAATATGATATGTTGAGAAATAATTAAAATTTCGAAATGGATTAATAAAATTAGAGGATCGAGTATGTGTTTCTTGTAAACAAAAAATATCAGATGACATTATATCATGATCATTGAGTATGTCTTCTGTATGAAGAGGCAAGTTACGTGTATTCAATGTGGACAGTAATATTTGTCCAATATGAATTTCTTTTAAATGTTCATTTTGAAATTTCCACATTGCTATAGATTGTAGATGTGACATTTCGACAAGTACTTTTTTCTTTATTTTGAAATTGTTTTGTGTAATAGGTTTCAGTAAAAATAAGTTGTCAATTGTTCTAGTGCATGAAAGTGTTGTATATGTCAATCCATGTTTGTTTATTTTTGAAGGGTCAAATGCAAGACCTTCTATTATAAGTCCTTGGGATCTATGAATAGTACAAGCACATGCTAATTGGATTGGGAATTGTCTTCTAATAGTTATCTTCTTTTGGTTTCAATGCTTGTGAATAGGTTTGGCAATTTGAAGTATAGGTGTCCAATCTTTATCAATGTCATTGGCAAAGCATTGTGCTAGCCTTTTTTATTGTCGATGTCCAATTTGTGGATCATTAAATTCAATCCAAACAATGTCAAAGTTAGCAAATTTGGTATATGCTTTAAACATTCCATCGGATCCATTGACTATACCATCTTGTGTGTCATAATTACTAGCGTATATTTCAACTAACATATTTGGCTTCAACTCTATTTGAGTTGGTAGATTGATTGAATGATTATAAGATCTTATTGCATGATAACTGTCTTCATATTCATCAATTGAATTTAATATGATCAGATCTCCATGTGCAATTGAAATCATTTTTCTATTGTGTGTATCAACATCTTTTCTTCTATAAAATAGAAAAGGGAACATTGGGTCTATTGGTGGTGGGCGGAGGCATTTTTTATTGAGATATTCTAAGTCGTCATTTGTTTGTGATCCAATGCGTATTCTATTCAGTATGTTGATGAAATTTTGATTTCTTTGTCGCATTGTTGTTTGCAAGGAGTAGTACTTTATTTTCTGTTTCTAAAAATTATACGACATTAGTTCATTTGTTGTTAGTAAGTTTTTGAATACTAAAGAATCTTGTACAGGTTGTGCTTGGTAAAGATCACCACAAAAAATGGTATCAAGATTTCCAAAGTAGCTAGTAGGCATTTGCATTATATCTCATAATCGTTTATCAATAGATCGCATAAATCTTACACCTACTAGTGAAATTTCATCTATCAAAAGGACTCGTAATTGTTGATAATACTTTGACATTGTACCTAATGTTTCAGAATTCAAAGGAATGAATTCTGACTTGTTGAAAGGCATATGCAATGCTGAGTGTATCGTCATGCCACCAATGTTGTATGTTGCTTTTCCTATATAAGCAAGAATCGGGCCTTTTGGTTTGTCTAGATCATTATCAATAGAATTGTTGTATATGCGAATAAGACTTTGGTATATTGCTTTTGCGGTAAAAGTTTTTTTAGTTCCAGCTCCTCCTGTTAGGAAGAAATGTAATGGAGTTTTGTTATTTTCTAATTTTTTTAATACAATGTCTTTTACAATTGCTTGTTGTTCTTTGTTTAACATTTATCTCATTTTGTAATATTCGGCATTATCAATCATTTGACGATGTTTTGATATTTCAAATGTAACAAAATTTGTTTTGTTTGTTTTGTTGAGTTTTAATGTATCAATATCTAATTCTATGTTATATTGTTCTTCTTGTGATGAATGCTTTTTAGATGAGGGCTGGTTGTGAGTTTGTTCATCAATAGTTTTTAGGTCAGCAATAGCAGTGTTAATGTCACCCCATGTGTGATTGACATTGTAATTGTATTTGATGAAATCAGCTCTAATTATGCACTCATTATATGACTATGCATTATGCTATGTTTCAAAACCATCTTTTAGTATGTTTTCATGTATTGTAAATGGCACATAAAGTAGTAATTGCTCTCTGTAATGATTCTCTTGGTCAATATTTCTATTAAAATTGATAAATCATATAACATTTCTCTTGGCTTTGGCTTCTAATTTTGTACCATTTTTTTTGTATTCTGAAACAAATTGTGCAAGACAAATGTCTGTTATTGTTTTAGGTCTTGCAAGATAATAGTCTATTAATGAATTGCAAGTTACATTTTCTGAATCATCTAGTTCTTTGTTCAAATGTTTTACTGACTTTAAAGTAAATGTTCGCTCATTATCAGGCCTGGTGTCAATGAATATACATTTCCTTGAGCTGTAGTTTAGTGGAAGAGATAGTACGAGGTGAACAGCTTGTTGCGAAGACATTTGTTGTAAATTGAGCAATGTATTTCCAAGTTTACTTATCATTCTTATAGCATCTATTTTATTTTGTTCATGTTCTTTTTGAATTCTTTTGAATGCATTTGTCATTGACTTATCCACTTTTGTCATGTAAGAGCTGCAATACATTGTTGCGGCATATGCATTCAAGAAGAATTGTGCGTCTATATTTGCGTTCCATATTTCTCGTATTTTTTTGGCAAAGCTATTATTCCATATTTGTACTGGTTTCCTTTTCAAAAAAATTGTGGGCCTATGGATTGTAGATTTGATGGCCATTATGTAATCGTCCTCAGTTAAATTCATTTCTTGTAAAAACATTTCGAAAGAGAATGAATTGTCATAATTTGATTGTTGTAAAGTGGAAAGAATATCTTTTGCTGTTGAAAATGTAGTTTGATCATTATCTATAGATGGTTCAATAATTGAAGTTTTCCCCATTGGTGGAAGTGGAAAATTATATCGACAATTTTGTTTTTTTGATATCCTGCATTGCTTGGTATGGTGATGTTTATGTATTATAGCTAAGTCAGGATGTAGTTCTTCAGTATTACATGTTATGTACTTGTCTACAAATTCTTCAATATTTGCATTACTATCTCTACCATAAATTGGTGCATCTCTATTTCACAGCAGGAAATGGTCATGTTCATTTCCATGATTTTGGAATTCAGTTACAGAGAAATAATCCAAGATTTTCCCAAAGAAGGAATTGTCTATCAATATTAGTTTTTTTATTGCATTGATTCTATGCCTATAATAATGTGCACATGTCATAGGATCTTTCCTTATGAGTTGAAATTTGCCAGTTTCATTTGCTATGTTGTGTTGCTGATTTGTTTTTGTTTGATATGTATTGTGTAATTCTTCAAGCATTTTTGATAGTGGCTCCCAGTATTGTTCAACGCTTGTAAATGTAATAAAAAAGGCAGGTGGTCCAAGTTGTCTAATCATTGCAAATGCATTTTTTTTAATTGGTGAATATAATCTAGAGATATTCTTATCCTTTTGAAATCAATGTAACCAATGTCAGATCTAAGAATCTTTTCTAAATTGGGTTTATGTTTGACATCTTTTGCTACTAGCTTTATTCCTTTTAGTTGACCTTTGCATAGTCTTATCCACATTGTGGATAGAACTTGGTGTATAAGTATCTTAATGGTCTTGAAAAATAGATTTGTTGTATGGTAAGCAAACTTTCTATTTGAGTTTTGTAATTCCCATTGTGCATTTTTTTGGTATGGAAAAGATTTGGTTATGTTTTCATCACGTGGTTCCCCAAAGAATAGTGTAGGAAAATTCATTTCTTCTGCATATTTGTCTTTAAAGAGTCCAATAGGATTATGGCCTTCTACTGGTGCAAGTTCTATAATCTTGTCTTGCATTTCATGTATAGATTTTGATTCAATGAATCCGTGTATTAAGATCTCACAAGGTTTCTCATTTTTTGTATCATTTTCCACATCACTTTCGACATCGCTTTCACTAGTAGTATTTTCATTTATTTGATCATTGTCATTATTGTATTGAAGATTTTTTTTCCAATCTTTATTTAATTGAACATTTTCCATTTTATATAATGTTCTTTTGCATAATTGTTTTAAATCTTTCATAATGATAGTTGCACGTACCATTCCTATTTTGTATGCATTTCTATATTGTAGTCGTTTTTTAAGAGCAACAACAATTGTAGATGTCTCATTAGTAGAGCGCGGTAATGTTGTTTGTATAATGTCTATGTTAACTAGCACATTGATAATAGAGCCTGTTAGACGCATTTGGGAATTTTTGTATCCTAGTTGCCATATTTGTGCAAATGCTATTCTAAGTGAGACTAATTGTTCTTCTAGTTGTGAAAGCATTGCTACATTGTGCAATGGTTTATTCATTCTGATATAATCTGGTGTTGCATATCTAGGTAGTTTGAGATGGTTCAATGATGGTTTACAATTGCGACAAATATAGTTTTATGGTAGAATACATGTTTTTTTGTTAATTTGAAATATGCATGCTTTTGTTTGTCCTTCAGCATTGATATATCTTTCTTGAAATGCAATATTTGACAAATTGAACATGAATATTTTGGCATGTCTTGAATTTTTTTTTTAATATTTCTAATGGTGACATTTGAGTTTTTTTTCCCAAGATTTTAGGTGCTAGTATATTTCTTGCGCGTATTTGTTTTTTAATTTCTCGAAGTGAGACGAGCTTATTATTTGTAATGTTTTTGGTTTGGCTCAAAAAAATTATGTTATGTATATTATTATTTCTAATGATTTGTTTAATGTTATGTGATCTTATATGTGGTGATGTTGAATGTTATTGAATATCAATTGATTGTACTTCATATTGAATGAGTGGCTCAAAATGGCCATAAAGAGGATTTGCATTGTGAAATAAGATAGAGTATGCTTGTCCATGTGATGCTTCATTGAAATGTAAGTACTTCTTTCCTTTTGTCATTGACCAAATAGATATTTTTATATTTAACCATTTGGATAGCCAAAGAATACAAAATATGTTTCCCCATAATCCAATTTCTTGATTATTTGTAGTTGGTATTGAAGAGAGTCGCATTTAATGGCAGTACGTTTTGACATCTTCTATTTTGTGTAATTCATAAAGTGTATGAGGATATAATTGATATTTATATGAATTAATTACTTCTATGTTGCCTTGTGAAAGGCAATTGAGGAAGTAATCGATAAGTCCATTGCGTAATTCAATTGATGTATAAAGATGATGAAGTAGGAGTTCTAATGCATCAAAGAGATAGTCACCTACATTGTATTTAAATGTAGTGATCCTAGACAATCCTTCAAGGCATAATGCATTGTCAATATTGGAAATTTGAGTCTAATTTTTCAATGTATATTTGTCAACTTCTATTATTTCTTCTATATGTGTTTGTATATTGTTTGATTGTGTTTGATAATGTAGGAGTGGCTCGAAATGACCGCAAAGAGGATTTGCATCATGGAATAAGATAGAATATGATTTTCCATGGGATGATTGATTGAAATGTAAGTACTTCTTTCCTCTTGTCATTGATCAAACACATATTTGTATGTCTAACCATGTAGTGCCCCTAAACTTGTCGTCTGTCAGATTGATGTTTGCTTAGTAGTATTTGACATTATGACAGTATCTTAGATCATTTGATGATGGATTCCTTGTTATTCTGTTAATTGACTATGGACCTAATCGTTATTATAATAGTTGTTGATGTTGGATTATGTTATTTTATGCTTTACAATTTGATAAATAAACTAGATGTTATAGATGCTTTGATGTTATTTAATATATTTGATTGTAAGATAATAGATTGTTTTATGTTGTTGATAGGTAACCAGAAAACTGTAATGCCTTGGAAACGAACATAGTTGATACATCTATCAAGTATTGACGGCATGAGAATGACCAGTCCCGATCATCTTCTTAGACAGATTTAAATCATCTTTGATTAAAACATTTCAGAGACATCATTACGACGAAGAAATGCAAGCATATTAAACTGTCATCTGATCGAGGTCAAAGAATATCTGAAAGACCGTATTCAGGGTAGAACTTAGAGGAAAATGAAAACATTGATGTTCATCGTTGACGGTTGGACCTTCGTCCTCGTTGTATTGCCGTATAGTTATAAGGTATTGTTTTAGTATTTAATCCATCATTGGATAGGTACGTTAATTGGTGTAAAATTTGCTATACTTGTGTTTTGTAATTTATCTTTAGAAATAAAATGTAGTATATTTAGATAATTAGTTGTAATGTATTAATTTAATTGTTGCATTTAATTAGTTGATTAAAAAGAGTTAATGTAATCCACTGTTGATTTTATTACAAAGTTGTTTACATTGAACTGAGAAGGAATTTTTAGTGATTTAAACTGTATGAGTTAAGTATTATGTTGTCGTAAAGAGTCAAATTGTGAGTGGTCGAACTCGAATTCCAGAGGCTTAGTATGTCATAGTTGAGTACATGTGGCATGTGGATAGATGTTTTTGTATTGTGATGTTATAACGATTATGTGGTTCAAATTTAGTATGAAGTATAATGAAGAATTGGTTAAGTTGTTAATGTGTTTTGTGAAGTAATATTCTCTAGACGAGATATCTAACCACTTGTGATTATCTTGTATCCATTTTGTCATAATTGCCATATGGAGAGACTTGGAATCTATAAAAGAGTAAAGTATTGTAATGTTATAGGCGATGGTTAACGATTGGTGTTTTGATTCTATTTGTAATGCAAGATGGTGAATGCCTTCCATTGTTACATGTACATGTTCATATTAGGATAATTGTTATGTAAGATGGTTAATGCCTTCCATGGTTCATGTATCATTGTTGTCATGATGATGTTTGTTGTGTTTGTTGAGTAGGGTCTTCTAGATGCAGGTAAGGGAGTGGCTCTCAATGGGGGCCAGAGCCCAAAGTGGCATCCAGGACAACCCATGTGGGAGTTTGTTAACTCAGTGATAACCTAAATAATGAATTAGGGGGTTGGATAGTTAATCACACTAAATAAAGATAAGTGGATGCCTCACTCATGGCTCAAGTGCTCGTTTAGGCTTGAGATGAGATGAGAAGGCCTGGAATGGCAAGATCAACTACCTTGTCCTTATGAAAGGTATGTTGATTCTGCATGAGCATTGTATGGGGGCCGGGAGTTGGGAGAGGCTACCAGGACAACCCATGACAAGCCATGTGATGACACTCTTTCCTACTGCAGCCTAGCATTCCCTAGTGGTACTCTCCCCATTCGTTATGTGTTGCCTCTGGAAGTTGTGTTATGTTGTTTATGTTATTGTCATGTGTTGTAATTGAGTTTGGTCATCCTTCGTTCATGCTTATCTTTTGTCTACCTGACTGTTGTTGTTTGGGACCTCATGTAAACTCCTAGCTCAGGGGGTGGACCTTAGGGTTCCACATGGTCGGGTGGAAGAGCTTTCTTATCCATTGGTTATTCCTTGTCAGAGTTCATGTGCAGAAAAGGATTATCTCAGTTTCAGACAATTGTACTTGTAGCAGGTTGAGGAAGATGATTGTGTATAATCTTGTACCAAAATTGTGTACCAGATCATTCTTAATGTATGCAATTTTGTTGTAGGCAGAAGGTATCATTGATGTAATGATGTACTTATGTGTAAGGAAAAACATTACAGTTATGTATTTGATCATGAAGATTTTATTATTTGATGACGTGCATAAATATGAATATGTTATTTAATTATGCATTAGATTTAGATCAGCTACTAATGCTAGTAATGTATGTTAAATTATGTCAGTCGATTTGTAAGTAATACAACCTTAAATCCATAGAGAACATGTCATAAGTTTAATGGTGTAATTAGTTAAGTTAACATTACTTTGTTATCTTATTCAAAAAAAAAAAATCCTGTTTCATATAGCGTAAGTGTAAATTTCTCTAAGGTGGTCAGGGCGGGGCTTTACATCTGGTATCGAAGCCAAGTTTAAACACTGGGTACTCTGGGTGTGAATAAGTTTGTTATGTTGTCTTGGATTCTGAACAGTGTTTTCTCTTTTAGCATCTTCGCCTAGCAACTTTAGATTTATTCTTTGTTGGTATAGGGTAGGAAGATGCCTAGAGGTCGAGGTCGAGGTCGTGGTCGAGGAAGGGGATGTGGAAGAGGTGGTGATAGTAGTTCTCCTCCTAGTTCCCCTCGTGAGAGTGCGCAGGAAGGAGGGAGTGAGAATGCAGAGAATCAGGGTCAGCCTGATGGAGCTCAGTTGCGTCAACTGCTGGAGGAAGTCCTAGCTCATCTATGTCCTAGGCAGGAGATGGATCAGTCAGAAGTAAGAGATAGAGAACAATCTCCTAGAAGGAGAGAAACCATAGCTGAAAAAGAAGCTATTCTTGCAGGCCACATGCAAGATCTTATGAGAGCTCATCCTCCTACTTTCGATGGGTCTGGTAGCAGTATGAATGCAGAGACATGGCTAATTGATTTAGAGAGGTGTTTTGCTATGCATCCATATGGTAGAACACTAAGGCAAGATGCACCATCATGCATCTTAGAGGTTTTGCCTCTACATGGTGGCGACTAGAGGAATAGAAGTTGCATCTAGATATTGGCATGTCTCCTTTTCAGGCTCTTTATGGTCATCTTGTCATACCCCACTGAGTTGGGATCGTCTTGAGGATAGAATTCTCCTTGGACCTCAGATGCTCCAAGAAATGGAGCAGCAGGTTGATCACATTAGAGAGCATCTGGTGGCAGCGTAGGATAGATAGAAGAAATATGCAGATGCTAATAGGCTTGATCGTCAATTTTGAGTTGGTGATCAGGTGTTCTTGCAGGTGCGTGCACGAAAGAGTCCGATTCGTTATGAAAAAGGCTCTAAGCTTGCACCGCGCTTTGTAGGGCCATTCAAGGTTTTGGAGAGAATTGGTCCTGTTGCATACCATCTTGCTTTTCCGCCTAGCTTGCCACGCATCCATGATGTATTTCATGTTTCTATTCTTAGACCCTATCATCCAGATACTTCTCATGTCCTTGATTAGAATGCCTTACAGGTAGAGGACAGGCAGCTAGCTTTGGAGCCCGTAGGAATTTTGGAGCACAGGAGACTCACTCTCAGGGGCAGAGTCATAGAATAGGTAAGGGTCCAGTGGGATCCTAGTGATGAGACTTCAGCTACCTGGGAAGATGCAACCCATATGCAAGAGTTATACCCATACTTGTTGCAGGCTTCTAGGAGTAAGCCTGATCCTAGGGGGGGAGGATGTAGTGCCCCTCAACTTGTCGTCTGTCAAATTGATGTTTTCTTAGTAGTATTTGACATTATGACAGTATCTTAGATCATTTGATGATGGATTCCTTGTTATTCTGTTAATTGACTATGGACCTAATTGTTATTATAACAATTGTTGATGTTGGATTTTGTTATTTTATGCTTTACAATTTGATAAATAAACTAGATGTTATAGATGCTTTGACGTTATTTACTATATTTGATTGTGAGATAATAGATTGTTTTATGTTGTTGATAAGTAACCAGAAAACTGTAATGCCTTGGAAACGAACATAGTTGATACATCTATCAAGTATTGATGGCATGAGAATGACCAGTCCCGATCATCTTCTTAGATAGATTTAAATCATATTTGATTAAAACATTTCAGAGACATCGTTACGACGAAGAAATGCAAGCATACTAAACTGTCATCTGATTGAGGTCAAAGAATATTTGAAAGACCATATTTAGGGTAGAACTTAGAGGAAAATGAAAACATTGATGTTCATCATTGATGGTTGGATCTTTGTCCTTGTTGTATTGCCATATAGTTATAAGGTATTGTTTTAGTATTTAATCCATCATTGGACAGGTACGTTAATCGATGTAAAATTTGCTATACTTGTGTTTTGTAATTTATCTTTAGAAACAAAATGTAGTATATTTAGATAATTAGTTGTAATGTATTAATTTAATTGTTGCATTTAATTAGTTGATTAAAAAGAGTTAATGTAATCCACTGTTGATTTTATTACAAAGTTGTTTACATTGAACTAAGAAGGAATTTTTAGTGATTTAAACTATATGAGTTAAGTATTATGTTGTCATAAAGAGTCAAATTGTGAGTGGCCGAACTCGAATTCTAGAGGCTTAGTATGTCGTAGTTGAGTACATGCGGCATGTGGATAGATGTTTTTGTATTGTGATGTTATAATGATTATGTGGTTCAAATTTAGTATGAAGTATAATGAAGTATTGGTTAAGTTGTTAATGTGTTTTGTGAAGTAATATTCTCTAGATGAGATATCTAACCACTTGTGATTATCTTGTATCCATTTTGTCGTAATTGTCGTATGGAGAAACTTGGAATCTATAAAAGAGTAAAGTATTGTAATGCTATAGGCGATGGTTAACGATTGGTGTTTTGATTCTATTTGTAATGCAAGATGGTGAATGCCTTGCATTGTTACAAGTACATGTTCATATCAAGATAGTTGTTATGCAAGATGGTTAATGCCTTGCATGGTTCATGTATCATCATTGTCATGATGATGTTTGCTGTGTTTGTTGAGTAGGGTCTTCTAGATGCAGGTAGGGGAGTGGCTCTCAATGGGGGCCGGAGCCCAAAGTGGCGTCCAGGACAACCCATGTGGGAGTTTGTTAACTCAGTGATAACCTAAATAATGAATTAGGGGGTTGGATAGTTAATCACACTAAATAAAGATAAGTGGATGCCTCACTCATGGCTCAAGTGCTCGTTTAGGCTTGAGATGAGATGAGAAGGCCTAGAATGGCAAGATCAACTACCTTGTCCTCTTGAAAGGTATGTTGATTCTGCATGAGTGTTGTATGGGGGCCGGGAGTCGAGAGAGGCTACCAGGACAACCCAAGATGGGGGTCGGGGCCTAGGAACGCTTACCAGGACAACCCATGACAAACCATGTGATGACACTCTTTCCTGCTACAGCCTAGCATTCCCTAGTGGTACTCTCCCCATTCGATATGTGTTGCCTCTAGAAGTTGTGTTATGTTGTTTATGTTATTGTCATGTGTTGTAATTGAGTTTGGTCATCCTTCGTTCATGCTTGTCTTTTGTCTACTTGACTGTTGTTGTTTGGGACCTCATGTTAACTCCTAGCTCGGGGGGTGGACCTTAGGGTTCCACATGGTCAGGTGGAAGAGCTTTCTTATCCATTGGTTATTCCTTGTCAGAGTTCATGTGCAGAAAAGGATTATCTCAGTTTCAGACAATTGTACTTGTACCAGTTTGAGGAAGATGATTGTGTATAATCTTGTACCAGACTTGTGTACTAGATCATTCTTAATGTATGTAATTTTGTTGTAGGCAGAAGGTATCATTGATGTAATGATGTACTTATGTGTAAGGAAAAACATTACAATTATGTATTTGATGACCTGCATAAATATGAATATGTTATTTAATTATGCATTGGATTTAGATCAGCTATTGATGCTAGTAATGTATGTTAAATTATGTCAGTCAATTCGTAAGTAATGCAGCCTTGAATCCATAGAGAACATGTCTTAAGTTTAATGGTGTAATTAGTTAAGTTAACATTACTTTGTTATCTTATTCAAAAAAAAAAATTCCTGTTTCATATAGCGTAAGTGTAAATTTCTCTAAGGTGGTCAGGGTGGGGCATTACAAACCATTTGGATAGCCAATGTATACAAAATATGTCTCCCCATAATCCAATGTCTTCATTGTTTGTTGTTGGAATTGCAGAGAGTTGCATTCTACGGAGGTACGTTTCGGTATCTTTTATTCTATGCAATTCATATAGTGTTAGAGGATTCAGTTCATAGTTATACGAAGTAATTGCTTCTGCATTGCCTTGTGAAAGACATTATAGGAAGTAATCAATAGTTCCATTGCATATTTAGATTGATGTGTAGCGATTGTCAAGTAGAAGCTCAAATGTATCAAAGAGACAATCTCCAACATTATATTTAAAGTTGTTAAGCCTAAAAAATCCTTCAATTCTTAAGGCATTATCGATGTTGCAATCTTGAGATTGATTTATGAATTCATATTTTTCTACTTCTATTATTTCTTTATTTGGCACTGCTAAAGAATCTTCCTTTTCATTTTTTTATGCCTTGAAACAAAGTTTATAATTGCAGGATAGGAGGGATATGTTTTACCTTGGATATAGATGACATGGATGTTTACTAAATTTGTATTTGTATCTGATCTTTAGATTACCACTTTTTGTTCTAATACCTCTTCTTGCTTGTGGTTCTACAATATAAAATTGTCATTGTTATATTCACATGGTTTTATTTTTGTTCTAATCATATTCAATAAATGAAAAATTTTCCAATTATCTATTCGCTATATGGACATATGTAGTCCGCTAAGTTTTTGTGAAGTGGTGAGACATTGTCAATCTATCATTTTGATAGAATTTATGATTACAATTATACACTTTGTTCTAAACTAATATAAAATAATTATTAAATAAAAACAAAAATTCATGTCATAAATAAAATAGTTCTAAAATATAATAAAACAATTCTTAAAAAAGATAGTTTTGTCTTTTTCCATCTATTTATTATCTATTTGTATATGTATAATAATTTAAATAGATATTAAGATGTAATAGAGAAATGTAATTAAAGATTTATTTTTCTCCTCAATCACTTGGCCACATAAAATGCCATATTGATAATGCTTATAACTGATCTAGGTTCAGTTTTGATTGAATTTAAACAAATCAATATTCTAGATATAGATATGAAAAATGATATGGACTACAAGTAGAGATTCTCAAAGAAGCATTAAACTCAAAACATTATGTATCATAATTGTTTTAGTATGCTCTTACAGAAGCGAAGCAGAAAATAAATTACTTAAACATATTAGACAGTTGAACTAGATTCATTATTGTTAGAACTAGAAGCATCAGGAACTAGAAAGGTCATCAGAGTATTTGGAACAATTGGACTAACTTGAGTAGCATTTGAGATAGTGGGCACAACATTTTGGATAGGGGCAGAGTGATGAAGCAAAGGTGGATGAGGAACATGGCCCAAGAGAAAATGAAGGGAAAGAAAAGTCCTTTTGACCCGTGATTCAAAGTGTGGGCCAAGTTGTAATTGATGGGAATCCACAGTGTTTTGCATAGTGAGGATACAATCATTTTGTATCCCAATTTTGATAGCATTATAAACACACATCATTAGATCCTTGCATATCTCATTAAAGGTAAAAAGACCTCCTATGAGAGTTGAACCATAAAACAGTTCATAGTTATCAATTGCTGACTTAAAAGTTTCCTCCAGTATGAGATAACTTTGTACATAGTCAAATGCCAACTTTTTGAGAAGGTCAAAATCTTGGAGCAGATCCATTGCATTGGAAAGGAAGATAGAAACAACTTCTAAGTACTATAGTACTTGTGGAAATTCTTGAAGGATTTCTATCCCCACTACTATTCAAATTTCCTCTTCCACAGCTGCACAATCAATCATAAAAACATGGGCCATCTTCACAGCATCATATCATCCAATGTCTGTCGGTTCCCATTTTTAAGTTAGGAAGAATATGCGTTTGTTCTTTTGCCACTCCTTCATTTTGAACTGTCAAAATGGTGTGTAGCAAAGAAAAAAAATTGTAATAGAAAATCTTTGATCAATAAGATAGTGAAATATATTAAATATAGAAAGAATGCAACATAGTACTGATCTAAGTAATATATTGTATAAATTGCATCTTTTGAATTTACATATATTTTTAAAATTGTTTTATCTTTGTTTGCTTTGGTTGTTAACTTATATATGATGAACTATTTTATGGGTAAACATTTTAAATAGGCTTTATGTCAGAAAATGAATCCATACTCAAAAGATTCAGCTAAAACAATAAATCCCCAACCCAAGATGGGAACGTGGGATTTGAGAAAGAAGAAGTTGCTTTGAAGTTGATTACATTAGAGAGTTTGGCTTGCTTTGCACTTAGGGCCATTTGTATAGGGATCTGGAGCCTATATTCTAGTTGACTTAATTGAAATTGAAATTAGTCATTTGGTAATATGCATAAGAATGCTAAGACTATAGATGCCTGAAAATGTTGTCAATTTGCAAATGTTATTTCATTCCAGAGTGTTTGGGTAATAGGAATCCATGTAGGATAAAAATAGATTGCAATAGGGATTCAAGATACTGCCCAAAGTGTCTAATCTATACAAATGATCAAGAAGATTATCAACAATCAACTTGTATGTTATTTCTATGTGTGTCATATTATTGCATACAAATTGTGCAAGCAAAATTTAAGAAAGATCATGTTTATAGAAATAAAGCTATATGATCTTGCTCTAAGATTCTTGAAGAAATTCTTTGAACTTTGTCAAAATAGTAGTTGGTAGCTATTTTGAAATGCAATTTAAAAACTCACCATCAAAGTTCATAACCATATAAGTAGAAATCTTCGAGGTGAGTGCACATAGAATGGTCAATTTTGCAACTAGACCATTGAAGCCAATAACAATTATCATAAAGAAAATTGTGCACATATAGAGAGATCTCTATGACAACATTATCAAATTCAAATCAGGGAATAGACATTGTTCAAATCAAATCATGTTCACTTACGAGAGTTATTATATAAATATATTTACATATACATAAAAATACAAAGACAAAGAAGTCTATATTGTTGCCCTCTACTGAATGTTGGTTGCATATACTTCCTTGTTTTAGATTGGAATATCCATACTACTTCTTCCATGCCTATTTACCTTGAGTTGATAATGATCAGTAACCACCAAAAAATTATAAGAACACTATTACATCGCATATCAGCAATATGCAAAAATGCAAAGTGTTTTTTACTAGAATGAGCAATAGAAGCACTATGAACACCTCGACTATCATAATAGCATATACTTGTAACATGATTTTGTCCTCAAAAAATTGAGCCATTTCTTTTCCACACTGGATAACTATATAATTTGTAACTGCAATTGCATAGAACAACTATTTGCAAGTTCTTAGCATTCCATTGATCACATTTGCATTTTCTGTCAACCAATCATAAAATATCCTTTAGAATGTAGGTTGTATCAAAGTCTATGACTATTATACTCATTTGAAGAATAATTTTACTGTCATGAGTGGTATATGTAAGTTTAGTATGTTATTCATGATGACTTGATCAAGATCTTGACTATGAATAGTAAATTGATATCTAATTATTTTTGTGGAGTTTTTGCAATTCAATCTCCATTTTCATGATAGTGTAGAAATTGGAGGACAATAGCAATCAAGTAGAGTTGGTCATACATTAATTGTTTTACTTTGGGTGATCTACATGAAGCTCTAAAAGATTATCTAGTGACAACAATATATGTTCTTCATGATGAATTGCTCTTATTGGAGCTATTGCTTTTTATCAGCATATAAGTAGTGGGTCTGGTCATGAAAATAGAAATGATGGTCATTATGTTTGAAATAGACAATACCTATGGAACTAGTACTATTCCTGTGGATGTATCTAGTATTGAAAAGTTGTACTATTGTTCCAATTGATTAAAATTAATTTCAACTATAGTAAGTTACTTTTTTTTCACTTTTAGGATAAAGTACATAGTAAACCTAACACAGTATGAGATAAAAACTATAACTGATTCCATTTATTTCTCCTAACATTTGTATTTTATGGCCAATACCAAAACAAATCTGTATAAGAACAGACATTTAAAAGTCAGAAGAAGTAGTTTTGATCATTTATATATGTGGAGTTTCATTGGTATTGCAATAGAAAAGTTGTAGATTATCAACAATATATTTGTTGCAAATAAAAAAACATAAATAAGAATAAATCATATTTTTATAGAATATCTTTTAGTCATGCTCTTAAGCTATTCATATTAATAGGGAATATTGTAATAAAGAATACAATTCTTTATTTGTAATTTGTACTTTTCTATAAGTAAAAATAAGAATATTGTTCAATCAAAATTTTGTTCTACAAAGAACAATATCAATTCTATTTGAAATTGTTTTCTTGAAAAGCTTTTAAAGAAACAACTTTTCATGCATTGCATGTTTCTCCAACTGTATAAACAATCTAATTGTTTGCTTTCAAAAAGCTTTTAAAGAAACAACTTTTCATGCATTGCATGTTTCTCCAACTGTATACACAATCTAATAACTTATCTTAATAAGATGTTTGACATGATCAATAGCAAGATCAAATGTATTAATCTTAGTAACAAATACATGGCTACTTTATAGCAGACACATGGCTAGTGGTAGCTATACATGAAATGCTACAATTGTGATTGATATTGCATATCTCTCTTGTGTCAATGTCATTACTGACAAGAGTAGCGCCTTCCAAGAATTGATTAGGACAATGGTTACTAATGCCATATGGAGAAATAGCCATGCTAGAGTTTTTTATGGGCATTGTATTGATGACCGTGCTGCTACTAAACAAACACTTGTCAATAGGACTAAAGCAGGATTGGTAAAATGAAGATGTACATCGAGTAATGTAATTGGTTGAAGTTATATCAATGTTTTCAGGTAAAACTTCTTCTAATTTCAAACTAGACTCTAAAGTACAGAATGGTACAATAGGTTGCTTGATCAGGAAATTGGTACTGCTATCAACTTTAGGAAGGCACATGGATAATTGTAAATTGTTTGATTTACCTCCAAGAAAACGATCATTCTTTTCTATCATTTTTGTTAAAGGTTTCATGTAATCATCCATCGCCAATTGAACAAATTTGTCATCACTTATAGCATTTGATTTTTGTTGACTCAAAAGTGGATATAATATAGGAGTAGACTGTAAAATAGACAGGGGCAAAATAGGTTGATTAGTGGACAAATTGCATGGATTTGAATTGACATACAAGAAATTTGTTCTTGCTTTATTGCCATTGATAGATATAGCAGCCTTATCATAGGCAAGAGTGGCTTCTTCTATTGTATCAAAAGATCCTCACCATTGATGTTTCTTGGACCTGCCATTCCAAATTTCTGCAACATAGCTACCCTAAGGTCATCTCCTAACACCTCTATATGAGATATCCTTTGTACAGTTGTCCATTTCCTTAGGAATGAAACATGGAGCTTTGTTTCCTTTAAGTATTTCTATGGAGTCTTGATAGCTTGATTCTGTGTGAACATTCTTCATTATTTGTTTCTCCTTCCTCTGATTCGCTTCCAAACTAGAAAATAGAACAATAAGCTTCTTGGAAAACAAGTTACATGGTTTTGAATTGGAAAAGATAAAATTTGTAATTGCACTACAGCCTCTCATTGATATAGCATCCTTATAATAAGCATATGCAGCTTCTTTTGCTAAATCAAAAGTTCCAAGCCACTTCTATTTTTTCAATTTAGAATCCCTAATTTCTGCAACATAATGACCCAATGAGCATTATCTAACACCTCTGTACCTTGTTTCTTATTTAGAATGTTTTGAGTAAATAGTACTTAGGCTTAAGTGTGTTCTTCTTTGTTCCTTTTGTATTGATTCTTCAGTATTTGATTGCTCTAGCAATTTCTCCATTCAGTATCTCTTTTCTAGACCAAAATTACAATTGTGTTAGAAATTTTTGATTCATCAAATTAGTTAAATTCAAGATTTCTTCAACTATCTTTGCAATTGGAATCCACATTTGAAAGACTCCTAGACATTATCAAATGCAATTGACTACAACAACTTTATCTTTTTTTTATTCATAACAATTATATTACTAGAGGATCAAAGGATATTAAAAATGAAATATGTTATTAACTGATATTAGAATACATGATACATTATAATAATTACAGTAAGCACATTCTTCTTTGAACATGCAACTAATAGATGTAATCTTATTGGAATAGATATAGGCACATATGTTCAAATATATTCACAGTTATGGTTTTATAAGAATTATATAATAGCTACTAACTCTGTATAAATACTATTATTAAAATTAGTTTTGACTATGTATGCTATTATTTTATTTTTTTATTGCAGCCTCCAATACATTATAACCTATTACAGATTTAATACAATTTAAAATGATTCAAGCTAATCGCATACTTTATATATCTATCTACATTCTTGAATTTTAATTAAAACATTCCATTGCAACATTGTGGATGAAAGTAGATGAAAAAGTAAACAATGGTTTCAACTTTAAACAAATCACATGGGAAAGTTGAATGCACCTTGGTAAACAAGAGATTTTAGACTACTCCTGTAGTGTACAACAGTTGACGTTCAAAAAAACTTTTTATTGAGTTCTGCAAAAAAGTATTCACATGACAAATTAAGAAATTAAAATCAAAAAATATAGGAAACTAGTATAATACATTGTGCATTTAACACAAAAATGTATTGATAAGTTTATTCTATGTAGTTTTGATTCTTAATGAAGCACAGTTAAAATATAACTACAAAAAATCCTTTTATTCAGTTCTGCATAACAAATGTATTGACAAGAGAAATCAAGAAATTAGATAATTGAAATCTCATAATTAGATGATTTAGCCATTACTAAAAGTATGCAGTATATAACTATAACAATAACAATTAAAATATAGTATATAACTATATTAAATATTAAAAATAAATTATTAATGTAGAGAGGCATTCTAACACGAAACTTTTACCTTTTACATTGAATTTGACAAGCTATTTACATGTAAAAATATTAATTTTTCATAATAAGCATAAAATAAATCCAAAATAGAAATATATATTAATAAAATTTATGTATACATGTATAAAGTAAATCAAATAGCTATAATGTAAAATAAAGTAACTGCAAGCATGATTACAAACATCAATGCATTTATGTTATGTGAAGCCTTTATACAACTTATTCAATTAGCCTTTGTTAAATCAACTATGTATATCAAACCACTATATGCTAGACTTCTAATTTTATAATTTGTAACTTGCCATCTGCCCTTTTAAGATCACCATTTCTTTTGTATAAAGTTTTTTGGTTCTTGAAATCTTCCCATTCTCTGTGTGTCAAAGATTAATTTTCCTAATATATTACATTCTAGTTGTTCAACTCTATGGCTTCTAAAAACTTGTGAACTTGAAATGTTAGATTAGCAAAAGGTTTTTGCCTAGAACTTGATTTGGCAGAGGCATCCAGAATACAAGCCCTATCCTCTCTGCCTTCCATTGGTTGATGCTATGAGGCTACCTTCTACAATTTCACCATGGATGCATAGATTACATCTCACTTTAAGAGTAAATCATCATGTTTTCCTTGTTCTTTTTAGCATTACATGGTCCAATGCATTTTGAATTGTATTCTGATTTAGCATCCAGTGCACTTGCTTCATCTTGGGATCCTTTAGAATTATTCTTGTAGTTGCAATCTATTGCTATTGACCCCAAGGTTTGTACCCCTTTCTGTCCAAAAATTTTGTTGTATCCTTAAGGAAGACCTGAGATGAACTTGTGAGTATTTGAGGCTTGAGTAGTTGCTATGATTTGCTACTCAGTGACATTGCCTTGCTTTCCTAAGCAATATTTGTATTGATTGTGTCATTGAGTAAGGTAGACTCTTGACTGACAGATATTTTAAGAAGCATTTGGCAAAACTATAGAATTAGAATTATGTTTTTTTGGGCATAAAGTCGTAAAGCACAAGAAAAAGCAACATATGCCTATATAAGACCAAACTTACAGTACTTTACACTTGTGTTTGTCATCAATACGTGAGAGACTCTGTAGCTGGTACATGATCCATTCGATTTCAATAGAATTGGTGCTCTTATTGTTTTTCAATGAATTTAATTCAAAGCCAGTAAAAAAAGTGAAGTACATAATGCCTCTGTAGCTATATAGGAGCTAGTAATTCTTCATCTCAGCTATTAGGAATGGCACTTGACTTTCTACTGAAGGTATTTTCAGACACTGTTCTAAATAATTAATATAGTAAATTTGTTTGCTAAGAAGAGACATAAAAACTATTGTTTCATTTTGGAAGATGTGGATAGTTTTATTTGCAAGAGAATAAAATAATAGCAGTTTGAATGGTTGAGGAGGAAGCTCATATTCAAATCTAAAGTCAGCCAAGAGACACTGTGGATGAAACATTAATAAAATTTGATTCCAAATTGAATTTTGAGAATAGGAAGAAGGAAATGAATTAAATATTATTTGAGATATTTAAATATATTAAAGATCTCAGTATGAGATGTTATTCATGTAGCTTTGAAGACTTCATTCACATTGAGCTTGATAGTAAGCTAAAATCCCTCTTCAAATATAAAACTTATACACTTTATAATGGTTTGAATGCAAGAACTTGTAATAATCATTATATGTATGTTATTTGTCACAAAAAGACTACAAGATAAGTCAGAAGAAATCTTCTATTCCACTAAGGAACTATAGCAGAGCCTAAGTCATCCATCTTCAAAGAGGTTCAAGAAGAAAGTTATATTAACTATCTAAGCAAAGCCATAATAAGAGCAAGTGTAAAAAGCACAAAGCTTGAATGCAATGATGAGGCTTAGAGTGAAGGGTAAAGTTGGCCTCATTTGATGCGATAGCACTAGAATCTAATAGTGATGATATAAGTCCAGTCCTGTTGTATTGTTATGCACATGGTCAATGATGCTAGTTTATTATTTAGTGGTTAGCTAAAGCTTAGTTGTAGCAGAGCACCGCAATCAGAACTGAAGGTATTTTCTCGCAAGCACGCTTTTGGAGCTCAGCTCTAAAACCTACCCCTGCTTCATTTCAACACTAGTCAAAGGAGGGAGATACTTTGAGGCTTTGTAAGGGTATTTTAGTGGAGCTATCCCAAGTCTAGTGTTTTAGCGGTAGCTAATTATACCCCATTCTTATTAGAAGAAGACAAGGTACTACCCCTGGTTTTGAACATTGTGGTCTGCTCCAAAGGAAAGCCATGGAAGTGCTAAGTAGACCCTTGTTCAAGCCCTACTACTTTGACTATAACCGTCCATCCCCAGTTTCTATAGTTGGCTAACAAGAAAATCATAAGACAACAAGAAACAAGCATCGCTCAATCATCTAGACCACTCTGCAATCAATAATAATAAGTAGATAAACAATAAATTTAACAACTACAAAAAATGAAAATGATGAAGATACGAAGATATATGAAGATATGATTTAGTAGACTTTTTATAACTGAATTTATAAAAGTGAAGTGCATGAAATATTGGCATGGGTTTAAGAACAAAAATCTAGGCACCTTCAAATCGAAAGAAGTAGATCATAGCCGCCACTTGGTGCATCGGAGATAAATTTGCATAAACTTCTTACTTCTAAACTTCTAAATCTTGGGTTCTTATCCTATAGAAAACTTGTCATCTTGTACAAAGCTTCTTATCCTATAGAACCATAACTAAAGTTAACTCAGTTACTAAAATAGAGCCTTCTCATACAAGTGTTCTAAAAATAATAGCATACTATAGAAAATGAAAAGAGGACTAAAGCTGATGCATGCGAAGGCAAGAATGTGCCTGTACTTCAACCAATATACCCACTGCTACTGCCCACAAAACTACAGAGTGAAGTAACAAGAATGCATGATAGATATTTTGAGAAGCATTTGATAAAACTACAGAATTAGATGGTAGATATATTGATAACAAACTCAAAAAGACAACAAGATAATTTAGAAGAAATCTTCTATTCCACTAAGGAACTACAGTAGAGCCTAAGTCATCCATCTTCAAAGAGGTTCAAGAAGAAAGTTATATTAACTATCCAAGCAAAAGCCATAATAAGAGCAACTGTAAAAATCACAATGCTTTAATGGTAAAGTTGGCCTCATTTGACGCGATAGCACTAGAATCTAATAGTGATGATATAAGTCCAGTCTTGTTGTATTGTTATACAAATGGTCGATGATGCTAGTTTATTGTTTAGTGGTTAGCTACAGCTTAGTTGGAGCAGAGCACCACATTTAGAACTGAAGGTATTTTCTAGCAAGCACCCTTTTGGAGCTCAGCTCTAAAACCTACCCCTGCTTCGTTTCAGCCGTAGCTGAAGGAGGGAGATACTTTGAGGCTTTGTAAGGGTATTTAGTGGAGCTATCCCAAGTCTAGTGTTTTAGTGGTAGCTAATTATACCCCATTCTTATTAGAAGAAGAAAGGGTGCTACCCCTGGTTTTGAACGTTGTGGTCTGCTCCAAAGGAAAGCCATGGAAGTGCTAAGCAAACCCTTGTTCAAGTCCTACTACTTTGACTGTAACCGTCCATCCCCAGTTTCTACAATCAGCTAACAAGAAAATCATAAGACAACAAGAAAGAAGCATCGCTCAAACATCTAGACCACTCTACAATCAATAATAATAAGCAGATAAAAAATAAATTTGACAACTACTAAAAATGAAAATGATGAAGATATGAAGATATATTAAGATATGATTTAGGAGACTTTTTATAACTGAAGTTATAAAAGTGGAGTGCATGAAATATAGGCTTCTAAACTTCTAAATCTTGGCTTCTTATCATATAGAAAACTTCTCATCTCGTACAAAGCTTCTTATCCCATAGAACCATAACTGAAGTTAACTCAGTTACTAAAATAGAACCTTCTCATACAAGTGTTGTTCTAAAAATAACAGCATACTAAAAAAATGGAAAGAGAACTAAAGTTGATGCATGCGAAGGCAAGAATGTGCCTATACTTCGGCCAATATACCACTGCTACTGCGAGCATATTCAGGCTAAATAGGATATGAACATAGATGAGAATATGAGAGTTAAAAAAAATGCAAGCTTGTAGCAGGTGAATGTACTTGAATTTTATTCCATAGTTGACGATGATGATGAGAACCAACACAAAGCAAATGATACTGGTTGAAAGCATTGAAGCCCTGATTTAATAAGTAGATTTGTGACTTTAACACTCTCAAAAATGAAATCAATTGAATGTACTCATACAGACATCTCAAATCAATTTGATATCCCATACACAAAATCAAAGAATATTCATTGTAACTTGTGAAAGTCAAGCTCCATTAATTTCAAGCATGCGCAACCACAGTGTCTTCTATCCAATCTACTTTTTAAAAAGCCATCTGAAATCTCCCAAGAACTAAATTTTTAAAATAAATAATCAGGAGAAAAATGTCACAGGCCATGAAATGAAATACAGGTCAAACAACATTTATGAAGAACATTGATTACAAGGGATCAAATTTTCTATACAATGAAAAATCATGTGCTGCCTCTTCAAAATTATTGAGACAGTGAACATGACCAATGAAAAGAACTTCTTGGGAGCAACAAATCACAATAAGTCTTAAAAAAACTATCTACTATATTTTTGTCATGGCCCAATTTCATATGACAGCTACATGATTTTGTAAATTTTATTTACATGTAATAAATAATGGTTCTTAAACAATTTGGATGTTACGTTATGCATTAAAATTTACAATTTATCAAAATGATATATTATTACATGGTTTAAACTTTGACATATATGTATTTGAATTAAATATATACAAATGCAAAGAAACAAAAAAATCTAAGTCAATCAATTTCAATGCAATTGGTTGTGTATTGTAGGAACCTTTTACTATATTTGGTTGGCATCAAATATATGAAAAATCAAATAAGACCAATTACTGACATCATGCTAATAAGACTATTTGACACTGTTATCCAATAAAATATTGGATAAAAATAATTAATATATTAAAATATATTTTGCAAAACAAAAAACATTAGAATATTTAGCCAATTGATTTTAATTCTGAATGTTGATTGGTCCATAGAATAAAATTTATAGAACTTGCATGAATGCATTAGCATTCCTGCCTACGGCAGGAACTAATAAAAACAAATTTTAAATGAACACCAAGATAAAAGGAAGGCAAGGGAAAAATAGAGGGTTTAAAATAAAGAAATAAAACAAATCCCTCACAAAAATCCTGTCAATAAAATATTGTTTCCAAAAGAAAAGCCCTAATTCCATTTTATATTATTCTATCCTTTTGATGCCCTAATTTCCTTATCATTTTGGTTTGTCTCCATTACTCATCCTTGTTTGTTTTGCCTCTCTGTTTATGTAGGCTAGAGCTTGGAAAGAGAATGGAGAGGATCCATGAGAGGAGCTTGCTACTACCTCCCACGGAGGTATACACAGCAAGCTTAAAGTGATATATATATATATAATTATTATTTTTTTTGACTGAGTGATATATAAATAAAATGTATATGTTAAAAAAAATAATTGACATGTTGTAGGTTTAAGCAGGGTGGAGAGCCAACGGTGACCATGGTAGGGGACGTAGCGGAGACTGCAAGAGACGGCGAAGATCTGAGCATTGAGCGGGGTTTTGAGCTCAGCACGGGAGCGTGGTTTAAAAACAAGAGACAGTGGTGGGGAGGGGGGTTTCAACCCCCTCCCCACACACTCCTTTGGAATGGTAGTGGTGGTGGGAATAGCCCCACCCCTTTACACTTATCTATTTTCTAAAACATTTTCTGCGAACACCTACACAGCCCACTAACATTACTCTCAGTTTTCTATTTTGTAATACTTGAAATTCTATTCGGTATTTCAGTTGTACATTCAATTTTTTTTCTGTATATATATATGTATATATATATATATATATATATCGAGGCATATATGCAAGCTGCCTTTCAAAAAAATATCACAGTTTCTATACTTCTAATAATGTATATATATTTTTATATATGCACATATATATATGTATATATATATATATTAATATATACAGAACTTAAATGTGGTTTAGTTTTTTTCTTTTTTTTTCTATAAATATATATACATATGCACTACTATATATATATAGAAATAAGTGTATACATTTAGATATATTTTAAAATAAATAGCAATATATAACTTCTGTTGTTTCTTCTATTTGCAGCATATACATAGTGAAATAAAAAGATAAACAACAACTAGATTTCAAAAGAAAAATGCATGTATATATATTTATACATATATATAATCCCATATATATATGTATAATTATATATACACACTTTAAACTTTCTCTCTCTCATTAACTCAAATTCTTGATTAAATCATAGAATACTAAATTTTTATTTCTGAATCATAAATAGTATTAAATTTCTTTTTGAACATATATAAACAAAGACATGTTTGTTTTTTTTTTTTTTTAAAGTTTGTAAGGAAAATACTACAACTTCCACTAAATATTCAGTAACATATATTCTTGATAGCAACTTATTAACATAACATTTCAAGCAATATAACAGAAAATAACTCTCTTAAATTTCTATCTTCTTTTCTTTGTATGCAATAAAACTTTAACAACCACTGACATATATTTTCTTTTTTCATTTTGTTTAAAAGAACAATGACAGCAAATATATATATATATATATATATATAATTTCACATGCATTTCACAAACTCACCAACTCCACAACATAGGAAATAAACAACATTTTAATTAAAAACATAACGAGTATTTGCATTACAACACTTATTATAGCCAACTCTAAGGGCATAATAACTTGACAAAATAATTACAATAGGGCCCCAAAGGCCATGGCTCAAACAGCCAACAACAAGGACCAAGCTACACAAAAATACACTCCTCACCAAGCTCCATTTCTTCATTAAAACACCTGCAAATAAAACACAACAAAAGGGAAAAAACAAGCCACTTTGAAATGCCCTCGTCCCTACCGTAGACTCGTAAGTGGGTCACCCCTGAGCTAGGGATGTAGGGATTCACACGGTTGCGAACACACCACAACAAGCACCAAGACAACAACACAAAAATCAACCCCAAGGATTTACACATAACACAACTCATGAAAATGAGTTTGATGGGGGTAGGGAATGGACCCCTCTACTTCAAAAGCCACACCAAAATACCAAAATATCAAGTCTCACGGCCTCAAGCCAAAACCTCCAAATACACAACTCCTCAAATATCTCAAAATAAACTTCCATGGCACTCTTGCCATTCAAATAATCTCCACAACAAGTAAGAAGCCCTCAAGGCCATAAATAACACAAATATGGGTGTGACCTCAAGGAGGTTCCTTTCCCCTACCCCAAAAAAGTTTAGCCTTACCTCCAAATGGAGGTGCTCTCACCAAACTCCCATCCCACACAAAAATAATGAAACAACAAACAACAAAACTACAAACAGAGCATAGTAAAAAAATAAGCAATGGTAAAGAATAAGACATAGAGCTTACCTTCAAAATCCCTAATAATGGAAGCATGTTTGGTGATGAGCTCCAAGCTTCTCCAAACCTTCCAATCTCCAAGAGTTCCTCTAACTTTCCCAAAATTGCTCAAAATAGAAGGAAACTCCAAAATGCAAGAATCCCACACTCCTCAACAAGAGGAGGTAATATAGGCCATCAATTTTGGCCTTAAGGAATGAGAAGGTGACACTTGTCACCTTCTCCTTCCTCCTCCAATGCCACTTGCAAGGGAGAGGATGTGTGAGGGTGACAAGTGTCATCCTCCAATTCCATCTCATTCCTCACCTTATCCACTTGTGCTCTCACACATGTGTGAGAGAACAAGTGGTGAGGTGGCATTCCCATTCAAACCTCCATGAGGATAAGGGATGCCATATGGCATCCTCTTATTCTCTAAGAGAGCCATCTCCCTCCAAGATGCTCTCACACATGTGTGAGAGCCTTGGAGGAAGCTCCCACACACTTGGGAGTCTTGGAGACCTCCCAAGTCTTCGTAGGGAAGGGATTCCCAAACTTTGGGAAGGGAGACGAGTCTTTCCCAAAGCACGACTCATCTCCCATCCTTATCTAATTTCAAATTTCGTCACTTTGACTAAACCTTAGTTTAGAGTGACCAAAAGTGAGTTAACCCAAGGTTTAGTTAGTCAAAATTGACCCTAGACCCATGGGTAACCACCTAGGGTAAATTTTGGGACACTAAGGTTCACCTAGGGGTTCATAAATCCACTTTAAATGGCCTCAAAAAAATAAAAACAATTACCAAGTGGTATAAGTCAATAAAAATTATACAACACCTAATATTAATTAATTAAACAAAGGGGTACTAAGCAAAAATGACAAAATTAAACAAGCACTTAAATCAACACTCAATTTTAAACATGATCCTCATCCCTCTTGGGAATGGATCAGTTTCACAAGGGATAACATATGTGTGAATTCTACCTCTAATTTCCCGTGGCCTGGGAATGTAATCCTGCAAATCTCGATCAAGTGTCAATCATATCATGATAATCATAGCCAAAGCAAGTGGAATTAAATTCATGCCATTTAATACAACAATAATCATCTATAACATAATTCTGAATTAAACTACATTTTTCTATCACATGTCAAATAGTCATCATCACATAAATAAGTAGAAATCACATCACAAAACATCATCTAATATATCCCATATGTCAGATCACAAAATAGCATCAAAGTATGATCAAATCGAATCACCATATGTCTAATCAATGTCATACCAAAATTAGGAGATATAATCAAATCTGCATAATGAAACCATAGTCTCTAAAAGTGTGATAATGTCATCAACTGAAAAGCATAATGATCAAAATAAGGAAGGAAAAATAATCGGCCTCACAAATAGCTTCCCAACAATATCTAGAGGAGAATCATCAGTATGTTTCAAGAGGAAGGTCATGAAGTATTTAGTAGCTAGCTAACCTATCTCATCATTGGTATTGGCCTCCCTATTACTATCATCCAAGAGCTTAGTAATCCTATTCCTTTTCATGTTTCTCATAGATGATTGGTGAAAGAAGGTAGTGTTCCTGTCCCCCTCAGTCAGCTATTGGACTCTTGATTTTTGCTTCTAGAAGATTTCTTTCTTTTTCATGAGATCTTTCCAATCTTGAAGCAGAGAATTCTCCCATTGGAAATTGAGACCACTCTTGTCCCCATTAGATATTTTGTTTTGAATATCCACTAGGCTAGCTGAAATGTGTTTCTTTTGATTCATAACATTACCAAAGCAGAATTTATTCCAGCCTTTGACCTTATGTTTAACATGCATGAATTTTTGGGCTAACTTGAACATAGGAGAGCCCCGGATAGAGATGATCCACCAGCTAGCAATACAATCCTTGAAATCTAGGTGTGAAGCCACATAATCTCATATCTGAAAGAGAAAGGGCCTTTGGGAGTTCTTTTCCACCAAGTGAATAACAAAGAATTGTGATTAGAATTAGTTCTAGGGAGAGCTACCAGTTTAGATTGAGGGATGATGTCCCAATTAGAAGAGATCAAAAACCTATCAAGCTTAACCTGAATAAGTTGGTCCCATATCCTTCTATTGGTCCAAGTGAAGAGTTGGTCATTTTTAAATCCATATCCATAAGACCTGTTAGATTGAGGAAGTCAGCAAGATTAGCCATGTTGTCAGAGTAGTCCATAGTACCCCTAGATTTTTCTGACGGGTACAAAGGGGTGTTAAAATCTCCAACCATCATCAAGTAATCTCCCTTATCAATAGCCAACCAATGGGCCATCTCCTCCAATAGATCCTTCCTAGCACTTGTAGAATTAGGAGCATAAATGTTCATAAGAATCCACACTTTTTTATTAAGGGAAAATTTCACTTCCAGGCTATTCCTACTATGGGATCCATAGACCCCATTGAGGTGATGCTTATTCCACATAGTAACCAGCCCCCCAGAGGCTCCGAAGGAGGGGTTGATGAAGTAATCCACAGAGGGCTATAATTTATTGGTAATCTCTTTAAAACTCTCCTCAGACATTTTGACTTTTTGAAGAAGAAGGACAACAACCTTGTTTTCATAGATGTAGTTTTTGACCAAAAACTATGTCTGAGGACTGTTCAGTCCCCTTATATTCCAAGAAAGGATCTTCATTTATGAGCTTTCCTAGAATGAGTCTCTAGGGTACTCTGTCACCAATTAACAATTTCCTTTGTTGCTTCCCTTTGCCTGGTTTCTCTTTGTGAAGGTCTTCCAAATTTTCCATCTATTCCCACATATGTCGATTTCTTCATGTGGCCTTTTCCCTTTCTCTTGGGGGTAACTAGACCCTCCTGGTTACTCCAAGTTGTACTTGGTCCCACCCCAGGGGTTAATTATCTAGGAGAAGTTAATCCCACACTTCTACCCTTCCCTTCTCCTCCCATAGTAGAAGGAGATCTCTGAAGGAAAGGCTTACTCTCAGGTGTTAGCCTTCTCTCAACAAAGACAATCTCTGCCTTAGGAAGGTTATTTATTTTGATGAAGGGATCTTGAATCTCTCCCTCTTCTGGTAGCTCTTCTAGCCTTGTAGGAGGTGCCTCTGGCTGAGTCTTCAGTTGTGCTTCACACTGTTGTTCAAGTCATGAATATGAGCTATTAGGATTTTTCTGAATGGCCTTATCTTTTATCCCTTTCATCTCAGAATGCTTAAGAGGAGATCTTATGATATTTAGGAGATCCTCTTTAAAGGGGTACTCTTCAGTTTCTAAGTCATCTTCCCCCATTTCCTTGGGTTTAGGGGGTTGGTTCTTTAGGGATTTACAATCAGTGACTAGGTGTCCTTTCTTAGAATAGTTTTGGCAAAAGGTAGTAGCATTTTCATAGACCAACTATTTCTCCCAATTCCCATACTTAGATTCAATAGTAATAGAAGTAGGACATGTTTTATGAGTATCCACATTAACACAAAACTGAGAAAATAGCAACCTCAATTTGTTTCTAGTAGTGATATCTAATGCTATGAATTGGCCAAAGGAGTTACCTATCCAGATAAAAGTCTCTTCATCTCAGTATTCTAGAGGCAGGCCAGGTAGCCTAACTTAAATCAAAGCTGATTTATTCAGTTGCATCACCACATCAAATCTAGGTTTCCAGCGACCCAGACACAGGTTGTGCTTACCATACAACTAGGGGCCTCTAGCAAGCACCACAATAAGATCCTCCTTAGATGTGAACTTGAAAGGAAAAACTCCTCCTACCATAGCACTGGTTGATACGCTACCTTTTAGGTGCCATCTACTAGATACCCACCTATGGACCATGTCTATATTAGGTCTGAAAAAGAAAAATTTCCAACCAAAGATAGCTCCATTAACAAAACTATCTTTTCCACTATGGGGTTCAGGATTTGTAAGGCTGTTCCTTTATCTTACTCTAATAGTACAAGGGTAGTGGAGTCTACCCTATTCCATTCATCCACACCAAAAAGGGTATTTTTCCAAGATTTAGGACTTGAATCCAAAGCTAGAATCACGGGCTTTGAAGGACTACCCGAGGTAGTACTTACTGCAACTTGTTCAATCGAGGTAGCCTGTTCAATCGAGGGACCCAGAGGGGGAATGCCCTCCCAGGCTAATAGAATCCATGACCTAAGAAAGTTCAAACAAGGTGCAAAGTAGGAAAGCTAGAGAGCTTTTCTTCTTAATGTATCTTACTTGTTCTTCAAACTTATAAATAGATGAAATTGGAATTGTTAGGGAGAATGAAACCTCCTAGATAACATTCCTCTCCTATCTCCAAGGTATTTGACACAATCTACATAAGGGTAAGTGCAAAAAGATGGGGGGCCAAAAAGTGGCCAAATTAATTTTTAAAAAAATTAAGTCATAACGCAAGCATGTTATGGCTTGGTAATGACGAGCCTAAGGCTCATCAAAACCAAGCCATAAAGCGAGTGCGTTATAATGGGCTCGCGTTATGACTGTCTATAAATAAAAAAAGGGTTTCTAATCTCATTTCATTTCTTCTTCTCCTCTATGCCCGCAGCCTGCAGACCCTAGAAAGCGTGCTCGCATTTTACAAAACTCCATTCAACACAAAAACCTTATCAATTCATCACCAAAATGCCACCACGATGTCAAGCACGCCAAAGGAGTGAGTTATATTTGTTTTTTTGTTTGAATTTGTTTCTAAATAGGTAGGTTTTAGTTGATTTTTTATGTATATTTCATTAATTATCAGGAAATGTTAATTCACCTCCTCCTCCTCCTCCTCCTCAAAATCCACAAAATCCTGAGGAGGAAATACCTGCAAAACAACAACCTCCTCCATCCATTCCTCACCATGCCCCTAGAACACAAGAAAATATAATGGGGCAAATTGAAAACAACAAAAAAGAAATTGAAGATATAATTGCAAGGTTGAAAGATCCTTCCACTTCAACCTTGCATAGGTCCACGCTTGCTGAATCTCTTGAAGCTATGTTATCAAATGTAGATTCAATTAGCAAGCAAATAACTAGTTGGACGGATATGAGGAGAGAGTTTAGAGATTATTATGCAGACAAGTTGTCATACCAAGATGTGAAAAAATTACAAATCACAAAATTAGACTTGTGTTCCATTTTCACAAACCCACAAACAAATCAACCTCCACCCATTACATGCAAAAGGTTCCCTATCCATTGGTACAACAACCAAGTGATAAGGGACAATTTTGGGCAGAGGTGGTGGATGGTTTTTGACCATCCTCCATGCAATAATAATGAGGTCCCGCAATACTTTTTGAGGAAACTCTACTGCATGTTTGTCCTCAATAAAGTGCCAAACTATTTTGATATGCGGGACTTCCAGGGTAGAGGTGGGGGGTCAGCATAAGATAGACCAGGGGCACATCTTGACCCATAGCGGGTAGTGAGACGAGTAATCAGCAGACCAGCCCACGAGCATGTTTCTATCCCTTCCATTGTGAAGGAGAGTGTTGAGGCCGATACACTTTAGTCCATTAGTGCCTTGACCCAGAGCATCATAGAGCATGCTGGTCCTGCAACACAATGTGGGTTGGGAGATAGTGCGAGGAGTAGGGTCCCAGCCCATACTTGTTAGGCTTGTGGGTCAACCTATGGTTATGACCCCATGGACAGTCAAGACGCAGGTGCATAGGCTACATCTACAACTGAGCAAATGATGATGACAGATGCCCTCCTAAGTGAGACTTTTGGCCTTGATACTCAGGTAAATATTAGCAAGTCTATTGAATTTAATTTATTAAATTTCATTTTTGAAATGCAAGATTAACTAATTTAAATTGATGATTTTAATGAAATTTCAAGGTCATAGCGTCGATGCAGTTTTCAGTGGTTCTCCACCTGCATTTTACACTAGATCATCTACTGTCGAGGTATGTAATTAGTAAACAATTATAAATATTACATGTGAATAGCATCGTTATATGAATGGTATTCTAATATCTGATTTTGGATGTTGAATAGGTTAATACTGTAGATTTCACGGCAACACCTACCAGCGGTGGTGGACTTCAAAGCTTTACGGAGGTAGTAAAATAAATAGTTTAAAGAATGAATTGTACTTACTAGATTTTTGTACGTGATTTGTGTGCTTTATTGTGTGTACTTCCATGTTTAGATGAATGTGTGTGTATGTTAGGAGCCATGATTTGCATCACTATTATAGTTTTTTGTAATTGAATAATGTTGTTTTATTTCCAGATGATGCAGGCTGCGGAGACACCTCCCCATGTTCATAGGGCAATGGAGCAGGGTGTGGCCTCTGCGATTCATAGCTCCATGGCATTGACAAGGGTATGAGGCAGATTAGTAAATTTTAATTTACATTCATTGTTATAGTTGTTTATTTTTGAAAAATCAAAAGATTATTGATTTGAAGTTTAATTTCTATCTAGATGGTTTCTATAGGACATGACATCACCAAGGCCTATTCCTACTACTGAGGCAAGCAAGGGGACAGATTATATGTTAGTGGTAAGTGATTATTTTGTTAAATGTTTCATTTTTTATAACATGTAATTTCTATCTATTAATGTCTATACTTTTTATTGTAACAGGTAAAGATGCAGGAAGAACTAAATAGGAGGAGTAGCCCTCAGGTTTGTAGTAGACCACCCACATGTGCGTCTCCATCCCCTAGAAGATCAAAGGCTGCCCGTGATCTATTCTCTTCACTAGCTAGAGGGGAATGAATTTTTATTGTGTTCCTTTGTTGTATGCATATATGGCATTTATGGACATATATTTTGTATTGTATATAGTTGACATTGTATGCCTATATGGCATTCTTGTAAGCCTATATGGCTATTTTGTATATATGTTATACTTATATCGATAGATATTGATGTATGTCTATATGGTTATTTGGTTAATACAAATCTTTTTTATTGATGGCGTCCATACTTGCATTATAAATCCATGTTTGAATGGATATTTGTAGATGTCTACTTCAAATATTTAAAGTCCAATTGTATTACATAGGATGTTTGATGATCCAATAAGCTAGTTATTGTTATTCAAGTATCACCTAAACCTCATTTTGGAACTAAAAGATAAAAGTTGTATTTAAAAAAAAAAATGAATCATCATGTTGAACAGAAAATATTAATATTCTTTATGAGTAGCATAGAATGTCAACTATATGCAATACAAAAAAATGAATCATCATGTTATTCTTTATGTTTGAGATCCTGAAAATGACTAAGTCTGGTAGCCTGATATCCTGAAACACTAGGATGAATATCCAAGTCATTAAGATGATTGTGCCTTGAGAAAAAGTCATTAAGATGAGCGCCTAAAGGAGACTTTCTTAAACATTCAAACATTGAGCAACAAGCATGAAGGGTTAAGGTGCAATTTGCATCTCATAAAGCCTCAAAAGGGCGCCCAACTTAGAGAGAGCATTCATTTAAGACAAGGCACTCATTGACACCTGTTCCACCACAAAAGTGCACCTAAGGTGGAAGGAGAACAAGCCTCTAGTAAGTGAAGCGCACCTATTGTCTAAACCACTTCATTATGGCACCCTAGCATGAGGAGGAGTATATAAGTCAATAGGAAATGGCGCCTAGAATGCAAATGAAGGACTAAGTGGCATTTTCAATAAGCATCAATTCACCTTGAGCTTTCAATAAATACATCAAATTGAGCCCCATAAGCCTAGGCACCCTTTGCTTTCAAAAGAACCTTGTATCGACATCATGAGTTGGTCATATCAGCGTATCGACAGACCTTGGTTAGGCTTCACCGATAGTGGTCTGTCTTGCCGACAAGTGTGGTTCGAAGTCGAAGACATCAGTGTATCAGAAGATAATCCCATCAGGGCATCGGAAGAGTAGTTGAGAGATTCGCCGATGAAGGGGGTCACACCAACAGTCAAAATCCATCCATGTATCAGCCCAACGAGATTAGAGTTCACCAATGTTTGGAGTCTCACCAATGGGTGTGGTCCGAAGGTTGTCATTGGTGAGATTGGTGTGTCGGCAGAAGAGTTTTTGAGTGTACCAATGGTATTAAGTCCTACCGATAGGTGAGGGACTTAGAGTCTCGTATCAGAGTGACTTGACATAGATCCCAAAACCACCTATTGGACCAATAGGATCCTAGGCACTCACTTCATGCATTATGATTTCTAGGTGCCAGTTTGATGTTCCATCACAAGCAAAGTGCGCCCACACTTGCAAGTGTTTTTCTTCAGGATCTAGGCGCCAGTTGAAGGTTGTAGTTGCCAAGAAGAGTGCCTAGCAAGAGGAAGTCTTTTGGAGTCTCCAAAACACATCAAACATTTGACTAACAACAAGATAACTTTTTCCCAAGTTAGGCACTTCAAGAGGGAAGTTAAAACATGAATAAGCGCCAACTTGTCTAGGTGCAAACTCAAGCTTGTTGAGGATACACATGGTGCCCAACATTCCTTGGTGATTTCACAAAATTTAAAAGCTCAGAACTGTTCAAGGAATGCCCAATGCCCCTTATTGATGATAGGCACCAAAGTGAGGGTGGAATTGTGCCTTGATGGCATTAGGCGTTATCTAGAGTATTCTACTCCATGGAAATGCACCTTCTTGCTTAGAGTAATTCAAACACTCCAAGGTCTTCAGTGATCAATTCCCCAACTTATGAAATGGACTCCTTCATTTTAAAACACATTGTAATGCTCCAGAGAGATGACTATACCTAGGCGTTAATCTAGGTTAGCAATGCCTCCAAAGTGCGCCTTCTATTTCAGAATGCAAAACAAGGTCCAAAGGTGCTAATAAACTGAAGTGCTTCTTTAGAAAAGTCCCAGAGGTTAAGATGCGCCTTGTCTTAATTAGGTGCAACTCTTGGGTAAGAAATCTTGTAAAGTGCGCCTAACTTAGTGAAGAGGTTGATAACTTCTAAACCCTTCCTGGAACTTAGATTGCTTCAACTGAAGATCATCTTGCACCAATACATCACCAAAATTTCAATCACAAGATCAATTCAAACTTAGGTGCTCATTAAGAGTCTTTCCAATGTTGGCGCATCTGAGAGGTTGAACTGGCAAGAGATGGTGCCTAGCTTCCTAGACCTTGTTTCAATATGTTTGAGTTCCAAAGTTTACTCAATGGTATCAAGATGGTGCCATAGAGTCTTTGGACTAGTTCCTTAGAGTTTCAAAAACATTCTGGCTCCTTGAAAATTCCTCCTACATGCTTGGGCACCATTTTAAGGTCCTAGAACCATGATGTGGTGCCTTATTGCTCTAGGCACCCATTCATGATTGTACAACTTGAGATTGGCACCTAGAGTGAATAGGCTTTCATCCTGACTTAATACACTGCCTCCTTCTGACGATTTTTGGGGCAACGGAAAACCTTTCACCACAGGCAAATGTCTTAGAGATATAAAAAACTAAGAGAGGTTATTGTAGAGGCACTCTACGTGATTGCGTTACCTCAGATAGAATGTTTCTAAGTGACACAATTTTTGAGTAACATCTCATCAAAGATTGGTGCCTTTTTGCACTTTGGACTCTTTAGGGATATCGTCGGTATAATGTAGCTCAGACTGTTTCGACATGTTTGGGTGAAAAAAAGGACCATGCCTAGCATAAATGTACCCATCCAGATGTGTTAGAATAGTCAGTTTGGTCACATCAGGAGCAGGACAAAAGTTACACCCCTTTACAACTTTACACTACCTCCTTCTGACGATTTTTGGGGTAGCAGAAAACCTTTCACCATGGGCAAATGTCTCAAAGATATAAAAAACTGAGAGAGGTTACTGTAGAGGCACTCTACATGATCGCGTTCCCTTAGACAGAATGTTTCTAAGTGACACAGTTTTCAAGTAACATCTCATCAAAGATTGCTGCCTTTTTGCACTTTGGACTCTTTAGGGATATCGTCGATACAATGTAGCTCGGACTATTTCAACATGTTTGGGTGAAAAAAAAGACTATGCCTAGATTAAATGTACCCATCCGGATGCATTGGAATAGTCAGTTTGGTCACATCAGGAGCAAGATGAAAGTTACACCCCTTTGCAACTTTACACTGCCTCCTTCTAACAATTTTTGAGGAAGCAGAAAACCTTTCACCACGAGAAAATGTCTCAAAGATATAAAAAACTGAGAGAGGTTATTATAGAGGCACTCTACATGATCACGTTGCCTTAGACAGAATGTTTCTAAGTGACACAATTTTCAAGTAACATCTTGTCAAAGATTGCTACCTTTTTGCACTTTGGACTCTTTAGGGATATCGTCGGTACAATGTAGCTCGGACTGTTTCGACATGTTTGGGTGAAAAACAAGACCATGCCTAGCATAAATGTACCCATCTGGACATGTTGGAATAGTCAATTTGGTGGCATCAGGAGCAGGACAAAAGTTATACCCCTTTGCAACTTTACACTGCCTCCTGATGATTTTTGGGGCAGCAAAAAACATTTCACCATAGGTAAATGCCTTAGAGATATAAAAAACCAAGAGAGGTTATTGTAGAGGCACTCTACATGATCACATTGCCTTAGACGGAATGTTTCTAAGTGACATGGTTTTCAAGTAACATCTCGTCAAAGATTGCTGCCTTTTTGCACTTTGGACTCTTCAGGGATATCGTCGGTACAATGTAGCTCGGATTGTTTCGACATGTTTGGGTGAAAAACAAGACCATGCCTAGAGTAAATGTACCCATCCAGATGCATTGGAATAGTCATTTTGGTTGCATCACAATCAGGACACCAAAAAAACGAAAGTTGCTTTGTGCAACTTGACAACATTGACACTTTTTTGCAACATGACTCAAAGACTCAAACTGACCCCAAGTGACTCAAAGTGACTTAAAATCACCTTGATTTTGGCACCCAATGTATATTATAGAGGTCGAGGTGCTCCTTATCATTCAAACATCTTAGATGAGCGCATAGGAAAGGAAAAGGCTCTAAGTTTCATCATCATGAGTGCCTAATATCAAGAGACTTTAATGGCTCAAACCTTGATTTGGTGCCCTGTATGTGAAGGAAGATCTAAACGTATGAAAGTGGATGTCATTTTGCAAGAGTTTGGATCATCAAAATTGAAAGAAATAAGTCTATTAAGCTTGGGCGCCCTTGGTCTTCTTTTCATTCATTATGAGCACCTTGGGAGAATGGTATATAGGTCATCATCATGATTGGGAGCCCTGGATCCAGAGTGTTGGAGAGATCATCAAATGGTGTCTAGAGGAAGTAGGGTGAGTTATGAGTTTGGTCGCATCAGGAGCAGGACACCAAAAATGCATAACATGATGATGTAAAAATATGTATATGTGTAAAAATGCAGGAAGAAATAAAAAAAAGACAAACCTTACAAATTAATGTGCATACTTACAACTCAATGTAACAAGACTTTACAAAATCAATGTGAATACTTACAAATTAATCCAATGAACCATCCGGGTCTGGTCTACTCTTTATTGTGTCAAGTATTGCTTCATGATCAGACTCACGCACCTTCCACAAGATTTTGTTCAAAGGTCTACCCCGATACTTTATCAAATAAACATTGGATGCCACGACAAGGTTCGAGTAATGAAGAATCTTCCGATGCGTATTAAAGTCCTGAAATAGCCAAATATTAACACTCTTATGTGGGTACCTTCTAAGCCATGTTCCAGTAATAATCACTGAGCCTGTAGGGTATTTGATGTTTTCTCCATCCGTAACAGGGGCCTCCAATTTATTTTTGGCCTCAACACAACGACATAAGTAATAATCTATTCCCTCTTCATTATCTTCATCTACAATAACTACATATACGTGCCCTACATTGATATGTGTAGCAAATTAGATGAAATTAGTCAACATTACTAAAACACTACAAAATAAGATGACATTACCTGGTTGAACTAGATGAAATTAGATGCATATACATGCCCTATATTACCTATTTGAACTAAATCTGATATGTGCTCAAAGTCAACTGATGATTCCATCTGTGTTAGTTCTAGTGCTGTCAGGGGTCGATACGTGTCAAGTGGGCTAAGATAACTTAACTACCATTCGTCAACCCACTCCTTTGACTCGCACTCATCCCATACTTGAATTGTATAGGAAGAACAAAAGCATGACATCTTTCGTGTATGGATACTCCATGAACCTGCAATTTAGCTTCTAAAAGAGTGCATCTCATTTGATCCTGTTAGTGTACAATAGTCCTCATATGGTGCAATGTTAGTATCATCTATCAACCAAAAAAATCTACGAACTGAAGACTTACCTTCATTACCTGGACCCATGGAAGCATTACACCACTCGATAATCAATTTTGCATCTGTCAACTTTGCATTGTCTTTATACTTTAACTCTTCTCATGCTATGGCTCTTTTGATACATGCTCCTACACCATCATGCTGCCCCTTTCCATGCCTGGCCTCACAAAAGTTCCACATATGCTGAATACCTATAAAATTATGCCTCCTACTTAGCCAATAGAAATTTCGCGAGTTCTTGAATTGTGACGCACAGTTATCCAACCATATGATATGCTGACTGAACGATATGCCCCTTCTAGCCAAATCATTGTAGAACACCTGAAAGAAACCTGGCACGAACCCTGTAGAATGCGTACGATCATCACTAATATAGAAATTATACTCCCTTATGATCTTCTTGTCATCCTCTGTACTATCATTTGCATGAATGAATGCGATGTGCACAAATATAGAAACCTATGTGGAGTTGTAATATTGTGATTGCACCTCACGCTGTGGCTGTAGACTGTAGTTCTCTACAAAGTTGACGACTGAAACAATGCTACCAACCGGAAATGTGTCCTTGCATAACTTGAATTGCAAGTCCAACCATCAAGCTCTTGGGCATGTTTTGCATACTCATACACTATGCTGTCATGAAATATAGGCATAAACTGATACACTAGAATCTTTTCAATAACCAATTCACACCTCTTTGCTTCTTTACCATCTTTTATATTGTATGCCACTGTTTTATACTTGCCAAACTCTACTAGTTTGTTTCCAACTGCATGTGTTATTTCCATATGTTCACATACTGGCAAATGTTGCAAACCACCGCAACGATGACATGTGTCATCCAAGCATAATTTCTTGTAGAATATTTCACCTTCCTCTCTTTCACATAAAATTCTTGATATGAAGTCTCTTGAAGATGTTGGTGGGCCACATATGGCACAACCCTGCAAATCATTGTTAATATGTATATCTAAACATATAGACCTATAAGCATCAAAATGGTTAGAAAATTCAGTATGTAATCTACAACAACAAGTAGTGCGTGTGTGATTTATCTTAACATAGAAAGGTTTTAGCATTTCAAAATATCTTTGACAAATTTTAATTTGAGGATACTTCTCTAGAAATTTACCATAAAACTATGTTTGAGTCTCATCCAAAAAATGCTTTGGATGTGGCTCGTGGTTCTGACTACCAATTCTCCTTCTTACCACATCCCTTTGATTCAGAGATACCCTTGTGTAATTCTTCCAAAAGTCTTCAATTAGTGATCTCAATGCTTCAACAATTGGTTTATCTTTTTGTGGTAGTCTACCTGAGAACACCCATAATTAATTGGCATTAGTGTCCTCAATTCTTTGGCATCTTCCAACAGATCTTGATAAAGTTTTCCTATTAATTCTCAATTCTTGACTCGTCTTTCTAATGAGACGAGCTTTTCTCTTTTGACTACTTACTATAGCTGATGTAATCACATGCCGTGTTGCATTACTATCTTTTGTGCATGAGGTGTTACCCACACTCTCATATGCACTCATTAGATTCTTAACAATAGATTTTTCACTTGAAGCCTCTGATGTTCTCAACCCAAGAATCTTCATGATAGACCTATACTTTATACTTTGCATCATTTCAACAAATAGTTGACATCTTGTAGTCTTATTTAACTTTTCAAAGAACAAACTCTAAATCTTATTAGCATATCTTCTACAAGTGCGTTTTGGAATCTTGCCTTCCATTGGCTACAAAATATTCTCATCAATATCAATCAAGTTAGGTAAATTCATCTCAACATTAGGAATTTCATCAATATTTAAATGAGATGGGTTAGATGGCATACCTTCGATCGAAGATGGAATAGATGACATACCTTGAGGTTGAGGTGGCAATGATGGCATACCTCCTTCATCACATGTGAGTGATGATGTACTCTCAACTTGAGATGTGGTAGATGGTGTCCCTACATGTTCACTTGCGGTAGAGGATGTGTCTCCAACTATGGTATGCAAATCTCTCGTACCACAAAGTTTTTGCATTCGTTCTCTTTGTGCTGCCAATACCATATCTCTCTATGATGGTTGTGGTTCCTCTTCAATTGGTATGTCTTTATTTATCGTGTCTAATTTCCTCTTCTCACGAAGTTCCCTCATAGCCACTACTTTCTTTGCATTCTTAGCATCTATCTCTTCATGTGTTGGTTTAATTCTTGATTGTTTCCTCAGCATGATGGAGAATTTGTTTGTAGCATGATAAAGAGACCAATATTAGTTCCTAAGAAATGAATACAAGATAATAGTGGGATTGTATTTTTATTATGTTGTAAGGATTTATTCTTGTATAGTTTGACATCATGGTATGTTAAGGTCTGTTTATTACACATAATTATTAAAGAGCCCAAGTGTAGAAAATATACATGGCATCATGTGAGACTGTAGGTTGCTTTCTTGATTGGGAATGTGTCTATTTTAAACATGTATGATAAAGCATGATAAAGTAATTCAATCTGAAATAAGGAAAATGTAAAGAACATGCATGTAAAGACTTGACTTACCTAAAAAATGAAGATTCGAATGGAGAGAGTACCCAATTATGTAGTGTTTTTTTCTTCTTGCATCAAACTCCTCAACAATTTGAGTTTTTTCACCACTTGCTTCCTTTTCAATGTTAAATTGAATAACACTCAAATATAATTACTAACAACAATACTATTAACCAATCTATAATGTTAAATTCCCAAAATTGAATTACAATTAACATTGCAACACTACAAAAATTGAAATTTGAATAGATATATATCAAACTTGGTGTGAAAACTATGTTATTTCCTCCTTCTCAAGTTGGCAAAGCAGAAAAGGTGGTGGAAAGCTCATGCAAAGGTGGTACAATGTGTCAAATGTGCATGTGAACTTCCCAACAACATGAAAGCACTTCTTTTTTGTCAGAGCACGCGTAGAATTAGTAAGAAAATAGAGCATGTGGGCCTAGATCACGGGGGTCAACACTTTTTTACCATTTCAATAGCAAGACAAAACGCGAGCACGTTATAATGCACTCGCGTTTTGTCCTGCTATAGATTGATCACATCTTTTGCATTGATCACATCTCTTTCCAAACCTTCCCCTTCAGACTTGAATGACCACAAGGTTTTTGAGGGAGAACTTTTCCTATTTCCTGTAAGAGCTTGCCAGATGCTCTGCCATATGATAGACATAACAATGAAGGGGCAAGCCCTCATAATCAAGTTCTTGATAGAAAATGCCCATCGAGGAAGAAAGACAGATCTTCTTTGGAAGTAGAAGTTCTAGTTTGTGACAAATCCTTATCCAAGCATAAATAGCAAGGGTTTTGTCAAGTGATTTCCAATCCACTTCCACAAAGTCTCCTTAAGACTTCCTGATTGATTCCAAAATATCCACACCCCAAAACTGGAGAGGCAACCAATATAATTGAACCCATAAATCTACATTTGACGAAAGAAACCCTCAACACTATACCTTAAACCCTAATCCCTTAACCCTCAACCCTAATCTGTCATCCCTCAACTCTAATCCCTCATCCCTAAACCCTAAATGCTATCCCTATTCCTAAACCCTCAACAAACTCGATATTATACCTTAAACCCTAATCCCTTATCCCTAAACCCTCCAACCCTATCCCTAATCCTTATACCCTCCACACTCTACTTTAACCCTAATCCCTCAACCCTCAACCCTATCCCTAAACCCTTGACCCTCGAACCTCAACCCTCAACCCTCAACGTCAAACCCTAATCCCTCAACCCTTAACTCTAATCCCTTGACCCTCAACCCTATCCCTAAACCCTAAACCCTCAACCCTCAACCCTCAACGTCAAATCCTAATCCCTCAACCCTTCACTCTAATCCCTCAACCCTAAACCTGATCCCTAAACCCTCAACACTATACCTTAAACCCTAATCTCTTAACCCTCAACCCTAAACCTTATCCCTAAACCCTAATCCCTCAACCCTCAACCCTAATCCATCATCCCTCAACTCTAATCCCTCATCCCTAAACCCTAAATGCTATCCCTATTCCTAAACCCTCAATAGACTCGATACTATACCTTAAACCCTAATCCCTTATCCCTAAACCCTCCAACCCTATCCCTAATCCTTATACCCTACACACTCTACTTTAACCCTAAACCCTCGACCCTCAACCCTATCCCTAAACCGTTGACCCTCGAACCTCAACCCTTAAGCCTCAACGTCAAACCCTAATCCCTCAATCCTTAACTCTGATCCCTTGACCCTCAACCCTATCCCTAAACCCTAACCCTCAACCCTCAACCCTCAACCCTCAACGTCAAATCCTAATCCCTCAACCCTTCACTCTAATCCCTCAACCCTAAACCCAATCCCTAAACCCTCAATACTATACCTTAAACCCTAATCCCTCAACCCTCAACCCTAAACCTTATCCCTAAACCCTAATCCCTCAACCCTCAACCCTAATCTGTGATCCCTCAACTCTAGTCCCACATCCGTAAACCCTAAATGCTATCCCTATTCCTAAACCCTCAATAGACTCGATACTATACCTTAAACCCTCCAACCCTATCCCTAATCCTTATACCCTCCACACTCTACTTTAACCCTAATTCCTCAACCCTCAACCCTATCCCTAAACCCTTGACCCTCGAACCTCAACCCTCAACCCTCAACGTCAAACCCTAATCCCTCAACCCTTAACTCTAATCCCTCGACCCTCAACCCTACCCCTAAACCCTAAACCCTAAACCCTCAACCCTTAACCCTCAACGTCAAATCCTAATCCCTTAACCCTTCACTCTAATCCCTCAACCCTAAACCTGATCCATAAACCCTCAACACTATACCTTAAACCCTAATCCCTCAACCCTCAACCCTAAACCTTATCCCTAAACCCTAATCCCTCTACCCTCAACCCCAATCCATCATCCCTCAACTCTAATCCCTCATCCCTAAACCCTCAACAGACTCGATACTATACCTTAAACCCTAATCTCTTATCCCTAAACCCTCCAACCCTATCCCTAATCCTTATACCCTCCACACTCTACTTTAACCCTAATCCCTCAACCCTCAACCCTATCCCTAAACCCTTGACCCTCGAACCTCAACCCTCAACCCTCAACGTCAAACCCTAATCCCTCAACCCTTAACTATAATCCCTCGACCCTCAACCCTATCCCTAAACCCTCAACCCCCAACCCTCAATGTCAAATCCTAATCCCTCAACCCTTCACTCTAATCCCTCAACCCTAAACCCTCAACACTATACCTTAAACCCTAATTCCTCAACCCTCTACCCTAAACCATATCCCTAAATGCTAATCCCTCAACCCTCAACCCTAATCCGTCATCCCTCATCCCTAAACCCTAAATGCTATCCCTATTCCTAGACCCTCAACGAGATCGATACTATACCTTAAACCCTAATCCCTCTACCCTCAACACTCTTATTTAACCCTAATCCCTTGACCATTAACCCTATCCCTCAACCTCAACCCTCAACCCTCAACATTAAACCCTAAGTCATCAACCCTAAACCCTAATCCCTCAAACCTAAACCCTATCCCTAAACCATCAACCCTCAACACTATACCTTAAACCCTAATCCCTATCCCTCAACCCTTAACCCTTAAAACTTAAACCCTATCCCTACACCCTCAACACTTGACACTATATCTTAAGCCTTAAACCCTCATCCCTAAAGCCTCAACCCTCAATCGTTAAACCTTCAACCCTAAACCCTATCCCTAATCCCTCTACCCTTAATACTCTAACCCTAACCTTGACATTAAATGCTAATTCGTCAACCCTAAACCCTAATCCGTCAGCCCTAAACCCTATCCCTAAAAACCCTCAACCCTCAACACTATACCTTAAACCCTAATCCCTCAACCCTCAACCCTAAACCTTATCCCTAAACCCTAATCCCTTAACCCTCAACCCTAATCCATCATCCCTCAACTCTAATCCCTCATCCCTAAACCCTAAATGCTATCCCTATTCCTAAACCCTCAACAGAATTGATACTATACCTTAAACCATAATCCCTAATCCCTAAACCCTCCAACCCTATCCCTAATCCTTACACCCTCCACACTCTACTTTAACCCTAATCCCTCGACCCTTAACCCTAGCCCTAAACCCTTGACCCTCGAACCTCAACCCTTAACATCAAACCCTAATCCCTCAACCCTTAACTTTGATCCCTCGACGCTCAACCCTATCCCTAAACCCTAAACCCTAAACCCTCAACCCTCAACGTCAAATCCTAATCCCTCAACCCTTCACTCTAATCCCTCAACCCTAAACCCTCAACACTATACCTTAAACCCTAATCCCTCAACCCTAACCCAAAACCTTATCCCTAAACCCTAATCCCTCAACCCTAATCCATCATCCATCATCCCTCAACCCTAATCCATCATCCATCATCCCTCAACCCTAAATGCTATCCCTATTCCTAGACCCTCAACGGGCTCGATACTATACCTTAAACCCTAATCCCTTATCCCTAAACCCTCCAACCCTATCCCTTAACGCTAATCCCTCGACCCTCAACCCTATCCTGAAACCCTTAACCCTCGAACCTTAATGTACTCAACCCTCAATGTCAAACCCTAATCCCTCAACCCTTAACTCTGATCCCTCAACCCTTAACCCTTAAAACTTGAACCCTAAAACCTATCCCTACATGCTCGACACTCAACACTATATCTTAAACCCAATCCCTTAACCCTCATCCCTAAAGCCTCAACCCTAAATCATTAAACCTTCAACCCTAAACCCTATCCCTAATCCCTCTACCCTCAACATTCTACCTTAAACCTAATCCCTCAACCCTTAACCCTAAATGCTATCCCTAAAGCCTCAACCCTAAAACCTAACCCCTAATCCCTCTACCTTAAACCTAATCCCTCGACCCTTAACCCTAAACGCTATCCCTAAAGCCTCAACCCTAAACCCTAATCCCTCAAGGTCCTAAACTCTAATCCCTTATCCCTAAACTTTGAATCGTATCCCTAAACACTCAACCCTCAACCTTAAACCTTAATCACTCAATCCTTATCCACCCCTCTCCTCCCCTATCTGGCTCACTCCCATCTCTACCCTTCTCTGCCCTCGACACTATACATACATACATATAGGCATACATAAATACATACATACATACATATTGGCATACATAGATACATACATATAGGCATACATATATAGATACATACATATAGGCATACATATATACATACATACATATAGGCATACATACATACATACATGATTAATAGCCTTGAAGATAAAAAAAATTTAAGGGGAACATAACACGAGCACGTTATAACACGCTCGCGTTATGTCAAACATGACAAACAACAGACTTGCGGAAAAGGAAAAATGCAAAGAAAAACATAATGCAAGCACGTTATAATGCTCTCGCGTTGTGTCTTGCTTTGGGAATCCCAAGCCTTGGGCTTGGGATTTGCTTTGGATTTCCAACCCAAAGGCTTGGAATGCCTTTTGAATAGTCATAGACATGTTTTTGTAGATTCTTCAAGATTTCACATAATTTCGTTTGTGCTAACCCTTAGATTTGCACGTGTTTCAATGTCGAACAAATCAAACACCTAGGTAATGTTAGGCTTTCTCTTAGCTATTTGAAGATGTGATTTTTTTCACATTTTAACAATGTTAAGCCTTTCATCTTTAATTTTTTTGTTTGTGTGTCCATTTTTGGGCAAAAACTACTGTTTGGTCTTTTTTTCATTGTAAATTAACTATTCATTAAAATTTCAAAAAAATTACATATTTAGAAACTAGACTCCATTCTACAAATATTAAAAAAAGAAAAAAATGATTTTCAATTACTTTTCAAATTTTATAGGGGTAGCATGGCCAAAATTCTATTTTTTAGGATGTGTCCACTTTGAAAATTAGTAAAAAATCAAATATTCACCAAAAAATTATTAGAAAAATCAGGCATAAACTACATGCTATTAGCTAATTTCTCACTAAAGCGATGTTAAAAATACCAAAAAAAAGTTGACCTTTTGAGGGAGCCACAAAACATGCTTTGTTATGTTTTTTGACAAAAACAACACCAATTTCTATGGTTCCCTCTTTTGAACCCCTTAATCTATGCCATTTTCAAAAAAAATAGTAGTTTAGAAAGTAGACTCTAAGCACTATGAACATTGTTTTGGTTGCATCTCCAAATTTTGAGTGTAACTATGCTCAATTTCTCATCCAAGGCCAGTATTTCCTGATTTGATAAAAAAACTGGCCACTTAAGACCCCTTTTTGGCCCCCCATCTTCTTGCACTTACCCATGACCCCAAAGATTAATGAAATTGTATATATATAGAGCTAGGGAGTAGATAGGGCATAGTATAAGTAGTTCTTTATGCATACTTTCCTAGTCCATCCTAAGTGTACATGAAAGTTGTAAGGCTTATGACCCAACTAGAATAGTATGCATGCATATCAGGAACCTTCTAGGTACAACCATAGTTGTAAAAAGGCATGCTATCTGGTTTGTGTTAGGTGCTCATAATATTGTAGTTTCAAGCCTAGATCTTTCAATATCATGATTTTGTTGGATTGGGTCTAGACAACTGAGAGGGGGGGTGAATCAGTTGTCACAAATTTTCAATGCTTTTTACTTTTATTCTTCCTTTATCACTTATAATCAATTTAAGGATATAAACATTTTAGCATCAATCAATAACATATGAATAGAAAACATAAATAACACATTCGACACCAAGATTTTGACATGGAAACCCGGTTAAGGGAAAAACTATGGTGGGGGTTAAACCCACAAATATTAATACCCTATTAAAAGTATTTTTACAAATGGAATGCACATGCATTCGGGCTCACTGCCTAGAGCTCACTACTCAAATGGAGGCTCACTGCCTATGGAGATGTTACAAGAGAATGACAGAGATTTGAACTGATTAATAGCATCTACTTATGCAAAAATTTTAGTTCCAGTTAAGTACAAAAATTGATCTTACACATTCCATCTTTGCCATGCTCTTCTTACTGTTCGGCCTTCATTCGCACTTTGGATTTCTACTCTTCTCACATACGCCTTGTTTACTCACTGAATCATCCAATTTTATCAGCTATATATATCCACAACATGATCTACAATCATTCTATCAGTCAGTTTTAACAACACTTAGAATTGTAATGAATGCTCTCCTCTATCAGCTAGATCTATGCACAAGTTAAGGTGTAGACTAAAACTTTTTCTTGAAAATCATTTCTCATGTCAGCCATACCCACTGATCATCACTATTTGTCCAACAAACAACTTCCATACATCCAGAATCAAAACCTTCTGCAAGGTCAGCCTGTTCTCCTTCTGTTTGCTTTGACAAACTAGAACCGGTACTTAGAGGCTAATATCTTTGACAAACTAGAATCCTTCGTCACTGGAGGACAAAAATATAGATTTAGATTGTCTTTACAATGCATATGACTCCCCTAGATCTGCATCTAATCATGACTTATCACTAGAGAGATCCGGACCAAAATACCGGACCCTATTACAGCTTTGTTCCTAACTGTCCAGACTTAGACAAATTCTAAATCTGACTTCTGATATGAACAAATTGTGTTAAGTGGATGATTGGGATGATCCTAGTTGCCATCAATGACAATACCTATCAATGCAAGGTAGTGTCTCTTGCCAACAATCTCCCCCTTTGGCATTGATGGAAACACTTAGTGAAAAATGACTAAGTGTCTAGAGTAACTCCTCCTTTGTCTATACACTCGTGTACTTTACTTATTCTAGTACTCCCCCTTTTCTGAATAACTCATTTTTCACTACCCTTCACTCCCACTTTGACATCAATAGCAAAGGGTGGGGTCCACAAGCCAAAATTTTCAAAAATTTTGTATATACTGCCGCATATGTACAAATAATCATTGAGTCTTATTTACATGAACTTGAGAATGTCTGCAAAGCTGGTTTTTATTTGCACAAGTTCAGATGCCCAAGTGTTCTTCATTCCATCTAAATTGGAGATGTGCCCACTTAACAAGAATGAATATACTTCTACCTTTGATAGATCTATTGGATCACTAGTCTGAGTTGCACTCTGAGCTTCAGATAGGGCATTGTACATTGTCTCTAACTTAGGAACAACTAATCCCTGGAGCTCACACATTCTTTTCATAATGTTACTTTTTTCTTTGACAAGCCTCTTTACCTCATCTATTAGGCTGATTACTTGACATTCTTGACTTACAGGTGAAATTGTTAGAGGATCAAAATTTTGAGAGAGATCTGACAATTTATGTTCTTACTCTTTTATCTTTATCTCAATATCCTCATTAAATTTGGGCCATGATAGACAAAATTTGTACATATCGCTTCCATCATTTAGAGCATTCTGAATACTTTTTATGCTAATACCAAGTATTTTTCTATTATTTCCTATCAGATTCTTTATTTCACAAAATTTCTTATCCAGGAATTCTTTCTAAACTTTTGCCTCCACAAACTTCTCAAAGGACTCAAAATGAGTATTTATAGAACTTACAAGATTTCTTAGATGTTCAGAGGGGCAATCAGATGAATTCTTATAGTAGGTAAGCATTAACTTTTCCAAGATCTCGGATGTAAGCCCCAGTAGTTCATTATCCTTCATGTGGAATTTTAACATCTTTTCTCTGGCCTTTCCTTGGGTGAATGATACTATTTTCATCAGTTGAATTGGAGAGAGAGCATCTAGATTGGCTAGACCTTGGAGTAGTTTAGTTTCATCAAGCTCACTCAACTCCTTTCCAAGAAGACTCTTTACTACACCTGTAGTGTCTCTTGCAACATTTACTAAACCATCCTTTTGTTCATCAGATTTCTCAGTATCTGCTTTATGTCTTTTAACATTTGCACCATCTTCTTATGCTTTATCTTTCTCTATGTTCTCTGTAGAAGGACTCTTTCCTATTTGTTCATCATTTGCTACCTGATCTAGAGGGCTCTAAGAAGTAGTAATGTTATCCTCTTTTCCTGACATATCAGGTGGATTGGGAGTATTTTTTGCACCAACTACTTTAACCAACTGCTCCTGATTTGCTTGTTCTACTTTCAAAATAGAGGCTTCACCCAACTCAGATTGCTACTCAAAAATGTTCTCTTCTTCACCAACTGGAACTTCTTTTGTAACTATAGGAAAATTGTGTTTTCTCAAGGCTTTCAAAAGAATCTCTTGAGTTTCTTCAACTATTTCACTTGTTTCTCCAATCATGAGTTTGTTCATTCTCCTTTTGCTTTTAAAGTCATCTTTGACTTCTTTGAATATCATATCTATTTGATCAGGAGAAATTTGAGGACACAAATTTATTAGCTCATGTTCCCTGATCTCTATGTCCTCGCACTTGGCATTTTCTTTTCTCAACTGCAAGATATTTGCCAGACTTTAAGGTAACTCAGAAGTTATCTCCATCAATGCCTTGTTGTAGATGTTGAGATATCTAACTGTTGCTTCCTCCAACACCCTTTTATCCATGTCATTGTATTCATCGTAGAATTCAATCATGGGTTTTAGATTACCATCCATAGTGACTGATTTTATCACATCTTCTAGGGAGAGTGTGGGCTTCTCAACATATTCCTCATAGTCTTTTGTCTTTTGCTTTTTACTAGTCCTTTTGCTTCTGTAGGACCTTTCTTTGGTTAGTTTTGTAGCTTTTGTTTCGGTGAATTGTAGTTCCTTGAATTCAATATCTGAGTCTGTATCTTCTTCTTCTTCTCTTATGCTTACATAGGTCTAAGATGCTTTAGTTTTCTTCCTTTTTTCCCATCTTTCGGATGATTTTTCTTCTGGTTTTGTAGTTTCAGAGGCAGTAGCAGAGATTCTAGTAGTTCTTGAAGTGGAAGAGAGTTCCACTGGATTACCTGTTTGTTTCTTATCTTGTTTTTCTTTCTCATCCTTCTCTGTTCTTTCTCTAAATTTCTTCATAGCTTCCTTGGTTAGGCCCAGATTTTTAGCTAGCTGCACAACTTATTTTCTTACTCTCCTATTAGTTTCAGGTTCTCTAAGCTCAGTATGCAACTTTAAACTCATCTCTTCATAAGTTCCAAATCTTTCAACCGTTGTGTCTTTGGGCTTGCTTAGAAGATGATGAGCATATATGTCCAGGATCTTTTCATCTACTTCATACCCCATGGGTATGATCCAAACAGTTTTGGGTTCCACTACTTCCATCAAACACTGATCAGTATCAACCATGAAGCATATTTCATTTTTGTACTTGTCAACAATTGAATTAGGGATTCTTTCCCTTGAGTGCATCATACTCTGAAAATTCTTAAAGTAACCCCATATTGCAGTTTTCTGAGCTTTGAAATCACCAATGTTGCGAAGATGATTTCTGATCTGAATGGCAACTAGCTCATCCTTAGTCCAGTGCACACCTTTTACCCCAAGTACTTCATTCATAAAGTAAAAGAATAGACATAGAATCAGTGTACCAAACTTGAAAGTATTTTTCTTATCTTTCTTGATTTTGTTCAAATTTTCAAACAGTTGATTCTGTAGTAGTTCACACAAGTCATAATCAATATTTTCTTTTAGCATCTTGTAAGCAGCATATATGGCTATTCCAGAAACAAAATTTTCTCTTCTGGAGTGGTAATTCATGTACCCAATCACCATGGAGGCAAATTTAACATCCGATTCAATAATGTCATTAATGGTCATTGCCCTTCTGTCAAACTTAGCACTAGTAGCATCAATCACTATCTAATTTTTCATGGCTTTCAGCATGGGCAATCCTCTGGTTGAGTTTAAACTAGTTATGTTTCTGATAGGATCCTTGGTAATCTTGAATGGTTTTAACAGCCAAATGAATTTATCATGCATTCGACTCAAGACGTATCGAACCCATTCATCCTCATCAAATGTTGGAAACCCCATAATCTGAAGGAAATGTTTATCCTGTAGAGCCTTATACTCAAGTTTAAGTTTGTCATTTTCATCCTTGAGTTATTTCTCAAACAAGTCTACATACCTTGAATCTCCAAACTCATCTATATTTGCATGAATATAAACCCTAATGTCTTCTACATGCAGCACACCATACGAGACACTTGAAAAAGCACCTAACAGGTTGACTTCAATTGATTTGTGAGGATGCTTCTTGAATTTAAGTTGAGGCCTTTCAGTAATGTCAACAACATAAGGAGTAGCCATCTCAACATATTTTAGATTCAAAGTTTTACAAAGAGGTACCTTTTTCTTTCATGGTGTTAGGGTTGATCAATTTGCCAATCGAATTCGCTCTTTGTCTCAATATCTGGATTTGTAGCTCAAATGTTCTTCTTCTTGTTTTCTTCAAATGCAAGGTGATTCAAATGAGTGACCAAGAAACCTTTTATCTTTTGCAAAACCTAATCTGGCATTGTAATAAATGTGATGCCCTAATTATATCCGGTTACAATGTTTTTGACAATTCTTCACGAATCACTCTGCAAGATTTCATATCAATATCTTTTCTTTTAGAAATTCTTCCAAAGGTTCTGGACCAATTCAGAATGTTCTCTTTTATTATGCCAAACTCAAGCACCCACTTACTGACCAGGGGAATTTTATGTTATATGCAACTCCCCCTGAGCTAGAGTTTCTAACTTAATTCCCAGAGGAATTATTAGCATCAAATTTCAGTGCAGACCCATCACTATTGTTTATTGTATCTTTCTTTATCCAAATCTTGTTCATTTCATTGTGTATCTCATTCACATCTATTTTTCTTTTGTCTCTATCTTGTTTTTGCTCATCTGGTTTTCTGTTTACCAAACCTCTTCTTCCATTGTTCCTATTTCTGCAGAATCTTGCAATATGACCAGATTTATTGTAGTTAAAGCACACTTGATTTCCTCTTGATCTACACTGATTAGCCATGTGTCCAAATCCATTTCAAGAAAAGTAGTATCCATTGAAAGAATTGCCATTTGAGTTATTCATTAACATACTTCTACATTCATTGGATTTGTGACCATACCTCTTGCATTTGAAGCATTGACCAGAGAGGGATGGACCATTTTGATTTGTTCTACTTCTGCACTAAGTAGCTTGATGACCAAATTTATTGCAATTGAAACAATTTCCATTAAATGATAGATATCTTTGAGCATTAGGCTATCTTACTGGAGGTTTTCTAGTTCTGTTCCTTTTGTTTCTTGGTTAGATCTGGAGCTTTCACCTCTTTCATTTTTAAGATTATGCTTGTCATTGTCCTTTTTCTATTCTTCAATTAGTGCTTTGAGTTTAGCTGAGCTTATTTTGAATTTCCCCTTATACTCATTTGCAATTTCAAGGTCATGTCTGAGAGTGATAATCTGTCTCTCAAGTTCTCTCTCATTATTTCTACTTCTTTGTAGATTAGATTCTAGGAAGCCAACTATTCCATTCAATATGCAACATTCTTCATTACTTTCTGTCAAATTTTGCTTCATCTCTTCTTTAATTTTCTTCCTATCTTCAATTTCCTTGGTTAGTCTCATCACCCCAGTTTCCATCTAATGTTTTAGGAAAACAACTTCTTTAGCTAACTTTTCACATTCTTTTGTCTTTTCTGTCAGGGCCTTGTCTTCTAGTTGAAGAAGTTGCTCCTTTCCTTTTGCATTGGATTTGCTCAATTTTTCTTTTAAGATCTCAATGAAGTCTTTAGCCTTTTTGAGAATTTCTTGCAGTTCTTGAACTTCTACCTTGGACTGCTCAAGATCATCTAAGGCGAGATTAAGTTCTCCTTGAAGATTATATTCATCCATTTCTACTGCCTTCCCAGATCTTCCTTAAGCTATTAAACTTTTCCAAAGGAACCTTGCTCTGATACTAATTGTTGGATTGGGTCCGGACAACTGAGAGGGGGGGTGAATCAGTTGTCACACATTTTCACTACTTTTTACTTTTAATCTTCCTTTATCACTTATAATCAATTTAACGATATAAACATTTCAGCATCAATCAATAACATATGAATAGAAAACATAAATAACACATTCGACACCAAGATTTTGACGTGGAAACCCAGTTAAGGGAAAAACCATGGTGGGGGTTAACCCACAAATATTAATACCCTGTTAAAAGTATTTTTACAAATGAAATGCACATGAATTCAAGCTCACTACTCAAATGGAGACTCACTACCTATGGAGATGTTACAAGAGAATGACAAAGATTTGAACTGATTAATAGCATCTACTTATGCAAGAATTTCAGTTCTGGTTAAGTACAAAAACTGATCTTACACATTTCATCTTTGCTCTATTCTTCTTATTGTTCTGCCTTTCATTCGCACTTTGGATTTTTGCTCTTCTCACATACACCTTGTTCACTCACTGAATTGTCCAATTTTATTACCTATATATATCTGCAACATGATCTACAATCATTCTATCAGTCAACTTTAACAACACTTAGAATTTTAATGAATGCTCTTGTCTGTCAGCTAGATCTATCCATAACTTAAGGTGCGGACCAAAACTTGTTCTTGAAAATCATTTCTCATGTCATCCATACTCATTGATCATCACTAGTTGTCCAACAAACAACTTCCATACATCCGGAATCAAAACCTTTTGCAAGGTCAGCCTGTTCTCCTTCTGTCTGCTTTGACAAACTAGAACTCAGTACTCAAATGCTAATATCTTTTGAATCCTTCATCACCGGAGGACAAAAATCTAGATTTAGACTATCTTTACAATGCATATGATTCCCCTAGATCCATAGATAATCATGACTTATCATCGGAGAGATCCGGACCAAAATACTGGACCTTGTTACTGCTATGTTCCGAACTGTCCAGACTTAGATAAATTCTGAATCTCACTTCCGGTATGAACAAATTGTGTTAAGCGGATGATTGAGATGATCCTAGTTGCCAGCAATGACAATATCTATCAATGCAAGGTAGTGTCTCTTGCCAACAGATTTTGGCAAGGTTGTAGTCAAATTGTTGTTAAGATAGATTATAGTAGTTATCGATTATTTATGCCAAGAGGTAAATTCTTTAAACATTAAGGCTATTCTAAGAGACCAAAATTAATGATATTGATAAGATTAAGGAACTTAACATGCATAGAATTAAAATGAACCTTAAGGAATAATGAAACTTAGTATGATTGAGCTAACTTGTTTGCTAGTATAGTGCTACTTAGGCTACAAGCTATTTACTTGAACATTTTAGGATTTGCTAAATGTTCTGGTAGATAGAGATTCTTTCTATGGCTATCTTCACTTTATGCTTTTCCCATAGGACTCAACGACTTGAAAACTTGAAGACCCATGAATTATACTTGTAATTGAAAGGATAATTATAATTGGCTAGTACCCAAGGTTGTATCCATTTGTGAAATATAATGTAACTTTTGTACTAAGAGATAAACCAACACATAATGTAACTCATTTTGAGAAGAATGTATGTTGAAAAAAAATGGGTTCAAGTTAAATGAGGTTATGTTTCATTATTTAATCATTTAATCTTGAGAGGGACTAGTTGCTACTTGACATTTATTCTTAAAGGAGTTTGTAAAAAATAATTTAAAATATTGTGAATTGTTTTTTTAAATTATTGTGATTTTTTTTAAATGACTCATATAATATGCTAATGAAAATTTTGAACATAACAATGGGTATAAAATCCTTCCTTCAAAATGTACTAACAATAATAGTTTAACAAATACATAACACAATTGCAATCATAGTACATTGTATATTTAAAGGGTGTTAAAAGTGTAGAGGAGAAATGTGCATATTTCACACTTTTCCTTTCTCATTAGACACCACTTTGTGTGGATGTCATAGCTACATAGTTTGAGCACATAATTTGGATCTTTTTACTATCACATCTCATATTTTTCACATTTGATTGAATGGTTAAATGCAATAATTACATTGATTGGTTAAATTAATCACTTCGGCTATTTCGTTCACTTCGGCTATATTGGGACTAACTTATTAATGGTTTTATGAGTTTGACTTTTGTAGTCTTGTCGACGACAAGAGCATGGCTCAGGTAGGGGAGTCCTAGCCTCATGGCAACATCTGACAGGTTTTATTTGGGAATCCCACACACTCACGTAGTGATTTATCTTGCATTGCATTGCGTGTGTTATCGACGAGTAATGCTTGCATGATTAATTCATGATTGTGTTTGCATGATTATTGAAAGGATGTTGATGTTTCTGTCTGATTGGAATAGCTATGAATGTCTTTGATTGTCCTATTTTCGAACTCGATACCTGTTTGTGCATCAGAAACAATAAGTTAGAATCTTATATATATAAGAAATTAAATAAATAGCGTGCAAATTAAAATAGAATACTAACTTTATTCCTACATGGTTCTCATGTAAAAAATTACCTTGAGTAATAAGTGAATTAAAATTATGTAGACCTAATAAAAGATATTATTATCTTTATTATCTTTAGAATGTAATTTACTTTATAATTGGTACAAAAAAAAATATTGTATATTTAAAATAAATTTAAATATAAAATAATATACAAAGATATGTTCATGCATAATATAAATCAAGATTTTTATATATATTTGGTTAAAAACGTAAAATGGAATCCCTTATTTTAATATTTAAGAGAGGAACATATGTGCATGCTCATGCATGCCAATCGAAGGGAGAATGGTAAGAAAAAAAAATAATAATAAATAAAATAAAATAAAAGAGGAACTCTCGCATGCATGAAAAAGAAAAAAAATGATAAAATGGGGAATTGGATCTTAAAATGGGGATCGGGGGGTTTCTAAGAGGACACAGTTGCATCAGAAGGCAGAGGGGTTGTGTCAAAAGGCAAAAGAGTTGCATCACTCAGGGAGGAGGGATTGGATCATTGGACGGAGTATAGGTTGCAGCTTTTTATCCAAGGGACAGATTGCCTTAGAAAGCACCGTTTGCCTCATTTACACGGGTATTTTTATCATTGTTATATGCAACATGTTTGAATTTAGATTATGATAATAGAAAAATTTAATCAAGGTTTATTATATCGATTTGTCTATTCTTTCTGAAAGATTGATTCCAACGATCTTAATGCCTTTCACTGTAATACCTTTTGCTATGCAAAAACGGATGGAGTTTTTCTTTTTTTTTCTATACAAGCAGACTCACCTTACTCTGTTAAAAATGATCATTATCTTGACCTGCCTAGATCGTTGATCATGCGAATGAGCTCTTGTGACTAGTGAAGTCATTATTTTTTTTGCTCTTTTTTTTGGTGTCTTGAAATACATTATCTATCCTTCAATTTTTCCAGCCACTGCTAAGCTGGCATTGACTATCTGATCCTCAATTTTTGACTTATATATATGCTAGTTAATAATGGGTAATAAGTATGCTGATCTATTGTGTGAAATCTAAGTCTTAGCTGTGTCTTGTGATTTGACCTGGGCTTAAGAAGGTCGCTGGGTTATGAGAAGTCGTTTGACTCCATGTATCATGCACTGATCTGTATGCACTGATGTCCAACCTGTTAGCCAAGGCCGCCCTCAACAATTCCTACACCTTCACTATATCTTCCAAAAAATGATTAAGTACACTGATCCATTCTTTTGGAAACCCAATCTACACTATATATTATGCCGATCTGTGCTTTTAATTGTCATTGCTATGTATGGTTTTTGCTGTTGTCTTCCACATATGCCGACGAATCCCTTTTGTTAGAGCACTCAAAAAGAAACACGTTTGGCCTGTTTTCTCCTTCAGCAAACTTCATTATCTCTCTTATACTGAGTGATGCTCTCCTTATACTGACCTTCAGTGATTGAATCAGTTTTCTTATATGACCCTTCAATTAATCAGTTAACCGCAAACAGGATCCCTTACTATACTTTGATTCGGCCTCACACCAGCACAGATGGTTTCTCCTTGCTTTTGTATGGACTGTGTTGCCTGCTAATACAGCAGTTCTGTCGTGTTCTCAGTTAGTAGATAAACCCTTATCTCTGTCTTTAAATTGGCCATCTAGACAGTTAACTTTGGCCTAAATACATAGAACGAATGTTTAGTTGGTAATTAGTTCAATTCAAGTAATAAATTGTTGTGGATTGTTGACCATTGAAGTGGATGATATTTAAATGTCGTATAAAGATCAAAATCCTTCTTGACAATTTCCTTTACATTTAGACCATCTGATTTCTAAGGAAAAATATAACATGTCTGAACTAATAAACCGAATCGATATTTATACAAGGGAAAATCTTACAATCACATGTAGAAGCGATAACATAGCATATTGATCTATTTTTAGGGTTCGTGGTAATTTTTCTTTTATTGAAATCTAATGGAAGTAAATAGCATTATTCAATATCTTGTAATTATTCTGTGTTCACTTTAATTGTGTGGATTTTATATCTTATGGAAGGAATCTTTTATCACATATGGATCCTCATGTGCATAATAGCCAAAGATGTATGAATATATGAATAGATATGTCGAACTATGTAATTCTACTCAATAAATGGTAACAAATAATTATTGCCTTCTACAAGGGACACTTTTAACCGCACAAACCCAGACCTATAGAATTGAATAACCAACATTGTAACTTCATACTAGAAAGAGAGTATTTTTTTTCTTTTTGCTACTGTGCTAGAAGAGATTAGTTAGTTGTGCTTCTGTTTTGCTATGTATTGAGATGACTGCCTTCTGGGATGGGTATCGAATGTGGGTTAATAGGGAAGTGAGTTTTCTTTTTCAAAACTTGCATGCCATTACAACGGATAGATGCTTTTGCCAAAGCGAATAGAATGTTGAAATAGACATGCACCATTGAAATAGATGGACTTTTTTCCTAGCTATACTTTGTATATTTGCCCTACCATATCCTATTGATAGGACGTTGCATTCATAGTAGTGATGCATGTAGATTGATAGGCACATACCAGATTCCACCCTGCAAATGTTGCCAAGTTGCTAGGCTCTTCGAGCAGGGTCAGGCATCCTTCAGTTTGAAGGATACCGGGGAAGCGCAAGCTTTGTGGTTGGGCGGAAAAAGTGCCTGAACCATGTTCTTGTCCTTCAACGCAGCAGATGGTCGGTTGGTCGATGGTGGTCGAGGACTCCTTGATAGATTTATTTGACATTGATGATAATGGTACTTCTTGTATTTAAATGATTGTATGGCTTGATGCCATTATTCGACACTTGTAATATTATTTCTACGTACTCTGTAAATGACTTCAGATGTATCTTTACATGCATTGTAATTATGATTGTACTTTTACTTTTGAATCTGAAAACTTACTTGGACTCTTGAATGTTATCTTATTATATTTCCTTTGGAAATAATGAGTAGAAGTTATTTTACCGTATTTGATTTTACTTTCAGTAAATCTTTGTTTTACTCCAGTTTCTTGAGATATGAATTTGTAGTTCTTTACATTTGGTATCAGAGCGATGGTTCTACTATGGAACTTTATGGAACCATTATGCTAAAGGTTGAAAACTCTTGTAGATAGTTCATCATGAACACTACGAACTGTGGACGTAGGGGAGCAACCCTAGGATCTAGCAGTAACCCCGATACTGGTAACAATGATGAAGGCAATGCTGGAAACAATAATAACAATGTTGGACAGAATGGTGAGGGACAGAATAATCAATTGAACCAAATCTTAGCTCTTTTGACTCAACAAGGAACCAGAATGAATACCATGGAAGAGGAAATTAGAGGCATAAGGGGAAATAGGAATGAGGAAAGGAGAGAAGAAGCTCGAGGTCCTGAGGGTGAAGTGAATGGAAATAACAGAAATAAGATTGTTGAAGAGTTAGGAAAGGACCTTAAAAAGGTTACACCTCCTAAGTTTGATGGTAAGACTATTGGTGATGGTGTTGAAGCTTGGATCATTGACATGGAAAAATACTTTGACCTCCGTGATTTGTCTGCCGAAACTAAAGCTATTTGGGGATCTTATCAGCTTACTGGGGAAGCAGCTACTTGGTGGGACAATGAGAAAGCTAAAAAGAAACTGCTTCTAGGAGAGGACACATGGGATCATTTTCTTGAGCTCTTCCGAAAGAGGTGGTTACCACAGCTCTACTTCAACAAGAAAGTGACAGAATTTCAAAACCTCACTCAGGGAGGTATGACTGTGACTCAGTATTGGGAGAAATTCTCTGACTTATTGAAATATGTTCCACAATATCAGCTTGATGAAAGGTTCAGGATTCACAAATTCATCTTGGGCTTAAGACCGCAGATTGGATCAGATGTTGACATGCATAATCCATTAACCATGGATGAAGTGTTTGAAAAGGCTACCAAGCAGGAACAGAAACTGCAACAGATCTCAAATTACCGCAAGAATCAGGATATGAAGAATGGAAACAAAAGGTATCAGAATGATAGTGGCAACCAAGGAAATAGCAAACGCCAGATAAGGAATTTCAAGAAGGGCAATAACTACCAGGAAAAGAACAATGGAAACCAAGGTGGAAATAACAATAAGAGAGGTAGTTATGGTAACAATGGTAACAATGTAAACAATAATCGGAGAAACAATCCAGCTAGGCATAGGGGACCCAGAGATGGATGTTACACTTGTGGAGGAGAGCACTATGCTAGCGCATGTCCTCGTCGAGTAGAGAATTAGAGAGATGGAAATCGACAAAGAGCTCCACAACACTAGATTCATGCAGCAGTGGATCATCGTCAAGCAGATTTCCAAGCTACACCCATTCAGATGTCCGGTAATCTCTTTGGCCTTCCAATTTCTATTTTAATTGATACAGGAGCTACGGAATGTTTTGTTGATCCAAAAGTTGTAGCTAAGTTAACTGTTAAACCGGGATACATGGAAAACTCATGGATAGTGCAGTATGGTAATAATGCAGAGAGAAGGGTAGACTCATGTCTTGTATGCAGTGAAATAGATCTTCCCACTTTCCAAACTCAAGTTAATCTATATGTTGACCTCTAGGATCTTATGATGTGATTCTAGGAATCAATTGGTTGTCAGAACATAAGTCTTTAGTAGATTACGAAGAGAAAGTAGTGAAATGTCTTGATGACTTTGGGAACCCGTAGAAATTCATGGATCATCAACACCCCTTAAGCTAAGGCATATATCAAACATGTAATTGAAAAAGGCTAAAAGAAAGGGTTGTTCTATCTATGCAATGAAGATAAGAGAACTAGATATTTAGGAACCATCTTTTGATCAGCATCCTATCCTTAGAGAATTTAAAGATGTTTTTCCTGATGAGTTGACAGAACTACCACCTAAAAGAGAATTTGATTTCTCTATAGATCTTATGCCAGGAATAGAACCATAGTCTAAAGCACCTTACAGGATGACAACAATAGAACTATATGAACTTAAGGCACAATTAGAGGGATTGTTAAAACAGGGGTTTATCAGGCCTAGTGTGTCACCTTGGGGAGCACTAGTAATCTTCGTTAAGAAGAAGGATGGAACGTTGAGGTTGTGCATTGATTACAGAATGCTCAACAAGGCAACAATCAAGAACAAATATCCTCTTCCAAGGATTGATGAATTGTTCAATCAGATGAAAGGTGCAAAGGTATTCTCAAAAATAGACCTTAGATCTGGATATCATCAATTATGGATTAAGGATGAGGATATTTCAAAAATAGCATTCAGAACACGATATGGTCACTATGAATTCATCGTAGTACCATTCGGGTTAACTACTGCTCTGGCAGCATTCATGAACTTGATGAAAAGTGTATTCAGGGATTGCCTTGATGATTTTGTTTTGGTCTTTCTTGATGACATCCTGATTTATTCTAAGTCATTGGAGGAGCATGAAAGACACTTGAGAATAGTCTTGCAGCGTTTGAGGGAAAGAAAACTTTTTGGCAAGTTATCTAAGTGTACATTCTATCAGAGTAAAGTGCACTATCTTGGCCACGTAATTTCAGCAGATGGGATTGCTGTAGATCCTGAAAAGATCAAGGTAATAATGGAATGGCCTGCACCGCAAACTGTGACTGAGGTTAGAAGCTTTATGGGGCTGGCATGTTACTACATGAAATTTGTAGAAGGATTCTCGACAGTTGCAGCACCCATAACCTCGTTGCAAAAGAAAGGTAAGAAGTTCGAATGGACGGATAAATGTGAACAAGCTTTTCAGTTGTTGAAAGAAAGACTAACATCAGCACCTATTCTGACCATACCTAATCCTAATGGTCATTTCATAGTGACTACAGATGCTTCTGGTGAAGGTGTGGGAGGAGTGTTGATGCAGCAAGGAAAAGCAGTGGCATATGAATCTAAGAAACTGAAACAACATGAGTTAAATTATGCACCTCATGATCTTGAGTTGTCTGCCATTGTTCATGCACTTCAGATGTGGAGGCACTATCTCTTGGGTAAGCCTTTTGAGCTTAAGATAGATCATTTAGGGCTCAAATATATCTTTACCTAGCCTAATCTCAACACTCGACAGAGAAGGTGGTTAGAATTCCTTAGCGAATATGACTTCGGAATCGAGTACATAAAAGGTAAAGAGAACAGGGTTGCAGATGCTCTTAGCAGAAGACGACATCTGTCAGCCATGGTGACTTCTAGATCTAATCTGAGACAGCAGGTAATCCAGAGCTTGCAAGGAGATGAGCACTATGAAAGGGTTAAACAGGCATTAGAAGTAGACCCTACATATCATCAATTTGATGGATATGTAGTAGAATCAAACGGGCTTTTGAGATATCAGGGAAGAATGTATATCCCAAATTCAGGAGAATTGAGGAAGTTAGTTCTCGAGGAGATTCACAGTAATCCATATTCTGGACACCCAGGTGTGACCAAGACAATGGAAGGATTGAGGCCATTGTACTTTTGGCCTAAGCTTAAGAAAGATGTGACAGAGTTTGTCGCTCGATGTTTAGAGTGTCAACGTGTTAAGGCAAAACATGTCCATCCTACAGGATTGGTTTATCCACATAGCATACCTGAGTACAAATGGCAGGTGATTAGCATGGACTTTATTCAGGGATTGCCCATGTTGAAGAATTGGCATGATGTCATCTTAGTGGTGGTTGACAAGCTAACAAAAGTGGCTCATTTCATTCCATGAAATATCACGGATGGGTCATTGACTTTAGCAAAGAAGTTTGTACAAGAGATCTTTCGACTACATGGAGTGCCAGAGATGATCATTTCAGATCGCGACACTAGCATGACCTCTAGGTTCTGGATCACACTTAATGTTGCTTTGGGGACCAAGTTGAACTTTAGTACAGCTTATCACCCTGAAATAGATGGTCAGACAGAGAGAGTCAACTAGGTTGTAGAGGATCTTCTGAGGATGTACTGTATGGACCAGCAGTACAAATGGGAGGAATATCTACCCTTGGTAGAGTTTGCTTATAATAATTCCTACCATGCATCCTTAGGAATGGCACCTTTTGAGGCTCTTTATGGTTGCAGGTGTAGAACTCCAATCAGTTGGGATAGGATTGAAGACTGAATTTTAGTTGGACCTGATATGTTGAAGGAAATGGAAGATCAGATGAGGCTAATCAGAGAAAAATTGAAACAAGCCTCGGATAGACAGAAGAGTTATACAGATAAGAATAGGACTTTTAGGCAATTCTCCATGGGTGACAAAGTGTTCTTAAAGGTCAAGCCACATAAGAGTTCGATATCGTTTGGCAAGGCATCCAAATTAGCTCCAAGATTCATAGGACCTTTCGACATCCTTGAAGTGATCAATCCAGTTGCATACAGACTTGCATTACCGCCAGCTCTCGCTAAAATCCATAATGTTTTTCATGTGTCATTGCTCAAACCTTATCATCTTGATGTTTTACATATTCTTGATTGGCATGCTCTGCAGGTACAGGATCCAGGAGTGGTGCCAGTGGAGCCCATTCGAGTCTTGGAGAAGTGCAACGTTAAGTTGCGTAATCGAGACATAGTGTAGTATAAGGTCCAATGGGACCAGTATTCAATGGACAGTTCCACTTGGGAGGATGCTTCTGATATTGATAGATCTTTTCCGCATTTGGAAAATTAGATTAGTTGTTTGTTTACATGCATATTCAGATATTATGAAACTCAGATGATGATACATTATTGTTTTTGATTTTATTGTTTATGTGATGTAATAAGACATCGAGATGATGTCTCTTCCAACTGGGAAGGATGTCACATCTCATATTTTTCACATTCGATTGAATGGTTAAATGCAATAATTACATTGATTGGTTAAATTAATCGCTTCAGCTATTTCATTCACTTCAGCTATATTGGGACTAACTTATTCATGGTTTTATGAGTTTGACTTTTGTAGTCTTGTCGACAACAAGAGCATGGCTCAGGTAGGGGAGTCCTAGCCTCATGGCAACATCTGACGGGTTTTATCTGGGAAACCCACACACTCACGTAGTGATTTATCTTGCATTGCATTGCGTGTGTTATCGACGAGTAATGCTTGCATGATTAATTCATGATTGTGTTTGCGTGATTATTGAAAGGATGTTGATGTTTTCGTCTGATTGGAATAGCTATGAATGTCTTTGATTGTCCTATTTTCAAAATCGATACCTGTTTGTGCATCAAAAACAATAAGTTAGAATCCTATAGATATAAGAAATTAAATAAATAGCATGCAAATTAAAATAGAATACTAACTTTATTCCTACATGGTTCTCATGTAAAGAATTAGCTTGAGTAATAAGTGAATTAAAATTATGTAGACCTAATAAAAGATCTTATTATCTTTATTATCTTTAGAATGTAATTTACTTTATAATTGGTATTAAAAAAAAATTGTATATTTAAAATAAATTTAAATATAAAATAATATACAAAGATATGTTCATGCATAATATAAATCAAGATTTATATATATATTTGGTTAAAAACATAAAATGGAATCCCTTATTTTAATATTTAAGAGAGGAACATATGTGCATGCTCATGCATGTGAATCGGAGGGAGAATGGTAAGAAAAAATAATAATAATAAATAAAATAAAAGAAAAGAGGAACTCTCGCATGCATGAAAAAGAAAAAAAAATGATAAAATGGGGAATTGGATCTTAAAATGGGGATCGGGGGGTTTCTAAGAGGACACAGTTGCGTCAGAAGGCAGAAGAGTTCCATCACTCAGGGAGGAGGGATTGGATCATTGGACGGAGTACAGGTTGCAGCTTTTTGTCCAGGGGACAGATTGCCTCAGAAAACACCGTTTGCGTCATTTACACGAGTATTTTTATCATTGTTATATGTAGCATGTTTGAATTTAGATTATGATAACAAAAAAATTTAATCAAGGTTTATTATATCGATTTGTCTATTCTTTCCGAAAGATCGATTCCAATGATCTTAATGCCTTTTCCTGTAATACCTTTTGCTGCGCAAAAACGGATGGAGTTTTTCTTTTTTTTTTGCTATACAAGCAGACTTACCTTACTCTGTTAAAAATGATCATTATCTTGACCTGCATAGATCATTGATCATGCGAACGAGCTCTTGTGACTAGTGAAGCCGTTATTTTTCTTTCTCTTTTTTTTGGTGTCTTGCAATACATTATCTATCCTTCAATTTTTCCAGCCGCTGCTAAGCTGGCGTTGACTATCTGAACCTCAATTTTTGACTTATATATATGCTAGTTAATAATGGGTAATAAGTATGCCGATCTATTGTGTGAAATCTAAGTCTTAGTTGTGTCTTGTGATTTGACCCGGGCTTAAGAAGGTCGCTGGGTTATGAGAAGTCATTTGACTCCATGTATCATGCACTGATCTGTATGCGCTGACGTCCAACCTGTTAGCCAAGGCCGCCCTCAACAATTCCTACACCTTCGCTGTATCTTCTAGAAAATGATTAAGTACGCCGATCCGTTCTTTTGGAAACCTGATCTGCACTATATATTATGTCGATCCGTGCTTTTGATTGTCGTTGTTGTGTATGGTTTTTGCTGTTGTCTTCCACATATGCCAACGAATCCCTTCTGTTAGAGCACTCAAAAAGAAACACGTGTGGCCTGTTTTCTCCTTCAGCAAACTTCATTATCTCTCTTATACTAAGCGATGCTCTCCTTATACTGACCTTCAGTGACTGAATCGATTTTCTTATATGACCCTTCAATTAATGAGTTAACCGCGAACAGGATCCCTTACTATACTTTGATTCGGCCTCACACCAGCACAAATGGTTTCTCCTGGCTTTTGTATGGACTGTGTTGCCTGCTGATACAATAGTTCTGTCATGTTCTCAGTTAGCAGATAAACCCTTATCTCCGTCTTTAAATTGGCCATCTAGATAGTTAACTTTGGCCTAAATACATAGAACGAATGTTTAGGTGGTAATTAGTTCAATTCAAGTAATAAATTATTGTGGATTGTTGACCATTGAAGTGGATGATATTTAAATGTCGTGTAAAGATCAAAATCCTTCTTGACAATTTCCTTTACATTTAGACCATCTGATTTCTAAGGAAAAATATAACATGTCTGAACTAATAAACCGAATCGATATTTATACAAGGGAAAATCTTACAATCACATGTAGAAGCGATAACGTAGCATATTGATCTATTTTTAGGGTTCGTGGTAATTTTTCTTTTATTGAAATCTAATGGAAGTAAATAGCATTATTCAATATCTCGTAATTATTATGTGTTTACTTTAATTGTGTGGATTTTATATCTTATGGAAGGAATCTTTTATCACATATGGATCCTCATGTGCATAATAGCCAAAGATGTATGAATATATGAATAGATATGTCGAACTATGTAATTCTACTCAATAAATGGTAATGAATAATTATTGCCTTCTACAACAAGGGACACTTTTAACCGCACAAACCCAGACCTATAGAATTGAATAACCAACATTGTAACTTCATACTAGAAAGAGAGTATTTTTTTTCTTTTTGCTACTGTGCTAGAAGAGATTAGTTAGTTGTGCTTCTATTTTGCTATGTATTGAGATGATTGCCTTCCGGGATGGGTATCGAATGTGGGTTAATAGGGAAGTGAGTTTTCTTTTTCAAAACTTGCATGCCATTACAACGGATAGATGCTTTGGCCAAAGCGAATAGAATGTTGAAATAGGCCAGCACCATTGAAATAGATGGACTTTTTCCTAGCTATACTTTGTATATTTTCCCTACCATATCCTATTGATGAGATGCTACATTCATAGTAGTGATGCATGTAGATTGATAGGCACATACCAGATTCCACCCTGCAAATGTTTCTAGGTTGCTAGGCTCTTCGAGCAGGGTCGGGCATCCTTTAGTTTGAAGGATACCGGGGAAGCGCAAGCTTTGTGGTTGGGTGGAAAAAGTGCCTAAACCATGTTCCTGTCCTTCAATGTAGCAGATGGCCGGTTGGTCGATGGCGGTCGAGGACTCCTTGATAGATTTATTTGACATTGATGATAATGGTACTTCTTGTATTTAAATGATTGTAAGGCTTGATGCCATTATTCGACACTTGTAATATTATTTCTATGTACTCTATAAATGACTTCAGATGTATCTTTACACACATTGTAATTATGATTGTACTTTTACTTTTGAATCTGAAAACTTACTTGGACTCTTGAATGTTATCTTATTATATTTCCTTTGGGAACAATGAGTAGAAGTTATTTTACAGTATTTGATTTTACTTTCAGTAAATCTTTGTTTTACTCCAATTTCTTGAGATATGAATTTGTAGTTCTTTACATTTACCCACTTATTGACCCCAACCCTAAATCCGTCACTCTAACATACAAAATCCCTCGCTTTAGACCAACATTGATTCAACTCTCATGACATTTCCTATCCTAGACTAATTGTACCTACAATCTCATCCCTAGACTAGATCACAAGCACGATCTAGTCCTCTATCAAAATTCAAAATCCTTACTTTCCAAGGTCAACAATCCTAAGATATGACTATTACCCATTGGCATGAACACCAGAAGTTTCAAATTACATGTTTAGGGTTGTGTATTTAAGGAGATGATACTAAGACACTTTGAACAATCACAAGATCACATAGAAAAATAATGTTAGTGTTAATATCATACACATTAGTCTTAGTATTAATCATAGTCCAGTCTCTGTTAGCATCAAACAAAGAAACTCAAAAAGCAATTTCTATCACTTCTTAGTTTATATCTATTATGATATTTATTGTCAAAGGATCAGAAAAACGAAATTATCAATCTTAGCTTGCATCACACTCAATTTGTATATTGTAATGATTGTCTAATCAATATCCATTTCCCTCTTTATCTCCTTTTCGATATTGTCAAATCACAATCAGCCTAACTATCATCTAGGAAGTTTCATACTTCCCTCTATACATAGTAGTGAATTTTGTGTCGATTAAATGGTTGTATTAGTACTCCAATCCATTTGTAAAGGTCTTAGTCATTTGGAGTGTAAAAAATGATTGAGGTTGAGTTGTAGTTGTAAGCCAGATCGGTTGTATCTGCCATGTGATACGTATGTAAACTATAAGAGCATTGATTGAGGTTGAGTTGTAGTTGTAAGCCAGATCGGTTGTATCTGCCATGTGATATGTATGTAAAGTATAAGAGCATTGAAAAGGATGAGCCTATGAAACTTTTAAGTAAATGCAAATGTCAAGTGTATGGATAGTCATCACAACCTTTGCCGGTGTTCTTATAGTCAACATCATTCCAATGGAAAGACCATCCTCATCTTCTCCAAATCAGCAACACTACTGATATGTCAGTTCATAGTTATATTCCAATTACAGTGGAAATAGAGAACAAAATGCACAAGGCATATGTCAGGTAGATCTAGGATTGGACAACCCGGGTCCTCTTATTTTGTGCACCAAAGTGAGTACTAATATTATGCTTCTTGATCCATTTACCTTGAGGCACGCATTTATGGATGCAATCAGTATTGGAGGCTTCCCTTTAGGTTTCTTCTCTCAAACAAGCAGCTTAGTGTCGAAGTTCTCTAGGAGATAGACAACTTGGTATTGATGATCATGATGTAGAATGTTGATCAAGGGAATTCAGACCAGCAGAATAACAAGTGTAGCACTTCAAATGGCGCATGCTTTAAAAAGTGGAAGAAGGTTTCACATTTATGACTAGATGTATAATCAAGTTGTACACACCAACACAGTAGGAGGAGCACTGGAATTCACAAATGCAAATGATGAAGAGAACCCACAAGTTCAAAATGCCCTGCAAGCAACATTTAGAGTAACAGGAATGGAATGCTCTACCTGTGTCTGTTCTGTAGAGTAGGTTGTGTGACAAATTCTAAGAGTTGTTGATTCTACAATCTCTGTTCTCAATAACAGAGCAAACAACATTTAGAGTAACATGAATGGAATGCTCTACCTGTCCCTGTTCTGTAGAGTAGGTTGTGTGACAAATTCTAGGAGTTGTTGATTCTACAATCTCTGTTCTCAATAACAGAGCTCTAGTTATCTATCAACCTACATTTTTAACTAAAAAGCATACACAAAAGGGAATTGAAGATGTAGGGTTTGAGGTCACATTGCTTGAGGATTATATGAAAGGGAGGCCTGCAATGATTCAGCGTCTTCAAACAGTAGGGATGACATGTATCGTTAAGAAATGCATTGTCAGTAATGCTTACATACATTGTTGTTGCAGCTGAAGTTAATTCCTGCTACCATTGTTTACATTGTGGTTGTATAGGAGATTGGGGGAGGCTTGCTAAGCCAAAGAAGCAATAACTTGACAAAATCTTGAATGGAGATAGCTGGTAGAAAGCCTGCGGGATAATTCGAAAATACTAGAATGCTAGTAGAGGCATGAGATTTTGATCCAGGAAGAAGTAACTATAGGCATGACTTATATATATGCTAGTTAATAATGGGTAATAAGTATGCCGATCTATTGTGTGAAATCTAAGTCTTAGTTGTGTCTTGTGATTTGACCCGGGCTTAAGAAGGTCGCTGGGTTATGAGAAGTCATTTGACTCCATGTATCATGCACTGATCTGTATGCGCTGACGTCCAACCTGTTAGCCAAGGCCGCCCTCAACAATTCCTACACCTTCGCTGTATCTTCTAGAAAATGATTAAGTACACCGATCCGTTCTTTTGGAAACCTGATCTGCACTATATATTATGTCGAACCGTGCTTTTGATTGTCGTTGTTGTGTATGGTTTTTGCTGTTGTCTTCCACATATGCCAACGAATCCCTTCTGTTAGAGCACTCAAAAAGAAACACGTGTGGCCTGTTTTCTCCTTCAGCAAACTTCATTATCTCTCTTATACTAAGCGATGCTCTCCTTATACTGACCTTCAGTGACTGAATCGGTTTTCTTATATGACCCTTCAATTAATGAGTTAACCGCGAACAGGATCCCTTACTATACTTTGATTCGGCCTCACACCAGCACAAATGGTTTCTCCTGGCTTTTGTATGGACTGTGTTGCCTGCTGATACAATAGTTCTGTCATGTTCTCAGTTAGCAGATAAACCCTTATCTCCGTCTTTAAATTGGCCATCTAGATAGTTAACTTTGGCCTAAATACATAGAACGAATGTTTAGGTGGTAATTAGTTCAATTCAAGTAATAAATTATTGTGGATTGTTGACCATTGAAGTGGATGATATTTAAATGTCGTGTAAAGATCAAAATCCTTCTTGACAATTTCCTTTACATTTAGACCATCTGATTTCTAAGGAAAAATATAACATGTCTGAACTAATAAACCGAATCGATATTTATACAAGGGAAAATCTTACAATCACATGTAGAAGCGATAACGTAGCATATTGATCTATTTTTAGGGTTCGTGGTAATTTTTCTTTTATTGAAATCTAATGGAAGTAAATAGCATTATTCAATATCTCGTAATTATTATGTGTTTACTTTAATTGTGTGGATTTTATATCTTATGGAAGGAATCTTTTATCACATATGAATCCTCATGTGCATAATAGCCAAAGATGTATGAATATATGAATAGATATGTCGAACTATGTAATTCTACTCAATAAATGGTAATGAATAATTATTGCCTTCTACAACAAGGGACACTTTTAACCGCACAAACCCAGACCTATAGAATTGAATAACCAACATTGTAACTTCATACTAGAAACAGAGTATTTTTTTTCTTTTTGCTACTATGCTAGAAGAGATTAGTTAGTTGTGCTTCTATTTTGCTATGTATTGAGATGATTGCCTTCCGGGATGGGTATCGAATGTGGGTTAATAGGGAAGTGAGTTTTCTTTTTCAAAACTTGCATGCCATTACAACGGATAGATGCTTTGGCCAAAGCGAATAGAATGTTGAAATAGACATGCACCATTGAAATAGATGGACTTTTTCCTAGCTATACTTTGTATATTTCCCCTACCATATCCTATTGATGAGATGCTACATTCATAGTAGTGATGCATGTAGATTGATAGGCACATACTAGATTCCACCCTGCAAATGTTTCCAGGTTGCTAGGCTCTTCGAGCAGGGTCGGGCATCCTTTAGTTTGAAGGATACTGGGGAAGCGCAAGCTTTGTGGTTGGGTGGAAAAAGCGCCTGAACCATGTTCCTGTCCTTCAATGTAGCAGATGGCCGGTTGGTCGATGGCGGTCGAGGACTCCTTGATAGATTTATTTGACATTGATGATAATGGTACTTCTTGTATTTAAATGATTGTAAGGCTTGATGCCATTATTCGACACTTGTAATATTATTTCTATGTACTCTATAAATGACTTCAAATGTATCTTTACACACATTGTAATTATGATTGTACTTTTACTTTTGAATCTGAAAACTTACTTGGACTCTTGAATGTTATCTTATTCTATTTCCTTTGGGAACAATAAGTAGAAGTTATTTTACAGTATTTGATTTTACTTTCAGTAAATCTTTGTTTTACTCCAGTTTCTTGAGATATGAATTTGTAGTTCTTTACATTTACCCACTTATTGACCCCAACCCTAAATCCATCACTCTAACATACAAAATCCCTTGCTTTAGACCAACATTGATTCAACTCTCATGACATTTCCTATCCTAGACTAATTGTACCTACAATCTCATCCCTAGACTAGATCACAAGCACGATCTAGTCCTCTATCAAAATTCAAAATCCTTACTTTCCAAGGTCAACAATCCTAAGATATGACTATTACCCATTGGCATGAACACCAGAAGTTTCAAATTACATGTTTAGGGTTGTGTATTTAAGGAGATGATACTAAGACACTTTGAACAATCACAAGATCACATAGAAAAATAATGTTAGTGTTAATATCACACACATTAGTCTTAGTATTAATCATAGTCCAGTCTCTGTTGGCATCAAACAAAGAAACTCAAAAAGCAATTTCTATCACTTCTTAGTTTATATCTATTATGATATTTATTGTCAAAGGATCAGAAAAACGAAATTATCAATCTTAGCTTGCATCACACTCAATTTGTATATTGTAATGATTGTCTAATCAATATCCATTTCCCTCTTTATCTCCTTTTTGATATTGTCAAATCACAATCAGCCTAACTATCATCTAGGAAGTTTCATACTTCCCTCTATACATAGTAGTGAATTTTGTGTCCATCAAATGGTTGTATTAGTACTCCAATCCATTTGTAAAGGTCTTAGTCATTTGGAGTGTAAAAAATGATTGAGGTTGAGTTGTAGTTGTAAGCCAGATCGGTTGTATCTGCCATGTGATACGTATGTAAACTATAAGAGCATTGATTGAGGTTGAGTTGTAGTTGTAAGCCAGATCGGTTGTATCTGCCATGTGATATGTATGTAAAGTATAAGAGCATTGAAAAGGATGAGCCTATGAAACTTTTAAGTAAATGCAAATGTCAAGTGTATGGATAGTCATCACAACCTTTGCCGGTGTTCTTATAGTCAACATCATTCCAATGGAAAGACCATCCTCATCTTCTCCAAATCAGCAACACTACTGATATGTCAGTTCATATTTATATTCCAATTACAGTGGAAATAGAGAACAAAATGCACAAGGCATATGTCAGGTAGATCTAGGATTGGACAACCCGGGTCCTCTTATTTTGTGCACCAAAGTGAGTACTAATATTATGCTTCTTGATCCATTTACCTTGAGGCACGCATTTATGGATGCAATCAGTATTGGAGGCTTCCCTTTAGGTTTCTTCTCTCAAACAAGCAGCTTAGTGTCGAAGTTCTCTAGGAGATAGACAACTTGGTATTGATGATCATGATGTAGAATGTTGATCAAGGGAATTCAGACCAGCAGAATAACAAGTGTAGCACTTCAAATGGCGCATGCTTTAAAAAGTGGAAGAAGGTTTCACATTTATGACTAGATGTATAATCAAGTTGTACACACCAACACAGTAGGAGGAGCACTGGAATTCACAAATGCAAATGATGAAGAGAACCCACAAGTTCAAAATGCCCTGCAAGCAACATTTAGAGTAACAGGAATGGAATGCTCTACCTGTGTCTGTTCTGTAGAGTAGGTTGTGTGACAAATTCTAAGAGTTGTTGATTCTACAATCTCTGTTCTCAATAACAGAGCAAACAACATTTAGAGTAACATGAATGGAATGCTCTACCTGTCCCTGTTCTGTAGAGTAGGTTGTGTGACAAATTCTAGGAGTTGTTGATTCTACAATCTCTGTTCTCAATAACAGAGCTCTAGTTATCTATCAACCTACATCTTTAACTAAAAAGCATACACAAAAGGGAATTGAAGATGTAGGGTTTGAGGTCACATTGCTTGAGGATTATATGAAAGGGAGGCCTGCAATGATTCAGCGTCTTCAAACAGTAGGGATGACATGTATCGTTAAGAAATGCATTGTCAGTAATGCTTACATACATTGTTGTTGCAGCTGAAGTTAATTCCTGCTACCATTGTTTACATTGTGGTTGTATAGGAGATTGGGGGAGGCTTGCTAAGCCAAAGAAGCAATAACTTGACAAAATCTTGAATGGAGATAGCTGGTAGAAAGCCTGCGGGATAATTCGAAAATATTAGAATGCTAGTAGAGGCATGAGATTTTGATCCAGGAAGAAGTAACTATAGGAAGAGATGAAGAGGAAATTGAAAATATGGAGAGAACGATTAAGGCCTTCAACAAACTTCAAACAATTGTGCAGTTGCTGCACTTTGGTAATGCATTTGCTCAGAAAAAGGCTGCCATTGATATCAGAAGACTTGTAAAGGATGATACACATGCTCGAGATACTCTTGCCATGCTTGGACAATTCCTCCTCTTGTTGGAATTCTAGATTCATCTGAGACAAATATGCGAACCTCTGCTTTATTTGCACTTCTGAATCTTTCTGTTGGTAATGATCTAAATAAAGCAATAATAGTAAAAGTTGGCACATTTCACAAGATGGTTACCATTTTACAGGGGTTAAATGAATCTGTTAGAGAAGTTGTGGTGGCTGATATTTCAAGCTTGTCAGCTCTGGAAGTGAATAAGCATATTACTGGTTCATCTGGTGCAATACCATTCTTGGTAAACCTAAACATTATGTAGCATGAAGATTTCTTCATCTTCAAAAGAGTTGCATAAGTTTTCTCTGATATATTTTCAACGATATACACAAGATGGATTTATTGAAAATACTTCAATAAATTTCAACGCACCAAGCCCAATTAAAATATAGAATGTGCAACGCACCCAGCCCAATTAAAATATAGAATGTGCACAAAATGGATTTGTTGAAACAGTTTGAAACTTTTTGGTAAATTGCTAGCACTCTACTTAAACATCATCTATTTTAATGGTCAAACCATCAATAGCAAATTTACACTTCATCCATATTATAAAGTGGTAATTATTTGTCCTATTTTTATTGGCCAAAATTGACATTTGATTATTAAAATGGATGATATTAAAGTGGCTATTTGAAAAAGCTGGTTTTTGACAAATACCCTAGCTGCATTATGCTAAGAGAAATAGGATCCGTTTGAAAAGTTTCAGAAGCCTTTAAGTAAACATCATTGGCGGGTATGTATGCAAAATGTGCAAGCATGGGCAAAAACCATGAACTGGATCCGTTTGAAAAGTTTCAGAAGCCTTCAAGTAAACATCATTGGCGGGTATGTATGCAAAATGTGCAAGCATGGGAAAAAACCATGAACTGTTTGACAAAATGTCTCACATAATGCTGATCTACAGAAAAGGAGCCGAAATTGTTTGAAAATGCCTTGAAGAAATGTGGCGACATGGAACGCATTGTTTGAGGATGTGCACAGAATGGGAAGCTGAAGAGGCGTTGAAGCTCATTGAACCATGTCTCAACAAACATGAGCAGCAAATGAATGCTGGCTATCAAGACCAATTTATCTCAGGCACTTGAATTAACTGAGCAGAGTTTTTTAAGTGAGATTATGAACCTTGGCGTTGTCCTTAGTGAGTTTGGAGGAAATGATGTGAAGGCGATTGCTGTCATTGGTGGAGTCTCAATGGGTTCAAGCATAGCTATAGCTCTTATTCTTAAATATTCCTGTGGTTCTGAAGGAAATAAATGCCAATTAAATGCCAATTTTCTTCAACAGGGTCTTACTAAAATTTTATCAAAATTAAAGTTGTGTGAAGAAAGGAATCATGTCAGAAGAAAAATTCAACAAACCGTGTCTTTAGTAACAGGGTTGGTAGATTATGCAGATTTTAAAGATAATGATATGATGATAGAGGTTATAATAGAGAGAGAACTCTGTTGAAGTAAGAAATATTTAGTGACTTGGAAAGGATTTGCTCTCTTCATTATGTCTTGACCACAAATAAATCCACAGTTGATCTCAATCTCAATGGAGCAAAAATTTAATACACAAATACCATGGTGGCAAAAGCCTTGAATATCTTTTAAATCCTACCATTCAAATGTCACAAGAAGACGAGAATTTTAAAAGTCACAAAAGCTTTTTTTGAGTTTTGTATTTTATTTTTGTAAAATATTTGTAAAGTTGATCAAGATAGGAATAGAAAAGTCAAAAGGGAAGAAAACGAAAGGTCTTGGTGCCTTTCATATTGTAAAAAATTGAGTATGCGAAGGTCTTTTGGGCCCCTTTTTGCATAGCATTGTATAAAGAAATAGGGAACGAAGATTTTGAATTTATTTTTTTATTTTTTTAAATAAGAAATAAGATGTTTGAAGAACTTTACATTTTTTTAATTTTTTTTTTAAATTTATGCTATTCCTAAGTTTATGTGAATTCATTTCTTTCTTGTCCTTTACAATTTTGTGTAAAATGATTAATTTTCATCTATTTGTTCATAAAGTGTGTAGGATTAAACTCTATTTTTCAATTTAATTCTATGTATTTTTTTTTCTTATTCATTTCCTATTCTTTCCCTTTTTGTTTCATTTTCATACTTTCCAGTTAAAAGTATCGAAAACCCAAAAGCACCCATCGTAGGAGAGAGCTACCCCTCTCAAATGCAAAGGAAAATCACCCATCACATGGTGATTTTTCTTGATGTTACAAGTTCCTGTCATTGCTCATTAGGTGAGTTAAAGGGATATTGCAGTGACTAGTTTAATTGCTAACAAGATACTAAAGGACAAACTCATTAGTAGACTAAATTGTGCCACTTAGGATAGAATCATGTGACCTAGATTAGTTCTTGGTGTAATCCAATCTTATGCCCTAGAAAGCTTAGATTTCATTCATCTTAGGTCTTTGATCATTAATCAACTTTAGATTTCAATTATCAGCTCTTTATCACTATGTCTCAACCTTCAAAGTTAGAAAATCACATTAACTTCTAGGTAAGCCCTATTCAATGTCAAAATTTTAATATATTTTAGTCTTAGATTACTTTGTATCTTAGTTTAGATTATCATTCTCAGCTCTAGATTACTATAGGATTTAATCATGAAATTAAAATATCTAAATTAAATGTGGGGTTAGTTAATTTCTGTGCATTTAAACATTTAGACACACACACACACACACAATTTGTACCAAGCTCAGTTTGCATTAGATATGGTTGGTCAACATCCATTGTTCTTTGTTATATGTTTCAATCTTGTTGAACCAACCAAAGGGCCTAACTTTTATCGACTTGATTACTCTTCACTCCATATATAGTAGTCTCCCAAATGTGCTTTTTAACACCACCCTTCTTATACATAAGTACACTCAATGGAAAAAAAGGTTTTGTAGGATCCATACCTAAAATTCCATAGTAGACCATACAACCATAGGGAAAAACATCTAATGACCATATTGGTATGAGTTAGTGTGATCTAGTCCTAAACCTCAAAAAGCTTACGTTATCTCTATCTCAAGCTTTTGATCTTTAATCTATATTACAACATCTCAACAATTCACATTGACATTTCACCACAAACTAGGTGAGTCGTAATTCCTCTTACTATCATTTATCCTTCAGTCTATTTATCTCAATGTCCCAAATTGCAACTCATAAATTAAATTAGGATCTGATTCCATTGATTGAATTATATGTTAGAATTAATATATTATGTATTTATAGTTAGTATTAGGTTAGTATAGTTTATAAATAAATAATCATGTTAGTATTTGATAATGTTGCTAGTATTAAATTATTGGGTGTGGTAGTTGTGTGAGGGAATTTATCGTAAGGTAGTTGTAGGATGGTTGATGGGAAGAGGATTTATAAAATTAATGCAAACAATTGAGCACTATCTTGATAAAAGAAGAAAGAAAAACTGTAATGTAGAAAATTGCATACCCTTGCAATTTCACATTATGTTCTAGACTTGCTTTGGTGTCCATCTCTCTTAGCATGTTTTTTAGGTTCATTTAGCCCATGTCTTAGCCTTTTTCTATCCATGGTGCTAAGGTTAGGCTTGTGTTTTGCTTTCCAAAATCCTCATTGTGCAATTCTTTTTATGCCATGTCATTCTTGATGTTTCTTGGTGATTGGACCTTTTAGGAACCATAGTTGCCTAGATTCCAGCATAATACACAAATTTCCATGTGACACACTAGTGTCCACTGACCTCTTGTCATACATAAATCATTACTAGAGCATTTTTTCACCTTGCTCTATACTTGAGTCTTTAGTAACCATCTTGACATGAATCCAAACAAATACCCCTGATCTTGGACCTTCTTTTTCCCTATCATTCCTTAATTTTTGAATCTATCTCTTTGTTTATTTCTAAAATGTTTTAAGTAATTTGTTGAATCTCTCAATCTCTAACAATCTACAACATTCTTTCAGCACTCTTTCTCTCCTACAACATTCTCTTTTGATTTTTAGCTCTCAAATCTTTTTATGTGAATTTTGCACAATGGTATTCCAACACTCTTCATGAGGTATTGAGAACACTACATCTAGTTGGGGTTCCATTGACACCTTTGCTCTTGATTTTGTAGGCTTCATCTCTTCTGATTGGAGGTGACAGTGTTCTTGCCTCATTTTTGCATTTTCCTTTTGTTTGTAGAATCCATTTGGTGTCCTTGGCATTTGTGGGTTTTCATGTCCTTTTGTCTTCTCACATGTACACACTAGTTTATTGTTTTTGTAAACTTAAGGGAAATATTCATAGTTCTTTTCACTACTTTTAGTTCTAGATACACTTAGTCTAAGAGCAAAAACATCTACATCATTATCTTGGCTACTCATGGAGGTTGAAAGACCAAAATAGGATCTTGACCATTTGTGGCAAGCTCCTTTGCAGCCCCAACCTTTTCTCTTTTATTTGAACTATAGGTTTTATTGGGAAATGGGTGAGTGCACCAAATCAATAATTTTCAGAAAATGCAATTCTATTATGTTTAAATTGTTGCACATATGATGCCTAAGGTTGTTGTCATGGATGTCAACACTGTCACAAGGTTGAGGAAATTGTTAAGGTTGTCATTGATGTCAACACTATCATGGAAGTGTGATGGTGTTTATAATTGAGATGGGAATCAGAAGCACTAAGAGGATAAGATGTGTTGTTGGTGGCCTGAAGCATGTTGAATGTTCCATCCTAATGTTCCTCAGTTGTATGTGTCTATACAAAGAAGTTTTGGCCTCTGGAAGTTGGTGACAATTTCTATTTCAAGATGACTTCTCTTTGAAGATTGTCTAGGAGATTTCTCTACATTCTCATTATATTAATGTTGTGCTTCTATGGATTGGAACATAACTTCATACAGTGTCATTCTATGTATGTTCCAAGTTTCATGATGTTTTGATCACCGGAATGATATTTTTCTGCTGATAGCTTGAAGATAGCATTGGTTCTATGTGTTAGCACTTATTTTGACCTGGGGTTGATTTGTCATGATCAGGAGGTTTCTTCATCTGAAGCTTTCATCTTCTTGCCCAATTTTTCTAAGTGTTGGACCTCCTCAGCGTTTTTCATCTGCAGCATCATATTTTTCTGAGGAGGAGGTCGTCATCATCATCTTGTCTTCGATGATGGTCTACATCATCATGTTCTTCGTCGACTGGTTTCTCATCGTCATCATCATATTTCAACTGTCGGGTGATGTTTGCTTATTATCCTGATGATACTGGTGAGCTACAGTGCGCCCTCAGTTGCTTGCGGGGGTGATTTTTCAAGTATCCGGTGATCTTCCGAATATCACCTTGCTCAAACATGATGACGATGCTGCCCCGATATCTTGAAGGGGTTATTCTCTAAGTTGTCGACCTGACTTGTTTTTTCCTAAGGGTCGTCATCATCATGATATTTCCAAGTTATCATGCTGCTGCTTGCGGAGGTCATCATATTTTCTGCCTTCATGATATTTCGCCAGGGTGATATTTTTATCATCGGGTGATCTTGGTTATGATCATCCTGATGATGTTGTTGAAGAGTTCTAAGTGCGACCCGATATTCACTAGGGTCATCATATTTTGAACGTCAGGATGATCTTAGTCAATATCATCCTGATGATGTTGTATCACTTCTTGTTCGTTGTTTTGACATCCTGATGATGCTGACGTCATCCTTATACATCAGGGTGATATTTGTTTCTCTGCCTATCTGCATCATGATATTTCCGAAGGAGGGGGTGATATTTTCATATCACCCGGATATATATTTGTTCGAACATCATGATGATGTTGATATCAAGGAGATATCTGCCTGCTGGCTTCGCGCATTATCTCCGGGGGGTGATCTTTTCAAGCAGCATCATCATATTCAGTTATCGCCCCGATCTTACAGAGGAGCTACAGTGCAACCTGATGTTTGAACATCAGGAGGATATTTCCAAATATCTGGTTGTCTTCCGAATATCATGATGATGTTAATATGATGATGACGTCATCAAGGTCCGCGGGGGTCATATTTCTAACAACTGATCATCTTGAAGAGACCTCCTGATATTTGTAAACATGATGATGACGTCATCCGGATATGAGGAGGTGCGCAGTAGGCAGATATGATGATGACGTCAGCAGGATATGATGATGACGTCATCAGGATGTTCATCGCCCAGACTTTTGGAATAAGCTCAGCAGGAGGATGTTCCTCCGATGGATCAGGTTGTGCCGATTATCATGAAGGTTACATTTCAGTATCATGATGACGTCAGGGTGATATTTCGAGCAACAGGATATCATGCTGCTGGAAGATGATGATGATGAGCTTATATACTAGTGTCGTCAGGAGCAAAAGCACCGACATGATATATGCTCATGACCTAGTATATAAAGTGTTATTGAGGTCATCGCGGGGTGCATGTGGGATATTGATATCCTGCATTTTCAAATATCATGATGATGAGCCTCGGCGGGAAATGGTTGCGATTGCAGATTTGATGATCTTCCCAAGGCCGCGGGTTGGTGCGCCATTAATGGCGATTGTTGCAGAGGTATGGGCGATGGCGTGGGCCGATCTTGTACCCGACTGGAGGTGTCAATCAGCGGACAGGGGCGCAGGGCTCGAGAAATCTTCCTGTCTCCTCCCCTACCTGCTGCATTCAAGTTTGGGCGCCAATCCGGTTGTGTTTGAGCGCCATTTTCATGATACTGTGTATCTGGCGAAATTTTGGTCAACCATGTAATTAATTGCTGAGCACCTACCTGGCTGTTATAAGCAGGTGGTCTTGCTTATTTGAAAGGTTGTTGAAAGTTGATGATTTTGGCTCTGTAATGCATAACAAGCTGATCTGGTTGCTCTGTACAGCTTACCTGTGAGTTTATGTATCTCTTGTTGTTTGTTTTTGGCATGAACCCACTGATTTCATGATTAAACTTATATGAGAAATGTTGTTTAGCATGTGTTGTGTTAATTCTGTCTCCAGTATTGCATGTATTCTTCTTCTGAATCTGAATGTTTGGTAATGTTTGGATTCTAGAGCATAGAATTCCTATGTTGACTGTCTGATCTTTTAACTTCTACTCAAGGGGTAGATTAAACTGTTTTCAGGTTGAACATTGGGAAGAGTATACTGCAGTAGGGATACCATAAGTAGAGATAACCTAACACTCTGTATTGGGAGATGCCTGTAAGGCAGGTATCACACATATCCCCTTGAAATCCAGTTTTAGTTGTTCATGCTGATCATTCACAGGTGTATGTCTACTGACTCCAGGCCCTGGATAGGCACCAATCATGCTTTGTTTTGTGTTATAACCATATCCAGCTTTGCATCCACACTTAAACTCCAAAGCAAAATCTAAAACCAACATTAGGACATTAGAGTTAGTTTTAGGAACCTCAGTCCTCTGTCTACAACTGCAAATAGGCCCAAAGCTAGCCCCTTTGCCCTTATCTTTCAATTTTGGTCTACTTACAGGAGGACTCATCTGCTTTCTGTCAACATCCCAGCCTTGCATGCATATCGAGTAGGGAATACCCCCCTAGGTCTTGCAGAGCCTGAAGAAGAAGAGGAGATAAAATATAGAGTCTATCTCCTATACTGTTGACCCCCTGGCCCAGAGATCCTGTTGATCACTGATGGCTACCTTGTAGGGAAATCTGGGAATAAGCATCCAGTCTGGGAAAAAGTCAACAGAAATTGGCGACTCTACTGGGGATTGAGAAGTAAAAGTTCTATCTAATCATCTCCAGTGATATATATGTGACCCATCTGAGTCAGCAACAGTAATCTACTCTGCTGGGGAACCTTGTGAAAGAACCCTGGTTTTCAGAAGAAAACAGTTCCTAGAAATAGGTGGCGACTCCGAAGTAATCTCCCAACCGGTCAAGGTAAATTTATATGCAGGGGAGAAGATCCCAACAAAATCCTCTATTTGAAGAGTTACCATTAACAAAAAGAATGATGTATAGAAGAAAGGGAACTGTCTCAGCTAGTCATGAGAGCTCCCCCAGAAAAATTGATGAGGTACAAGATAACCCTAGGCCATCAGGACAGCATGCTCCTTATTTTTCAAGTGCAGAAGCTGATATCCAAGGTGCATATGAGAGGCAACAGGGTGGTAGTATGAGAATGAGGTCAGAGGTGTTCCAAGAACGCCCTTTTCTAGACCCAAGTGAAAGGTTTGAAGAGGTAGAGTCCCTAAGGGATGATGAAGATGATGACCCAAATGGTATGAGACCATCTACCTCCAGACCTAAGGATGAACAGCTAGCTGAAGAAATCAAAAGCCTAAGAGCAGAACTAGAATACCTACAAGCCATGAAAATCAGAGATGATATACAGCAGAAAGTGCAAGCCTTGAGAACTGCCCAAAATAATTCAGTTCCTACCCTAGAAAATGCAAATATGCAAAGACATCAGCAAAGATATGAAATGCAACATCAGCATCATGATGACAGACAATATGTGAATGATGCTAGGATACCACTGAACAATGCAGGAAACCAAAATGTAAACAGAAATGTTAATGTCAATCAGCCAAACAGACAGCCCATGCAGCTAGATAGATTCAGGCAGCTGGTGTTTGATGGTATTCCTGGGTATCCTAACCCCATTGACAAGCATCTGAGGCTGCAAGTGCCTAAGTTTTCAAGAAACAATACAGTGTCAGGAGAAGATCATCTAAAGGCCTTCCAAAATGTCATGGATAATTTTGAGGTTGAGCATGAGGATGTTTTCATGAAGTCATTCATGCAATCCTTAATAGATGAGGCAAGAGAATGGTACAGGAATCTGCCTGACCGGAGCATATCATCATGGGATGATTTTAAGAGGATGTTCAAGGAGCAATATGGTGATAAAACTGACCCTAGCTTCTTTGTAAATGAGTTCACCAGCATCACCAAAGGGTCAAATGAGCAGGTTGCAGACTTTAATGCAAGATTTACTAAAGTGTTGAACAAATTGCCACATCATATGAGGCCAAATGAACCAATGTGCATAATTTTGTACATCAATGCCTTTGATGCAAAGACTGCATATGGACTGAGAGATAAAGGTCCTGCCACTCTCAGGGATGCTTTCAGAATTGCAGTAAATATTGAAAACAATAGGAAAGCATCAGGCAAGACAAATAGAAGGGATGATGTAAAAATTCTGCAGAATCCAAATAAGCCTCAGAACACTCAAGGTAGTACATCTGCTCCTGAAGATAAGATAGACAAACTGGCAAATGTTGTTAAGGACCTGAGCTATAGATTAGCTAGAAGTGAAAAAGGGATGGGTCCTGATAGGCAAGTCTATCAAAGGTAGGAAAAGAGGCCATCATTACATGATATGCCTTATAACACCAATTGGCATGATGGTAAGCCTGTATATCCACGTAACAACACAAATCAGAGGGTTCAACATGCCAAGGAAACTCCTGATCCCCTGAAGAAAACTATAAATATTGCTGATGATGCTCCGTGGTGTATAATTTGTCAGATGCCACATTCACAGTCACAGTGCATGATTGCCCAATCCTTGTATGATAATGCTACATCCTGTAATGAGTGCAATGAGCCACATCATGTGCAGGATGATGATGTTAACATGATGTCCGTAGGCAATGGATACACTCTGTATGATGCTGATGGCAATACAGATCATCAGGTTCAGGCCTGCCAACAGTCCCCATATGATGAAGATGATGAAGATAACTATGTGTATGCTCAGAACTCACACAATTTTCTGAGTAACCTACAACGACCTTCTGATGAGGAAATTAGAGCCTTCACAGCTGCAGCAGTTGCTCAGGTCAAGAGCAACTACAACCTCAGAGGTAGAAATCAGGTTGGCAGCCCACATCAGCCAGAGGATATTTCTGCAGGTCAGCTGATGCATGGTCATAAAGGAACTGAACCACAAAAAAGGTAGTGGGTAAATAACAAACAGAACTCTAGATACAGAGCAGGTCCTGAATCTCAAGGACCAGAAAACAAAACCCCTCAGGCCGAAGATCAAAGTAGAGGTTCCCAAGACAAGAATGATGATCAGGGAACTATGAAAATGAAAACTAAATCAGCTCAGGATAAAAGCAAGGTTGTGGAGCAAGCTACAACTGTTGTACAAAACTATGCTCCATTTGATATAGCCCAGATCCTCTCTCAGGTAAAGGTCTCTGTTCCACTTATGGAACTCATGAAAGTGGAAGAGATCAAGAATAGGACAATATCCCTGATCTCAGGGGTACCTTTTCAAGCTAGACAAAGTGATCAGACCCAGGGTGAGAAACAGGTCATGTGCAATGAAGAAGATGAGACTCCTGAAGTCTATTTAGGAATGACCATGACAAAGTGTCCTTCACAGGTGGAACCATTTTATGTTTCCCTGGTCATAAACGGAAAAATAATTAGAAATTGTATGCTTGACTCTGGAGCATCCACAAATGTCATGCCTTTGGCTATCATGCAGCAAACTGGATTAAAATTTGACAAGGCATGTGGGAAATGTTATGCTATGGATGCCAGAGAGGTACCAGTTATTGGAATCATGAAGGATGTGGATTTCAAACTGGCAGCATTTCCTGAAAAGAAATACACAATGAATATAACAGTGGTTGACATCAAGCCACAGTATGGTATGCTGCTGTCAAGAAGATGGGCAGCACTAATAGGTGGAAGTATGCAGCTGGACCTATCATATGCCATGATTCCAATGAATGGCAGGGATGTCAAGCTAATCAGAGAGCAAAGATCATCAGAGACAGTGGAAGACCAAGAAGCAAATGAACAGGTATGCTTTGTAGACACTGACTGTGATAACTTCAAGGTTGTCTCAGATGATGCAGAAGACAAAAAGAAAAATGCCTGTATTGGTGAGCTGGATCAGCAAGGCTTATGGACCATGTTTTTTGATGGAGCTTGTGCAAAAGAAGGCTCTGGAGCTGGAGTTGCTTTCCTGTCTCCAACTGGTAAGCTCCTCAAATTTTCTTTCTTGCTAAGGTTTGATTGCACAAACAATATTGCAGAATATGAGGCTTTACTCTTAGGCCTGAATATTGCTCTCAAACATGGGATTAAGATGTTAAGAGTATTTGGGGACTCTGAGCTGATTGTATCCCAAATCAGAAATAAGTATGCTGCAAAGAATAAAAGACTGAAGCAATACAAGCATGCTGTTTGGGATACTATTGAATTATTTGATGCATTTTCAATTGGCTGGGTAGAAAGGTCAAAAAATGTTATGGCTGATTTCTTAGCCAATGTTGCAATAAGGCCAGATGACATCACTCTGTCAGGTGTCACAGATGTAGAAGTTAAAATTAGGCCTGCCATACCGGAAAACATATGCAGTTGGCAAGTTTTTAATGATGACAGGGATTTGCTGAAATTTTTGCACTGCATAGATGAGTATGAGAATCAACAGATTGATTTCCAAGCTTTTGTAGAGACTGTAAATGGAAAAGAGACTCTTGTGGGAAAAGAGATCATTCAGTTGAAGACTAACAAGATCCCTAGAGGGTTAGTGGCTTTGGAAAGAGCCTTTGACAGTAGAGACAAAATGGTCACAAGGACATCCCCCACTAATAAGGAGGATTTAGAAGAAATAAATTTGGGGACATCTCAGGCCCCTCAGAAGGTATATATTGGCAAACAGCTCAAGCCACACATAAGAAGTATGCTGATTGCATTGCTAAAAAAGTATAAACATGTTTTTGCTTGGTCATATGAGGACCTAAAAGCTTATAGAGAAGACTTATTCCAGCATGAGATCCCACTGAAGCCTGAAGCTAAGCCATTTAGACAGAGGCAAAGGCCTATAAATCCTACCTTAGCTCCCAAGATGCAGGAAGAACTCAAAAGGCTCAGGGATGCTGGAATAATTGTGCCAATCAGACATTCAACTTGGGTGTCTAACCTTGTCCCAGTCAGGAAAAAGAATGGTGATATTAGGTTGTGTGTTGATTTTAGGAACTTGAATGTATCCTCTTTGAAGGATAACTATCCACTGCCTAATATGGAAGCTATGTTGCAGAGAGTGACTGGTTGTGAACTCCTATCCATGATGGATGGATTTTCAGGATATAATCAGGTAAAGGTGAAAGAATCAGAACAGTATAAGACTGCCTTTACCACTCCATGGGGAACATATGTGTATGTTAGAATGCCATTTGGACTAACAAATGCAGGTGCTACATTTCAAAGAGCAATGGATGTTGCTTTTGCAGGGCTGATTGATTCAATCCTGGCAGTATATCAGGATGACCTGACTGCCTACTCAAAGAAAGAGGAGCAGCATTGTATGCATCTGGAGCAGATCTTCATAAGAGCACTAGAATATGGTATTTCTTTAAACCCAAAGAAGTGTGCCTTTGGAGTAGTTGAAGGAAAACTTCTGGGACACATTGTTTCCAAGGATGGAGTCAGGATAGATCCAGAGAGAGTGGCAGCTATTGACAGGATTCAAATGCCAAAAACTGTGAAAGGAGTTCAGTCCTTCTTTGGACAGATAAATTTTGTTAGAAGATTTGTTCCCAACTTTGCAGAGATCACAAGGAACATCTCCAAGATGATGAAGAAGGATGCAACTGTCAACTGGGAAAGGGAAGCAACAGAATCATTTCAGAATATCAAAGAGGCAATAAAGATGGCCCCTGTTCTTAAATCTCCTGATTTTTCTAGGCCATTCCAAGTGTTTTCTTTTGCTTCCTTTCATACTGTAGCTGCATGTTTGTTACAGAAAAATGAAGATGGTTTTGAACAGCCCATTGCTTTCTTCAGTATGTCCCTGCAGGCCTCTGAGTTGAAGTATGATATTATGGAAAAGTAGGCATATGCACTTGTTAGAGCCATTAAAAGTTTCAGACCATACCTGGTAGGGTCATATATCATTGCATATGTACCTCATGCTGCAGTCAAAGACATATTCACTCAGCAGGAGGTGACTGGAAGAAGGTGCAGATGGATAAACAAACTACAGGAATTCAACATAGATATACAAGTCACTAAGTTGATAAGGGGACAAGGATTAGCCAAGATGATGGCACAGTCAAACTTGGAAGCATGCCAAGTTAATGCAGTCCAAGATGAGAATGTAAGTGTATCAGGATCTGAATGGTACAAGGACATTGTCTATTATTTGCAAAATCTGAATTGTCCTTCCCATTTCAGTGACAATCAAAAGAGGACTCTGAAGCTACATGCAATCAGGTATGTTGTTGTTCAAAGTGAGCTGTACTGGAAAAATCCTGATGGTGTGCTGCTGAGATGTGTGGATAAGAACATGGCTAACAATATTTTGATTGACATGCATAAAGGATTGTGTGGTGGCCATTATACTGCCCAAACAACAGCTCATAAAATTCTCAGGGCAGGATATTGGTGGCCCACTCTCTTTTCAGATGCACAGAGGTTAGTAAGAAAGTGTGACCCTTGCCAGAGATTCTCAGGAAAGCTGAAATATAATGGTGCTTTGCCCCTCAGAACTGTACCTGTGGATGCTCCATTCCAGCAGTGGGGAATTGACTTTATAGGGGAAATTGCAGACAAATCAAGTGGGGGACACAGTTGGATTTTGGTGGCAACTGACTACTTTACCAAATGGATTGAGGCCATTCCAACTAAAAGAGCTACAAGTAAGGTGGTGACAGACTTCATACTAGAGAACATCATCATCAGGTTTGGAGTACCATTTAAGATTATCACTGATAATGCTATGTGCTTCAGATCAGGTGAGTTTGTTGATTTTTGCAACAGGTATGGGATAAACCTGTCATATACATCACCATATCACCCACAAGGAAATGGTCAAGCAGAATCAAGCAATAAGAGCATCATGAAAATTGTCAAGAGGATACTGGACAAGAACAAGAGAGCTTGGGACTCAAAGTTGAACTTAGCAGTATGGGCTGACAGAGTGACAGTGAAAAGGGCTATTGGGAAGTCACCTTTTGAGCTAGTGTATGGTGCATCAGCTAGACTGCCCATAAACAATCTCCTACCAGTTTATAGATTCATTCAGGAAAATGATGAGGACATTGAAGATCCCATAACAGAAAGAGTGAATCAGCTGGTTGCATTGGATGAAGACAGAAGGAGAGCCCACCAGATCAATCTCAAAAGACAACAGGATATGAAATATCAGTTTGACAAGAGAACTACAAAAAGGAAGTTTCAAGTCAATGATCTGTGCTTATCTGGAATGCTAAAGATCAGGAAAAGGGTAAACATGGTAAATTTCAGCCCTTATGGATGGGCCCATATCAGGTTTGCAATACTCATGGGGAGGATTCTTATTTCCTCCAGGCCCTAGATGGTGAAATTCTGGAATTGCCTGTGCATGGCCAATTCCTTAAGTTCTATTTTGCATGAATATCTGGTTGCTGTGCACATTTGTAAAATATGTATGTAGTGTAAATGCCTTGTACAGCTCGCGTTTTTTGCTTTTTGTCAGGTCTGCCCGGAGATCTGGTTCTCGCTGCAGGTTTTCACCTGCACGTCCCCATTCGGAGCCACTGTTAGCACTTATTTTGACCTGGGGTTGATTTGTCATGATCAGGAGGTTTCTTCATCTGAAGCTTTCATCTTCTTGCCCAATTTTTCTAAGTGTTGGACCTCCTCAGCGTTTTTCATCTGCAGCATCATATTTTTCTGAGGAGGAGGTCGTCATCATCATCTTGTCTTCGATGATGGTCTACATCATCATGTTCTTCGTCGACTGGTTTCTCATCGTCATCATCATATTTCAACTGTCGGGTGATGTTTGCTTATTATCCTGATGATACTGGTGAGCTACAGTGTGCCCTCAGTTGCTTGCGGGGGTGATTTTTCAAGTATCCGGTGATCTTCCGAATATCACCTTGCTCAAACATGATGACGATGCTGCCCCGATATCTTGAAGGGGTTATTCTCTAAGTTGTCGACCTGACTTGTTTTTTCCTAAGGGTCGTCATCATCATGATATTTCCAAGTTATCATCCTGCTGCTTGCGGAGGTCATCATATTTTCTGCCTTCATGATATTTCGCCGGGGTGATATTTTTATCATCGGGTGATCTTGGTTATGATCATCCTGATGATGTTGTTGAAGAGTTCTAAGTGCGACCCGATATTCACTAGGGTCATCATATTTTGAACGTCAGGATGATCTTAGTCAATATCATCCTGATGATGTTGTATCACTTCTTGTTCGTTGTTTTGACATCCTGATGATGCTGACGTCATCCTTATACATCAGGGTGATATTTGTTTCTCTGCCTATCTGCATCATGATATTTCCGAAGGAGGGGGTGATATTTTCATATCACCCGGATATATATTTGTTCGAACATCATGATGATGTTGATATCAAGGAGATATCCGCCTGCTGGCTTCGCGCATTATCTCCGGGGGGTGATCTTTTCAAGCAGCATCATCATATTCAGTTATCGCCCCGATCTTACAGAGGAGCTACAGTGCAACCTGATGTTTGAACATCAGGAGGATATTTCCAAATATCCGGTTGTCTTCCGAATATCATGATGATGTTAATATGATGATGACGTCATCAAGGTCCGCGGGGGTCATATTTCTAACAACTGATCATCTTGAAGAGACCTCCTGATATTTGTAAACATGATGATGACGTCATCCGGATATGAGGAGGTGCGCAGTAGGCAGATATGATGATGACGTCAGCAGGATATGATGATGACGTCATCAGGATGTTCATCGCCCAGACTTTTGGAATAAGCTCAGCAGGAGGATGTTCCTCCGATGGATCAGGTTGTGCCGATTATCATGAAGGTTACATTTCAGTATCATGATGATGTCAGGGTGATATTTCGAGCAACAGGATATCATGCTGCTGGAAGATGATGATGATGAGGTTATATACTAGTGTCGTCAGGAGCAAAAGCACCGACATGATATATGCTCATGACCTAGTATATAAAGTGTTATTGAGGTCATCGCGGGGTGCATGTGGGATATTGATATCCTGCATTTTCAAATATCATGATGATGAGCCTCGGCGGGAAATGGTTGCGATTGCAGATTTGATGATCTTCCCAAGGCCGCGGGTTGGTGCGCCATTAATGGCGATTGTTGCAGAGGTATGGGCGATGGCGTGGGCCGATCTTGTACCCGACTGGAGGTGTCAATCAGCGGACAGGGGCGCAGGGCTCGAGAAATCTTCCTGTCTCCTCCCCTACCTGCTGCATTCAAGTTTGGGCGCCAATCCGGTTGTGTTTGAGCGCCATTTTCATGATACTGTGTATCTGGCGAAATTTTGGTCAACCATGTAATTAATTGCTGAGCACCTACCTGGCTGTTATAAGCAGGTGGTCTTGCTCATTTGAAAGGTTGTTGAAAGTTGATGATTTTGGCTCTGTAATGCATAACAAGCTGATCTGGTTGCTCTGTACAGCTTACCTGTGAGTTTATGTATCTCTTGTTGTTTGTTTTTGGCATGAACCCACTGATTTCATGATTAAACTTATATGAGAAATGCTGTTTAGCATGTGTTGTGTTAATTCTGTCTCCAGTATTGCATGTATTCTTCTTCTGAATCTGAATGTTTGGTAATGTTTGGATTCTAGAGCATAGAATTCCTATGTTGACTGTCTGATCTTTTAACTTCTACTCAAGGGGTAGATTAAACTGTTTTCAGGTTGAACATTGGGAAGAGTATACTGCAGTAGGGATACCATAAGTAGAGATAACCTAACACTCTGTATTGGGAGATGCCTGTAAGGCAGGTATCACACATATCCCCTTGAAATCCAGTTTTAGTTGTTCATGCTGATCATTCACAGGTGTATGTCTACTAACTCCAGGCCCTGGATAGGCACCAATCATGCTTTGTTTTGTGTTATAACCATATCCAGCTTTGCATCCACACTTAAACTCCAAAGCAAAATCTAAAACCAACATTAGGACATTAGAGTTAGTTTTAGGAACCTCAGTCCTCTGTCTACAACTGTAAATAGGCCCAAAGCTAGCCCCTTTGCCCTTATCTTTCAGTTTTGGTCTACTTACAGGAGGACTCATTTGCTTTCTGTCAACATCCCAGCCTTGCATGCATATCCTCATGGATGTTGAGTAGGGAATACCCCCCTAGGTCTTGCAGAGCCTGAAGAAGAAGAGGAGATAAAATATAGAGTCTATCTCCTATACTGTTGACCCCCTGGCCCAGAGATCCTGTTGATCACTGATGGCTACCTTGTAGGGAAATCTGGGAATAAGCATCCAGTCTGGGAAAAAGTCAACACTATGAAGGTGTTCCCAGAAGGATGATGGAATGCTCCACATTCCTCCATAGTTATAGATTTGGCTATGCGGTTCTGGAATTGTGTCTTGAGAGGGTAGTGAAGGTGTTGATTCCAAAGTTTCAGATCATATTTCCCTCCGCTGTGAAAGTTGTGTATGATAGAACACCAGTATGTGCTCTAGTAGAATGAAGTAGTAACGAAGACATAATGGAATGCTCTGCATTCCTTTGGAAGTGAATGATTGCCCTTACGGTTTTGTGAACATGTTCTTGGATATGCATTGCATGCCTCTTTTCAATTTCAATCTTCTTGATGGTCTGCAGCTCACTTTTTCAATTGACACCATGTTGCAGTGTGTTCTGGATGACAGAGTGTTTTCAGATTAAATGTTTGAAGCTATATAGCACAATTATTTGATGTGCGGTGGCAAAGAAGTGTTTGGGGATGTTGTATGAGTCATGTGGACTCATCTGGAAAAGTTGTATGGAGATCTTTCTTGGTTCCAATACCGCACAATGTTTTCAAGTTGATGTGGTTGTTATTCTTCAAGTCTTCATGAGTTTTCCTTAGATCTATCATGTTTTCAAATGAACAGTGTGCAGATGTAATTCCTTGATGATTGAAGTTGTGAAGGATGTTTTGGTCCTGGTTAATTAAGATTTGGGATCTGCAAGGCTTGGATCTTCTGCTGGTGTAACATGTCGCTTCATTTAGGACCTATCTTCTACACGTTTCATATTGTGTGTTGTGTGGATGACTTGTAAATGTATTATTTCATGTGTATCTAACCAACTAGCAATGTAATAAATGTAATATCATGTATAAATAGTGAATCAAAGTGAGTGAGGTGGAGTGTGATTGCAATTGGATTGAAAAAGCTTACAAGTAGATAAAAGGTAGATTGAATGCATCGTTGATGAGCGACTGAAGGAGAGAGAGAAGAAGTTGTTGATGTTGTCATGATTCATTTTGAAGATATATTTGTGACAGTGATTAAGTATAGAGTGTGCCTGACTGATCAGATCATCAGAAGAAAGAGTGAATAGGTAGAAGTACAATCATCAAAGGTGTAAGCTTCAATGTTATTTTTCAGATAGTAGAAAGACTGTCATTACTGTAATCCTTTGTAAATGTGTTTTGATATCAGGGAGTAGAAGCTTCCTTGGGAGTGACCCTAAAACAAAGTCATCAAGGAGTAGAATCTTCCTTGGGAGTGACCCTAAATAAAAGTTACTTAGGGAGTAGTAGCTTCCTTGGGTTAAAGCCCCTAAAACAAAGTTATTAATTGAGCTTCATATATTGTGAGTTAATCCTCACCATGGTTTTTCCCTTCTAGGGTTTTCCACGTAAATCTAGTGTCATGTGTTGATGTGCATTGTGTTATTCTTTCATGTTGATATTGTGATGCTTAAGGTTTAATCTACTCTAGATAAGTTGAAGTTGTTGAAACTAGAAATTGTTTGAATACTTATTCACCCCCCCTCTCAGTATTATTGTGTGTCTAACAATTGGTATCAAAGACAAGTTCCTCTGAGGGAAGCTTAACTGCTTGAGGAACATCCGGGATGGCACATGGTGGATCTAGCCAAATACCTAGGTTTGATGGAACAAATTATGCTTTTTGGAAGGTAAGGATGGAAGGCTACATCAATTCAAAAATAGATTTGAAACCCTAAAGATGTCAGAGGAAGAAAACATTGATGGTTTCATGCTCTAAGTGAATGAAGTGGTTAATGGTATTATGGGCCTTGGTGGAAAGGTAAAAGAAGATGAGGTTGTGAAAAAGGTTTTGAGATCTCTTCCCAAATCTTACAGTCCTAAGGTATCTGCTATTGAGGAGACTGCAGACTTGGATACATACACTTTAGACCAATTGTTTGGTACCCTTACTACTTTTGAAATGAGAGAGTTTCATAGTGATGTTCCAAAAAAAAAGTTGCTTTCAAAGTCAGTAAAAAGACAAAGGAAGAAACTACTGATGAAGATGAACGCCCTAATGATGGTCAAGAAAATTTTGTAAGAACATTGAAGAAAGGATCTGAAAAATATAAAGATAATTTACCATTTAAATGTTTCAATTGTGGAAAGGTTGGTCACTTTGCTTCTAAATGTCCTCTTAAAGAAGCTAGGAGAAGCAACAAAAATAGTAAATTCAAAAGAAGTCTATTTTCCATAGAAGATAGTTGTTCTTCGGAAGATGAGGGTTGTTGACACCCAAAATTACCAGTTCCAAAAATGCCCCATTTTGCCCCAAAATCCATCTTGAAGTCCCACTTTGTGCCCTCTTTGTTGAACCCATCAGTTTTAACCGATCAGAGACATCTTCTATGGGTTTCCATTTGTTTGTGCCTTCTAGATGCAACGAAAAACATCAAAAAATGGTTAAGTCCTAGAAAATTTAGAGTTTTCCTTATGTTCTTCTGCTTTGTTGGGATGTCAGAATTTAGGCTTCACCTCTTCACCATACCAAAAGCCAAAGTCCCAAACTCCACCCTCTTTTCTCCTTGCAAAATGTTCTAAGTATTTTGACACTGGAATTTAGATTTCCTCTCTTCTCCCTTCTTCAAAAGGTGGAGAGGATGGGGTTTGAGATTCAACTCTTCTTTTGTATCCAACTAAGCGTGAAAAAGTTGTCAAAGGTTGATCTTTTCTTCTTTGTCCTTCTACTTTGGAAGGTGGGAGGCCCGACGGCTGACTTCTACTGACTTTCCCTCTTCCTCCTTCCCTCTTAGAAGGTAGAAGATGGAAGGCCTGAGACCTGAAGTCTGCCAATAAGGTAAAAGTCTTTTAAATACAAGGCAAGGCTTAGGGGAGACAGACTTTCTTTCTTCTTTCATCCCTCCTAGAAGTCTGAACAACGAAGGCCCAGGGCCCCCGATCTCCATAGAGACTCATATGGGCATGTGGCGGGTTGGGCGCTCCTCTAAAATTTTCAAAGAGGGGCTCCTCAAATGTGTGGCCTACTAACAATTGGTGCCTTCTGCCAGATTCTTCCTTCAAAGAGTCTAAGCCATGGTGGGACACGTGGCAATTTTTCGCAGCATCTTAGACTTAAAACAAAAGAGACTCTATAAGAAGTACCAGGTTGACACCTGACATCTTAGTGGCATTTGGCTGAGACTCAGTGCTTCGCCAAAGCTCCCAAACACCTTCATCAAGCCCATGACATCCAATGTGGTAGTTTTGGGTGATGTGATGGTCTTCGCGAGGCAAAACCTTCTAAGTATAAATGTCAAAGCTCAATGTTTTCACCTTCATCCTTTCTTCTACAAGTGATAGGGAAGAAGGCTTGAGGCCTGAACTCTAAAATTTCGACGGGCTATTTTTTCACCCTGCAAGATGTGATTTGATGGCTCAGTGACCCTATTGGTCTCCAATAATGCATCTTTAGATCTCGATTGCATGTTGTAGATGGATTTCCTACATCCCCATGCCATTGTGCCTCATTAGCACTGAATTTCACGTAGCCGTGGCATGGGCGAACATCTTGTTTCAATAGATTTCTCAGGTAGGGCCATGTGGGTGTACTCTAAGGATGCTAGTTTGATTTATTGTGGCATGATTGACGTCCCTTCTTGTTGACTTCTTCCCTTCCTTAACATGGCTTCTACAATGCTATTGTAAAATCTATATATGCATGATTCAAAGATATAAAAAGGGTTGGTCGTTGAGCCAATTGTCTAGTCTACGAGAGCCTAAGGAGTTTCTCTGGCATCGATGCATGATTTGTCTAGTATGTTAGTGAAGGGAGTTATTTAGTATTGTGTAGGAAGGCTATGCAATGCAAATTTAATTGTAATGGTATGTCTCCATGGGAGTTTGTAGTGATTTTGGTAAATATGTAATCGATGTTATGTATTTTCCCTTGCCACACTTGCCTGTATGATTATAACAGAGGTTTGGAGATGTGTGACAACATCTAAGTTGATACAAGGATTTGTATTTTCCTTTTCTTTGTTGCATATGAATCATTGCAGTTCTATTTTCGATCATCAAGTATGTCCATTGTATGAAGATCTATCTGAAAGTCATATATGTAAATGTTTGTCTAGTTCTTTTGATCCTTTGCTGTGTATTTATTTTCCTCTTTGCATTATGTGACTCTGTTGCCCAATGGAATAGGCACTGGTCCATATTAGAGAGGGATCAAACACTTTTTATAAATCAAACAAATCATTTATCTATGGTTCAGGGTAAAAACCATCTTTCCTATGCATGTACATTCACACAGTTGAATCAGCTATATAGGGGTTATGTGATAGCCAATCATTCTTGACTTAGTTACAATTTTTGGAGTCAAGATGATGAGTTGGGTTTGGTTGTCCAATAATTAGTTGTTCATCTAGTTTGAACTTAATACCTATTTAGGTATACCCGTTAGAATATCCCTCCAGAGTCTAAGCTGAACTCAAAGTGCAGAGGAGTCTAGCCACTCCTATTAGTTGGCCAAGATCACCCAAAACTTGTTGATAAACCTCTTCCTATCACCCTAACGATAATCCCTAGCCTAGGTGTTTTAGGAATGTTTTAGAGTTTTGTGTTGCTGTTATTTTGGGAACCAATGAGAGTCATGGTGATTCAAATGATGAAACACTTTTCTTGGCCATGAGTGTTGCTGACAAAAAGGATGATGTTGAAAAATGTGGTAAAATTGATACCTTGCAAACAGTCCAAAATAATGAAAGATCAATGGTTGTATGGACTGCCTTCCATACAAAATGTAGAGTCTAACTCTACATTTTGTTTCAAAGGTATTAGTGGTGCCTGCAAAAGCAATCAGGTTTTAAGCATTTAAATATGCAGGCACCTTCCAAAAATTCAAAAATTTCTATCACTTTCAGCCTCTGTAGTTGTAAAGGATGCAAAAATCTGTTGTATGCAAGTGTCTTTGTAAATAGAAAGAGGTTTGTATATGCATGTGGTAAAAAATATGTATTGGCGGGTCAGAAATCTCTATCGCCCTTTGAAAAACTTAGTTTGATGCATTTCAGAATGCATATCTGGCTTAGAATGTGCATATACAGGGGGAATCTTTCACAGATTCCTGGGAATATTCTCGCTTTGTATATCAGGTTGCATGTAGAGATACAAAGGAAAAATGTACAAGGGTGGCGGACATGCTTCTGCTACAGTGTGATGTACAAGTTGTCTTGTATATCGAGCTACATACAAACCCGCCAGCATGCATTTCAAACATACAAACAAATATACATTCAGGTGCGCATACAAAGAAAAGATACATTGCAGGCATATTCCAGGAAAGATTCCTTGTTTGTATAAGCAGGAGCGAATGTATGCTTGCGTTTAGATGCATTCCTAGAATATTTCGTTGAATACTCTAAAGTTGTATATGAGGGTTTGTATATTTGTGTTTGTATATTGGCACATGCAAAGGTGCAAATATACATTTGCTATAGTGTCGGAGGGGAGACACAAGTGATGGGGCCCACCAGTTGTATGTGCATTCATTTGTATGTTTGCACATACAAACCAATATACAATGAAGTTGTATACAATCCGGACGTGATGGAAGAATAAAATGTAATGAATAAATATTTTAGGTCCATGGGTTGTATAAAGCGCTTGTATATGCTGATATACAAGCCGATATGCAATGAAAAAGATACAAGCCAGATTTGAACTGATTCTCAAATTGTTCTAATAAAATTTGAGGTCCAACTTGTATATAAGGTGCTTGTATATGCATTTTGCATATACAAGGGATTTTTGAAGGGTGAACAATGGCGATTGTATATGCATTTGGGCATGCATATACAAGGGCGAAATGGCAAAATAATGAATGGAAAAGTCAACGATAGAGGAAAAAGCCACCTACGTGGTGCGATGTCATTGGCTCTTGGCTTTTCTACAGGTTTTTGAGTCGTTGGATCTCAGTGATGGGGGGAGATCGACGGCCCTGTTTTGAATGCTTGATGAAGGAAGGACTTTCTGTGTGTCTGCACCAATTTGAGTGGGAAAGGCTTCATAGACAAGCGGAACTGCAATGGCTGCGGTTAGCTAAGTGTTAATGGTGTTTTTCAGATGCATCGATGGATGAAATGATAGATGAACTACCAGATTTAAGAGAAAATCTTCAGGTGGCAGTGCAGATCCTGATTCCCACCTGCTCCTTCCTCTTTGTCTCTCTACTGCATTTATGGATTTTGAGCGCCATCTCTTATGCATTGTATCTAGTGAAATTTTGACTTGCCATGTAATTAATTTGATGAGTACACAGTCTTGGTATAAAGGCCAAACTGTGTTACTCATTGTGGTTGTTGAAGACTTGGGCAATTTTGGGGGAAAATAACGAATTACAGAGCATTTCCTATCTGTTTTATCTCTATGGAGTTTATGTGTTGCATCTGAGTTATATCTTGCACATATGTTCAATTTCAGTGTTAATGTTATATGAAAAATGCTTCTTGCATGTGTTTTGTTGTCTGTCTCCACTTGTTGTATGCATTTCTTCTTCTGAATTTGGTTGCTAAGGGTTTCTCAAATTCTAAAATACAGATTTATGTATTGCATGCTTGATCTTTAGACTTCCATTCAAGGAGTGGATTAAATTGTTTTAGGTTGAGTGTGGAGGAGATTGTATGCCAGCTGGGATATCCATAAGCAGAGATAGTTAAATACCTATTCTTGGGTGATGTTTGTAAGGCAAGCATCAATCTAACCCCTTGAAACTCGAATGCCAGTTGCAAGCCATTCTCTTGTATACATCTAGTTGACCCCTTGCCCTGGGATAGGCACCGGTCTGTACTTGTGAAATAGTTATGATCCAAAACCCCTATCTTGCATCCAAACCATAATTTCAAACCATTCCATAATTTTAACTTGTTAGTTGTAGGAGTAGGATTAGGAACCCCCTACATACTCTCATCTATAACTAGACACACATGTCCAAGAATGTTGCTAACCTTGTGATTTGTCATTCAAATCTTGGTCCTAAAATAAGAGTATTCTGCCTGTTATCACAAAGCTAAATCTTTATGTCATTGGGTGAGTCAAAGTGTCAAATCTTTAGCTATAGGGATACCCCCCTTGGTGCAGCAGAACTAGAAGTGAAGGGGAGGCAGCTCACGCAACCTCATGTTTCTGTTGGCTGGATCTACTCGTGCATAGGAATTGGCAAACCCTCTGCCGATCTGGGAAAAACACCAATAGAATTGGCGACTCTGCTGGGGAGGGATTGATGAAAAAAGAATTGTTATATTTTATCCATCCGAGTCACCAACAGAATTGGCGACTCCACTGGGGAACAAGAGTCAAATAGTGTGAAATCATTGTTGCATATCCATTTCTTTCATGTGAATATGGTGCTCTACTGGTGGAATGAACTCAGAAAAATATTTGATGGGCTTTCAGCTGTTTGAAATTTTTATCGTCTTTGGAGAGGTGGTGACTCTGCAAAAAATTTCTTTACACATGAAAGACTGATGTATGTTATTGTGATCTAAGAATGTTCTGTTCAAGATTTCAGCATCTGGATGAGAAAAGGTACCTAGCTCCTTCACATTTATATTTGTTGTTTTATTGCATAAGTTAGATGCCAAGGGGAAGCCTTAGGTCTTAGACAGACATAAGATGTCTAAGAGTGAAGTTTATATGAATCCAAGTATGTATTCGCCCATACTCAGTCAAAAGGGGGATGATGTATTGAGTAAAAA